>CM048845.1:24042500-25242500 GCA_026545225.1 Cornus controversa | reverse complement strand
AGTAAGTAGGTAGGTAGGAAAATCACACCTTTCAAAGACGGATTATAGTATATTAAGGTGTGTGTATTCTCTTGGCAACATCGTTATATGTGGGACTTGTCAACGCGTCATTTAGTACACATTTGCATGAATTCCTCCAATTTATTATAAGTGCGACATACTATGAGGCTAGTGGGGAAGTCTAACCCTAGTCCTTTTATTCTTCTCTCAACCTTTGTATTGAAATTATATTTTATACTTTCAAAGTAGAGTAAGAAAACAACCAAAACATGGTTCTGATTTAAACAAGAATCAACCCTCAACCTTTAATGAGTTATACCTACATAGTATTTGTGGGATTGACTCCCTCAACTTAGAGTTCTATCCTTCAAGGATTCGTTCTGTTGTGAGTGGTAAATTTATAAATTATGAATAGCGCAACCGTAAAGCACTACAATTTTTGGCGTCGTTGCTGGGGACTATGGTTGAATCACTAAGTTAGAGGATTGAGTCTAGTTTAAATTTTAACTTAACTCATTCTTTACATTCTTTATTTATAAGTATCCTTATTTCTTAAGTGTTTTATTGTAGGTACTTGTCTAATCAAGACATCAAGACTTAAGCTTGGATCCTTGTGAGTAGAGTACTCAATGTTCTTGCACTTTAGAGTTTAAAATTTTGTGTTTGAATATAGTTTATATTTTTTGGTTTATTCATATGCAAGGTAGGAGATTGTTGTCATTGCCTTTGTTGCCGTGTGACCTTGAACTTGAACGAACTCTTAGACAGCATAGTAGCGTTACTAGGGACCCTATATTATTTAGAGAACACATGAGAGAAACCATGACAAATAATGATAACCTAATTGCTCAACAAAATCTTGTCTTACCACCCCCACCGGGCGGTGAGATTCTTAGAGATTTTTATGTTCCATCTACCTATGCATCTCCTTCTTGTATTCATTTTCCAAATATGGGGAGGAATAATTTTGAAATCAAATCCTCAAAAATTAATATCCTTAGTTGTTTTCATGGGCTTCCAAACCAAGATCTTTATAAACATATTGATGAATTCTTAGAAGTGTGTTCGACTTTACATTGAATGCACAAGTTGAAGACAACGTAAGACTTCGTCTTTTTTCTTTCTCGCTTAAGGATAAAGTCAAACAATAGTTTAACTTTTTAGAACCAAATTCCATTAACTCTTAGGCAGAAATACAACGAGAGTTTCTAAAGAAATACTTTCAATCGGAAAGACTAATGATGCGTGGAAAGCCATCATTAGTTTCTCTCAAAGGGAGGGATATGCTTTCATGAAACTTGGGAAAGGATGAAGGATCTTTTGAGGTCTTGCCCAGACCATGTTGTTCTCAAATGGCAATTGGTGCAGGGATTTTACAATGGTTTAGGAGAACCCCACAAATAAATGGTTGATGCTAGTTGTGGAGGTACATTCTAATTAAAAAGTCCCGATGAAGCATGGATACTCTTTGAGAACTTGAGTGAAAATTCATCTTATCATTCTTCTAATGAGAGGAAAAATTCATCTTATCGTTCTTCTAATGAGAGGAAGAATAAGGTAGTTACTCCTCTTAATGCCCAAACTGAAAGTATTTTTGAAATGCGTAAGGAGCAAGCAACTGATAGGAAGATAGAGGCCTTAGAAAAGAAATTAGATCAAGTCATATTGGCCGGTTCTTCTTCTTCTTCTTCCCCTCATCCTACTATTCTTAATCCTACCTTTCATCCCACATATGATGGTGTTCTTTTTACTCTAGTCCTTCTCATTATACAAAGGATTGCCCTCATGCGGGGCAATACCCTGAATTCTCACAAGAGCAAGCACATGCACTCTATTCTAGGCCAGGTCAAGTATCATATCAAAACTCTTATACTCCAGGATGTAGAGATCAAAATCAATTCCAATATGAAAACCAAGGCCAATATCAAGGACCTCATGGACCACATGGACAACAAGGTCAATCTCAATTCCAACCTAGACCTTATCAGCCCAATTCAAATTCAAGTTTCTACTACACTTCCAATCAACCACCTTTTCAAAATCCCAATTTTGATGTAAATGTTTTAGCTGCATTAGGCAATATTGAAAGTAATACTCAAAAGATCAAACGCCCACTCAAGATCAATTGCAAAGATAAAGTCCCAATTGGGGCAGCTAACTAACGCAATGAATCGTCGAGAGGGTGGAAAATTGTCCAGCCAAATGGTGGCGAACCCTAAATGGGTGCAAGTAACTGATGATGCTTCTCATTCTTTTGAGTTTAACAAAGAACAAGATCAATCAATTACTACTCTAAGGAGTGGAAGAGTGTTAGAAAATCAAGTTGAGAAAATAAGGGAGAAAGAATTTGAGCATCCAATAAATCCAAACATTCCCATTTTTAATCCGAAAGATAGTCCTATAAATCCAAAAGAGTTTTCTAATAATCCAAAAGATAAAGGAAAGGAGAAGATCATTGAAGCTAAATTCTCATCTATTCCAATTCAAGAGGCTTCATATGAACCTCCTATTCCCTTTCCTCAAAGAAGGGAACCTTCTCAATTCGGGAAACAAGGAGAGAAATTGCAAGATATGATAGAAATCTTCAAATAAGTGAAAATCAATCTTCCTTTTCTTGATGCTATAAAACAAATTCCCTCCTATGCTAAATTTCTAAAGGACTTATGCACTCAAAAGTGTAAATCTAGGAACAAAGTTCCTAAGAAAGTCCAACTAAATGAGCAATTGTTCAATTCTCCAAAATAACACCCCTTCAAAATTCAAGGATCTGGGTGCTCCAACAATCTCATGTGTCATTGGTGACCATGAATTCGAAAGAGCCCTCCTTGACTTGGGAGCAAGTGTTAACTTACTTTCTTACTCGATTTATCAGAAGTTAGAGCTAGGAGAGCTTAAGCCGACCACAGTTCTGTTGTAACTTGCCGACCGTTCGGTGAGGCAACCACGTAGAATAATTGAGGATGTTCTAATCAAAGTGGACAAATTCTACTTTTTGGTGACTTTATAGTCCTTGACACCGAACCTGTCCAAAATCCTCTAAAGCATATTCCTATCATTCTAGGTCATCATTATTGGGTACAGCTAACGCTTGTGTTAATTGTCATACCGGGTGATGGACATCTCCTTCGGGAATATGACTGTTAGGTTGAATACCTTTGACACATCTCACCACACTGAAAATAATGAGAGCGAATGCTTTGGGATAACTATTGTGCATGAACTTGTGCACACATCTCGCCATAGATGTTAAACTTGGCAACAACTTCTACGGTCCTATCATGTTTCGTGTGTCCTTTCGAATCCAAAATTAATGTATCTAAATATTTTTGAGATGTCTGAGTATGAGAGATGTGAATTGAGGGTGAAAATTAAATTTTTTTATACTTGGGGCAATTCTGCAAACTTTTAGTCGAAGAGAGCTTCAATGCATCGAAGTGCGCATCGATGCATCAATCTTCAAAGACCCCATTTTTCTGCCAATTAAATCAGCCTTTGAACTTTGTATCGATAGATGGTTGATGCATCAACAACTACGATGCATCGAAACCTCCAGTTCAATGTATCAAGAGCGACAATACATCGAAGTAGCCATTTCGATGCATCGTACTGAGGCACGTGACTGCGTATGCAGTCACTTAATATTTGAATCCCTCATCTTTCCCTCTCATTTCTCTCTCTCTCTCGACTCATTTATCTCTCTTTCATCCGAATCCACCAAGAACACCCCCCTCCACCAAAGTCCAAAGTCATTTGGTTAGATACACATTCGACCATCCTGGGAGTAGATTCTATGTTTCGATAGCCTTTCATAGGCCAGTTGATCATCCACTAGGTACAAACTCTATCTGGGATTTTTGAACTCTTTTGCCTTAATTTTGTGAAATTGTTAGTGGGGGGTTGATTTTGAAATATTGGGTGAAGTTTAAGACCAATTTTAATCCTTTTGCCTCTATTATAGATTGGGGGCACCTTGGATACCTTTTTGTTGTGATTCAGGGATTTGAGAACCCTCACTAGGGATTGTCACACAAAATACTTACTCAATCTTTGCACTACATTTTTAAGCACAAATGGTCCGCAATAAAGTTCCGATGGGAGTCATTTTTGACATCCCCGATCGGTAATGGAAAAATAGGGAATTTATTCCCAAAAGCACAATTGTGGCCTCAGATTTCAAGGATGATCGGTATGCCGCCTATAGTTTAAAAGCTTTACAGAGCTATGGCCTAATGTCTCTATTATTGTCAGTAGCTGATGAAGCCTCCCGCGGCTGGTGATGTCCTTTTATATGAACCTCAATTGTGATTGCGCAGAGCCTAGAGTTTTAAGGACTATAGTGGATGGCACGCCTCTTGCCATCGCTGTCACTGCCATTTCAGAGTCCACCAGGTTGCTGTATGTGTAGCCCAAGTTTATTGGGCCTGGGGATGACCATTTTGTATTCCCAGCATTTTCGCAGGATCTTACCCTCTGTCGCATGGTAAAAGAACTATGTAGGGGGCATTTTACCAACTACAAGAACAACGCCACAAGTAAATCGTTGATACCCTGGTGTTGGTAGTTTTTAGATACTGTTCTTCATAAGAATGCTCACCCGTTTAGTCATAATACCGAGTACCGGGGTGAATTCTTGGAGGCACTCTATGCTATTGAAACCAGCTGCTGGTATTCCATCCTTGTATTTATTTGGGGCCAGCTTCACAAGGCCTGGGACCAACTGATTCGGAAGCAAAATAACAAAATCTCCTTCGATGAAGGTTCCATTCCCCTACCTCACAACCGCCCTCTTGACTAAGGCAACTTTTGATTTTGAGGCCTCTGAGATTGCCATGGGACCACCACCGCATTTTATTCTCTAGAGTAAGGAAAAGATGGTCATCCACATGTCAGTCTTACTCCGAGTAGCCCCCGAGGTGGAGGCTGGTGACAGTGCGGAGGAAGTTGAAATACCACAACAAAATTTCGCACATGAGGTGGCCAGTCTCATACACAAAACTTGAGGGATACTAACAACTGATAGCAAACAAGCATGGAATACAATGACAAAAGAAAAAGAATTATAAATGCTGAAAGGAAAGTCTAACTAAAATGAAAAATCATGTTAAATAACATTGTATTATTCTGATTGATACAACTTTTGTATTATTCTGATTGATACAACTTGGAAGTCCGGTAACCCATGGACCCCTTAACCAAACAAGAAACATAAAAGTAAAACTTTATGAATAGATTTAAGTCCCTACACTAAAGTATGGTAAGGAATGGATGATTGTTACACTCTACGAACTTCATGCGCAAATCTCCAGGTAAAAACTGTCTGAAACCTGAAATATCAACAAAGTGGGTTAAACCCATGAGAAAATTCTCTCTACTACAACCCAATCAGAGAACCGGTAAACATACCCTCTATATGAGGATAGTAAAGACATATAGATATAATTATACCGTTTAGTCATTAAATCTCCTATCTTAGAAGTAACTATAACTATGTTCTAAACTAACCCATCCATTATCACAATAAAGATAAAACAGATTTATAAGTTCAAACCATAGATAATCCTAACATGCCTTCTTCCATATATTCTATAAATGCCTTATAAGGTATTAGGCAAACCTATCCTGCCTCCACCAATAATCCTTTTCCAAGACAACAAATTGATGTTTATATACAATTAAAGATAACTCACCAACTCATAAATATATATCCCTAATTAACCCTGTGACCCAAGAATAGAGCTGTCCCACACCCTACACTAACACATCAGTTATCTTAATGCAAGTGCAGACTAGTTTTAAGTTTACACAAGAAACAATTGTAACATGCTCGGATATATAACGAGAAACGTTCTTACTAGATATTAGGCAATCCTGACATGCTCCAAATAAAATATAAAGATACCATATTAGGTGTTTGGCAATCCCGACATGCCTTGGCAATCCCAACAAGCCAAATATAATGCATACATACCTTATTAGGTATTAGGCGATCCTGATATGCGTTGGCAATCCCAACATGCCAAATATAATGCATAGATACCTTATTAGGTATTAGGCGATCTTGACACGCCTTGGCAATTCCAACATGCCAAATATAATGCATAGATACCTTATTAGGTATTAGGCGATCTTGACACGCCTTGGCAATCCCAATATGCCAAATATAATGCATAGATACCTTATTAGGTATGGGCGATCCTGACATGCTGGGCAATCCTTACATGCCAAATATAATGCATAAATACCTTATTAAGTATTAGGCGATCCTAACATGCCTTGGCAATCCCAGCATGCCAAATAAAATGCATAGATACCTTATTAGGTATGGGCGATCCTGACACGCCGGGCAATCCTTACATGTCAAATAAAATGCATAAATACCTTATTAGGTATGGGCGATCCTGACACGCCGGACAATCCTTACATGCCAAATAAAATGTAGAGATCCATTCCCAATATGAAACATAAAATAAACAAGGTGCATTATGATTTTAATTTGCACAAACAAAGTAATTCAAATTATCCGACATGAAATTATCACCATAACACAAATTGTTCACAAGTAAGCTATAATCAAGTATTTAATGGGCATTTATATCCTTAAAGGAAAATACATTCAAGTAAATCAAACAACACAATTTAACCACTTTAGAAGCAAACACCCAATCCAACCCCCACTGCACTCAAATCTATGAGGGAGTCTAAACCAAACTCTTATCTAGGTTTGTGGGCCTATTTTACTTCTAATAACCCTATTAAATCATTCTGGAATTTTCTAGAATTTAAAAAATATTTTCAACAAATAAAAGAAGGTGAAAACCCAACTTTTAGACACTTTAAAAATTAATTAAATATCAAGGGATACTCATTTCAAGATGAAAATTTAAAACGAAGTTTATTTAACCTCCAGAAAGCTACAGTAAAAATTTGGGAATTTTTGGAATTATAAAAGTATTTTCTGAAATTACAGAAAGTGAAAAACCCAACTTTTGGACACTTTAAAAACCAATTGAACAACAAGAAAAGATTATTTTGAGTTGAAAATTTAAACCCAAGTGTATTTAGCCTCCAGAAAGTTACAGTAAAAATTTAGGAATTTTTGCAATTTTAAAATTATTTTCTAAAATTATAGAAAGTGAAAAAACCCAACTTTTGGACACTTTCAAACTCAATTGAACAACAAGGGAAGATTATTTTGAGTTGAAAATTTAAATCCAAGTGTATTTAGCCTCCATAAAGGTACAGTAAAAATTTGGAAATTTTCAGAACTTTTTAACTATTTTCTAAAATTAAAGAAGCTGAAAAACCCAGTTTTTAGACACTTTAAAAATCAATTCAAAAACAAGGGGAAATTATTTCGACATTATATTTAAAAACCAAGCTTCTAAAACACCCAGGAAGTTGACATAAAATTTTAGGAATTTTTCAAATTATACAAGTATTTCTAAAAATGATATTCTGAATTTTTAAGTTTTTCTAAAAATTTCAAAAATTCAAAACTAATACCAAAATAATTTAGAATGGGCCCATATCAGACCCAGAGGTGGGCCCCCGCGAGTGGGGCCCAAAAATAATTCTTCGGCCACCGGCTCCGGCTGCACGTGCCCCCACGTGCTAGCGGAACGCGTGGCCGCCTTTTATTTTATTTTATTTTATTTTCTTTTCTTTTCTTTCTTCTTCCTGAAGCTCCACGCAACAACAATGGTGGAGAAACTTCCTTATCACTTTCGGGCATCAAATCACGCATATATATATATATATATATATATATATATTAATTGTATCGATCTAAGCTACGCATTGGTACCAAAATCATCCCCTCTCGCAACCTAAATAAAAAACGCCCAATTTCAAGTTTTGAAAATATAAAATTTCAAACTCAATTTTCCATCAATCTACCCAACGGTTCACAACCAAACTTTCAAGGATTGTTCTAGGAAGTAAGGTCTCCCTTTTAATAGGAACAAAAATGATCAAAAATGATGAATACAATAAACCCAATTTCATGTTAATATATATGTATATATATATACCCGCCTATACAGTCATATATACATGTATATATATATGCAAAAATACCCTAAAACAGTACCAAAACTCCAAAATCTTCATGTTTAATTCACAGAATTATTTTTAGTATGCAAAATCATTTAATTTCATAATTAATTGCATACAAATTTCTAACAACATGTCTATAGAATTAATATATATATTATACATATATTCCAACAACATGTATATACAAAAAAAATATATATGTATACAGATTCAAAGGGGAAGAAAAGAGTTCGAACTTGCCTTGTGATGTTGAGCAAAAATCACTTTGTTTCTCTTTTCCCGGCATCTACCGTTTTCTCCCTATCTGTGCGTAGGAATCCTCTGTGCGTAAAAACTACTAAACCCTAATTTATTTTCTCTTATTTTATATTTCTAAATAATTAAACTAATAAATATAAAATATTTAGCCCAACTATATATAAATAATAAATATATATATATATATATACATATATATAGCCCAGCCCAATAGCCTAGCCCAACCTCAGAATAATAATAATAAAACAAAAATAAAGAAAATGCAGCCCAAACCAACATATTTTTATTTAACAGAAAAAACTATATTTAAAACAATTATTTAACACACAATTAAACTCAATCAACACTTAGCAATAATTCAAATGTCCACATTAAACATATAAAAACATGCATTGATAAAATTAATTAAAGCATTTAAATAATTAAAAACTCCATCAAATAAATAAGAACCCAATTTAGATATCCTCAAATTACAGGGTATTACAGAAGTGGCTGGAGGAGATGAGATGGAACTGGATGATCTTGAGGACCTTGAGGAGGGTGGTGATTTCAAGGAGGCGCCTGAGGTTGATATGTCGGGCATGAGTACCGAGGACTATGAGTACCTCGTTGATGGTATAGCTTATTTGACTGTCGACATCGAACGACTTCAGACAAATTTTGATATGCAGAGTCAGGCTACTATAGAGGACCACCGTGTGGCTGCTGAGCACAGAAGATAGATAGAGGGCACTTAGATACTCTTACTACTATCATCCATGGCATTTTGGAAGGGTAGGACTGCCTTATGCAACTTTTCAGTCGATATCGTGCTAGGGATCTTTTTGCTTCTACTTCTGCATCGCCACCGCCACCCCCCTCAGCATTAGTTTTAGTTTCCTTTTTGTATATTGTATTTTATTTCATTCTATTTTGTTTTTATGTACTTACAGTCATAGAATTGTCTAGTGCCGTGTTGGCACTTTGTTTTGTTGCTTTCTAAAGCAATTATTTTGTATTCTATAAATTCTTGTATTTGTATCACACATTTTGAATTAATGGAATATTATCAATCTTTAATTATCATTTCATTATTTTTGTCTTTTCTTTCTATTTACTTGTCCAGTTCGTGTATGTTATGTTGGTATGTACTTGTACTTGTGTAGGTTTTGAGGCCCCATTTGTCCCGTATACCCGTGTACCCACTACCGTTACATGGTTGATATTTTGACTCTTTGATACCCATTAACCCACCGATAACATTGTTCTAACTCTTTTAGTGCAAACATTGAGGACAATGTTTAATTTAAGTTTGGGGGTACGGTATACTTGCATACATTGCATACACTGGGTTGTATGGTTGTATTTTAAATTTTTGTACATATTGTATCTTTATTTCATGTTTGCCATGATGTCCTTCTTTTTGAAGATATGATACCCATAACATCATCGATAAATACGTCTTGTAATTAGGAGCTTCGACATCCGAAAATACTCGAACTTTTGAAAATTATGTGTTAGGTTAGAACGGTTTACATTTTGTTTATTCTTTGAATATGGTATAGTCTTTCCCTAAATTTGTCCTTAACGGCACAAACACGCACACATGCGTTCAATTGTGGGGTATACGTCATTTGGAGAATTTTGAAAAATATTTGTTTATATTTGAATTCCTCAAATAACAAATTGCTTTGAAAAATCAAAAACCAAAAAAAAAAGAGAGAAAAAGAAAGTATGATAACAGAATAAATTGGCAATAAGCCTTCTCACTCATTAAACTAGGCCTCTGTGCCTCAAGGTTGAGCAATAAAGAAACAATTGGCTCGTTTAAATTTGTAGCCTAGTGAGCTCGGTTATTAAGTCTGAGGGGTGTTTCTCCACCCAATGCCCTAAAACTATTCGGTTTGGGAGTCATTTACCCAACACTGTTACATGGGCTTACTAGAATGCTTAAAGGATTTAGGCATTGCACGGCCAATTGCGCTTAATGTTTGTAAATATTTATGTAAATAGTGTTATGCTTTGGTGATCCATTTCAGAAAGTTGTTCTTCTAGGAATGGATGTTTTCTTTACTCTCCGTTAAAAATAATAAACCACTCATTTAAGTGTATGTTCACTTTTCAAAGAGGATTCCAGGGTTTGCACTTGTATGTAGTTCGGACTGACCATTATGTGGGGACTGTCACCTAATTCTAACTTTTGACTGTTATTATCTATTGATGTCCATATAGCCCCATAATACTTTGTCTATTTGTCATTTTGAACATCAATTAGGGTATTGCTCTTATCTAGATAATGACTAAGCAAACAACCATTTTTGCATACTTTTGAGAGTTTAGCAAGTGTGTTAAACCCAATGAGACTTCACTCGTCCACTAGACGTGTCTAGGCATTTAAAAGGCTTGTTGCATTCGCCAAATGCTGTTGTGTTTCCCACAAAAGCGGAATTAGAGTAGTTGCTTTATTTTAATTCATTTTGTATTGCTAAGGGACTAGCAATATTTAAGTTTGGGGGTGTGATAAGCGTTGAATATTTTACATTCTCGCACCTTTACTTATGTATTTTGATCCCATAACTAAGCATATTGTATAGTTTTTACGTGTTTTTATGTTTTTGATGATTTCAGGATCAAACTCAAAATTCGGCGTAATTCAACTCCTTTATTAGTTCGAGAATAGATTCCTATATCCTGCCGTACTTTATGAAAAGTTTATATCAAGGAATAGTGAATGGCGTGTCAAGACTGGAGTTAAAAATTTAAAAAGTTGAAGATCTGCAGAAGAAGGAAGATCGATGCATTGAAGTGCCTACTTCGATTCATCGCCCAAACATGTTGAAGATATTTTTCTGCAGATATTTTCTCCACTTGCCACTTGTCTAATTTCACTTGGATAAAGATTTGTATGGAATTTCTATGATATTTTGAGCCTCAAATCAGTTATATTACTAGAAAATGTGTAATAGAGAGATATCACAATTCTTGTAATAGAGATGTAACGCCCCGGTTTCCCAACTTCCGGGAAGAACTGGAGCTTGACTCATCCATTATACCCAATGCACCTTCTTTACCCTCATTTACCACGAAGCTTAACTCTATTCTTCCACGTAGATGTGCATAACTCCACCTTATCCAAGCCTCATGGGCCCTACACCAAATCATAACACCTAAGTGGGGATTTTATTTATCCACACTCTCATAAATCACTCACTTTCAGGAATTAACACTTTGTGTGTTTATAATCCAAATCTAACACTTATCCCATTAGATAGAGGATTCAAAAATACTTAATTTCAACAAAAACCACACTCAATTCTGATTTGAAATGAAGAAGTTATGCCCGATTGAAGTTTGGACAAATTTTGGAGAATGCTGTGAATAGTAACTTCGATGCATCGAACTAGGGAGTTAGATGCATCGAAGCTGCGATGCATTGAACAAGTATCATCGTAAGTATCGCAACCTACTATCCCAGACTCAAAAATCTCAACTTTTAGGCTCCAAAACTCATCTAAAAGCCTAGAAATCACCAAAACAACATCCACAATATGTACAAATGATAAAAACACCATCAAACATCATTTAAGCATGAATCCATATCTCCAAAAATCATATTGAAGGATTTATACCTAATGGAATTAAAACCAACTTCTTCCATTAAAAACCCACAAATAACATATGATCCATACATGATCATTACACTTGAAACTAGAGTGTATCAACACGAATCAAATGTAAATGTAACATCATTAACATAATCCACATGCCACAAACTTACATGGACATCTATTTACATCTCAAAAGGTCAAAAGTCCAAAAATAGAACTCAACAAGGTTATAATCCAAGTTACATTTATCCAAAACATAGCTACACCTTTGATCGGCGTTGAATGTTACGCATCCTAGCCTCTTAACTTATGTATTTTATTCTCTTAGTGATAGATTATTTTGTGATTTTACTTCGTTTTAGTATTTTCTGTATTTTCAGGGCCTTAATGATTATTTCAGTTAAAACTATGATTTTGGGCTTTTAAAGATGACATCCAAGAAGGTTAGATGAAGCCTATATCAAAAGGATCCATTCAACTCTTTATTTCAACTCAAATCAGCCCATGGAAAAGGTCCAAGAGAATTACAGCTGCTTAAGAAGGTTATAGGCCTGAAGCCCAAATATGCGCTTAATACAGTTTTAATCCCATTTTGGAAAATAGACCAAAAGTGTTATTTGCAAGCCTCAAATCGACTTAATTTTTGTAAAGGTTATACGAAATTTGATTCTGCACACTTTCGTATTTCAAAAAAATTCCGTGAATCGGACGTCTAGTGGGTAAAAAGTTGGGCCGAACGTTAGCAGGAAAAACCCACCTGATTAGTGTTGCGGGAATTGCTAATTAATTCCTAATGGGATTAGGACTTTGGTGTATTCTCTTGGGGCATTAAGTGAAGGATTGAAGGGAGATTAGGGAGATTTGGAGGGTCTGAGATATCTTTGGACAGAACAAAAGACATACTTTGTAGACCATTGGAGAACGAAGTCCTTATGCATAATTCATGAAAATGATGCCTTCTTCCTCAACCGTTGAAGCTTCTTCTTCTACCATGAGCGGCTAGTTCATCCACTAGGGTTTTGATGTAGCCCTAACAAAACATCAATGGTTTGATTGTTTTAATTATGGGGACCTTTATTTGCATGCATAGATTGTGTAATTTAGAGGATTCTTATTATAGAATTGAGAAATAAAAGTCTTGTAAATTCAGTTTCAATGATTTCTTATCTTGTCTTAGATATTTAGTTGTTGTTATTGAACTCAATCTCTCTTATTTTCTATGATCATGAGAATACACAATGGTAATCACTGAATATATCATTAAAAGCTTTAATGGATTATGCCTAGAGAAGATGAACCATACTGCACCTTAGATTAGAGTAGTTTGGTAGATGGCCCATGCCAATCGAAGATAGTCCATGACTTAGCCTTAATCATATGTTATCTTCTTGATGGATTAAGATGAGCTTGTAGCCACCGACACCACTTATGCATGATGTAATCCCCCATAGTTAATTCAATTGACCATTGATTGTAGAGTTAGTAGTGAAGTCAAATACCCTAGATTTATCTCATCTTATTCACTCTCTATTTACTTTGTTTTATGTTATTTTACTTTTTAATTAGTTTAAAAATCATAATTCTTTTCTCCTAAATTTAATTAGAATTAATTTCGTATTTCAACTCATCAGACCATAATCCCTGAGGTTCGACACCCCTTTCGATAGCCCTATTCTACAAGGAATTCGTTCTATTGCGAAGTGTGGTAATTTTAATTGATACATTTATTGAGACATTCACAACACATGAATCAACATCAAACGAAGTCTCATGCCACAAGTCGGCATGGTTAGCCACAAAATATACAATATCCAAAAGATAACAAAATGCTATAAGAGTTCCACTTGGACATTCAAATCCCATCTGTCATCGGCGCCTTATCTGTAAAAGAGTTTAGAATAAAGGGGTGAGCACTACTATGGCTTAGTAGAGATACTCCAACCCACCTAAGTTCCTACCCGACACGACCTATATGAATGCATGTCACTACATTACATGTATCATTCAACATGCATCATGTTCATTCACAACAATGCATATTTTTAAGAATGCATTAATATATCATGCTTCACAATTTAAAAGGAAAGCAACATCACACACTTGTCTCTCTCGCGGAATCAACCCGATACCCTAGCGTGATTCTCAACCAATCATGTGACCTAGGATATTTCCCACACAATTTTGGAATTCACCACTGAGAACATCGATCCTACTAAGTGATGTGACCATTTCAGAATGCACCACCGATAACATTGGTCCAACCAGGTGATGAGCTAATTTTGGAATGCACCATTGAGAACATCGGTCCTACCCAGTGCTGATACCGTCTAAGAATACACCATTGAGAACATCAGTCCTACCAAGTGATGAGATAGTTTCAGAATACACCACTGAGAACATTAGTCCTACCAAGTGATGAGATATTTTTGGAATGCACCACTAAGAACATTGGTCCTACCAACTGATGAGACCCTTTCAAGATTTTCACCAGGAACTCCTACCTCCAAGTTGATTCGACAACTTCATAACTACAACCATAACCGAGTATTGACCTACTATAGGTAATTCAACCACACTTCCTCGTTTCATCACAACAGTCCCATATATGCATTTCAAACATATAAATCAAGTATTTAAATTTTTATGCTTCACAATACATACGCTAGTTATAGAGGAACATAGCATGCATTTCACATTCATCAATCCACACATATAATCATCTATATGTGAAAACCTTAGTATAAGTCACATATGCTCACAAAATCCACATAAGCACATATTTTTCATGTTTCACCAATGCATACATTTTCTATATAAAGAAGGCATGCATTTTAACTCATACAACATCACATAACACAAATATGATCATTTAACACATTTTCACAAAAGTGTACCAAACCCTAGCATATAAGTGTACATGCCAAATTCTCTCACTCATTCACCCATCTTATCATGCATAACACCATATACATTCCCATTGCACATAAGAGACTAAGGAGAGTATAAAACACTCACATCCTAACCCTCTTACCACTATAAAATATGCAATACACAACCCTAGCTTTCACCGTTTCACCTGAAACCCTAAAATCGACAAGTAAATGAGAAGGAGAACCCCTACCTCAAAAATAAAGGCCTTCCAAGAACTTCTCAAAATCCCAGCAATTTCAACCTTGCTAAACCATAGCTTTGATCCATTCAAAGCGAAGCCCTAGCCGTCCTCTATGTATCTCCCTTCTTCGGCGAGTCTTGAATCCAAGCCGAATGGGTCCAAAAATGTAGAGAGAAGGGAGACATGTGAATATGGAGACTTTTAGAGAGAGAAAGAGGCATGAGATATGACTGGGCGTCTCAGCCATTGATATTTAAAATATCTAGGGCTTGCAAAAAGACCAAAATGCCCCTGAGCCACTTAACGTACCTTCCCAGACTCCGTTTTTGATTTTGAAAACTCCTACAGCCCCAAAATCACTTCCTCTACTCTCTAAACATTTCATCTAAGTCATTTCCAAAAATAATTATTTCTGAGAATTTTTTAGATTTTTGGGCCCACTTTAAGTCGCATTCCGGGCCTTGGTTTGACCAAAAAGTCAAACTTCTCCAAATGTTCCGAAAACTTTCCAAAACCCTTAAAACTTCCTAATGTTTTTTGCACTCAAAATATGTCAAATATTACTCAAAATGCATTTATGGCAATTATAATGCGAAAATGCAAAATCGGTCAAAAGTGGTGACGGTCTTTACAAGAGAGCATATATAGAATTCTAGAAAGAGAAAATGAAGTTATAGAGAGGGAAAGCTTCAAAGAGGGCTTTGTAAGGCCTTGAAGACCATTTTGAGCATGTGATCATCTTTGTCTATGGAGTGCTTCTAGCCCACCATAATTAACTAATCCTTCTCTAGGGTTTTGACAAATCCTAGTCTTGTAAATAGGTTCTAACTTCAATGAATTGGAGATTTTTATGAATTTTATGTATATGTCTCTTGCCTTGAGCCTTGTATTAATATAAGTTTACAAATTCTTCTTGTTCATATGTTGTAATTTATCTTCTTATCTTAGAAATGCTTAAATTCCCCACATGATCTTCAAATACTTGTAAGTTTCACAAGGACTACAAGTGATGGCTTGAGACTAGTTTTCACTATAACATGCATAGCTAGATTTGCATTGTCCATGCTAAGAGATGGTGATTTCGCTACACTTAGGTAATTAGATAATTAGGTAAGTAGGTAGGTAGGGAAATCACGCATTTCAAAGATGGATTATAGTATATTAAGGTGTGTGTATTCTCTTGGCGATGTCGTTTTATGTGGGATTTGTCAACGTACCATTTAGTACACATTTGAGTGAATTCCCCCAATTTATTATAAGTGCAACATACTACGAGGCTAGTGGGGAAGTCTAACCCTAGTCCTTTATTCTTCTCTCAACCTTTTGTATTTAAATTATATTTTATGCTTTCGAAGTAGAGTAAGAAAACAACCAAAACATGGTTGTGATTTAAACAAGAACCAACCCTCAACCTTTAGCGAGTTATACCTATGTAGTCTTTGTGGGATCGAAACCCTCAACTTAGAACCCTATCCTTCAAGGATTCGTTATATTGTGAGTGATAAATTTATAAATTGCAAGTAGTGCAACCGCAAAGCACAACACTGACTAAGTAGCCCAAGAACTTTCCATAGTACAATACAAAAGCTCATTTACTAGGATTGAGCTTTGTTCTGTACTTTCGAAGGATATTAAAGGCTTCCTAAAAATAATCCAAATAGCTTATGGCCTTCTGGCTTTTGATAAGCATGTTATTAACATACACCTCTATGTTTCTGCCAATTTTCTCTTTAAACATTCTGTTCACCAGCCTTTGATAGGTTGCGTTAGCATTCTTCAAGATGAATGGCATTACTATGTAATAGTATAACCCTCTTTCTGTTATGAAGGACGTCTTTTCTTAGTTTGATAGCCACATTGGGATATGAGTATATCTCGAGTAGGCATCCATGAAGCTGAATCACTTGTAACCGGTCGTTCCTTCCACTATCATATCAATCTGGGGGGGGGGGGAGGGAACTGCCTTTTGGACATTCTTTATTTAGATCAGTAGAGTTGACACATAAGTGCCACTTGCTATTGGATTTTCTAACTAGGACTATGTTTGCCAACCAGTCTGGGTAATTGGTTTCTATACGAAGTTGGCCTTTGTTAGTTTATCCACCTCCTCATAGATTTCCAAATTTCTTTCGAGGGTAAAGGTTCTCATCTTCTGCCTAATAGGCTTGGCACCTAGGTCGACCTTCAACCGGTGCATGACAATGGTTGGATCAATTCTGGGCATATCCTCATAGGACTAGGCAAACATCTCCCTGTTTGTTTTGAGGAATCAGACCTGCTCATCCCGAAAGGTGGGTGAGAGTGACGACCCTAAGCTTACCTTTATTCCTGCATCTTATTCATCTATGTAAACTTCAACTAGCTCTTTTATTAGTTCCGCATAGTGGACCTCATATTTCTCTTCCACTTCTAGGCCCTCTATACTCAGAGTTTCTGATACCTTCCTCTCCCTTAGGGAAGTGGCATAACACTCTTGGGCAGTGGCCTGATCTCCTCTTAGCTCTCCAACGCCATACTCAATGGGGGAACCGAACAGGGAGATGATAGGTGGAGGTCACTGCTCTCACAGCATTCAATGTGACCCTTCCCAGAATGACATTATACGTGGTTGGGCAGTCTACCACGAAGAAGGTCACCATCTTAGTGACTTGCCTAGGACTTGAACCAACAGTAACCGAGAGATAAACAGTGCCTAGTGGAAAGAGCATCTCTCTGGAGAATCCGTCGAATGGAGATTTTGTAGGCTTGAGTTTATCCCTTCTGATCCTCATTTGAACAAATGCCTATAAACAAGATGTCAGCAGAACTGTCGTTGTCGATTAACACTCGCCTAATTGTGAAATTGGCAATAATCAATGTGACCACAAGGGCATTATCATGGGGCTGATGAATTCCCCTAGCGTCAACCTCCAAGAAACTGATGACCTGATCATCCAATCGACGACACTTAGCATGCAATTGGCTCACCTCGCTTACTTTAGAGAAACTACTAATTTTTCTTGCTTGTGCTTTGCGAAATTTATTGGACTTTTTGCCACCTCCGATTCCACTAGAGATGACTCTGATTTTCCCCAATGGAGGGTTTCTTCGAGAAGTGTCTTCTTTCCCATCTTGTGTGCAGTTTTGTGTTCTTTGTCCACTATCGGCCACAAATTTCCACTGTTGGCCCCTCTGAATCAGACTTTCAATCTGTCTTTTCAAATCTATACATTCATTGGTATCGTAGCCTTGGTCGCGATGGAACCTACAATACTTGTCATGGGATCTCCTAGAGGGATCAGATTTTAATTTTTGAGGCCATGCCACCATTGGGTCATCGTGGATGTTCAAAGGGGTGAAATTAAATCACTTATCATGACGCAATGTCCTATCGCTCTACTTTTGTGACATTTTGTCGTACTTGGGGTTTCGTTCCTCCCTGCTGGATTGTCCTACCTTTTCCCTATCTACCATTTTATCATTATCTCCTTTTTCCCTCTGAGTATCAAAGACGTCTTCGACATTCATGCACTTTTGAGCTTTCATAAGTAGGTCAGACATGCTTTCAGGAGGGTGCTTGGAGACTGAGTGTAGGAATTTGGAGGGGAACAGACCTCTGATGAATGTCATAACTGATACCTTGTCATCCAAGGCATCCACTTGTAACATCTATCCATTGAATTGGTTGATGTAATCTTGTAACGATTCCCCCTTAGTTTGGCTCCCATTTAGTAGATAGGTAGTAGGATTCCTATGTCTCTGGGTAGCGATGAAATTGCCAACAAATAACTGACTCAATTCTTTGAAATAATGTACAGATGCAGGTTTCAAACTGTTGAACTAGGACTGGGTAGAGCTTTTTAAAGTAGTGGGGAAGGCTCTGCACATGATCTCATTCGGTACTGCTTGAACGTGTATCAGTGCCTTATAGGTTTCCAAGTGATCTAATAGGTCCTTGGCTCGTCAAAGGTTTCAACTATGGGCATCTTGAACCTATTGGGTAATGGACAGGTCATTATCCCCACGGAGAAAGGGAGGTTGGTTTGCTGGACCAGATCCTCTAATGTAGTAGGGCCCTTCCCCCTTATGGCATGGGCCATGTTTTCTACCCCGGCTCTAAGGTCTTGCATCTCCATGTCATAATAGGTAGTTTTCTCTTAGTGCCCTGAGTCTCCACGGGATTGGTTCTTTTTGGGTCAGACTAAATGACTAGATTTCATCCCAGCTCTTACTCGACTCTGAGTTGTATTATCAATTGGGACTTTACTATCTCGCCCAACACCATCGCCTTCTGGATCAACAGGTCTAAGGTGACTTGGTGATGGTACTGGCACCACGGGAGGGAGGCATTGTAGAATTTTTGTATTTTGTTAGAGTATCTGGGCCAGACCTTGATTAAAGTTTCGGACCTAGTATTCTAATGTTGTGACACACCACTAGTAGTTTGGGACTCTGGGGCGTGCCTTAAGGGAGTCCATCGGTCTAGAGGGTTGCATGCCACCTTACCCTGCAGCTGGCACGTTGTACACAGGATGATTAAGGGTGACGAGTGGGTCCTGATTGACTGGAGGGTCCTATCGGCCAGGAAGGTCATGGCCAATAGGAGGTTTTTGTGTGACTAGAGTATTGAGAGTGGCAAGAGGGTCTTGTATTGGAGGATTGTGGCTGGCAGGAGGGTTTTGTACGACCGTAATCTCTAACCCAGATCATAGGTGCTTCATGCTTCGTGTATAACAATCAAGTTTGTGATTGTTCCCATAGATGGTGTAAACTAATGAAGCAGCTATTCACCTCGAGCTGGTCGAACGCCAACTTGTAAAAAGACAAGAATTGGGTAGCCGATAGGGCACTGGCAGACTATGCTCTGACGGTCAAGTCAGAAATCAGAAGTGTTTTGAAAGCTGTAAAGGAATTCAGAGGGTATTAATTCGTACCTTGATATATGTATTGCCCTGTATTTATAGTGGTCAGATGAGAACTTGCCCTAGTAGAACACAACTCTTCATTTTCCCTTCCCTATTTGGAGATAAAAGGTCTTGGTCAAAGCATCCTTCTTGTCCACATTCTCTTAGCATTAAACCCCACGTCATACGTTTCACATTAGGAGTCAAATACTCCATCACGTAACAAATAAGATAGAGATTGAGGGCTTTTTGTTCTCCATCATTTTTCTCCTTGCTCTTCTCTCTCAATATCATTGTATCTAGTTAGCCATCATTTAACCTTGAATTTGGATTGTGGAATACATAGAGCACTCTAGTAGCGCTCTATCCACGACGAGGATGACCAAATTGTTGGTGTGTAGTCGCCAGTGGTATTTGGGTCACTTGAGGAGGATATCCATTCATTGCTGGTTGTCATCGATGGTTTCTAGAAAGCTCATAACACAAGCGCTTCAATCCTATTGCTTCCGCTATTTGGGCGGAGATAACCTGAATTTAATCATTTATTTCCTTCAGTATGGATATGAGCACAGTTATAAAATGAAACAGACCTTACTATATATTATATTAATCTTTTTTTACAACTAAAGTATTTTTAAATTTGTTTACCAACAATATCATTTAAAATAGTTCTACTATTAATTTTACAGTAATATCTTTATTAGAAATACTTAAGAAGGGACAAAATTGTCTTTATAAAAAATAAATAGGTATAAAATTGTCTAAAGAAAAAATAGTTACTCATAATCTAGTTTTAGAACCTAAATATTTTAGTTTTGTAATACCTCGCTCTAACATATGGTATGATATTGTCTGCTTTGGGCCTGAGCCCGCACGATTTTGCTCTTGGGTTTTACCCCAAAAGGCCTCATACTATTTGAAGAGCACATCCCCTTTTCCACACCCAGGCGATGTGTGATTGAGTACCCTGTACCTTGTTAGTGTGGTAGATCAGCCCAGTGTCTGTCTTCGCACTCGCCCACTCACACCCGTCGATAAGGGTTACTACAATCCACCCCCTACGAGGCTCGACGTCCTCGTCGGCACACTTCTAGCTGGGTTCAGGCTCTGATAACAACTATAATACCCCGCTCCAACACATGGTATGATATTGTCCGCTTTGGGCCTGAGCTCCCACGATTTTGCTCTTGGGTTTTACCCCAAAAGGCCTCATACCATTTGAAGAGCGCATCCCCTTTTCCACACCCAGGCGATGTGGGATTGAGTACCCTGTACCCTGTTAGTGTGGTAGCTCAACCTAGTGTCTATCTTCGCACTCGCCCACTCACACCCATCCATAAGGGTTACTACAAGTTTTATCTAAAAACTTTACTGAGCCAAAATCTCTACCATTTAAAAGTATTTTTTTATGATTAACAAACACTTTTAAAAAATAATAATTTAAAATAAAAACGCTTTTAAGTAATTGAACAACAATTACAAACAGGCCATTAAATTTCAATAGCAAACAAGTTGGTTTTTTATTTTTTTTTAATTTTTTATCTTGATAAGGTAATTCAGATGGCCATGATAGTAACTTCTATCCATTTTTAAAAGCGGAAAAAAGAAAAGAATCAAAGTTTTTTTTCCTTAGAGTGTCATATGGTTATCTTAATCAAAGAAGACTTGCATGTATAAGCATATTGCTAATTGTCAAAAATAATAAATTATATTTTTATTTATACAAAAAATTGAGTTATTAATATGTTTTTATAAAATATTATGATTAACAAACAAAATAAGATTTAAGAGTCGTATTGTATAATTTGCATGGATAAATTTTGCACTAAATCATGATATATATCTCAACCCTTCTTTTTAAAATAAATTTTAAAGTTTTCTTAACAATTATATTATGACACTATTATTGAAAAATTGTATTTTAATATTCAAAACTTGTTAAAGATGCATTTTGAAGTGTTTGAGAAGTATCGAAGACATGGTTGATGTATAGGGTACGTGTTAGAAATAAAAATAAAAATAAAAATATATATTTTAAAATTATGGATATGTTTAGAAAGTATACGACACGTATTCGAGA
Organism: Cornus controversa; assembly: GCA_026545225.1. Lineage (NCBI taxonomy): Eukaryota > Viridiplantae > Streptophyta > Magnoliopsida > Cornales > Cornaceae > Cornus > Cornus controversa. The sequence goes on along the minus strand of CM048845.1, from coordinate 25,220,525 downwards.
AGTAGAGAAGTATCGATATCTGATACAAGTATTCGTGTTTCCTAATATATATATATATATATATATATATATATATATATATATATATACACACACGCACACACACACATTTGACCTTGCAATAGTAACGACAAAAAAGCCAACTTAACGGTCAAAAGTGATTAAAAAATCAATCATGTGGTCCAAAATTTCTTTTGTTATCTATGGTAAAAAATTAATCTCTCTATCTACAATCCATCAGTCACAATTCACTCACACCTAAATTCAAATTTAAACCTTTACCTACTCTCACACCTAAAATAACATTCACTCTCACCTAAATCCAAAATTTAAACCATGCACCCTATATGCCTCACCTATATCTCCTATTTTTCTCTGCCTCTCACATGATACACATCCACCTACCACTCTCTCCATTTCTTCACCAAGCATTGAGAAGACCCATAATCTCCAAGATTTTTGGCCACCACTCATGCCCAAATTGGAGCATTGCTGCAGCCAAAACTTCACCATCACATCCCTCAATACACCACCATTTTTTGCTGGAGCTCCACCCGAGAAGACCCACTTCCATCATCATCCCATCCGGCTTCACCATCACCACCAAGAAGAACTACAAGCACTCACCTCTTCACTGTCCAAAACTATTCACTACCAAAAACCAACTTCCACCTTTCATCTTAACCATCTGGTACCATGCACTATTCACCATCTTCACCATCACCATCACCACCATTCCAAGCACAACCGTGAGCACCCATTTTTACTTAACGCTCACCATGTATGGCCTGTCATCACCATCTGCCATGACTCTATCTTAAGGTCCGACCATAGTGGGTCTTCAATGGAGGTCCGGTGATTAAATGAGATGGCGGAGATGAAAGCTCCATAGCAAAATGGTGGTTGGACACCATCATAGTCCTCAATGCACCACCATTTTCTGCCCGAGCTCCACTGTAACGCCCCGATTCCCCGTCTCCCGGGCAACCGGAGGTTAACCCGTCCATTAGTCCCAATGGACCCTCATTACCCTTATTCCCCACGGAAGCTTAACCTAATTCTTGCATATGAATGCACACAAATCCATCTTAACCAACCCCCATGGGCCCTACATCAAATCACACACCTTAGTGAACATTTTCACGCCCACACTTTTAAGAATCACTCACTTTCGAGTCTCAAAACTTTCTGTGTTTGGAATATGGAACTGAGGCTTACACCATTGGATAGACAATCGAAAAATACTCAAGTTCAAAAAAAACCACGCTCAATTCCGATCTAGAACGAAGAAATTACGTCAAAATGAAGTTTTGGAAAAAACTGTGAATAGTAATTTCGATCAATCGAAATGCATCTCGATCAATCGAAATGCATCTCGATTAATCGAAATTTTGACCCCATCAATCGAAGCAAACACCCTCTCGGTATCTTGGACCTGCATTATTTCGATTAATCGAAACTGGGACTTCGATTGATCGAAATAAGGCCTGAAAATACATAAAATCTCGCAACCATTTCGATCAATCGAAATGGGGGTTTCGATTGATCGAAATAGGCATTTCGATTGATCGAAATGCACTACCCGGGACTTCCAACAACCCTATACATGGTTCATTTGAAGCCCAATCAACATCCTATCATCCTAGAACCCCTCAAACAAGATTAATAACATAAATGAAAGGTTCCAACATCAATTTCACTCTCAAGATCACATCCATAATTGAATCCATACACCAAAATGAATCATTTTCTTTCACAAACACCATTCATTCATAAGGGAAACATCATCAAATGAATCAAGTGCCGCCATGGGCATTACATAAATTAAACCGTTGTCTTTTCACACCCAACAAGTTTATAATCCAATACATACATCAAAAGTACATATGTCCAAGGTACAACCACGACTAAAAAGGAAGTCACATGCCACAAGCCGGCATGGATAGCCACAAAATGTGCAACATCCAAAAGATAGCAAAACCACTACTAGAATCCACTTGGACACTCATGTCCCATCCATCATCGGCGCTTTATCTGTAAAATATTTAGAATAAAGGGGTGAGCACCACTGCGGCTCAGTAAAGGTTTCCCAACCCTTCTAAGTGCCGACCCGACACGACCTACATGGAATGCATATGAATACACTACATGCCACGTCCACAATCTCACAAACACATCAATAATAGCAATTTAAGAGAATTGCACATATCATAAATCATATTTAACATGTTCAAACATAAAAGCATTAAAGTGAGTAAATGCTCTCTCTCTCGGTCCTTATCCGATACCCTACATGATTGGTCCGCTCCGAGGATCATGTAACCTTGGACAACTCCGATAACATCCAATGACCGGGACAACTCCAAAAAGTCATTCTACCATAGCAATATATATGATTGCCATAGAGTGAGGGGGCAACTCCGAGGCTCACGACTCATGGACATTCTCCGATAATCATCCTATGACCGGGACAACTCCGAAAGGTCATTAGTATTGGACATACTCCGATCCTAGGCATTAAGCCTTGGTATGGCGGGTCCACTCCGAGGGCCATACATAGTGGATAATTTTACCACATTTCACAACACGGTTGGACCACTCCGAAGCCCCGTGTACCTCTTTTGCATCATTTTTCCCGCAACTTCCCACATATGCAATATGAATGCATAAACACATGACATTTTATTTTCATGCTCAAATCATGCTCATTGATACTAAAAAGAAGTAACAAGCATATTTTCCTCACTACATACCTCATATAGCACATATATGTATAACACATGCATATATCATCCCATATGCATACAACTTCAAAATTAGCATATTTTACTCATGCTACACTCAATGCATAATTTTAGCACATAGAACTAAACATGCATTCAACAACCACATTCCCACATATAATCACATATATGACACTTGGTACACATTTTTCCACATATACACCAAATTGAGCACATAATGCCTATGTATTAATTTCTTACACTCACATACTTCAAACCCACATACTACTACCAACACAATATACACAATTGTGAAAAGATAGGACTCTAGAGAAGAAGAAAACACAACTTTCTACACCTCTCACCATCCTAAAGCATGTGAAACACAACCTACACCTCTCTTCTTCACCCGAAACCCTAGAATCGACAATTAGAAGAGAAGAAGAACCCCTACCTCGAAAATGAAGGCCTTCCAAGCACTTCTCAAATTTCCAGCAATGTCAACCTTGCCAAACCGCAACTTTGATCGGTTCAAAGGGAAGCCCTAGCCGTCCCCTACGTATCTCCCTCCTTCGGCGAGTCTTGAATCCAAGCCGAACGGGTCCGAAATGTAGAGAGAAGGGAGAGCTTTGAAGATGGAGAGCTTTAGAGAGAGAAAGAGGCGTGAGATATGGCTGAACACCTCTGCCACTGATATTTAAAATATCTGGGGTTTGCAAAAAGACCAAAATACCCCCGGGCCACTTAACGTACCTTCCCGGACTCCTTTTTCGATTCCGAAAACTCCTACAGTCTCGAAATCACTTCCTCTACTCTCTAAATATTTCATCTCATCCATTCTCAAAAGTAAATATTTTCAAGAATTTTCCGGATTCCCGGGCCCACGTAAGTCACATCCCGGGCCCCGGTTTGACCAAAAAGTCAAACTTCTCCAATTCTCTCGAAAACTTCCCAAAACCTTAAAAACACTTCCCAAACATGTTTCCCACACTTAAAACATGTTAAACACAACTCAAAATGCATTTATGGCAATTATAATGCGAAAAATGCAAAACCGGCCAAAATTGGTCACGGTCTCTACAACCTCCCCCCCTTAAGGGAATTTTGTCCCCGAAATTAGAAACATACCTCAAGTAGAAAATAACTCAGGATATTTTGAGCGGACTTCTCGTTCTCGCTCCCACGTAGCCTCCTCGACTCCGTGATGCCTCCAAAGGACTTTAACCAATGGAATCGTCTTGCCTCGAAGCACTTGCTCCCTAGCATCCAAAACCTGTACCGGTCTTTTCTCGTAAGACACGTCCTCCTCCACCTCAAGATCTGTCCAATCTAACATGTGTGAAGGATCCGGCTCATACTTTCTCAACATCGAAACGTGGAAAGTATTGTGCACACTTGACAATTGCGGTGGCAATGCCAAGCGGTATGCGACCTCACCCACACGATCCAATATCTCGAATGGACCGATAAACCGTGGGGCTAGCTTTCCGCTACGCCCAAACCTCATCAAACCCCGTCGTGGCGAGACCTTCAAGAAGACATGGTCCCCGACCTCAAATGCTAAAGGCCTCCGCCTTCTGTCAGCATAACTTTTCTGACGACTCTGAGCCGTAAGCAAGCGCTGCTGATAAGTGTAAAGTTCTTTTAATTCCCAATCTCAACAGCCTCTTTATAGGCCAAACCCTCAACCTTACAATCAAAGATCAAATTACCAACAACCACCACCTCCTCCAAGAAGCCAAAGCTTTGAAGAACGAGTGATAAGCAATCTTGAGGCCAACACCCGCTTATTGCAAACTCACTCTCAATCAATCTCTAAGCTTGAGGCCAATGCTCAATCTATGGCTAGGTTAGAAGCTCAAATCGGGCAACTAGCTAATGCCTTAAATAGAAGGGAGGAAGGTAAGTTGCCAAGTCAACCAGTGGCGAATCCCAAGGGTGTGCATATGATTGAAGATCCATCATCTTCAACTTGTAATGCTCCTCCAGAGTAAGTTCAATCAATCACAACCTTGAGGAGTGGTAAAATCATTAACTCCAAGGTAGGGGAGGAAGAGAGAAAGGAATTTCAAGAGCAACCTAAAAATCCAAAAGAATCCCAATTAAATCCAAAATTATTTCCGTTAAATCCAAATTTGCAAAATACCCCTTCAAATCCAAAAGGAAAGGCAAGTGAAGTTGTGGCATCATCGATTCCAAATCTTGACACCTCTTATGAACCTCCGGTTCCTTTTCCTCAACGATTGAAGGAACCTTCTCATTTCGGGAAGCAAGGAGAGAAAATCCAAGACATGATGGAGATCTTCAAACAAGTAAAGATCAATCTCCCTCTCCTTGATGCTATTCGACAAATTCCCTCTTATGCGAAATTCTTGAAGGACTTATGCACTCAAAAGCGCAAATCTAGGAATAATGTTCCTAAGAAAGTCCTCTTAACTGAGCACATAAGCTCCATTTTCCAACACCAAGCCCCTCCTAAATTCAAAGATCCGGGTGCTCTGACCATTTCGTGCACCATCGGAAATCAATCTTTTGAAAAAGCACTTCTTGACCTAGGGGCTAGCGTCAATTTGCTTCCATTCTCAGTTTACCAACAACTAGGTTTGGGGGAACTCAAGCATACCACGGTTGTGTTGCAACTTGCCGACCGTTCAGTGAAGCAACCACGTGGCATCATTGAGGATGTCATCATTCAAGTGGACAAATTTTATTTTCCGGTGGACTTCATAGTCCTTGACACGGAACCGGTCCAAAATCCGAATCATCATATTCCTATCATTCTAGGTCGTCCATTCTTGGCCACGGCAAACGCTTGCGTTAATTGCCGTACTGGAGTGATGGACATCTCTTTTGGGAATATGAAAGTCCGCTTGAACATCTTCAATGCTTCCCACCACACACCCAACGATGAAAGTGAGTGCTTTTGTGTCGATGTTGTGGACGACCTTGTTCAAGAAGCACTTCCTTCTATTCTTTCCACGGACCCTTTAGAGGCATGCCTAAATCATTTTAACTATGACGATTTTGACATTGAGCAATCCATATGTGAAGTCAATTCCATGCTCGATGTTAATACTGTCATAGATTTGCCTAAGTGGAGAGTTCCGAGAGAACCCTTGCCCCCTTTGTCCAAAACTCCCCAAACTCCTTCTTTAATTTCCCCACCACAACTTGAGCTCAAGCCTCTTCCAGCTACACTCAAGTATGTTTTCTTGGGCGCAAATGAGACACTTCCAGTCATTATTGCTTCCAATCTCACAAATGCTCAAGAATTGGAACTCATAAAGGTGCTCAAAGAGCACAAAGAAGCAATAGGATGGAGTGTGGTAGATCTTAAGGGAATAGACCCTTCTGTTTGTATGCATCGCATACACTTGGAAGAGGATGCAAAGACCTCAAGGGAGGCACAACGTCGATTGAATCCAAACATGAAGGACGTTGTAATGAAGGAGGTGGTGAAGTTACTAGATGCGGGGATCATATACCCCATCTCTGATAGCAAGTGGGTTAGTCCCACTCAAGTGGTTCCAAAGAAGTCTGGTATTACGGTGCAACCTAATGATAAGGGTGAATTAGTTCCCCAATGCACCACCACAGGATGGAGAGTGTGCATTGATTATAGGAAATTAAATTCAGCCACTCGGAAAGATCACTTCCCCCTCCCATTCATTGATCAAATATTGGAGAGATTGGTCGGGCAAAGCTTTTATTGCTTTTTGGATGGATATTCCAGCTATAATCAGGTTGCTATAGACCCGAGGGACCAAGAGAAAACCACCTTTACATGTCCCTTCGGCACATATGCTTATAGACGCATGCCCTTTGGGTTGTGCAATGCACCGGCAACTTTTCAACGGTGTATGATGTCTATCTTCTCGGACATGGTGGAAAAATTCTTAGAAGTGTTCATGGATGATTTTTCCATTTTTGGGCCTTCATATGAATCATGCCTCCAAAATCTAGCTTGTGTTCTCAAAAGATGTCAAGAAACCAACCTAATTCTTAGTTGGGAAAAGAGTCACTTTATGGTTCAAGAGGGTATTGTCCTAGGGCATATTGTGTCTAAGCGAGGAATAGAGGTTGATAAAGCCAAGGTTGAGCTCATTTTCAAACTTCCTCCACCATCCACGGTGAGAGAGATTCGTTCATTCCTTGGGCATGCGGGCTTTTATCGCCGATTCATCAAAGACTTTAGCAAGATTTCTCGGCCTTTGTGTCGCCTTCTTGAAAAAGAGTCTTGCTTTACCTTTGATGAAGCGTGCCTTGACGCTTTTGAAAAACTCCGCGCCATGCTTACAACCGCTCCAATTCTAATCCCTCCAAATTGGGCTCTCCCATTTGAGATTATGTGTGATGCATCCGACTATGCCATGGGTGCGGTCTTGGGGCAACGAGTAGACAAACTGCCACATGTCATCTATTACGCAAGTAAAACCCTTTCCGAGGCTCAAATCAATTATACCACAACGGAAAAGGAATTGCTTGCGGTAGTATTTGCATTAGACAAATTTTGAGCTTATTTATTAGGTTCAAAGGTCATTGTCTATTCGGACTATGCTGCCCTCCGGCATCTTTTGGCGAAAAAGGACACTAAGCCTAGGTTGATCCGATGGATACTCTTGTTGCAAGAGTTCAATTTTGAGATTAGAGACAAAAAGGGAACTGAAAATGTGGTAGCTGACCACCTTTCTAGAATTCTTGTTGAATCCCTCCATAATTCCATTCCAGTTTGTGAATCCTTCCCGGATGAACAACTCTTTGTCATCTCTCAAGAGAGTATCCCTTGGTATGCGGATGTGGTTAATTATTTGGCAACCGGTAAAATACCATCTTCTTGGACCAAACAAGAGAAGGATCGTTTTCTCTCCCAATCACGATCATATTATTGGGACGATCCTCAATTGTTCAAATACTGCCCCGATCAAATAATTCGTAAGTGTGTACCCAACAGTGAATTCCAAAGCATTCTTAAATTTTGTCATACACTCGCTTGTGGGGGACACTTTAGTGCTAAGAAAACCGCAGCAAAAATTCTTCAATGCGGATTTTTCTGGCCGACACTTCATTGGGATGCATATTCATTCTGCCGCTCTTGTGAGCGATGTCAGCGCCTCGGCGCGATGTCTCGGAAGGACATGATGCCTCTTAACCCTATTCTTGTCATTGAAATATTTGATGTGTGGGGCATTGACTTCATGGGACCATTTCCACCCTCTACTGGTCATGAGTACATACTTGTGGCGGTGGACTACGTATCTAAGTGGATAGAGGCCGTTGCTACCAAAACCAACGATCACGCAGTCGTGGTTAAATTCATACAAGCTAACATTTTTAGCCGGTTTGGTACGCCTCGGGCCATCATCAGTGACGGAGGTAAGCATTTCTGTAACCGGTTCCTTCGAACCTTGCTTCTCAAATACTCCGTCACACACAAAGTAGCCACCCCCTACCATCCTCAAACTAGTGGCCAAGTAGAAGTATCCAATAGGGAGATTAAGAACATTCTTCAGAAAACTGTTCGGCCTGACCGGAAGGATTGGTCATTGCGACTAAACGACGCATTATGGGCATACCGAACCGCATATAAAACTCCCATTGGAATGTCACCTTATCGGTTAGTTTATGGCAAGGCGTGCCATCTTCCGGTTGAATTGGAGCATAAAGCTATGTGGGCCACCAAGACCTTCAATTTTGACATGAAAAAGGCCGGTTCTAATCGAAAGCCTCAATTAAATGAATTGGAAGAATTGCGACATGACGCTTATGAGAATGCGAAAATCTATAAGGCAAGGTCCAAGGCCTTTCACGATCGTAATATTCGAGTCAAAACATTTTTGCCGGGCCAAAAAGTTTGGTTGTACAACTCACGCCTCCATTTGTTTCCCGGAAAACTTCGCTCCCGTTGGGATGGTCCATTTTTGGTTAATTCCGTCGCGCCCCACGGAGCGGTGGAATTGAAGGACTTGAAAGATGGTTCGATATTCAAAGTAAACGGGCAGCGCTTAAAAGTGTGCGTGGATGACCAAGTCACCACCGAATACGTGGATATCGTCACTTTGACGGATCCCGTGTATTTTGACTCGTGAGCCGGCTCGGACGTCGCGCCATAGACGTGTAAGGTGGCGAAGCCATGGTCGCTATCAAGCTTCCATGGTGTCCCTTTAATCCAAAGTAGGTTTGTATCTAAGCAATGTAGTATCTAATTCCCCAATATCCAAGTCCTTGAAGCATATTTTAAACTGACTGTTTTGAGCATTTCGATTGATCGAAACCAAGATTTTGATCAATCAAAAATTTCGATTGATCGAAATTTTGGTTTCGATTGATCGAAAAATTGTAGAGATTTGCCAAGTCCAAAGTCCTGAGAGGTGGTATTCTTCGATTGCACTTCGATAGGTCTTCGATCGATCGAAACTTTCGATTGATCGAAATGGGATTTCGATTGATCGAAATAAAAGTTCGATTGCATCAATTAAATGTTCGATTGATCGAAGTAAAAATGTGATTCAGGGGAGGAATGTTCGATTGATCGAAGAGACAATCTCGATCCATCGAAGTTAATTTCGATTGATCGAAGCAAGATTCCGATCAATCAAAATTTCGATTGATCGAAATGCACATTTCGATTAATCGAAATGCACGCGGAGCCTGCACGTGAGCCGAAAAGCTATTTAAACCGTTGGGCTTCCCTCCCATTTTAAAAGACCATCCGACTTCTTCTCTCCCTCTGTGCGATCCAAGCACTCCCGAGCACTCGATCTTCCATTCCCGATCATCCGCCGCCATCCGGCGCAGTCCGATCCGCCGCTAGCATCTGCGCGATCTTCTCTTCGCGGCTGCGCGTGTAGTTTTCTTCGGTTGAGCCGTTCATCTTCTTCCTCACGAGGTAAGTGATGCATGGCTACTTTTTGTTTATTCTCTCGCCATTTTTGATAGTTTTACAACGGAATAAACATAGTTAGATCATGTTGGGGTGGATGGTTGCAATTGCGATGTCCGAATCCAGTTTTTGTGGGTTTCGGGGGGTAGGAATTCAAGCAGGAGTGGGATTTGGCATTTTCTTCATTTCAAACGCTTAGTGTACGGTGTATAACCGCGGCACCTTCGTTTCGGTTGCGCCCGTTCACATTGCCTCTTCGAGTGCAACTTTTTGCATTTTTGTCAGTACCTTGGACTAGGACTTCATTTTTATTTTTATTCTTTTAGTCTAGTAGTAGTTTAACTTTCTTCTTATTCATCTTTTATTTACGTACCTTTTGGAATCCAGTGCAGACTATTCCGCGGCCATGGCGAGAGTGAAGAACGCCGCCGGTGCTGTTCGTGACGTGCCCGGGCGAGCCTTCCGGTCTCGGAAGTTCCACCCGGAGCAGGTTTTCGACTTAGCCGAGTTTGAGAGGCGTCCCGACACCGAGTGGACGGTTGCCGAGCTCAGGAGGCGTCGCCTCGACCGGCTATGTGTGCCTCCCACCGACACGGCACACGAGCGCCTAGTGCAGGTCTTTTACGAGCACATGACCTACTCCTGCACAGCGCCAGATACACTCGAGACTACCGTGGCCACTGTCACGATCACGATTACGCCGAGCCGGATTGCTCATATGCTCGGCATTCCTCACCAGCAGTCGCCGGACATGGTTGGCCCGGACGGTCAGCCACTCTATAGTGCCGCGCTCCCAGCAGATACCACGCTCTTCTCGATAGTGATGGACATGTGTGGCGGGGCGTTTACCACGCCCAACCACAACTGCACGTCCAAGTCGATGTGCCCGAGCAGATATTGGTTCCTGGACACCGTTCTCCTCAAGAACGCGTGTCCGTTGCAGCACGTGGCCGAGCGCAGGGGTGACCTCCTCCGTTGCCTCTATGCTTTCCATACGGGCGCTTGGTTTTCTGTCCCATCGCTTATCTGGGGGCAGATGCACAAAGTTTGGGATGGCCTCGTCAACAAGAGGAAGAGGAGAACAGCGAGTTGGCGGCTTCCCTTTCCATTCCTGATCGCTGCTTTTCTCAGCAGTGCCAGTACACCGGTCAGTCGGACTGACATTCAGTTGGCACCGCCCACCCGCTTCACATCTACTCAGTGGGATCGGGTGAGGCGACACTTAGAGCGACAGGACCATCAGGGTGATCCACCAGACGATGTAGATATGGATGCCCCGGTGGAGATGGATAAGGGAGAGCCAGCAGGGGCGGAGTCAGAGGACGAGGAGATGGAAGAGGAGGAGATGGATGTCGCTGCAGAGCGGCATGATATCTTAGCGACAGGCTATTCCTGCCTGGCAGCTGATGTAGAGCGGCTCCAGCAGGGTTTTGACGAGCACGTCCAGGTGACGCAGAGTCAGCTGGTGGGTATTCAGACGGACATTTCTTCTCTGGTGCAGGGCCAGAGAGCGATTTTAGATGAGTTCCGAGCCTTCCGGCAGGATCTGCAGTTCCTGTTCGCAGGTCGAGCCTCCACCTCCACTTCTGCTCCCACCGACCCACCACCACCACCACCCGCCCTCGAGTAGCTGCACTTTATTCATCTTTTCTGCTTTATTTTCTGTATTTTTCTTTCTTTCTTTCTTTCTTTTTTGATAGGCCATGTTGGCCATGTTTAGTTTCTTTTTGAGTATTCCACCTGCAGGTACACTTTGTACTAAAACTCATTTTCACTTATATGGAATACCTTTTTTTATTTTCTTTTATGCCATGTGTTGTCTTTACTGTCTTTATTTTGCTTTCCGTCAACCTATCTGTTCTCTATACTTTGACTATGTATGTAGTACCACTTGTCTAATTGTTATATGCGATTCAGTTGATGATTTCCGTTTATTACCGCCTGGTTTCAATTCCCAATACTGTTGAGATTACTTCAACACAGTATGGCGGTAATAAAGAAAGGCAGCCCCTTTGCGTGCTATACGTTAGCGCGCCTGGATAGTCAATATCTTATCGCATAGACCTCTTAGACAATCGGGAAACACCAGTTCAGACCATTAGATTTACAGTGATATTGGCATTGTCTGTTTGTGCATAAGTATTTCATTATGTTCTATTTATCTACTTTTTGTTCCTCGTAACGCTCGTGGTATCCAGTTGGTATTCTATGCAGATTTTTCTTATTTACAGGATGACCGCTGCTGTGGAATTCCATTTTTCTCGCATTCTGCCATCCCGGTAACTTCTTTCCTTGCTCTTCTTGTCCAAGCATTGAGGACAATGTTGCATATAAGTTTGGGGGTGCGGTATGCTATACCACTTGCATATGCATGCAATGTTCAGTCATTATATTGAGTGTCATTGTAGAGCAGTTTTTTTTCTGTGAGATTTTTGCATGCTTGCTATGATGTCTTGCTTTTTAAAGGAAGATCATTCGAATAAATGTCCGAGGTAAATGCAGCAGGTAGTTAAGAACTTTAACATTGTAAATACCCGCGCTTTTGCAAGCTTGATAGTAAGCTAGAACGGTCTACATTATTGTCCAAACTCGAGCACGTACAGTTCTTGCCCTAAATTTGTCCTTAACCGCACAAATTCGCACACATGCAGTTTAAATTGTGGGGTATAAGTCTGAGGGAGAATTTTTGAAATTTCTGTTTTTATCTGAACAGCTTAGAGAATAAGTTCTTCCGGTTGTTGAAAAAAAAATAAAAAATAAAAAAAAATAATAATAATAAAAAGAGAAAATTATGCAATAAGCCTTCTCACTAAATAAACCGGATTTCTATGCCTCAAAGCAGGAAATATTCGTGTAAAAGTGTGTAAGGTTGAGCAGTAATAAGCGGATGGCTTGCTTACGCTCATCGCCTTGTAAGCTCGGTTATTAAGTCCGAGGGGTGCTTCTTCGCCTAATGCCCTAAAACCAATTGGTTTGGGAGTCATTGGCCCAATGCCGCTACATGGGCTTACAAGAAAGCAAAAAGAGCTAAGCATTGCACGGTCATCCGCACATGAGCAATCATGAATGTTTTGTGATAATGAAACAGCCGGGTTGAGCATTTTCAATGAGTTTTTCTCTTAAAAACAGATTTGTTCGTTTTCTTCTCCAAATATGACAAAAGCCACACGTTAGAATGCATGTTCACTTTTCAAAGAGGATTTTGGGGTTGGAATTGTTATAGTTGTTCGGGCTGGCCAGTATGTGGGGACTGTCGTTCATTTATAGCTTGTGAAAGTCCATTTTTGCTAATGACCACATAGTTCTGTAATACTTGTTGCATTTGCCAATTGTGAAATGAATGGATGAGCGCCCTTTATCTAGTTGATGACTGAGCATGATTAAACTTTTGTATAAGATAGTTGATTTCATTTTGTAATATTGTATTGCTAAGGGACTAGCAATATGTAAGTTTGGGGGTGTGATAAGTGTTCAATTCTATGCATTTGAACCCTCTTTATTGCATATGTTAGTTCCGTTTTTGCGTTTACCGAGATATGTTTACGGTATTTTTGTGTTTTTGATGTATTGCAGGTATTGGAGTAAATGGAGCAAAGTTGGAAGCTTTCTGCAGTCAAGAGATGAAATCAGAAAATGTTGCCAAGGCATTTCGATCAATCGAGATGTGGATTTCGATCAATCAAGATTTCGATTGATCGAAATCTCGATCAATCGAAATGCAATTTCGATCAATCGAAATGCTGCAGAGCCCACTTGGCCACTTGCTCACCTGCTCTCCCACTTGCAACAAAATCCCCCTTTTTGCACGACTTAGGGGGATGGTCTGACTTGAACAAGACTTTTGGGGGCCTTCTTGATACAAGAGATATATATAATGATATATATATATATGGTGGGCCCAAAGGAGCCAAAAAGCATACAAAAAGCACCAAAAGCCACATATCTCATATCTCTCAACAAAGACACATGAGAAGAAGAAGAGAGAGACCTTCGGGAGAGGAAGAGAAAAGCTGAACCAGACCAAGAAGCTTCATTCTCTTCATCAATGGAAGGGTGCAAGGCAACCATGAGCAACTAACTCTTCTACTAGGGTGTTGGTTTCAACCCCTAGCCATGTAAACTTGTTCATCTTTGTAGCTCTTGGGGATTTGTAATTAAATGTTGATTATTTAGCCTAGTGATTATGTACACAAATACATTTCTTATATATATTCATTTGATATGGAATTTATTCTTGTCTTAGAGTAGGTTTTGTCATTTGAATGCACAACATTTGCATATTCCACAAGAAGTGCAAATGATGGTTAGATAATGGTGTTTAAATGAATGTGTGATGCTAGTTTGTATAGACCATGCCAAGACAAGGTAGTTTGGATGCATGTAGTGTTTACATAGAGAGTAGGGTAATTAGGTAGTTAGTTAGGTTGAAGAGCTATGCTTGTTGAAGATGGATTATGATAGGTTAGCACACACATTGATCTTTTGATATGTCATTGAGGTCACAAGCCTAATGACATTGTTAGGCATTTAATTAATGAACCCCATGCTTGCTACACTTATGAACATGTGAATGGCTAGTGGTGGAAACCAACCCTAGTTCTCTCTCCCGACTTTACTCTTTAATTTTATCGTCATTTCATTTACGCAATAGTTTTAAACACAAAACCAAAAACCTGTTTCTTTAGAATTAAAGTAGAATTAATCTTTCTTTATGACAATTAACGACTAGTCCTCGTGGGATCGATACCCTCTATATAGAACCTTATCTACAAAGATTCGTGCTCTTGCGAGTGGTTAAATTATATTTTGATAAAAAGGGCAAAAATTAAGCTTACAATATAATTTAGTTCCGACCACATCAACTGCCGAAAACCCACTTCCATCTTCAATCTTAACCATCTAGTATCATGCAATATCCACCATCTTTACCATCATCATCACCACTATTCCAATCACAACTGTGAGCACCCATTTCCACCCGATGCTCACCATACATGGCAAGGCACGGTCGGCCATCGCCTTCTGCCTTGTCTTTATCTTGAGGTCCAACCATAGTGGGTCTGCAATAGAGGTCTAGTGATTAAATGAGGTGGCAGAGATGGAATTTCCATAGGAAGACGATGGTTGATGGAGGTTGGAGTTGGGTCTTCTCAGATTCAATGGTGGTGGTACATGCTCAAAAGGTAACAACGGTGGCTGGTGGTGGTTGTAGCTTGGCCAGAGAAGATGGTGGCTTGATGATGGTTGAAGCGATGGTGGTGGGTCTATCGTGCATTCAGTACTTGCCCTAAGTAGGTAAGTAAAAGGTACAATTAAGGATATAATACCATCATACAATATATATGGTTCAAAATGTAGTAAACAAATGGAATAGTCACTATTCATATGTCGCAGATATTTTTAACCTTGAATTCAGCACTTACCGATAGCATATTAAACCAAAAAAATGTAATTTAGCAGATTTAAAATAAAATATTAACAGAGAAAATTCTCTAGCAAAAGTACATGAGCTTGCATAGCATCAACAAAAATGAAATTCACATGTTCCTATGCAAGACCTTCAAAGAAATTGATAACTTGAGAATGCATAACATTCGGCTCTCTTTATCTCTCCCATGTATGGCTCTATCTCTACTTCACTCAATATCCATATCACTCTCTCACACAACCGACCCATGCCACTTTCCCCTTTTCCTCTACATCACTCAATCTTTATATTACTCTCCCACTCAACCAACCAGACACTATTCCTCCTACCTTATTCTCTTTTCCTTGTCAGATCTTGAAGGTGCAGCCACTGCAACTCCCATCTCCCACCATCCACACCACCTTCACTCTCTACCTCTTTTTTTCTCTCACTCTCATACACAAACATGGCGGACACACCATCAAGTCCATCCACGACAAGCTCCCTTCAACACACACCATCTACGGTCATCGCTGTAACTCTTGTGCCTCCACCACCCCTCTGGCACACATAAGATGTGGTTACCGATGTTGGCGTAACTCCCATGCACCCACCATCTATGGTCACCGCTACAACTCCTGTGCCTCTGCCGCTCCTCCGATACACACCACCTGCGGTCACCACTACCAGTGCAACTCCTATGCCCCCACTAACTGTGGTTTTCCAACCAAGGTACAGCCAAAACAAAAGTTATTATTTTATTTCAATCTTTTCTCTATCCTCTCATCTCTCTCCCCCACCGACATTCCTTCCCTCGACAATAGAGCTTAGGGGTTTTTTATGGTTGTAGAGAAGAAATGTCTAGAGAAGAAATGGGTTGGTTGAAATGAGCTTTTGATGGTGCAGTATGTGAGGGTGGGTGGAGAAAGAAATGGGTTGGTTGAAATGATGGTGCAGCATTTGTTAGTGGCTCGGCAGTAGGTGGTTGTGATGCTGCTGAGGTGAAGGACAAAACTTGGTGTCGAGGTGATGCTGTTTAAATGGTGGGTTTATGAGATGGGTGTTTTGTTATGATTTTTGTTATTCAATTCATATTTGGAATTGTATTGTGGTTTCATTCTCTGGCTTGATTAACATTTCTTATTTTTATTTTGTTGAATGGTTCACTACAAGAAATTTGATTTTTTCCACAGAATATTTCGTAGTAAAAAGTCAAAATTTCGTAGCAAAAACTCTTTTGCCATGAAATATTTTCGTAGCACCAACCGTTGCAATATGTGGCATCTCTAATTGTAAATTTCGACGAAATCATGTTTCGTGGCAAGTTATGGGATAATAGCGACGGAAATATTTCGTCACAATACATATTATTTACTACGAAATAATATTCCGTTGGAAAAAAAAATGTATTTGCTACGATAATATTCTGTCGCTAATTCTTATTATTTCCCACGAAATAGTATTCCGTTGGAAATAAATATATTTGCTACGAAATTTATTCTCTCGCAAATTAGTAATTACTACGAATTAAAGCGTCGAAAATTAGTAATTACTATGAAAAAAAACCGTAGCAAATTATAATTATTTTAAAAATATATATATAAAAAATAGTGATCATACAAATTTTATATAATCACTAGTAATGCCCATTTCTCTTGCCTATGACATCAACAAACAACCTCCAAATAGACTAACCATATATACTTCAATGTAGGGTATCAAACTAGACATACTTCAAAAACATCCTTGATAATTGCAACAATTGAAACAAAAGTGCTAGTTTTTCAATGTTGGTAAAATTTTAAATAAATTACACAGAAATGCAAAAACATATCCTATATTATTTAATCAGTAATCCTACCAAATTCCTAACAAGCTGCTACAAGTCATGTGCAGATTATGAGAGCTTGAGCAGTAGGATTGAGATAGGCTCTAGCCCAAGGTAGCATCCTCACACTAGCCAACTGCATGTTCAAAATGTCATCAGTTGACATGTTAAATGGTATGTGTGTGTGTCTATATATATATATATATATAAAACTAAAAAGAAGTGGAAAGCTAGAGAGTAATTGTAGGGGAGAAGACTTACAGTTGGTATAGCAGTAGCAATACTAGCAACAATAGCCGCTTTAGCTCCTAAGATAACCCCTTCTGTGGTTCCAATTGGATTTTTTTTTTAAATAAAACCAGTAGAGTTAGCAAGGATTAAAGGATATTAAAACAATATTTGTTCTGTTAAAATGAAGGGAATTAATTAAATCAGTTTCAGATATTTCTTGTTGAGAAGTATATTACTCTATTAATAGGAGATATGATAGTTTTTAGCACCAAGTCACGTGGCCTTATATTAATATACGGTATATAAATTTATGCTGACCGGCCATTAATCATCAATCTTGACCATAAGATTAGTCAAACTAAGGCTCAATTAAGTTTTTGTGCATCATTTTTTATTGAATAACTGAATATTTTAGGAGGCTATAGTAGGTAGAGATCAGAATTTGCAGATTTCTATGAAACAACTAAACAAAAAGAAAAATCCAAGAGAGAGAGAGAGAGATATAGCTAATTGGAAAGTCCGTAGCAGCAATATCTTTAGCTAAAATATATTTAGAAAGTTATGATCACACAATAGTCTTGATCATGTAGGAAAGATTATTTATGTAAGTATATATTCCTAGTTTTTGGCTACTACACGAAACAAAAGTATTTATACATAGCATGGTTTAGTTTCAAAATGCTCCCAATTACTTTAACATTTCTTAGAAAGAAAAAAAAAATGCATGACATCATGATTTTTAGGAGCCAATCTAAAGCTAATAAGACATTTCAGGCCACTAATTCTAAATATGATCAACTGACAGTATAATTTAAATTTTGTTTATGTTATATAATTCATCATTTAACATGTAGAACTTTAATTTAAGCATATAATAATTGTAATGTCCAACATATATATCAAAAAGAACAAAGAACTAATAATTAACAAAAAGTGAACATGTGCAGTATATAATGTAAAAGAAATCAATAATAACAATGGCCAAGTATGTTAAATAACTCAAAGAGAAGTAAATGTAACAAAGAGTGCAAATCACAGCCAGAAAGGTTTCATAATCAAGATTCTAAGATGATTCAATAAGAATACGAGTACAGGGCAACAAGCACACACAAGTGAACATGTACAGTATATAATGTAATAAAGATCATCAAAGTCTTTAAAATTAATGATTGCCATGATTAGATTTAAGAATACTAATAAGAACATCAGACTACAAGGACTATAATGCATGCTATAATTATGTTCTTAATATAAGAATATTATGTGATTTATCACAATAATATTTGAGAGATAAAAGAAGACAGTTTACCCTAAAACTAATTATCTGAGATCTAAAGGAAAAAATCTCATCAGAATGTGTGAAGAAAAACATGGCCAACCTATCCTTCCAAATAAATTGAAAAACTAAGAAAAAGTAAAAGGAAATTAGGGCTACACTTCAATTCTATTTGTTATTCAATAACCATAACACCATATGTTCATAATACAAAATTAACCAAACAACGACAGGGGAGGGATGCTAAACAAATGAATATAATGAGTCAAACGTAAATTTTCAACACAACGACCAGAAAAATGAATCATTTTCTCTCTCTTTGAAATATATGCATCTAACGTAGTTCTTAATTACAAATTCCGAACAAAAAATTTATGAATACAATCAAATCAAAAATAAAAATAAATCTAACCTATTTCTTAGTAAATATGATAGGTTATTTACCACGAATTTATTATTTCGTAGTAAATACTTTACTACTTATTACGAAATAGGATCCGTAGTAATAGGTATTTTACTACGGATTTAATTTTTTGTAGTAAATACCTTACTATTTACTACAAAATTAGCTCCGTAATAAATAACACATGCTATTTACTACGATTTTTTTTCCGTAGGAAATACCTTACTATTTACTACGAAATTGAATCCGTAGTAATAGGTATTTTACTACGGATTTAGTTTTTCGTAGTAAATATTTTACTATTTACTACGAAATTAGCTCTGTAGTAAATAACACATGCTATTTACTACGAATTTTATTTTCCGTGGAAAATACCTTACTATTTCCTACGAAATTGAAACCGTGGGAAATGGTCCCTGGAAAAAAACCTCTTTTCTTGTAGTGGTTTATGTGGCCTAACTTTGTTTTTATATTTGTAATCATTGGTTTATTTTATTTACTTCATCCTATTATTTAGTTGCATAAAATACTATTTTTATTGGATTTTTTTATTACAAATTGGTAGGAACCTGGCTACTTATCAGTTATGACATAGATAATTTAATTTGTGAGAGTGGGTTTGTGAGATGGGTGTTCTGTTATGATTTTTGTTATTCAATTCATATTTGGAATTGTATTGTGGTTTGGTTCTCTAGGTTGATTAACATTTTTCATTTTTAATTTTATTTTGTTGAATGGTTTATGTGGCCTAACATTTCATTTTTATATTTGTAATCATTGGTTTATTTTATTTACTTCATTTTACTACTTAGTCGTATAAAATACTATTTTCATTGGATTTTTTATTACAAATTGGTAGGAAACTTGCTACTTATGAGTTATCACATATAGAATTTAATTTGTGTAAATGAGGTAAAAAAGAATATAAATATGGAAATAAAAGAAAGGGAATTTGAACTCCTCCATCCATTGTTTTACAAAAATTATTGGGTAATTACTCCAACACTCCACTTCATGTTATAATAAAGTTATGGGAAAAAGATTTTTGTTAAAACGAAAAAGAGAGCGAGAGATCAACATAGCTTAAATGCAAACACTTCCAATATTAGTAGAAGATATAATATAGAGTAAAATGTGCAAAAAAGAATAATATTTTACTGGAAGATATAATAATTTAGATATGATTTTGGTGAATCTTTTGTATATAAAAAGAATAAAACTATATTGTCGGTAGTTGCTATTAGATTTTTTTTTAATCTCTGGTTTTTTCATTGGTTGTGGATGGTGTTTCTACCTTTAATTAGTTTTCACTACACTCCACTTCATGTTATAATAAAGTGATGGACAAAAATTGAGAGAGCGACAGATCAACATAGCTGAGTCTGGTGATCAGGGTAAACATAATCTTGGTCAGCATTTTTTGGCTAACATGAATGTAGCATGTCTTTATTGAAAAGCCTTACATTGGATGGATGAAAATTTGAAAACTCATCTTGCATGCATCCTCTTTTTTGGGACATGTTTGCAAGGAAAGATTCAATTACCTACCCTGCTTACACCCCCTTTAGAACTTGCATCATTTTATGACGGTAATGATGATAAATCAAAATTGTTTCATCGTTATACTTGGGAATATAATCCAACTAATGCATTTACAAGTCTATGTGTTCAAATGGATGACATAATTCTTAGTGGCAGGGGTCCAATATCATTCACCAGTCATGGAGAACAGCAACATCGTACATGGACGCTTTTAATTAGGATAGGAAGCAAGTTAGGGTCAGTTGTACATTTATGACCTTGAAACAACTTTAGACCTTCGTAGTCATAGAAATTCACATCTAAAGAGGGATGTTCTAGAAGATATTCAAAAAAATTTTGTTGCAGTATAACGCATTTTCAAATAAATTTTGTCAAACATTTGCAATACTAGAGCAATTGATTTCAGCAGACCAAAATATACCTGCCTATCCTCATTACTCTCCATCTTCAACAACAGATCGATGTAGGTATAATCTGTCGATAGCAAATAAGGTTGCAATTATATTGCCAGGAGATGAAACTCAAGTCATTAGAGTGAGAGATATTATTGTGCGTTTGAGAGAAAATAATGAATTGATGCAAATTAATTAATGTCACCCAACATATTTGCCTTTACATTATGTTTTGTTGTTCCCTTATGGTGAGCTTGAATGGGAATCAGAGTTAAAATAATGGAATATCCTAGATGGAAGACATATAACTAATAGACTTACCCAGTTACAATTTTATGTTTATCATTTCTTTGAACGTTCTTCTGAGTACTCAACCATTTTAAGAGGCGGGAAATTATTTCAGGTGTTCATTACGATGTTTAGGCCACTACTGAGCATAATCGACTAACATACTACAAGCTGAATCAGCCTAAACTCTATCGTGAACTTTACCAGCGTTTGACATATATTACTGTAGATGGATTTAAATCCCATCAAGTTAGGCAACAAATAGTTTTACCTTCTTCATTCAAGGGTAGTCCAGAACCTATGTTTAAGATCTTTCAAGATTCAATGGCAATTAGTCAATTACTCGATACAATCAACAACATCAAGATATCTTCCTTATAATGACTGCAAATCCTAACTGGCCTGAAATTACTTTAGCTTTATTACCACATCAACATGCCACTGATCGTCTTGATTTAGTTGCCCATATTTTTGAATTGAAGCGACATGGTCAGATGATGGAGTTATATAAGAAAAAGGTGCTTGGAAAAAAATTTGGGCATGTCTTCACAATTGAATTCCAAATATGGAGATTGTCGCACATGTATTTACTCATATTCCTTGAAGGTCAAAGCAAAATTTTGACATATGCTCAAGTGGATAAAATTGTGTCATCTGAATATCCATATCTAACGTTTTTGAAACTATTAGGAGTTGTGTGGTTCATGGACCATGTGGTACTCAAAATCTGCACACATCATGTATGAAAATGGTAAATACATAAAGAGGTAGCCTAAACAATTATTATAAGAAACAAGTATGGACCAAGAGGGATACCCGTTATATCGACGATGCAATGATGGTCGTGTTTATTTTATGAGGGGCCATGATGTTGATAATAGAGATGTTGTGCCATATAACTCATATTTGTCTAGAATGTTCAACTGTCATATCAATGTGGAAGTTTGTGCAGGATTAAGATTTGTAAAATATATTCACAAGTATATTTATAAGGGCCATGATTGCACGACAATGATTTTAGGCAGCGTAGATTAGATTTAGTAATACCTTGATGGAAGGTACATCGGGTTGGTAGAAGTTGCATGGCGACTATTTGGCAATTCGATGCACAAAAAACTTCCAAATGTTGTGAGATTACAACTTCATTTACCTGGCAAGCATCATATTGTTTACAATCAAGTTGATTCAATACATAATATCATGGATTTGGCTAAGGCTGAAGTGTCAACTCTTACTAGTTTTTTTGCGTGCTATGCTGCTAATGAAGATGTACACGCATTTACTTATCAAGAATTCCCCCAACATTATGTATAACACATTCAAGAAAAAAAGTGGGTAGAAAGACAGAGGAAATTTGCAATTGGTAGAATGTACTTTGCTAGCCCCAATGAAGGTGAGAGATTTTACTTGTGTTTTCTACTTATTGTTGTTAAAGGACTGCAATCCTTTGAATGTTTCAAGACCGTCAACAATATCTTGCATGAAACATTAAAATCTATATATGTTGAAAGGGGACTTCTAAATGACTATGAAGAATAGGTGCAATGCCTTGAAGAAGCAGCAACCATAAAAAATGGATGCCAATTGAGGAGTTTGTTTAGTGTTATTTTAATGCACTGCTCCCCATTGGAACTGCATGCATTATAGAATAAATTTTTATTGCACATGTGTGATGATCTTGCTTGCATAATTTTCAAGGACTTTACAATTCCCAATCCAATTGAGTCTCAAATCACGGATTATGGTTTGTATCTTCTGAATCAGCTACTGAAAGAATCTAGTAAGAGTTTAATTGACTTTTCACCAATACCACTACAGACTGGCAATTGGAGCACAGTAGTTGGAAACAATCAAATGTTCAATTTGATGTTGATCACCTTAATGATGGATAATGTGCTGCTTATAGTGCAATTACTTCTTTAGTTCTAAAAAATGAGACGACATTTTTCTTAAGTGGTAGTGTTGGAGCAGGGAAAACATTTTTGTATAATACAATTACAACAAAATGTCACAGCCTTGGACTTATTGCTATCATTGTGGCTTCATTTGGTATTGCTTCTCTATTATTGGTATGGGATCGTATTGTACATTCTACATTCTGCATTCCCCTAGATGGGTTGAAAAACTCAGTTTGTGGGTTTACAAAGCAATTGTTGCATGTAGAGTTATTTACATGCAGAGTTGTTTAGAGAAGCGAAACTGATAATTTGGGATGAAGTTTCTATACAACATAGGTAGTGTGTGGAAGTTGTTAATTGGACTCCTCAAGATATTTGTGATAATGAGATGTCATTTGGGAGTATTACTGTTGTTCTTGGTGGAGATTTCAGCTAGATCTTACTGGTTATACAAAAGGGCATCTACGAGAAAATTGTGGGCACAACTTTAATATGCTCCATACTATGGAATAAAGTAGTATTATAATTTTAAATTTGAACATGCGCTTGAATAACACAAACACTGCAAATGTGAACTTTTCAAATTTCTTAATGGAGGTAGTATTTCTACAAACATACAAGTTGTTAATAATTTTACTGGGTTGTTGTTTTTTGACATCCCACCTTAACAATTGTTTTTTTTTTTTAAAGATTGGATCAAACCTACAAGAAAATATAGAATTTTTGTAAATAATACAAAAGTGTAGGAATTTAAATGACTTACTATGTGTAGTTTATCTAGAGTTAAGTGTTGCAGGTACAGTTACACCAATTTTTTTAAATGAGCGTACAGTTCTTTTTGCCTAAAATGATGTTGTTAGTACTATCAATAGTGTTGCATTAAATATATTTCCTCGAAGACGGTTACTTATTTCACAGCTGACAAAATATTGAAAGATGAGTTAGTAGATCGAACTATTATTACTCAATATCCTAATGAATTTTTAAAATCATCATTCAGGGTTATCACCTTTTAAGCTAAATTTGAAAGTAGGATGCCCGATTATATTGTTGAGGAACATTACACCCAAGGATGGCCTAAGTAATGGCACACGATTGATGAATGTCAAGTGTGCACATCGCGTAATTGAAATAGAGATTCTGACGGGAGATAAATGTGATAACTTTGTCCTTATTCCAAGAATATTCTTGACTCCATCCTCTTCAAAATTTCCCATTAAAATGACAAGACATCGATTTCCTATTCGATTGGCCTATGCAATGACCATGAATAAATCTCAAAGACAATTTGTTGAATTTGTTAAGGTTGGTTTGCACACATCGGTATTTAATCATAGGCAGCTATATGTTGCACTGTCTAGATGCACCATTTTTGAATGAATAAGTGTCCTTCCAGATGGCGGGTTGCATTCTACAACAAATATTGTCTATCCAGAAGTTCTATTATAGTGTTCTAATCAAAGTGTGTAATCTAATATAACTTTGTAGGACTGGAATGCTGCTCTAAGAATTTTTGATATATCAACTCATCTTCACTACACAATTGGGCAAGTAATGTGGTAATTTAATTTTGTGTTTACTCTAAATTATTACATTTTATGTAATGTTAATAATAAAATATTAGATGGGTCTTTTCTGAATTATTATATTATCATATAATGTTATATATTTTGTACATTGTTGTGCATAGTCCTTTTCTAAAGGCAATGTACAATCATATTGACGCAAGAATATTCTTTTTGGTTGTGAAGAAAATTTATGCTTCGTCTTTGAAGTAGAGAAGAAGGAGAAAGATAAGGACAATATCATTTTTTTTTGTTTTTTGTAAGCAGTAGCTAATGCAAATGATATTTTGTAAACATTTGTTTGTTGACACATTGATTACTAAAGCAGTTCAAGATATATAATAAAGCACTATGCAGTCTCTTTTTTCTTAAAGCACTCATTGTGTACGTTTTATTTATTTATTTACTTATCATGATCATTGTGTGTGTTTGGAACTTTGAAAATAGAGAGGTTTGGCATGCCCTTACTACTGTTAGTGCTTGTAATACCCCAGAAATTTGGACGTCTATTATTTTAAAGAATTTGAATTTCTTTATATTATTATTATTATTATTATTTTTTATTAATTCAGGTGAAATGACTTATCTCTATATTTTATCATTTTTTTGTGAGTTGCTTTTTCTTCATATGCATTTCATCATTTTATATGGATTGTTTATGTTTTATAGATTCCAATTATTTCATGCATTTTATCATTTTATGTGGATTGATTATGTTTTATAGATTCCAATTATTTTATGTAAATTTCTCTGTTTATATTTTATCATTTTATATGAATTGTTTATTAATTATGTATTGTTTTGTTTCAATCTTTTACATGCTTTCGATTGAGCTAGGGAGGAATATGAGCTGGAATGATTGGGCTAGATATACGCTTAAGTTGATGGGCCCGGATTATGGTTATAGTATTATTATTTTTAGTTTATTTAGTTTTTGGAAAAAATAATAGTAGAATAAAAATAATTAAGACAAAAATAAAATAAGAGACTAGGGTTTCTGCCTTTTGCTTTACGCATAGAAACCAATAGAGTAAACGAAAGAGAAAAGGGAGTGAAGTAACGATCGGGTGAACGAGTTGTTGAATCATCAAAGAGGTAAGTTTGAACTCTTCTCTCCCCCTTTGAATCTGTATACATATATATTATTTGTATATACATGTTGCTGGAATATATGTATAATATATATATTAATTGTATAGACATGTTGCTAGAAATTTGTATGCATTTAATTATGAAATTAAGTGATTTTGCATGCTAAGAATAATTCTGTGAACTAAACATGAAGATTTTGAAGTTTTTGTACTGTTTTATGGTATTTTTGCATATGTATATGTACGAACATGAAATTTGGGTATACACTATTTATCATTTTTGAGGGTTTTTGTTTCGGTCAATAGGTAGATCTTGCTTCCTAGAACAATCCTTGAAAATTTGGTTGCGAACCGTTGGGTAGATTGACGAGAATCTGACTTTGAAATTTTAGATTTTCGAAACTTGAAATTGGGTGTTTTTTGATTTAAGCCACGAGAGGGTGTAAATTTGGTACCAATGCGTTGCTTAGATCGATACGAGTTCAATGGTATATTCATAAGCGCGATTCGGTGCCCGAACGTGACTGGAAAATTGTCGAAAAGTTCGGCCACCATTGTTGAACTTTCCAAAATTTCCCAAAATTTTATGTTAACTTCCTGGGGTTTTAATAGCTTGGGTTTTATGTTTCATGTTGAAATAATTTCCCCTTGTTTTAAAATTGATTTTTAAATTGTCCAAAAACTAGTTTTCACCTTCTTTAATTTTAGAAAATACTTAAAAAGTTCCAAAATTTTCCAAATTTTTACTGTAACTTTTTGGAGGTTAAAGAAACTTGGGTTTAAATTTTCATCTCAAAATAATTTTCTGTTTGTGTTCAATTAATTTTTAAAATGTCTAAAAGTTGGGTTTTCAACTTCTTTTATTTGTAGAAAATATTTTAAAGTTCCAGAAAATTCTAGAAAAGTTTAGGTAACTTTATAGGGATGAAATACACCTGGGTTTTAAGTTTTAGGTGGAAATAAGTTTCCCTTGTGTTTTTATCAATTTTAAAGTATGCCTCCAAATTTTGTTTTATTTTATGTGGCTAGAAAAATATTTTTTTTAAATTCCCAAAATTCCAGAATGTTTAAATAAGGTTCTTAGAAGCAGAATAGGTCCAAGAACTTAAATTTGAATAGGTCCATGAAATACTTGATTATAGTTACTTGTAAACGATTTGTCTTATGGTGATAATTTCATATCGGATAATTTGAATTACTTTGTTTGTGCAAATTAAAATTGATAAGTGGTCAATTCTATGCATTTGAACCCTCTTTATTGCATATGTTAGTTCCGTTTCTACGTTTACCGAGATATGTTTACGGTATTTTTGTGTTTTTGATGTATTGCAGGTCTTGTAGTGAAAGGAGCAAAGTTTGAGGCTTGTTGCAGCTGAAGAGAAAAGTTAGAATTTGCAGCCAAGGCATCTCGATCAATCGAGATGTTGATCTCGATCAATCGAGATCTCGATTGATCGAGATCTCATTTCGATTGATCGAAATCTCGATCAATTGAGATCCAATCTCGATTGATCAAGATTCTGCAGAAGCCACTCGCCCACTTGCTCACCTGCTCTCCCACTTGCAACAAAATCTCCCTTTTTGCACGACTTAGGGGGATTGTCTGACTTGAACAAGACCCTTGGGGACCTTCTTGATTTAATGGATATATATATTGATATATATATATATATATATATATATATATGGTGGGCCCCAAGGTTGAAAAATGAGCCATAAAGCACAAAGAAGCCACATATCTCCCATATCTCTCATACATATCAGAATACACAAGGAGAGACTTTCGGGAGAGGAAAAGAAGGAGCTGAACCAGACCTTGAAGCTCCATTTTCTTCATCAATGGAAGAGTGCAAGGCAACCATGAGCAACTAACTCTTCTACTAGGGTGTTGGTTTCAACCCCTAGCCATGTAAACTTGTTCATCTTTGTAGCACTTGCGATTTGTAATTAAATGTTGATTATTTAGCCTAGTGACCATGTACACTAATACATTTCTTTTATATATTCATTTGATGTTGAGTTTATTCTTGTCTTAGAGTAGATTCTTTCATGTGAGTGCACAACATTTGCATATTCCACAAGAAGTGCAAATGATGGCTAGATAATGGTGTTTAAATAAATGTGTGATGTTTGCATGTATAAACCATGCCAAGATAAGGTAGTTTGGATGCATGTAGGTTCACTTAGAAAGTAGGGTAATTAGGTAGTTAGTTAGGTTGAAGAGCTATGCTTGTTGAAGATGGATTATGATAGGTTAGCACACACATTAATCTTTTGATATATCATTGAGGTTACAAGCCTAATGACATTGTTAGGCATTTAATTTATGAATCCCATGCTTGCTACACTTATGAACATGTGAATGGCTAGTGGTGGAAACCAACCCTAGTTCTCTCTCCCATCCTTTACTCTTTAATTTTATTGCTATTACATTCATGCAATAGTTTTATAAACAAAAACTCAAAACTCTATTTTTAGGATTAAAGTGGAAGTAATCTTTCTTTAAGACAATTGCGACTAGTCCTCGTGGGATTGATACCCTCTATATAGAACCGAATCTACAAAGATTCGTGCTCTTGCGAGTGGTTATATTATATTTTGATAAAAAGGGTAAAATTAAGCTTACAATATAATTCAAGTTTAGCCACATCAAAATTTTGGCGCTGTCGCCTGGGACTACGGTTTTAATTGTCACCATTGAAAGATTAAATCTGGTTTAATTCTTAGGCTAGAAATTCTTTCATTCTTTTTGTATATATCTTTTTCTTATTTCTCAAATTTCTTGATTTTAGGTATACCACATAGCGGGCATCTAAAAGAATTAAGGTTGGAACCCTTTGTGAGTATAAAGTCTAAAATTAGTGGGTTTGAGTTCATTCATTTTTCTTTGTATATATTATTGTTTATTTTGCGTATTGAGGTGTTGTTCTACTATTAATGCATGCTAGGTAGACGGTCCTTGTCACTTCCTTTGCTTCCTTGTAATATTGAACTTGAAAGAACACTTAGACAACGTAGAGGAACCTCTAGGGACCCTATATTGCCTAGGACTGAAAACATGGGCCCAATTGAAAGACAACCTCCCGGACTACCTCCTTTTAATCATGAACAACCACCTCCACCTCCACCTCCTCAAGGAGAGTTGCTTATGGACTTTTACCTTCCGACTACATTTGAAGTACCTTAATGTATTCAATTTCCGAATGTAGCGGCAACTCAATTCGAAATAAAGTCCTCCACCATCAATCTTCTTAATAGCTTCCATGGTCTCCCTAATGAGGATCCATACCGGCACTTAGATTACTTCCTTTCTGTGTGTTCCACCATTCGTGTACCACACTTTACGGAGGATGATCTAAAGCTACGTATGTTCCCATTCTCCCTAAAAGATAAACCTAGAAGTTGGTTCAATTCCTTAGAACCTAACTCAATCCATTCTTGGGCGGAGATGCAAATAGAGTTCTTAAAAAAATACTTCCCAATGGGAAAGATGAGTGATATTCGGAGAGCAATCACCGGATTCACCCAAATTGATCAAGAACAATTTCATGAGACGTGGGAGAGATTAAAAGACCTTCTTAAATCTTGTCCGCATCATGCTGTCCCAAAATGGCAGCTAGTGCAAAGTTTTTATGATGGGGTGAGTGAGCAACATAGACAAATGACAGACTCCGCGTGTGGAGGTGGATACCTTTTGAAAAGCCCCGATGAGGCATGGAAACTTTTTCAAACCCTAACCTTGTAGAGGAGTGCATGAAATTTCATGGGTAGATGAGGTTGCCATGCAAGTAGAAGCCTTATCCCGAAAAATGGACCTAATCATAAAAAATGGGCTGCCTACTCCAAACCAACCTGTTCAAAATTAGGAAGGATGTTCGTTTTGCTATAGTACTTCACATTTCGTGCGAGATGGGCTGCCTACTCCAAACCAACCTATTCAAAATCAGGAAGGATGTTCGTTTTGCTATAGTACTTCACATTTCGTGTGAGATTGTCCAATTGCCGGGCAATCTCCCGATTATGCTCAAGAGCAAGCGAATGCCTTGTACTCTAAACAGATGAATGATCCATATTCAAACACGTACAATCCTTGTTACAAGAATCATCCGGCTTTTTCATGGAAACGTCAAGAATCAAGTCCCTCTTTTCAAGGGCAAAATTATTTCAATTCCCAATCTCAACAGCCTCAATATAGGCCAAATCCTCAACCTTACCATCAAAGATCCAATTACCAATAACCACCACCTCCTCCGAGAAGCCAAGGCTTTGAAGAAAGAGTGATAAGCAATCTTGAGGCTAATACCCGCTTATTGCAAACTCACTCTGAATCAATCTCTAAGCTTGAAGCTAATGCTCAATCTATGGCTAGGTTAGAAGCTCAAATTGGACAACTAGCCAATGCCTTAAATAGAAGGGAGGAAGGTAAGTTGCCGAGTCAACCGGTGGCGAATCCTAAGGGTGTTCATATGATTGAGGATCCATCATCTTCATCTTGTAATGCTCCTCCGGAGCAAGTTCAATCAATCACCACCTTAAGGAGTGGTAAAGTCATCAATTCCAAGGTAGGGGAGGAAGAGAGAAAGGAATCCCAAGAGCAACCCAAAAATCCAAAAGAATCCCATGTAAATCCAGATGTTTTTCCTTTAAATCCAAATGTGCATAACATCCCATTAAATCCAAAAGGAAAGGCAAGTGAAGTTGTGTCGTCATCAATTCCAAATCTTGACACTTCTTTTGAACCTCCAGTTCCTTTTCCTCAAAGATTGAAGGAACCTTCTCATTTTAGGAAGCAAGGAGAGAAAATTCAAGACATGATGGAGATCTTCAAACAAGTAAAGATCAATCTCCCTCTTCTTGATGCTATCCGGCAAATTCCCTCCTATGCTAAATTCTTGAAGGACTTGTGCACTCAAAAGTGCAAATCCAGGAACAATGTTCCTAAGAAAGTCCTCTTAACTAAGCACATAAGCTCCATTTTCCAAAACCAAGCCCCTCCTAAATTCAAAGATCCGGGTGCTCCGACCATTTCGTGCACCATCGGAAATCAATCTTTTGAAAGGCACTTCTTGATTTAGGGGCTAGTGTCAATTTCCTTCCATTCTCAGTTTACCAACAACTAGGTTTTGGGGAACTTAAGCATACCACAGTTGTGTTGCAACTTGCCGACCGCTCGGTGAAGCAACCACATGGCATAATTGAGGATGTAATCATTCAAGTGGACAAATTCTACTTTTCGGTGGACTTCATAGTCCTTGACACAGAACTTGTTCAAAATCCAAATTGACATATTCCTATCATTCTAGGTCATCCATTTTTGGTCACGGCAAACGCTTACGTTAATTGCCGTACCGGAGTGATGGACATCTCTTTCGGGAATATGAAAGTCTGCTTGAACATCTTCAATGCTTCCCACCACACATCCGAAGACGAAAGTGAGTGCTTTTATGTCGATGTAGTGAAAGACCTTGTTCAAGAAGTACTTCCTTCTATTCTTTCCAATGATCCTTTAGAGGCATGCCTAAATCACTTCAACTATGACGATTTTGACATTGAGTAATCCATTTGTGAAGTTAACTCTATACTTGATGTCAATACTGTCATGGATTTGCCTAAATGGAGAGTTCCAAGAGAACCCTTGCCTCCTCTGTCCAAAACTTCCCAAACTCTTTCTCTAATTTCCCCACCACAACTTGAGCTCAAGCCTCTACCGGCTACACTCAAGTATGTTTTCTTGGGCGCTAATGAGACCCTTCCAGTCGTTATTGCTTCTAATCTCACCAATGATCAAGAGATGGAACTCATAAAAGTGTTAAAAGAGCACAAGGAAGCAATAGGATGGAGTGTGGCAGATCTTAAGGGAATAGATCCTTCTATTTGTATGCACCACATACATTTGGAAGAGGATGCAAAGACCTCAAGGGAGGCACAACGTCGATTAAATCCAAATATGAAGGACGTTGCAATGAAGGAGGTGGTGAAGTTACTAGATGCGGGAATCATTTACCCCATCTCAGATAGCAAGTGGGTTAGTCCCACTTAAGTGGTTCCAAAGAAGTCAGGTATTACGGTGCAACCAAATGATAAGGGTGAATTAGTTCCCCAATGCACCACCACGGGCTGGAGAGTGTGCATAGATTATAGGAAATTAAATTCAGCCACTCGGAAAGATCACTTCCCCCTCCCATTTATTGATCAAATATTGGAGAGATTAGTCGGGCAAAGTTTTTATT
Source organism: Cornus controversa (assembly GCA_026545225.1). Classification (NCBI taxonomy): domain Eukaryota; kingdom Viridiplantae; phylum Streptophyta; class Magnoliopsida; order Cornales; family Cornaceae; genus Cornus; species Cornus controversa. Next base: position 25,188,771 of record CM048845.1, on the reverse strand, counting down.
GCTTTTTAGATGGATATTCCGGCTATAATCAGGTTGCTATAGACCTGAGGGACCAAGAGAAAACCACCTTTACATGTCCCTTCGGCACATTTGCTTATAGACGCATGCCCTTTGGGTTGTGCAATGCACCGGCGACTTTTCAACGGTGTATGATGTCTATCTTTTCGGACATGGTGGAAAAATTCTTGGAAGTGTTCATGGATGATTTTTCCGTTTTTGGGCCTTCATTTGAATCATGCCTCCAAAATCTATCCCGTGTTCTCAAACGGTGTCAAGAGACCAACCTAATTCTTAGTTGGGAAAAGAGCCATTTTATGGTTCAAGAGGGTATTGTCCTAGGGCACATTGCGTCTAAGAGAGGAATCGAGGTTGATAAAGCCAAGGTTGAACTCATTTCCAAACATCCTCCACCATCAACGGTGAGAGAGATTCGTTCATTCCTTGGGTATGCGGGCTTTTATCGCCTTTTCATCAAAGACTTTAGCAAGATCTCTCGGCCTTTGTGTCGCCTTCTTGAAAAAGAGTCTTGCTTTACCTTTGATGAAGCGTGCCTTAACACTTTTGAAAAACTCAGCACCATGCTTACAATCGCTCCAATTCTTATCCCTCCAAATTGGGCTCTCCCATTTGAGATCATGTGTGATGCATCCGATTATGCCATAGGTGTGGTCTTAGGGCAACGAGTAGACAAATTGCCATATGTCATCTACTACGCAAGTAAAACCCTTTCTGAGGCTCAAATCAATTATACCACAACGGAAAAGGAGTTATTTGTGGTAGTATTTGCATTAGATAAATTTCGAGCTTATTTATTAGGTTCAAAGGTCATTGTCTATTCGGACCATGCTGCCCTCCGACATCTTTTGGCCAAGAAGGACACCAAGCCTAGGTTGATTCGATGGATACTCTTGTTGCAAGAGTTTAACTTTGAGATAAGGGACAAAAAGGGAACCAAAAATGTGGTAGCTGACCACCTATCTAGAATTCTTGTTGAATCCCTCCATAACTCCATTCCAGTTTGTGAATCCTTACCGGATGAACAACTCTTTGTCATTTCTCAAGAGAGTATCCCTTGGTATGCGGCTGTGGTTAATTACTTGGCAACTGGTAAAATACCATCTTCTTGGACCAAACAAGAGAAGGATCGTTTTCTCTCCCAATCACGATCATATTATTGGGACGATCCTCAATTGTTTAAATATTGCCTCGATCAAATAATTCGGAAGTGTGTACCTAACAGTGAATTCCAAAGCATTCTCAAATTTTGTCATACACTCGCTTGTGGGGGCCACTTTAGTGCTAAGAAAACCGCAGCAAAAATTCCTCAATGCGGTTTTCTCTGGCCAACACTTCATCGGGATGCATATTCATTCTGTCGCTCTTGTGAGCGATGTCAGCGCCTCGGCGCGATGTCTCGGAAGGACATGATGCCTCTTAACCCTATTCTTATTACTGAGATATTTGATGTGTGGGACATTAATTTCATGGGACCATTTCCACCCTCTACTGGTCATGAGTACATACTTGTGGTGGTGGACTATGTATCTAAATGGATAGAGGTCGTTGCTACCAAAACCAATGATCACGCAGTCGTGGTTAAGTTTATTCAAGCGAATATCTTTAGCTGGTTTGGTACACCTCGAGCCCTCATCAGTGACGGAGGTAAACATTTCTGTAACTGGTTCCTTCGAACCTTGCTTACCAAATACTCTGTCACACACAAAGTAGCCACCCCATACCATCCTCAAACTAGTGGCCAAGTAGAGGTATCCAATAGGGAGATTAAGAACATTCTTGAGAAAACCGTTCGGCCTGAAAGGAAAGATTGGTCATTGCGACTAAATGATGCATTATGGGCATACCGAACCGCATATAAGACTCCCATTGGAATGTCACCTTACCGGTTGGTTTATGGCAAAGCGTGCCATCTTCCGGTTGAATTGGAGCATAAAGCTATGTGGGCCACCAAAACTTTCAATTTTGACATGGAAACGGCCGGATCTAATCGAAAGCTTCAATTAAATGAATTGGAAGAATTGCGACATGATGCGTATGAGAACGCTAAAATCTATAAGGCAAAGTTCAAAGCCTTTCATGATCGTAATATTCGAGTCAAAACATTTTCTCCGGGCCAAAAAGTATGGTTGTACAACTCACGCCTCCATTTGTTTCCCGGAAAACTTCGCTCCCGTTGGGATGGTCCATTTTTGGTTAATTCCGTCGCTCCCCACGGAGCGGTGGAATTGAAGGACTTGAAAGACGGATCGTTGTTCAAAGTAAATGGGCAGTGCTTAAAAGTGTGCGTGGATGACCAAGTTACCACCGAATATATGGATGTCGTCGCTTTGACGGATCCCGTATATTTTGACTCGTGAGCCGATTCGGACGTCATGCCATAGACGTGTAAGGTGGCAAAGCCATGGTAGCTATCATGATTCCATGATATCCTTTTAATCCAAGGTAGGTTTTGTAACTAAGCAATTTAGTATCTAAGTCCCATAAATCCAAGTCCATGAAAGCAGAGCTTAAGCTAGCTATTTTTGAGCATCTCGATTGATCGAAATTGAGATCTCGATCAATCGAGATTCCGATTGATCGAGATTTTGGTCTCGATTGATCGAAATATTGCAGAGAATTTGCCAAGTCCAAAGTCCCGAGAGGTAGTATTCTTCGATAGCACTTCGATAGATCCTCGATCGATCAAAATTTCGATTGATCGAAGTAAAATCTCGATTGATCGAAGAAAAGTCTCAATTCATTGAAGAAATCTTGATTGATCGACGAAGGAATCTCGATTGATCGAAGTTGATTTCGATTGATCGAGGCTGATCTCGATTGATTGAAGTAGGATTTCGATTAATCGAAATCTCGAGATGCACGCGATGCCTGCACGTGAGCCGAATTATTATTTAAACCGTTGGGCTTCCCTCTCATTTCAAAAGACCATCCGACTTCCTCCTTTTCTCCGAGCGATCTAGAGCTTCTACAAGCACCATCCTGCGCTTGATCTACCATCCCCGACCATCCAACGCCGTTCGCCGTAGTCAGAGATCCCCGCGAGCACTCGCGCGTCCCTCTCTTCGCGACAGCTAGTTGGGCTTTCATCTTTGTGTGCCGTTCATCATCTTCACCCTGAGGTAAGTGATGCATGGCTACATTTTGCGTTCTTTCTCGCTATTTTTGATAGTTTTATGGCGTAATAAACATAGACAGTTGATGTTGGGTTGGAATGGTGCATTTGCGATATTCATAATGGGATTTTGCGGGTTTCGGGGGGTAGGAATTTATGTATGGGGGAAATATTGTGTTATTTTTGCTTCGAATGCTTACTGTACGATTTGTAACCGCGGCACCTTCGTTTCGGTTGCATCCGATTACGCTACCTCTTTGAGAGCAAATTTTGAATTCATGTGTCAGCACCATGGACTAGGACCTCATTTTCATTATTTTCTTTCTTTATTATTTTATTTTTATTCTTAGTTTAGCTTTCCTCTTATTTTCTTTTTATTTACGTAACTTTTGGAATAAGTGCAGATTGTTCCGAGTCTATGGCGAGGGTGAAGAATGCCCCCGGTTCTGTTCGAGATGTGCCGGTCTCGGAAGTTTCACCCAGAGCAGATATTTGACCTGGGAGAGTTCGAGAGGCGTCCCGACAGCGCGTAGACTGTCGTCGAGCTCAGGAGGCGTCGCCTCGACCGATTGTGTGTGCCTCCCACTGATGTGGCACACGAGCACTTGGTGCAGATCTTTTACGAGCGCATGACCTAATCCTGCACAGCGCAGGACATATTAGAGACGGTCGTGGGCACCACGATGATCACTATTACGCCGAGCCAGATTGCGCAGATGCTCGACATCCCTCATCAATAGCCTCCAGATATGGTCGACCAGGAGGGTCGACAGCTTTACAGGGCCGCGCTTCCAGCAGACTCGACACTATTTTCCATCGTGATGGACATGTGTGGCAGGGCGTTTACCACGCCCAATCACAACTGCACGTCCAAATCAATGTGCCCTAGCAGACTATGGTTCCTGGACACCGTTCTCATCAAGAACGCGTGTCCCCTCCAGCATGTGGCAGAGCGCAGAGGCGACCTCCTCCATTGCCTTTACGCTTTCCACACGGGCACGTGGTTTTTTGTCCCGTCGCTGGTATGGGGGCAGATGTTCAAGGTCTGGGACAGCCTCGTCAACAAGAGGATGCGGCGAGCAGCGAGTTAGCGGCTTCCCTTTCCTTTCCTGGTCGCAGCTTTTCTCAGTCGTGCCAGTATACCGGTCAGTGATACTGACATTCAGTTGGCACCGCCCACCCGCTTCACATCTACTCAGTGGGAGAGGGTGCGACGACACTTAGAGCGACAGGACCACCAGGGTGATCCACCAGAAGATGTAGATATGGATGCCCCGGTGGAGATGGATGAGGGAGAGCCTGCGGAGGGTGAGTCTTCCGACGAGGAAATGAAGGAGGAGGAGATGGATATTGCTGCAAAGCGGCATGACATCCTAGCGATGGGCTATTCCTGCCTGGCAGCTAATGTTGAGCGGCTCCAACAGGGTTTTGAGGAGCACGTCCAGGTGACGCAGAGTCAGCTGGAGGGCATCCGATCGGATATTTCATCTCTGGCATAGGGCCAGAGGGCGATTTTAGACGAATTCCGAGCCTTCCGACAGGACCTGCAGTTCCTGTTCGCAGGTCGAGCTTCCACCTCCACTTCTACTCCCACCGAGCCACCACCACCACCACCCGCCCTCGAGTAGCTCTATATATTTGCACTTTCTGCTTTACTTTCTGTATTATTTTTTTCTTTCTTTATTTTCGATAGGCCATGTTGGCCATGCTTTCTTTCTTTTTATGAGTATTCCACATCCATGTACGCTTTGTACTGAACTCATTTTCATATCTATGGAATACAATTATCTTTTCTTTTATACCATGTGTTATCTTTTCTGTCTTTATTTTTGCTTTCTGTCAATATTTCTATTCTCTATACTTTGACTATGTATGTAGTACCACTTGCCTAATTGTTATATGCGATTCAGTTGATGATTTCCGTTTATTACTGCCTGGTTTAAATTTCCAATACTGTTGAGATTGCTTCAACGCAGTATGACGTTAATAAAGAAAGGCAGCCCCTTTGCATGTTATACGTTAGCATGCCTGGATAGTCAATATCTTATCGCATAGACCTCTTAGATGATTGGGAAACACCAGTTTAGACCCTTAGATATACAGTGATCTTGTCATTGTCCGTTTGTGCATAATTGTTTTATTATGTTCTGTTTATCTATTTTTTGTTCCTTTTAATGCTCGTGGTATCCAGTTGGTGTTCCGTGCAGGTTTTTCTTATTTGCAGGATGACCGTTACTATTGGAATACCATTTTTGTCGCATTCTGCAGTCCCGGTACTTTCTTTCCTTGTTCTTCTTGTTCAAACATTGAGGACAATGTTGCATATAAGTTTGGGGGTGCAGTATGCTATACCACTTGCATATGCATGCAATGTTCAGTCGTTATATTGATTGTCATTGTAGAGCAAGTTTCTTTTCTTGATATTTTTGCATGTTTGCTATGATGTCTTGCTTTTTAAAGGCAAATCATTCGAATAAATGTCCGAGGTAAATGCAGCAGGTAGTTAAGAACTTTAACATTGTAAATACCCGCACTTTTGCAAGCTATATAGTAGGCTAGAACGGTCTACATTTTTGTCCAAATTTGAACACGTACAGTTCTTGCCCTAAATTTGTCCTTAACCGCACAAATTCGCACACATGCATTTTAAATTGTGGGGTATAAGTCTGATGGAGAATTTTGTAAAATTCTGTTTTTATCTGAACAACTTAAAGAATAAGTTCTTCCGGTTGTTGTAAAAAAAAAAAAATTATAAAATAAATGCAATAAGCCTTCTCACTCAATAAACCGGATCTCTATGCCTCCAAGCAGGGAGTATTCGTGTATAAGTGTGCACGGTTGAGCAATAATAAATGGGTGGCTTGCTTAAGTTCATCGCCTTGTAAGCTCGGTTATTAAGTTCGAGGGGTGCTTCTTCACCTAATGCCCTAAAACCAATTGGTTTGGGAGTCATTGGCCCAATACCGCTACATGGGCTTGCAAGAAAGCAAAAAGAGCTAAGCATTGCACGGTCATCCGCACATGAGCAATCATGAATGTTTGGTTATAATGAACAGCTGTGTCGAACCGTTTCAATGAGTTTTTCTCTTAAAAGCAGATTTATTTTTATTCTTCTCCAAATATGACAAAAGCCACGCGTTAGAATGCATGTTCACTTTTCAAAGAGGATTTTGGGGTCGGAATCGGTATGTTTGTCCGGGCTGGCCATTATGCGGGGACCGTCGTTTATTTGTAGCTTGTGAAAGTCCATTTTTGCTAATGACCACATAGTTCTGTAATACTTGTTGCATTTGCCAAATGTGAAATGAACGGATCATCGCCCTTTATCTAGTTGATGACTGAGCATGATTACACTTTTGTATAAGATAGTTAATTTCATTTTTGTAATATCGCATTGCTAAGGGACTAGCAATATGTAAGTTTGGGGGTGTGATAAGTGGTCAATTCTATGCATTTGAACCCTCTTTATTGCATATGTTAGTTCCGTTTCTACGTTTACCGAGATATGTTTACGGTATTTTTGTATTTTTGATGTATTGCAGGTCTTGTAGTGAAAGGAGCAAAGTTTGAGGCTTGTTGCAGCTGAAGAGAAAAGTTAGAATTTGCAGCCAAGGCATCTCGATCAATCGAGATGTTGATCTCGATCAATCGAGATCTCGATTGATCGAGATCTCATTTCGATTGATCGAAATCTCGATCAATCGAGATCCAATCTCGATTGATCGAGATTCTGCAGAAGCCATTTGCCCACTTCCTCACCTGCTCTCCCACTTGCAACAAAATCTCCCTTTTTGCACGACTTAGGGGACTGTCTGACTTAAACAAGACCCTTGGGCACCTACTTGATTTAATGGATATATATATTGATATATATATATGGTGGGCCCCAAGGTTGAAAAAGGAGCCATAAAGCACAAAGAAGCCACATATCTCTCATACATATCAAAATACATAAGGAGAGACTTTCGGGAGAGGAAAAGAAGGAGCTGAACCAGACCTTGAAGCTCCATTTTCTTCATCAATGGAAGAGTGCAAGGCAACCATGAGCAACTAACTCTTCTACTAGGGTGTTGGTTTCAACCCCTAGCCATGTAAACTTGTTCAAATTTATAGCACTTGGGATTTGTAATTAAATGTTGATTATTTAGCTTAGTGACCATGTACACTAATACATTTCTTTTATATATTCATTTGATGTTGAGTTTATTCTTGTCTTAGAGTAGATTCTTTCATGTGAGTGCACAACATTTGCATATTTCACAAGAAGTGCAAATGATGGCTAGATAATGGTGTTTAAATGAATGTGTGATATTTGCTTGTATAAACCATGCCAAGATAAGGTAGTTTGGATGCATGTAGGTTCAGTTAGAAAGTAGGGTAATTAGGTAGTTAGTTAGGTTGAAGAGCCATGCTTGTTGAAGATGGATTATGATAGGTTAGCACACACATTAATCTTTTGATATGTCATTGAGGTTACAAGCCTAATGACATTGTTAGACATTTAATTTATGAATCCCATGCTTGCTACACTTATGAACATGTGAATGGCTAGTGGTGGAAACCAACCCTAGTTCTCTCTCCCATCCTTTACTCTTTAATCTTATTGCTATTACATTCATGCAATAGTTTTATAAACAAAAACTCAAAACTCTATTTTTAGGATTAAAGTGGAAGTAATCTTTCTTTAAGACAATTGCGACTAGTCATCGTGGGATCGATACCCTCTATATAGAACCGTATCTACAAAGATTTGTGCTCTTGCGAGTGGTTAAATTATATTTTGATAAAAAAGGGCAAAATTAAGCTTACAATATAATTCAGGTTTAGCCACATCAAAAATCATGATGCACCTTATTTATTTTATGTTTCATATTGGGAAAGTATCTATATATATATGATTATTTGGCATGTAAGGATTGCCCGGTGTGTCAGGATCTTCCATATCTAATAAGGTATCTATATATTTTATTTGGCATGTAAGGATTTTTCAGCATGTCAGGATCACCCATACCTAATAAGGTATCTATAGTACATTTTATTTGACATATAAGGATTATCCGGCGTATTAGGATCGCCCATACCTAATAAGGTATCTATATATTTTATTTGGCAAGTATGGATCGCCCGGCGTGTTAGGATTGCCCATACCTAGTAAGGTATTTATACATTTTATTTGGATTGTCAGGATTGCCTGGCATGTCAGGATCGTCCATACTTAATAAGGTATCGATACATTATATTTGACATGTCAGGATTGCCTAGATTTAATAAGAATGCATGCATATGTTTATTTATTTCGAACTTAAAGAATGTGTTCATTGTTGAATGATAAGGGTTTGTTGGGACAATGTATAAGATAATTTTGATTTCTAAAAATATGAACTAGGTAGGGAATGACCAGTATTTATATACCTACACCTATTAAGGTATTAGAGGATAAAATGATGGCATGTTAGGATTGCTTAAACTTGATATTATTTCATGTTATGTTTATTCTATTGAACTTAAAAAATGTGTTCACTTTTGCATAATAAGGATTTGGGTTGAACATTATAAATAATGACTGTTGTTTTGGAAACATGAAACTCGATAAAAGAATAACTTGTATGTTAAATCTATGGATTTCTTTTGTGTCCCTTATAGTGAGGGTATGTATATTGGTTCTCAAATTGGGATGTAGTAGATATGACTTGCTCGTGGGTTCAACCCACTTTTTTGATATTTCAGGTTTCAGACAGGTTTCACTGTGAGGATAGAGTTTTAGGGTTGGTTGTGGTAGGCATCTTTTCTCATCGATCACAGGGTAGAAACTTATCTTTTTATTCAAGGGTCAGACTATGAACTCTTTTGCAAATTTTGGTTGTTGGTTTTAAATTAAAGTCTTAAAATTTTGTTTATTGTGGTTAAGGGGTCCTTGGGTTACGGGACTTCCAAATTATATTAGCAGGCATATAACTGTTTATTTATCGATAATTTCAATTCAGTGTAATTTTTTATTCAACTTTTAGAAATTATTTTGTTCTGTCTTTTGTCTTCTATGCTTGTTGCTATCAGTTGTTAGTATCTTTCAGGTTTTGTGTATGAGACTGGCCACCTCATGTGTGAAATTTTTTTTTGGGGGGGGGGGGGGGTATTTCAGTGCTTCAGCTACTATGCCCTGTTTTCGTCAAACTACACCGATGAATTGGCTCTAGCTTCTTTAAAATATATATTGAGAAAAATATAATTCAAAAAATAAAAAAAATACAACCTAAATAAATAAAGATAGAAAAGTGATATGAGAAAAAGAACATAGAAAATAGGAAATCATAAGTTACATATATAAAAAGAGAAGTACAAAAGTGATATGAGAAAAAGAACATAGAAAATAGGAAATTATAAGTTACATATATGAAAAGAGAAGTACAAAAGTGATATGAGAAAAAGAACATAGAAAATAGGAAATTATAAGTTACATATAAAAAGAGATGTAACAGAGAAAAACATTGTTAAATAATTAATTTTTTTTTAGAAAGAGTTTCAATTTTCCAAAGATTTTCAGAAAGGATGAGAAAAGGGCTGCCTACAGTCTTGTTCCAGGCGTACGACCAAGATCCGCTTCAATGCTTGATTTGTCAAGTCAATCTTTCTGGAGAAGACTTGAAAAGGATTGCCGAAAATGAATAAATTTTGTAATTTGATTCAATATTGATGAAATTAATGAAAAATGTATCATTTTAACTAAACAAAACAACTTTTTTACAAAATAAAAAAGTACTTTAATAACTTATACAAGGAGTAACTATAGAATTTGTTATTTAGAAAGTGATAACTAAAAATATTAGTATATATAGTATTATTATTGTTGTTACAATTTTTGTCTTCTTGGTTGTATAGGACTTTAGTTTTCCTTCTTCCCAATGCTCACAAGACTTGCCAAAGGAGTTTAATACATGATTCTAGATATTTTTCTCGTAAATACCATCTAACAAAAATGTTTGAGAAAGAAGGTTCATGTATCTTAATTGAAGATGAGAAAATATTGGTGTAATTTTTCTTTTTTTTTCTCTCTTGAATTCATAGAATGAATATCTTAACCATACCTGTACAAGTAAATTGTATATGCAATAATGGTATATTACAATGAACATATATCTTGGTTTCACAATATTTGGACTTTAAAAGTAAGGTTAAAATTGTTGAAGCTAAAATTTCTATGAGTTTTGAGGAGGTACAAATAATATTTATTTCAAAGCTCAAAATTTTGGGCCATAAGTCTTTGTTTTGAAATAAATTGGGGGCAACTAAAGTTTTACTGAATTTTGGGGACTATTTACAAATGGTTGGTCATTTTTAAATTTATCATTTTTTTTTTTTTCTCTCTCCTTCTTATCTCCCTTTTGGCTTATCCTTCCATTATTTCCTTCCTTCTACCCTACCAAACAACTGACAATCCTTCCCCCTTTCCTATGAAGTTGCCGGTACCTCCCGGATGCTTTGGTTTGCCGCCTAAAACGTGTTAAAAAGTCTTCGAATGCATTGAAATTATTCTCTTTCTGTATCGGTAAAGAATAAAAAATGACTTTCAGATGACCATCACAGAAACTTCTATCCATTAAAAAATGTAAGTTAAAAAGGAATCCAAGGTTTTGTGGATTTCATTTTCATATGTAATAAAAAAGAAGACTCGGACAGCGTAAGTCTTGATCAAGCACGTACTAACCATGCATTTTTCTCTCTCCTCTTTCTCCCACTTTTGGCTTATCCTTCCATTATTTCCTTCCTTCTACCCTACCAAACAACTGACAATCCTTCCCCCTTTCCTATGAAGTTGCCGGTACCTCCCGGATGCTTTGGTTTGCCGCCTAAAACGTGTTAAAAAGTCTTCGAATGCATTGAAATTATTCTCTTTCTGTATCGGTAAAGAATAAAAAATGACTTTCAGATGACCATCACAGAAACTTCTATCCATTAAAAAATGTAAGTTAAAAAGGAATCCAAGGTTTTGTGGATTTCATTTTCATATGTAATAAAAAAGAAGACTCGGACAGCGTAAGTCTTGATCAAGCACGTACTAACCATGCATTTTTCTCTCTCCTCTTTCTCTCACTTTTGGCTTATCCTTCCATTATTTCCTTCCTTCTACCCTACCAAACAACTGACAATCCTTCCCCCTTTGCTATGAAGTTGCCGGTACCTCCCGGATGCTTTGGTTTGCCGACTAAAACGTGTTAAAAGGTCTTCGGATGCATTGAAATTATTCTCTTTCTGTATCGGTAAAGAATAAAAAATGACTTTCAGATGACCATCACAGAAACTTCTATCCATTAAAAAATATAAGTTAAAAAGGAATCCAAGGTTTTGTGGATTTCATTTTCATATGTAATAAAAAAAGAAGACTCGGACAGCGTAAGTCTTGGTCAAGCACGTACTAACCATGCATTTATGATTTCATTTTTCCTTGGCGCGTTTGTTGACTTGTGCAGTATATTATATGTTGATGTCAAAGTAGAGTTCAACATATTATACACTGAAGCTTGTAGCTCTTTCTTTCTAAAGCACTCACTGTGTGTGTTTGGAACCTTGAAAATGGAGAGGTTTGGCATTGCCTTGCTGCTATTAGTGCTTCAGCTACTACTGCAGTCATGCACGGTTTGTTGTGCCACATTTTCGTCAAACTACACCAATGAATTGGCTCTTCTCGCTTTCAAATCTGCAATCACTTTTGATCCCAACAACACTTTGGTGAGTAACTGGACTCAAAAAACCAACTTTTGCCAATGGGTTGGGGTCTCATGTAGCCGCCGACACAGGCATAGAGTCACTGCTTTGAGGCTTGTTGACACTGGACTCCATGGCACCATCTCCCCTCATCTGGGTAATCTCTCTTTCCTAACGGTGCTAAATCTTGCTAATAACAATTTTCGTGGTCAACTTATTCACGAGATCAGTCATTTACGTCGCTTGAAGCTACTCGTATTCGATTATAACTACTTAGAAGGAATGATCCCTGCAAGTTTACAACATTGCCGACAGCTTCAAGTCATATCGATGGCAAGAAATGAATTTAGTGGCAGCATACCCAAAGAATTGAGTACCTTGTCCAGTCTCAGTCAGTTTCTTCTAGGACGAAACAACCTTAGAGGTACAATTCCATCTTTCTTTGCTAACATGTCAAGCTTAAAGCGGCTTGGTTTGGAAGGAAACAAGTTTCATGGCAATATTCCTAATGAGATATCTAATGTTCCAAGTCTCAATGATCTTTATCTAGGACGAAACAACCTCACAGGTACAATTCCATCTTTCTTTGCTAACATGTCAAGCTTAAAGCGGCTTGGTTTGGAAGGAAACAAGTTTCATGGCAAGATTCCTAATGAGATATCTAATGTTCCAAGTCTCAATGAGCTTTTTCTAGGACAAAACAACCTCACAGGTACAATTTCTTTTTTCTTTGCTAACATGTCAAGCTTAAAGTGGCTTGGTTTGGAAGGAAACAAGTTTCATGGTAATATTCCTAATAAGTTACATAATGTTCCAAGTTTAGAACTAATTAGTTTGGGTAGAAATTACCTCACTGGCTCAATTCCTCCATTTTTATTCAACATCTCCTCTTTACAACAAGTTTTCTTACAAGTTAATGACCTTTCCGGAAATCTTCCTTTGATTAGTACTACTCGGCTTTGTAATCTTAGAATTCTCAACCTTGCAGTAAATCAACTTAGTGGAAACATCCCTTCCTATCTGTCCAATTGTTCTATGCTCACTCGATTAGGGCTAGGTTACAACCAATTCACTGGAACAGTACCCGCAAGCCTAGGCCACTTAGAATCACTCACAATACTTTATTTGCAGACAAACCAATTAACTATAGAACCGGGAAGTCAGGAACTTAGTTTTCTCACTTCTTTGACAAGGTTGAAATTCTTACAAAAGTTGTATATAAATGATAATTCATTTCACGGCATCTTACCAGATTCTTTTGGAAATCTTTCTACTTCCCTTCTCATGTTTTTTGCATCTAATTGCCAACTAAAGGGTCGAATTCCCGAGGGAATTGGTTCCTTTACAAACTTGAATTATCTTTACCTGAGTGGCAACAATTTAAACGGATTCATTCCATCTACAATCAAGGATATGAAAGAGCTGCAAAGGTTGTTCCTTGATGATAACAGGCTTGAAGGATCTATTCCAAAGGAGATTTGCAATTTGCGCAACTTGGGAGATATTAGACTTAATAACAATAACTTCTCCGGATCAATCCCTGCATGCATCGGAAATGTTAATGGGTTGCGGACATTGTTGTTGCACTCTAATTCATTGAACTCGTCAATACCGTTGAGTTTATGGAGCTTGGATAATCTCTGGTTCTTGAATTTGTCATTCAATTCGTTAACTATTCTTGATCTCAACATTAGAGCAATGAAATCTCTTGTAACAATGGATTTGTCTTGGAACCAAATCTCAGTTAACATTCCAAACACTTTTGGAGCCTTTCAAAGTCTAAGTTCTATCAACTTGTCCAGAAATTCATTTTGGGGACCCATACCTCAATCATTTGGTAATTTGATAACCTTGGATTTCATGGACCTCTCCCACAACAACCTATCTAGTTCTATACCCAAGTCTCTAGAGGCACTTTCGAATCTCAAATATTTGAATCTCTCTTACAATAAGCTATCTGGGGAGATTCCAAGTGGAGGTCCTTTTTTGAATTTTACAACGGAATCTTTTATGAAGAATGAAGCGCTTTGTGGGAAACCTACTTTACAGGTTCCACCATGCACAGGTTCAAGAAATAAACATTTTCCTTACAAATATGTTCTTCCAGCCATTATTGCATCGATATCGATCTTCATTGCTATGCTGTATATGATGCTCAGGAAAAATTGTGGAAATAAAGCACAAGCTCAGAGTTCTGCATATTTGTTAGACGGAGTGGAGCATAGGTTGTTTTCATATCAAGAGCTTTGTAATGCTACAAATAACTTCTGTGAAGCCAACTTGATTGGTGTAGGAGGTTTTGGTGCTGTCTACAGAGGAATACTATCTGACGGAATCAATATTGCTGTGAAAATTCTGAATTTGCAACTTGAGGAAGCTTTCAAAAGTTTTGAAACAGAATGCAAAGTACTGCGAATTGTTAGGCATCGGAATCTTGTTAAGGTCATAAGTACATGTTCTAACTCTGAACTAAGAGCTTTGGTTTTGCAATACATGCCTAATGGAAGTCTAGAGAAGTGGTTATATTCTCATAACTACTGCTTGAATCTCCTTCAAAGAGTCAGCATTATGCTTGATGTTGCATTAGCTTTGGAGTATCTCCATCATGGTCAATTACAGCCTATTGTCCACTGTGATTTGAAGCCTAGCAATGTCCTTTTAGATGAAGACATGGTTGCACATGTGGGTGATTTTGGCATTGCAAAGATTTTAGCTAAAAACAACACTACAACAGAAACGGAGACTTTAGGTACAATCGGCTACATTGCGCCCGGTAAGTGTTTTCAACCTTATTCACCATGGTTTCCACATATAACTTTCTTTTTCATTTCTTATCTTTTTTTAAATTGTTTGAATACTAAATTATATGTGAATGGCAACTCAGACCCTTGCTAGCCATTAATATTATTATTCTATACTTTTAAAATTTTATCCTTCATATGGTTGTAATGGAATATATTATTTGCTAGGATTTGACCAAAGCATACAAATGCATCAATTTTACCTATATATACATAAATATGTATTAACATAGTTCTAATGATTAGTTACAAATTATTTATTCACTGCACTTTTTTTTTTTTTGGAATTAAGGATTTACAATATATGATAAACAATGAAGATATGAATTTTGACCATGCTTGAGCAAAATGAATGTCTGACAGAGTATGGTTCAGAAGGAAGAGTGTCCACTAAAGGTGATATCTATAGCTATGGAATAATGTTGTTGGAGACATTCACAAGAAGAAACCCCAGAAGTGAAATGTTCACTGAAGAATTAAGTTTGAGGCAATGGGTGAGTGCATCACTTCCCCACAAAACCACAGAAGTCATTGAGGGAGGTTTGTTGACAGTAGGAGGAGATGAAATTAGTGCTACACAAGGTATTTTTGTAGCTATCATAGAATTAGGGTTGGATTGTTCAAGAGAACTACCTGAAGAGAGGCCTGACATAAAAGATGTGGCAGCGAAATTGGGTATGATCAAATTGCAACTGCTTCGCAATTGAAGTTTCATGATGTGTAACACATGACATTAATGTTCTATTATTCAAATGCAATTTAGTTTTTCAATTCTACAATTTGGTGTTGTCTATAGAATAGGAGGATAACACTAGTGATGAAATATGGTTTGTTTTTCTTGTTTTTCTTGTTGCCTAGCTAGCTATTGCAGGCATTCTTAAGTTTTTTCGAGGGTTTGTTTGTTGGGACATTCAATCTTGTATTATACATTATATTTTTATTTTCTATGTGCTGATTGGATCCATATTCCTCCTAAATTGCCACAACATAGGAGTTTCCTGCTTCTTTGACAAACTTGACATCCTTAATTGGATGTTCTAAAGTTGCCACAATTTGGAGAAAGGAAACAGATGTTTTTACATTTAGCTAACCAAAAATTTGTAATTCACATGTCCAAACTACTAATTGTAGATTAAAATGTATGCGTTCAATGTTAAAACTTTGATGGTGGAATCAAACAACAAAATGTCACAAATTAGTTTTATAGGATAAATAGGATCTTCTAATGTGTGTATATACAAATTAATCTGTAAGCATATTTAAAGAGAGAGCTTCATATTATCCTTAAAAATCTCCATCAAGAAACAAAAAAATAGATATATGCATTGGTTCATCTCCCTTTGGCAATTATTGGTCGGTTGCCTCGTGTCGCGGCATTTTGTTTTGACTTGTTGACTATTATAGAGCATACAAAGAAGGACTTCAAATTGACGAGATACATTTATTTTTTGGGGAAAAAAAATTAGTGCCTTGACTTTTGTAGATTTGTTCTCATTCATAATGGTAACCAAGCACGTTATCAAGTTGTGCTTTTGTACATATTTTCTATCTTTTCCAGGAAAACACTATATTCTGCTTTTTTAGTAGTGATAGTTTAATGACAAAGCTCTCACCTCACATTTTAGAAAATAGAGTTCGAATTCTTTTAGGCTAACCAAGAGAATTTTTTGATAATTATTTGGTGCATGTATGATGAGATGACTGAATGTGCCGAATTATAGACCACATAATGTTCTAAGAGGTTCAACACCACCATCGTTGACTAAAAATTAAATTAAATTAAAAATATATATAGATAGACCTATTAATTTCATTAATTAGACCAATAATATCAAATCTCATGACAGATTAACCAAACTTGGTAGGCTCAATCCACTAAGATCCAAGAGCTTGCTTGTGGTACGGAAAAGCCAACCATTAACATAGACATTTGAAAAGGAAAAAGACCAAAATATTAATATATATATATATATATATATATTTGAACCTCTTTACTCTATAATGATCTCTGACTAAGCTTGGATCCTATATCAGGCCATCAATATTGCATTCTATTCTTTAAGTACCATCCTATTGCTTGCCTTGTTGAAACTGCTAGACATATCTAGGCCTTCAAATTTTATTTAGAAACAAATTAAGACTAATGTTTGAGCTCAACTCGTTTCATAAACCAACATGAATGAGTTCTTATAGAAAAAGTAAATGGAGAGGTAAAGAAATTATAGGACAAGATTATTTGGTTGGAAGCTCAATGTCCCAATATGAGCCATGCGTATGATTATATATTATTTACAATATCAATTACAGGATGTATAATTGGAAGTTTCCTATCTTACGGAGGAAATATCTCTGTTACAACTATACATAGATTACTTACATAATATTACAAAACTTAACTCCAACAAAGCATCCCTTGATTTCCTCAATTCCTTGATTGCCTCAATCATGAGTATCAACTGTATTATGATATTCTACATCCCCTTCAAATTTGACCAGGATTTGGAACAAAGGCCTAGTTTGGATTATAGGACTTAAAATTTTCAACGCGGAAGGGGTTTGGTGAATATATCTGCCACTTGGTTAGAGGAAGAGACAAAACTAGTAATAAGGAAACCAATGGCCACTTTTTCTCGAACAAAATGATAATTAATTTCAATATATATGCTTCATTCTTGAATGAAAGACTAGATTAATAGACTTATGTAGAGCTGATATATTGCCACAGAAATGAGTGGGTGATTGGATAAGGGAAAGTCCAATGTCTTTGAATAAATATCCTAACCATGTAAGTTCTACTGCATTAGATGCAAGAGCTCTATATTCAGCCTTAGAACTAGATTGTGCAACAGTTGGTTGTGTCTTTGCACTCCAAGAAAGACAACTGCCACATAAAATGTGCAACATCCTATGGTTGACCTTCGAGTAATCGGACAACCAGCCCAATCGGCATCGAAAAAGGCACACCAGTCCACTAAGGTATGAGAAAGAAGTTCGAAGACCATAATCAAGAGTGCCTTTGACATAATGAAGAATCTGTTTGGCCATCTGATAATGATAAACTGTGGGATTTTGCATGAATTGATAGAAGTAGTTGACACTATGATAGATATCAGGTCTGGTGAAAGTCAAAAATTGCAAGCCACCTACAATGCTGCGATAAAATTGTGAATCATTGAAAGGATCATTGCCATTAGCAGGAACTTTTTCCTTTGTTACCATGGGAGTCAAAAGAGGCTTACAGTCTTTCATTTGGGCTCGATTAAGTAACTCGAGAACATATTTAGTTTGCATGAGAAGACCATCTGAAGAATGATGCACCTCAACTCTTAGAAAATAATGAATGAGGCCAACATCCTTCATAGAAAATTCTTGTCCAAGTTTTCAGATAAAGACATTTAAAAATTCAGGACTAGAACTTGTGAGAATAATGTCATCCACATATAAAATTAGGAGAAGAGTTCCATGTTGACTATGATAAACAAAGAGAGATGAGTCAATTGCACTGCAAAAGAAACTATTAGATAACAAATATGAGCTAAATTTATCAAACCAAGCCTGTGGTGATTGTTTAAGTCCATACAAGGCTTTCTTGAGCCGACAAACATGATTGGGCTGAGCTGGATCTTGAAAACTGATGTGGCCAAATTTGTCTTTATTTTTGTATCTTACTGTTGCCTATCAAAATATAATTTAAACCACTCGCAAGAGAACGGATCTTTGTAGATACGGTTCTTTATAGAAGGTATCGATCCCACAAGGAGTTTGGTTGAATTGTACTAATAAGAGAGAATTTCCAATTTAATCCTAAAAATAGAATTTTGGTTTGAATTTAACACTACTTTGTAGAATGTAAAAACATTAAATTTTAAAACAATTTGTAAAGTTGAGAGAGAGAGAACTAGGTGTGGTTTCCACCTCTAGCCATTTGACATGTTCATTTATGTAGCTAATGTGATCTTCTTCAAGTATATGCAACACAATGTCATTAGGCTTGTGGCCTATAATGACATATCAAAAGATAAATATGATTTCTAACTAAATATAGCCCATCTTTAACAAGCATAGCCCTTCAACCTATCTACTGATCATACCTTCTAAATGTACCTACGTGTGTCCGAACTACCCAATCTTGGCATGGGCTATATAAGCAAGAAACATCACATTACATTAAACACCATTACAAAGCCATCATTTACACTTTTTGTGAAAGTTGTAAATGTTGAGCATTCAAAATGAAGTATTTCTACTCTAAGACAAGATGAAGAAATAAACTCAAATGAATATATTGAAGAAGTACACAAGTATTATACAAAATACTAGGCTAAGTAATCAACATATACATATAGATCCCAAAATAGCTACAAAATGCACAAGTTACATGGCTAGGGGTTTCAACCACACCCTAGATGGAAAGTTAGTTAATCATTGGAGACTTGCAATCATCTATGGCCAAAGATATGAAGCTCCAAAGGTCTGGTTCAACTCTCCTTCTCTCCTCCCGAAAGTTGTATCTTCTCTTTTCCAAAAACATGCATATATCTCCATCCACTAAAAGGACGTGCAAAGGTCATTCTTAGAAGCAAGTGGCAAGACAAGTGGACAAGTGGGCAACTTGCAGTCTGCAGAATTTCAATTGTGCAAAATTGAGGTTTCGCACAATCGAGATTTCGATTGTGCGAAATCATCATTTTGATTGTGTGAGATGCCTTTATGAATTTTTCTTGATTTCTTCGCTTCCTTAGCGCTTGATCGGAAATATCACCCTTTTTTGGGACAAAACCTAATATTTAACATAAACACAAAAATAGCATAAAATACCAAGGTAAACATAAATACGAAATCAACATATGCAATTAAGAAGGCATAAATGTGTAACATTTAACACTTATCACACCCCCAAACTTACATATTGCTAGTCCCTTAGCAATGCAAAATAAAATGATATAACTTATACAAAAATGGATCACTTATTAGTCATTAACTAGATAAGGGATGATTTCCCATTCATCTCGTGACTAACAAATTCAACAAGTATTATAGAGCTATGTGGACATTTAACAAAAGTGAACCTTTGTAAACTAGAGTTAGATGATAGTCCCCACATAATGGTCAGTTTGAACAAAAATATCAACGCCAACCCTAAATGAAAAGTGAACATCTATTCTAATGTGTGGCTTATCATCATATTTGGAGAATACAAGAACACATCTGTTTTTAGAAGAAAAAAAACTCATAGAAAGTGCGACACTGCGGTTCTTACCGCGAAGCATGCATGAATCCTTGTGCGCAGATGACTGTGTAATGTTTAAACTCTTTTTGCTTTCTTGAAAGCCTATGTAGTGGTGTTGGGTTAATGACTCCCAAACCAAACGGTTTTAGGGCATTAGGTGAAAAGGCACCCTTAAGACTTAATAGTCGAGCTTCCAAGGCGATGAGCTTAAACAAGCCACCCGCTTCATTAAGGCTTAACCTTACACACTTATATGTGAATACTCTATGCTTTATGAGGCACAGAGACCCGGTTTATTGAGTGAGAAGGCTTATTGCGCAAATTTTTCTCTTCTTCTTCTTTTTTTTTCGTAAACAACCGGAAGACTCATTCTCTAAGTTGTTCAAATAAAACAAACATTTACAAGATTCTCCATCAGACCTATACCCCACATCTTAAAATGCATGTGTGCTAGTTTGTGCTGTTAAGGACAAATTTAGGGTAAGAACTGCACCATATTCACAATTGAACAAAAATGTGGACCATTCTAACCTAATACAAAAATTGCAAAAGTGCGGGTATTTACAATGTCCAAAGCTCCTAATTACCTACTGCATTTGCCTTGAACATTTATTGGGATGGTCTTCCCTTAAAAAGTATGACATCATGGCTAAAATGCACAAAAATGCATTACAACGTCAATAAGCACAAAAGAATTGAACAGTTGCAAGCATATGCCCGTGGTATATCGCACACCCCTAAACTTAAATCAAATATTATCCTCAATGATTTGAAAAGAAGAGAAAGGAACGAAATTATCGGGAAAGTGGTTGTGGATAGAAGCAGCAGTCAACTACGAGCAGTGGGCCACATGAGTATCAAAACCTGCATGGATCATCAACAGTATACCACAAGCATTATGGGGAACAAAAATTAAATAAAAGTACAAAGATAAAGCAATTATGCAACCACAATGATTTCTTTGCATGTGTATGATTTTTGGCATCTTTACGCTTCATTCTAAACTCTGAACTGGTGGCTCCCAATTTGCTAAGAGGCATAGGCAATAAGATATTGATTATCCAAGTATACTAACGTATAGTATGCAAAGGGGCTACCTTTCTTTATTAAAGTCATACTGTGTTGAAGCAATCTCAATAGTATTGGGAATTGAAACCTGGCTTTAATAAACAAAAATCATCAACTGTATCGTGCATATGCCAAGTATTAAATTGGTACTACATATATAGTCAGAGCATTGGAGATAGCGGTAGCGATGCCAAATGTAAAAGAAATACAGTGAATAAAAAGTATAATTAAAACAAAAATGTATTCCATAAATATGCAAAACATGTTCCGTACAAAGTAAAATGATGGAATACATAAAAAGATCCGAAGACATGGCCTACATGGCCCACTGAAAATAAATACAAAACTAAAAATAAAAATAAAATAGAAAACTGCTAAATTAATCCAGGGTGGGTGGTGGTGGAAAGGGCTCAGTGGGTGGTGCAGAAGTTGAAGCGGCTGTCGGGCCATGCAACAGAGTCTGGAGGTCCTGTCAGAACGACCAAAACTCATCAATCAATGTTCTCTGACCTTGAGTCAGAGATGTAATATCCCCTCTCATAGCAGCCATTTGGCTCTGAGTCAGCCGGACGTGCTCGTCAAAACCCTACTGCAGCCTTTCTACATCGGCCACCAAGTAGGAGTATCCGGTGGCCAGTATATCAAACTGCTCATGGCTCAAACCGGTCGAATCCTCCTCCTCTTCCTCATCAGAGGGCTCATCCTCCTCTGCCAATGCAAGAGGATCATCCATGTCCATGTACTCAAGCTCCTACCCCTAGTACTGCTGGTGCTCCAGATGCCTACGGACCCAGACCCACTGAGTGTGCTGGAAATGGGGAGGCGGTCTGATCTGGATGTCTGTAGAACTAAAAGGGATATTGGCCTCCCTAAGAAAGGTCGTGACCAAGTAGGGGAATGGCAGCTGCCAAGTAGCAGCTCGCTTGTTTGTCTTTTGGATGAGAGCATCCCATACTTTATACATCTGCCCCCAAATGAGAGATGGATAGCAAACCATATGCCAGTATGAGCTACGTATAAGCAGTGAAGAAGGTCACCCCGTCTCTCCGCCACATGTCCTAGAGGACATACGTTCTTGATAAGGATGGTATCCAAGAACCATAAGTCTGTTGGGCACATGGAGTTGATTGCGTAATTTGGATTGGGGGTAGGAAACTCCCCATTCACATATCCATGACCATGGAGAAAATGGTGGTGTTTGACGGGAGGGACTTCCTAAAGAGTGGACGACCATCCTGGTCGATTATATCCGGAGGCTGTAGGTGTGGACAGCCTATGAGCTGGGCTATCCGGCTCGCCGTGATGGTGATCGTAGTCCCTCTCACCACAGTCTGTAGAATACCGGGCATGGTGCATGAGTACGTCATGTGCTCGTAGAAGACCTACACCGGCCTACTATATGCAACATCGAATGGCGGCTAGAGCAGTCTGTCAAGTCGGCATCGCCGCAGCTCTGCCATAGCCCATGATGTGTCCCGACGCCTCTCAAACTCCGTGGGGTCAAAAATATGCTCGAGATGAAATCCCCGAGTGCGCCAAGCTCTACTCGGTACATCTCAAATCTAAATACCAGGATTCTTCACATGAGCCATATCTCGTGACTGTCTACAATTATTCCAAAATGAAGTAAATTAAAAAAAAAAAATTGATCCAAGTCAAGGCATCAAGACATGAATTCCAAAACATGTTCACGGCGGCATATCACAGAGACTCGTAAAAGCCATTCATACTGCGGACTTCATTCATGCGCAAGGCAAAATCTAAATCTATCATGACTCACATAGATATACAACACGTACCCAATCATCACAATGCACCCCAACCGAACAGTTCTCTTGTTTGTATCCCACCCCATTTGTTCGTGTGCACAACGCATACCCAACATCACAATCAAATGCTATAATGATACTAATCCATTTAAACACATGTTTCCTCTCCCTAGTTATGCCCATTGCAATCAACTAAACCCAAGGAAAGTGAAAGAGAAGCGATGGAAAATAGGGAACTACACTTACCCGAAGTGACGCTGCCGAACTGTGTGAGAAGGTGAATTGCGATGGTTGTGCCTTCACGGATGGTGGAGAACAATGATGAATGGTTTGAGGGGCATTAGGATGCTCGGCCGAGAGGGATGGAGGTGTGGTTCGCGCAAATAGGAGTGAAATGAAGGTGAAGGGTCAGGCTTGAAATTTATAAGTTTGTGCATGTGTAGTCCGCGTGCCTTTTTTGATTGTGCGAAATGTCCATTTCGCACAATCAAAATTTTGATTGTTCGAAGTGCTATCAAAATGCTATCGAAGGAACTCACCTCTCGGGACTTTGCACTCTGTAGAGTTTCTTAATTTTTCTCCAAATCTCGATTGTGCAAAATGTGTATTTCGCACAATCGAGATTTTGATTGTGTGAAATGTGGATTTCGCACAATCGAAATGATGAGAGCAGAATTTTTTTAAGCCACTTCATTTGATGCCTACCTGACTCTAATTTTCAGCACTTAGATACAAGTTCTATTTGGATTATAGGGACTTCATGAATGCATGATAGCTACCATGGTCACACCATATTGTACGTCTATGGCTTGACGTTAGAATCAGTTTTACGACTCAAAATAGATGGGATCCGTCAAATTGACGACATCCACATACTCCATTCTAGCTTGGTCATCCACACATGGTTTTAACCGTTGTCCATTGACTTTGAAAAATGTGCCATTTTTAAGGTCTTTTAATTCCACCGCTCCATGAAGAGCAATAAAATGCACCAGAAATGGGCCATCCCAATGGGAGCAGAGTTTTTCGGGGAACAAACGGAGCCGTGAATTGTACAACCATACCTTCTGTCTCGGAGAAAATGTTTTGACTCTACTATTGCAATCATGAAAGGCCTTAGATCTTTCCTTGTAGATTTACGTGTTCTCATATGCATCATGTCGCAATTCTTCCAATTCATTAACTTGAAGACTTCGATTTGAGCCAGCTAATTTCATGTCAAAGTTGAACGCTTTAGTGGCCCACATAGCCTTGTGGTCTAATTCAATCAGAAGATGGCAAGCTTTTCCATATACCAACTGGTAAGGTGACATTCCAATGAGAGTTTTATACACAGTTCGGTAGGCCCATAGTGCATCATTTAAGCGTAATGACCAATCTTTCTGGTCAGGCCGAACTGTCTTTTCAAGAATATTCTTTATTTCCCTATTGGATACTTCCACTTGTTCACTGGTTTGAGGATGGTAGGGGGTGGCTACTTTATGTGTGACGAAATATTTGGTGAGAAGGGTTCGGAGGAACTGATTACAGAAATATTTACCTCCATCACTGATGAGGGCTCGTGGCGTGCCAAATCGATTAAATATATTAGCTTGTATGAACTTGACCACGACTGCGTGGTCCTTGGACTTGGTAGCCATAGCCTTTATCCATTTAGATATGTAGTCCACCGCCACAAGTATGTACTCATGACCAAGGGATGGTGGAAAGGGTCCCATGAAATCGATGCCCCACACGTCAAATATCTCAACGATAAGAATGGGGTTAAGAGGCATCATGTCTTTGCGGAACATTGCACCGAGGCACTGGCATCGCTCACAAGAGCGGCAGAACGAATATGCATCCCGATGAAGTGTTGGCCAGAAAAACCCGCATTGAAGAATTTTTGCTGCGGTTTTTTTTGCACTAAAATGTCCTCCACAAGCAAGTGTGTGACAGAATCTTAAAATGCTTGGAATTCAATGTCGGAGACACATTTCTGAATTAACTGGTCTGGGCAATATTTGAAGAGTTAAGGATCGTCCCAATAATATAATCGAGATTTGGAGAAGAAACGATCCTTCTCTTGCTTGATCCAAGAGGACGGAATTTTTTCGGTTGCCAAAAAATTGACAATGTCCACATACAAAGGAATGCTCTCTTGAGAGATTACAAAAAGTTTTTCATCCGGAAAGGATTCACAAACTGGGAGGGAATCATTTAGAGTCTCAATGACAATCCTAGAGAGGTGATCTGCCACCACATTTTCTGTTCCCTTTTTGTCTCTATTCTCAAAATTAAACTCTTGGAACAAGAGTATCCATTGGATCAGTCGGGGTTTGGTGTCCTTCTTTGCTAAAAGATGCCAGAGGGTAGCATGATCAGAATAGACAATGACCTTTGAACCTAAGAGATAAGCTCAAAATTTGTTTAGGGCATACACCACAGCAAGCAATTCCTTTTCTGTCGTGGTATAATTTATTTGAGTTTTGAAAAGGGTTTTCCTTGCATAATAGATTTCATGAGGTAATTTATCTACATGTTGCCCTAAAACTGCACCCACTGCATAATCTGATATATCACATATCACCTCAAATGGGAGAGCCCAATTTGGAGGAATGAGTATTGGAGCTTGTGTGAGCAACGTGCGCAGCTTCTCAAAAGCTTCAAGGCATGCTGCATCAAAGGTAAAACAAGACTCTTTTTCAAGAAGGTGACACAGAGGTCGAGAGATCTTGCTAAAATCCTTGATGAAACGACGGTAAAAACCTGCATGCCCAAGGAATGAACGAATTTCTCTCACCGTTGATGGTGGAAGAAATTTGGAAATAAGTACAACCTTGGCTTTATCAACCTCTATTCCTCTTTTGGACACAATATGCCCTAGGACTATGCCTTCTTGAACCACAAAATGGCTCTTTTCCTAACTAAGGATTAGATTTGTCTCTTGACATCATGTAAGAACACGAGACAGATTATGGAGACAAGATTCAAAAGAAGGTCCAAAGACAGAAAAATCATCCATGAATACTTCCAAAAAGTTTTCCACCATGTCAAAAAAGATAGACACCATACACCATTAAAAAGTTGCAGGTGCATTGCATAACCCAAAAGGCATGTGTCTATAAGCGAATGTACCGAATGGACATGTGAAAGTGGTTTTCTCTTGGACTCTCGGGTCTATAGCCATTTGGTTATATCCGAAATATCCATCTAGAAAACAAAAGAAACTTTGACCTGCTAGCCTCTCTAGGATTTGATCAATGAATGGGAGTGGAAAATGATCTTTCCTAGTTGCTAAATTAAGTTTCCTGTAGTCTATGCACACTCTCCATCCTGTAGTGGTGCGCTGAGGAATTAACTCACCCTTGTCATTCGGTTGCACAGTGATGCCTGATTTATTAGGTACCACTTAAGTAGGGCTAACCCACTTGCTATCTGAGATGGGGTAAATGATTCCCGCATCTAGCAATTTCATAACCTCCTTCATTACAAGATCTTTCATATTTGGATTTAATCGACGTTGTGCCTCTCGTGAGGTGTTTGCATCTTCTTCCAAATGTATGCGGTGCATACATATGGAAGGATCTATTCCCTTTAGATCAGCAACACTCCATCCTATGGCTTCCTTGTGCTCATCTAGCACTTTGAGGAGTTTACTCTATTGTTCATTAGTGAGATTGGAGGCAATGATGACTGGGAGGGTTTTATTGCAGCCAAAGAAAGCATACTTGAGAGTAGCTGGTAAAGGCTTAAGCTCAAGTTGTGGTGGGGATACTAGAGAAGGAGTTTGTGAAGCATTTGACAAGGGAGGCGAAGGTTCTCTCGGTGCTCTCCATTTCGGTGAATTCATTATAGCTGTGGCATCAAGCAATGAATTGACTTCACTTATAGATTGCTCAATGTCATAGTCATCACAATTGAAGTGACTTAGGCAAACCTCAAGAGGATCCTTCGAAAGAATGAAGGGTAGTGCTTATTGGACTAGATCTTCCAATACATCAACGCAAAAGCATTCACTTTCGTCATTAGATGGGTGGTGAGAAGCATTGAAGATGTTCAATCTAACTTTCATATTCCCGAAAGAGATATCCATTACTTCAGTGCGGCAATTAACGCAAGCGTTCGCCATAGCTAGAAATGGACGACCTAGAATGATTGGAATATGTCGAGTAGGATTTTGGATAGGTTCTATATCAAGGACTATGAAATCCACTGGAAAATAAAACTTATCCACTTGAATGATCACATCTTCAATGATGCCACGTGGTTGCTTCACCGATCGGTCGGCGAGTTGCAACACTATTGTGGTGGGCTTAAGTTCCCCCAAACCTAATTGCTTATACACCAAGAAGGGAAGCAAGTTAACACTAGCCCCTAGATCAAGAAGTGCCTTTTCAAATTTGTGGTTACCAATGGTGCACGAGATAGTAGGGGCGCATGGTATGATATTGTTTGCTTTGGGCTTGAGCTCGCACGATTTTGACTCTTAGGTTTTACCCCAAAAGGCCTCATACCATTTGAAGAGAACATACTACATATAAGCACATCCCCTTTTCCACACCCAGACGATGTGGGATTGAGCACCCTGTACCCGTCAGTGTGGTAGCTTAGCCCAGTGTCTGTCTTCGCACCCGCCCACTCACACCCGTCTACAAGGGTTACTACAATCCACCCTCTACGAGACCGAACGTCCTCGTCGGTACCCTTCCGGCTGGGTTCAGACTTTGATACCAAATGTAATACCACGCTCTAACACATGGTATGATATTGTCCACTTTGGGCCATAGCCTGCATGGTTTTGCTCTTGGGTTTTACGCTAAAAGGCCTCATACCATTTGAAGAGAATATACTACATATAAGCACATCCTCTTTTCCACACCCAGCTGATATGGGATTGAGCACCCTATACCCTGTCAGTGTGGTAGCTCAGCCTAGTGTCTGTCTTCGCACCCACCCACTCACACCCGTCTACAACGGTTACTACAATCCACCCCCTATGACGCCCGAGGTCCTCGTCAGCACACTTCCAACTGGGTTCAGGCTCTGATACCAACTATAATACCCCACTTCAACACATGGTATAATATTGTCCGCTTTGGGCCTGAGCCCACACGATTTTGCTCTTGGGTTTTACTCCAAAAGGCCTCGTACCATTTGAAGAGAACATACTACATATAAGCACATCTCATTTTTCTACACCCAGTCGATGTGGAATTGAGCACCCTATACCCTGTCAGTGTGGTAGCTTAGCCCAGTGTCTGTCTTCGCACCCGCCCACTCACACCCGTCCACAAGGGTTACTACAGGAGACATGGAAAACATCAAGAACTGCTACTAAACTGGGAGGTAAAGCTAACTTTCCTTTTCTCCCTCCAAATCTCACCACTCCCTTTATAAGCGAGACTTTTAGAAACACCAAGTCCCCCGCATTAAACTTCAAGGTACGTTGATATCGATCTGTGTAACTCTTTTATCAACTCTAAGCTGTACGAAGCCAATCTCTAATAGTAGCTACCTTCTCTATAGTTTCCCGCACAATGTTGGGGACCAATAGGTAGTTATCAGTGACCGCAGCCCAACATACTAGTGAATGACAAGGTCTCCCATATAGTGCCTGATATGGTGCCATACCAATTCCAGCTTGATAGCTATTATTATATGCAAACTCAGTTAACGAAATTTGATCCTCCAAACTGCCACAAAAATCCAACACACATGTATGAAGCGTATCCTCCAACACCTAAAAGACCCTCTCAGACTGGCCATTGGTCTGAGGATGAAAGGCAATACTCAAACTCAACGAAGTTACAAAAGCCTCCTGGAACTTAATCCAGTGATATGATGTAAAATGAGAATCACGATCTGTGACAATAGATACTGGCACTCCATAGAGCTTGACGATTTCCTTAATATATATGTCACACAATTTCTCCCTAGTGTCGGTAGCTCAAATATGCAGAAAATGAGCTAATTTAGTTAATTGGTCCACTATCACCCAGACCATATCATGGTTCTGCCTCAACCTCAGTAATCCTACAATGAAATTTATTGTAATATGCTCCCATTTTTATTTTGGAATGTGCAATGGCTATAGTGATCCAGCTGGTCTCTGATGCTCAACTTTCACTTGCAGACAAATAAGGCATTTAGATACCAACTGTCACGCCCCCAAATTTAAACACAAGAAACTCTCCTCCCATACTTAAATCTAGTGCATGACTTAAATACAACATCCACAACCAACCACCAAACATTAAATGAAATCATCTTCATTCAATAATTTCAGTATATACTAAATAAATCCATTCATCAACACTAATCAAATTCCACTAACTAACGTCATTCTCAATACATGAGTTCTCAATAACAGATTTAATTGAACTAACTAGAAATAAAAAAATAAACTAGATGATCTCCATCTCCACCATTGATCTCTTTCACATCCATACCCAACGAGTACCTGAAAATTGTTAACGAGTGAGCTCACAAGCTCAACAAGGGATTGCTAAACACATTCCCTGTTCAGCAAATTGACTCGAACTTATATTCTCATATAGAAAAGTAGCTTGCAACAACCAATTATATTACCTCAATGACAGATAATTTAAACAAACATTAATTAGAAAAAAATGCACAATCTCATATAAAATGCATGGTCACGTATAACTCATCTCAAGTCATTTTATGATTTTCACACGTTACCATTGTCATTATTATATAACATTTAATAATGCACTAATTACCATATCAAAACTCAAAGTTCTCACAATTTAATTTATGTCACAATTATCTCAATTATTAACCATAAATCAATTTAAACATCTTGATTAATTCTTATTAAGTTCTCACATATCTCATATGAGCCTCGGGCTCCCCTCCAATAAATGGCTAGTTTAGCTAACAAAATGGTATGCATCGTATAGTCCCGGACTATTGAAGATCACACATGTGGCCGAGTTTGTACGTCTACTCACTGAGATGGTCCCGAATCATGTCCACATAATAAGGGTACGCTCAACCCTATGGTCATACAAAAAGGATAGTGCATTTCCAAATATGCTAGTCCCGGAGCATGACTATCGAAGTCCTCATAAGGTTAGTCCCGAACTACCCTCCAACTAATCAGATAACATCTATTAATTACCAATTATGCTAATTTATCAAACATATGAAGCATTAAGCAAATTTAATCAATAATCAACGTGTCTCTATACACTTTACATTACTCAAAGCAGACCACAACAGTAAGCAAGTTTAATCAATAATCGATCAATGTGTTTCTATACACTTTCATTGTTACTCAAAGCAGACAAGATACAACTAGTGAGAGTACAAAATTTGTGAAGATTCCTTAACCTCAAATATAGATCTCGGTAAAATTTCATAATCTAATTTCTTACTCCTTTTTTTTCGTAAACAAGCCTTTATCAAGTTTTAAATCAAATTCACCACCTAACTTAATCTCAATTTAGATATTTCACATAAATAGGTTAGTTATGCTCAAACACATCATTTCTAGAATATTTAAAAAATTTATTTTCTCCTAAATTTCTCTAATTTAAACTAATTAAAAATCATTTTATTTGAAGATCATTTTGTTCTCGAAATATACCATCAGAATAATTCAGGTTATATTTTCACGAAAGTTTTGTTACAAAATATCTACACTACCCAATATCCAGAAAGTATCCAGAGTTTTTATAAGAAACTATCCAGATATATATCTATACACTTTCACATCGTTTTGGTATTTTGTGCCTCAAAACTCAAATCAAATATTGATATAAGAGAATTACTAAATATATCAATTCAGGACATGTATCAAACCGAACTCTATGATTTTCGTTTTCACTGAGCATCCACCACCTTTTATCTTGTATCATAAATATAGTTTTGTATATATACAACCACCATGTATCAACACATTGTATCATAAATATAATTCTGTATATATACCCATCAGCCACCTTGTAACCTAAATATAATTCTGCACATATACCGCGACTGCACATTGTATCCTAAATATAATGTATATATAGGGCCACGATGTTATATTCTATACATATACCGCAACTGCACATTGTATCCTAAATATAATGTATATATAGGGGCACTATGTATCAACACATTATACACTAAATATAATTATGTATGTATGCTAGATATAATTTTGTTTATATACAACCACTATGTATCAACACATTGTATCCTAAATATAATTTTGTATATATATACCATCAGCCACCTTATAACTTAAAAATAATTATATACCGCAACTACATATCTCCTCATTGTAACCTAAATATAATTCTCTACATATAGAAACACTACGCATCGGCCCCATTGTATCCCAAATATAATTCTGTAAATATACCGCAACTACATATCTCCTCATTTTAACCTAAATATAAATTTCTACATATAGAAACACTACGCATTAGCCCCATTGTATCCCAAATATAATTCTGTACATATAGAATCACTACGCATCAGCCCCATTGTATCCAAATATAATTTTGTATATATACAGCCATTATGTATAACAACATGATATCCTAAATATAATTTATATACACATCAGTCACATTCTGTATATATACCGTCACACCATATCAGTATCCTAAATATAAATACAATTTAGTACATATACATTTATATCCACCAAATATATTTCGAGTTTATAATTCACAAATTTATATATACACACCTACAAGAATGATTATCCATACATTTATATACATGAAGGATTATAACACAAACATGGCAAATAATACATTACTATGCTTATTCGATGGATTGTAATTCTTTCATTGTGAATTACTAATCCAAGTCATATGTGATGTTATTAGGCATAAAACAATCAATGTTGCAATCTGTTATACAATGGAAATCTTAAACATATAAAATATTTTATGTAATATTAATAGGCAAGTTACAACCATATACAAAAATATAATGCAAGATCAACTTGCCTGTTTTAAATCTTCAATCCAAATTTTCATCTCTCTAAGCAACTCTCTTCGTCGCCGTTATCTCTCTTCTTGACTTCTAAAATTTACAGGTTATATTATACGATACCCGTATAATTTATATTGGGACAATTTAGTGCTTAAAATCTCATTAGGATTATGATTCTATTTAATTTTAAATCCCTAATTTTGTTTGCCAAACATAAATATATATATAATTATATTATAATTAATATACTCAAAATTACTCATCTAACCCTCAAAATATTTTAAAAATTCATTTAAAATTTTTTGGGATATTACAATCTACCCTCCTTAACAAAATTTCGCCTAAAAATTTGTATACCGTAAATGCAAAATATATCATAAGAACCTTCAACCTCAGTCAAACTTCACCCTTTTAGTCTTATCCAAATATAAAATAAAACAAAACTTGTCATAACGTAAATCAGTCTTACTACTCTAACAATTCCATTTAAATATATATAACGCAATCTCACATATTGTAACTGAAACTGTCATATTCTGATGCACCAATGTTGTGATCCGGTTACTTCGGTACTTAAACATCAAATAAGCAAACCACCAACTTGAACCTAAAATTGGCATCAATTTATTTTCAAAAAGGCTTCATCATTTTCAAAGAAAAAAAAATTTTCGTCGAAAACTAAATTTGAAACTTTTACTTTATCACCATTAATCAAAGCTCATGAGAACAATTTTGAATTGTAGTGGTTCTGTGGCCCCAAGGAAGGACTAGGGCTAGGGTTTGTGCACTTTGCTTGAAGTCGACGGCACCTTCCACATGGAGGGGTCACAACCCTCCTCCGACGGTAATCCGGTACTTTCTTCTAGTCGGCCTGAGTCGCCATCACGTACTTCTTGGAAAAATCTCTTTGAGAGTGCCACAGATTCTTCTTTTTTGAACTTACAGTATCATGAAGGTTTACGTGCAATGAAAGTTAGTATTCAGTTAGAGGATGTCACTGATGAAATCGATTATTGGCAACATTTCATGATTGGATATGTAATGGGAAAGAAGCCTTATTATCCCTTTTTCAAAACTTTCATTGAACGCAGATGGAGCTCAGATATTACTCTTGTATATTTGAAAGAGGGTTTTTTTTTGGTTCGTTTCGACAGTGAGGCAGATATGCAGAATATTTTAAGGCGAGTTCACACTTTTGAGGGACGTCCGATCATATTGAAGAAGTGGAGTAAAACTGTAAATCTCGAGAAAGAAATCCTTGGGTCGGTTCGTATCTGGTTGCGGATTTTTGATTTACCTATCCATTGCCATAATTCTACGGTGATATCGAAGGTATGTTCCCAATTCTCTAAGCCTATTTATATGGATGATCCCTCAGTTTCTAGAGAAAGAGGACAGTATATTAGAGTCATGGTGGAAGTTGATGTCCATGAAGAATTACCTAAAACGATGGTGGTGGATTTTCATGGGATTGATTGCATAATTTTTTTTCAGTACGAATGGAAACCTTAGGTCTGCTCATTTTGTTAACATGTAGATCACCTGGTTGATAAATGTCCACAGAAATATTTGCAAAACCCAACAAAGAATGGGGTAGGAAATGGGTTGTTAAGGTTAATAGACGACTCCGTCCTCAATAGCAGAATGAAGAGAAGAATGAGGGGCAAGGGCCGGGTGACACAAAGCATGCAAATAATTCTTTTGCAGTTTTGGCTAACGTAGATGAAGGTGGGTTGCCTGTTCTGGACCTGGATGTTGAGATATCTATACCTACTAGACAGAAGGTTATCCCAATGAGCGATAGTTCTTCCTCTTCACATGTAATCGGGCAGGATGTGGTTTAAAGGCCTACAGAATCTGTTGCGTATCCACAGGCTGCTAATATGTCCTCATCACCTGTACAAGATGTGCTTCAATGAGCTAGAGAATTTGTTGGTTCAGCTCCTACTCTAGTTACGCCTCCAGGATCTCAACTTTCTAGAGGAGTTCAAAAATTTGGTCTCAATGGCGGTAATGCTATAGCTAAGCAGCACGGTGTTTCTCCTAGGATTATTATTGTGATGTAGGAGGTTGAGTGTTCAAGTGGTGGGGATTCTCCTACGACTCGGGCTTCTCTGCCTTCTCACAATCAGCCTATTGGAGTGGACTCTAAATTGGTGGATAAAGGAAAAAAGAAAAAGAAGGAGGGTACAGAACTGGTTTTGCGGGTTACTAGAAGTAAACTTGCTGGTGGAGCTATTCCATCTTCCAATTCTCAATGATAAGGTGCTGGAATGTTCGGGGTCTAAATCGGCCTCATATGCAGAGAGAGGTAAAGCTTTGGATCGCCTCAGAAAAATGTGTTCTTGTCATTCTTGTTAAGACACGAGTTAAGGAACATAATTTCGCTAGAATTTCACATAATCTATGTTTGGATGGAGTTGGATTGCCAATTATAATGCTCATCTAGGGGGTAGAATTGGGTGGGATGGAATCCTATAGTCCTTAATGTTGATGTTTTACACTCGGAAGGGCAACATGTTCATATCAAATGCAAAGTCTTGTCTGGAGGGGTGTGCTGTCATATCTCCGCTGTATATGCAGCTAACACTGTTAGTGAGAGACGGGAGCTTTGGAAGAGTTTGAAGTCTCGAGCGACTCTTATCACGGGTCCATGGTTAGCTATTGGGGACTAGAATATGGTTCGATATCACGCTGAAAAGGTGGGCGGCAATCGTGTTCCTTAGGCTTTGATTGAAGAGTTCAATAATATGCTAAATGAGGTGGGGTTAGATGACTTGCCAGTGAATAATGGTGCTTGGTCCTGGTCAAATAAACAATTTTTTCACAAAAGGATTTGTGCTAGACTAGATAGGGGCCTTGTAAATATAGAGTGGTTGAACCAATTTACAGATTCTAAACTCTCTATGTCGGTGGTGTCACTTTCTGATCATTATGGACTAGTGGTAATATGGGCTTCCAACTGCTCTTCTGGTCTGAAACCTTTTAAATTCCTAAAGATGTGGAGTTTTATACCAGAGGTGGAGACAATGCTACAGGAGTCCTGGGTAGTTACAATTACTGGAAATACTATACATCAACTTCTCAAGAAGCTACGTATTTTTAAGAATCATATGACGGAGTGGAATAAAAAAAGGGCCATCTTAATCAATAAATTTTGGACGCTCGAAAGGTGTTGGGTGACATACAACACCAGCTGCTGGCAGAGCCTTTAAATTCTAGTTTACTTCAAGCTGAGAAAGAGGCTTCATATAACTTAGAAAATATATATGGTTTTGAAGGAATGCTATAGGCTCAAAAATTGCGGGTGACATGGACTAAAGAGAATGATAGATGCACTCGATTTTTTCACCAAAAAACTAAGCAGCGGCAATCCAGGAATGCGATCACACCCTTATTAAATGAGGAGGGAGGTTATACTGAAGATCCTGCAGTGGTTAAGGATTGGTTGGTCCAGTATTATGAGAATCTTTATAAGGCCTCCCCATTTACTTCATCATATTTGTGTCCTGTTAGATGAATGTTAGAAGAACATGAGAAAGTGGGTCTTGAGAGAGAAGTTGATCATGTAGAAATTAAAGGGGTGGTCATGGCGTTGAGCCCGGATAAGGCTCCTGGTGCGGATGGGTTTCCTCCTCGATTTTATAAGAAATTTTGGCACGTGGTTGGGCATGATGTTATCTAGGCAGTGAAATTTTTTTTCCTCACAACATCTCTTCCTCAAGCAGTAAATAGTACTCTTATTACTCTAATCCCAAAGAAGGATCATGGCTTGAAGATGTCAGATTATCGGCCAATTTCTCTTTGTTCTACTTTATACAAGATCATCTCTAAGGTGATGGAAAATAGAATGGGGACTTGTTTACATAAGTTGATTGGAACTGAACAATCAGCTTTTATTAAAGGGCAGCGTATTCATGATAACATAATATTGGCTTCAGATATGGTGAGAGGTTTTAACCACAAGAGGGGGGCAGCTAGTATGGCAGTGAAGGTGGACTTAAGGAAGGCCTATGATTCAATATCCTGGACGTTTATTCTGCATGTTTTGAAGCTACACGATTTTGGTGATCTGTGGATAAAATGGGTGAGAACCTATATTACTTCACCTAAATTCTCGCTTGTTATAAATGGTGTGCCGGCGGGTTTCTTCAATTCTGGTCGAGGTATTAGGCAAGGTTGTCCATTGTCCCCCTTGCTCTTTACATTAGTCACGGAATATTTTAGTAATTTGATGAATGTGGCAGTCGATGATGGTTCAATAGCTCTTTCTAAAGTTGCAAAAAAAAATGGGTATTAAACTTTCCCGTATTTTTTATGTTGATGACCTCTTTGTGGTGGTAAAACCTGATGTCTCTATAGCTCAGGGCCTGCTCGCGGTTCTTCATAAATTTTCCACTGATACAGGCCTTCATGCTAGTAAAGAGAAGAGCGAAATCATTTTCTCTAAGGCGATGAGGTGGTCCAGAACTTTGGAACGAATTCTTCCTTTTAAAAGAGGTAGTTTTCCTCTTCAGTATTTGGGCTTGCCTTTAAATGATACCGGGCTTAAGAAATCTCATTTCAATCCCCTGTTGGAGAAAATCTCGTCAAGATTAACGAGTTGGAATACGCTGAATTTATCGCTAGCAAGAAGAATTGAATTGATTAAATCAGTGGTCTTATCTTTTATCTACTACTGGGCATTTGGATTTAAGATTCCATGGTCTTGTAGACTGCACATTGATGTGGCTAAACTCAGATTAAATTGTAAGCTTAATTTTGCCCTTTTTATCAAAATATAATTTAACCACTCGCAAGAGCACGAATCTTTGTAGATAAGGTTCTATATAGAGGGTATCGATCCCACGAGGACTAGTCGAAATTGCCTTAAAGGAAGATTAATTCTACTTTAATTCTAAAAATAGGTTTTTGGATTTTTGTTTATAATCTATTGCATGAATGAAATGACAATAAAATTAAAGAGTTGAGTTGGGAGAGAGAGCTAGGGGTGGTTTCCACCACTAGCCATCCACATGTTCATAAGTGTAGCAAGCATGGGATTCATAAGTTAAATGCCTAACAATGTCATTAGGCTTGTGACCTCAATGACATATCAAAAGATCAATGTGTGTGCTAACCTATCATAATCCATCTTCAACAAGCATAGCTCTTCAACCTAACTAACTACCTAATTACCCTACTCTCTAGGTGAACCCTACATGCATCCAAACTACCTTGTCTTGGCATGGTCTATACAAGCAAGCATCACACATTCATTTAAGCACCATTATCTAGCCATCATTTGCACTTCTTGTGGAATATGCAAATGTTGTGCATTCAAGTGACAAAATCTACTCTAAGACCAGAATAAATTCCAAATCAAATGAATATATATAAGAAATGTATTTGTGTACATATTCACTAGGCTAAATAATCAACATTTAACTACAAATCCCCAAGTGCTACAAAAATGAACAAGTTTACATGGCTAGGTGTGTCAACCACACCCTAGTGGAGGAGTTAGTTGGTCATGGCAGCCTTGCACCCTTCCATTGATGAAGAAAGTGAAGCTTCTTGATCTGGTTCAGCTCCTCTTCTTCCTCTCCCGAAGGTCTCTCCTTGGATGGTCTGATGTATGTTGAGAGATATGTGAGATATGAGAGATATGACCCTTTTTGTGCTTTTTTTGGCTTCCTTTTTAACCTTGGGGCCCACCATATATATATATATATATATCAATATATATATCCCTTGTATCAAGAAGGTCCCCAAGGATCTTATTCAAGTCAGACAATCTCCTAAGTCGTGCAAAAAGGGGGATTTTGTTGCAAGTGGGAGAGCAGGTAAACAAGTGGCCAAGTGGGTTCTGCAGAATCTCGATCAATCGAGATTGGATCTCGATTGATCGAGATTTCGATCAATCGAAATGAGATCTCAATCAATCGAGATTTCGATTAATCGAGATCAACATCTCGATTGATCGAGATGCCTTTGGCTGCAATTCTGACTTTTCCTCTTCAGTTGCAAATAGCTTCGAACTTTGCTCCATTTACTCTAATACCTGTAATACATCAAAAACACAAAAATACCGTAAACATATCTCGGTAAACGCAAAAACGGAACTAACATAAGCAATAAAGAGGGTTCAAATGCATAGAATTGAACACTTATCACACCCCCAAATTTACATATTGCTAGTCCCTTAGCAATACGATATTACAAAAATGAAATTAACTATATTATACAAAAGTTGAATCATGCTCAGTCATCACTAGATAAAGGGCGATCATCCGTTCGTTTCACATTTGGCAAATGCAAAAAGTATTACAGAACTATGTGGTCATTAGCAAAAATGGACTTGCACAAGCTATAAATAAACGACGGTCCCCACATAATGGCCAGCCTGAACAAATATACCAATTCTGACCCCAAAATCCTCTTTGAAAAGTGAACATGCATTCTAACGCATGGCTTTTGTCATATTTGGAGAAGAAAACGAACAAATCTATTTTTAAAAGAAAAACTCATTGAAAACGCTCGCCACAGCCGTTCATTATCACAAAACCTTCATGATTGCTCATGTGCGGATGACCATGCAATGCTTAGCTCTTTTTGCTTTCTTGTAAGCCCATGTAGTGGCATTGGGCCAATGACTCCCAAACCAATTGGTTTTAGGGCATCAGGTGAAGAAACACCCCTCGGACTTAATAACCGAGCTTACAAGGCAATGAGCTTAAGCAAGCCACCCGCTTATTATTGCTCAACCTTGCACACTTATACGCGAATATTCCCTGCTTTGAGGCATAGAAATCCGATTTATTGAGTGAGAAGGCTTACTACAGATTTTCTCTTTTTCTTTTTTTCTTTTTTTTTTACAATAACCAGAAGAACTTATTCTTTAAGTTGTTCAGATAAAAACAAAAATTTACAAAATTCTCCCTCAAACTTATACCCCACAGTTTAAAATGCATGTGTGCGAATTTGTGTGGTTAAGGACAAATTTAGGGCAAGAACCATACGTGTTCAAATACAGACAAAAATGTAGACCGTTCTAGCCTACTATATAGCTTGCAAAAGTGCGGGTATTTACAATGTTAAAGTTCTTAACTACCTGCTGCATTTACCTCGGACCTTTATTCGAATGAACTTCCTTTAAAAAGAAGTCAAGACATCATAGCAACCATGCATAAATATCAAGGAAGAAAAGAAAAAAGAAAAAAAAAGAAAACATGCTCTACAATGACCATCAATATAAGACTGAACATTGCATGCATATGCAAGTGGTATATCATACCGTACCCCCAAACTTATATGCAACATTGTCCTCAATAATTTTCTATGAGTCATTCCCGAGTATTCATTACAAACACAAAATACTTAACATTTTTGCACATACATTCGCACATTGGATGCATTGCACTCAATACATGCCCTATATCCATTCTAGCATGTTATTCAACAATTCACAATGCCACAAGTATACTTTCAATTCCAAAACTCAAACTTTTCAATAAATTCACCAAAATTCACATATGCAATTTATATATCAATTTGCACAATTTGCACAATTTATGCATTCAATGACATCTATCAACTATTTCCAATTTAAAAGACATATCTCATCCATTAAAACCAACAATAAATTCACAAAACCTCATATTATCATACATAATACAATTGCATCAATTTTATGCTAAAAATATGAAACTAAATTTGAAATGTAAGACACAACACACACCCCCTACCTCAATAGATATAGTTTCAACCTATTCCTTACTTGACTTGAAAATTTTACTTTCTTGAAAATAAATTTTGGACTGATCAAATCCAAGCCTTCGTGGTGTAGATCATTTCTTCCTTCTTCGGCATACTCAAAATCCCACCCGAAGTCCCGATAAATTGATGAAGAAGAGAAGGAGAATAAGTCGTTATGTTTGTGTATATATATGATGTTCACGGCTGAGGGAAGAAGAGAATAGGGTGGGTTCTCTCCTCTTCTATTTATAGAAAAAGGATCTACCCATAATTACAACAATACTATTACTTTTTCACTAAACCTTTTCAGACTCGTTTTTGGAGTTCCGTAACTCCGATTAAGACAAAATCAATTCCGTAGCGCGTCAAATATTTTATTTAAGATATCCTCCAAATTTGAAGTCATGCCGAGACTTTTGGATTTTCTGGGCCCACGCCCACTGGTTGACCGGACCCGAAAAGTCAACTTTAGCCAAACGCTCCAAAAATTTCCCCAAACCTTAGATATGTTATCTAAACATGAATTTCACATTTAAAACACATATAAAATCATTTAAAGCATCAATATGACAATTAAATGAAATTATAAGAAAATCGACCAAAAATGGTCACGGTCCTTACAACCTACCTAACTTAAAAGGATTTCATCCACGAAATCAGGTCATACCTGAAGGGAATAAGTTTGGATACTTAGAACAAACTTCCTGCTCTCGCTCCCAGGTAGCCTCCTCTACATTGTGGTGATGCCACAAAACCTTGACTAACGGAATGGTCTTACCCCTCAGAACTTGCTCTCTAACATCAAGAATCTGAACTGGTCTTTCCTCATAGGTGATATCCCCATCAACCTCAACATCTACCCAACTCAGAACATGTTATGGATCAGGTTTATATTTCCTCAACATCGAAACATGGAATACATTGTGAACCTTTTCCAATTATGGTGGCAAAGCCAATCTGTAGGCCACCTCACCGACACACTCAAGAATCTCAAATGGTCTAATGTCCCTCGGTGATAACTTACCACTTTGCCCAAAATGCATTAATCCTCTTCGTGGTTAAACCTTTAGGAACACATGGTCTCCTACCTCAAAGGATAACGGTCTCCGCCTCCGGTCGGCATAGCTCTTTTGTCGACTCTGAGCTGTCAACAATCGTTGTCTAATCAACTTAATCTTTTCTGTAGTCTCATGCACATTATCTGGACCTAAGGCTACGGTCTCGCCTACTTCAATCCAATAAACTGGAGACCTACAAGGTCTGCCGTACAATGCTTCAAATGGTGTCATCTCGATACTGGCCTGATAACTGTTGTTGTACGCAATTTCCACAAGTGGTAAGTGGTCCTCCCAACCACCACCAAAAATTAAGAATACAAGCACGAAGCACGTCCTCCAATATCTGGATTGTACGCTCTGACTGTCCATCTGTCTGAGGATGGAATACCGTCTGGAATCCCTGCCAAAATCTCAAAGTGAACCGTGGATCCCTATCCGAGACAATGGATACTAGGACCCATGTAATCTCATAATCTGCTCCACATATTGCTTACTAAGCCTCCTCACATCATCATTTAGCCTCATAGGCAAGAAGTAAGCTGTTTTGGGTAAATCTATCCACAATAACCCAAACTATATCATTGCCCTTGTTTGATCTCGGAAGACTCGTCACAAAATCCATGGTAATATGTTCCTATTTCCATTCTGCCACTGGTAATGGTTGCAACAACCCAGTTGGCTTTTGGTGTTCTGCCTTTACTTGTTGACAAGTAAAGCATCTAGCTACAAATTGTGTTACATCCTTCTTCATACCTTGCCACCAATATTAGCGTCTCATATTGTGGTACATTTTCGTCCCACCAGGATGAACTGCAAAATGAGAATGATAGAATTCCCGTAGTACATCATCATGACATTCAAAAGGAACTGCCATCAACACTTTAAATCGTAGACCTCCATCGGAATGCAAGGTCCAATCTCTCACTGTCGTACCACTAACAATCTGTGAATGAATAGTCTCCAACTCACTATCCTTCTTCTAGGCTTCGATCACCTTGCTCACAAACATAGGTTGAGCTACCAAGCTAAACAACGTAGCTGGCTCACTATCATCACTGAAATACAATCCTAACTCCGAGAAATCTTCCCTCATTTTCCATTCCATAATGGCTATGCTAGCTATAGTCCCGTGAGACTTTCTGTTCAACGCATCTGCCACCACGTTTGCTTTACTCGGATGGTATT
This sequence comes from Cornus controversa, assembly GCA_026545225.1. Lineage (NCBI taxonomy): Eukaryota > Viridiplantae > Streptophyta > Magnoliopsida > Cornales > Cornaceae > Cornus > Cornus controversa. The sequence continues at coordinate 25,147,153 of CM048845.1, read as the reverse complement.
GCAAATCAAAATTATAATCCTCCATGTATTTAACCCATCGCCTTTGTCTCATGTTCAAGCCCTTTTAGGAGAAAAGGTACTTGAGACTCTTGTGATCTGAATACACTTTAAATTTATCTACAATTCCATCACAAAAATGTCAAGGTACTCATGAAATGTGTTGTTCATTAAGTTCATAAATGCCACCAGTGCATTAGTCAAGCTGAATGGCATTATGAGGAATTCACAATGTCCATAACGCGTACAGAAAGTTGTTTTATGAATATCCTCCTCCTTTACCCTCAATTGATAATAACCTGACCTTAAGTTAATTTTTGAGAGGTAGTGAGCCCCCTTCAATTGATCAAATAGGTCATCAATCCTCGGTAATGGATACATATTCTTAATTATCACATGATTCAACTTTCGATAATCAATGCACAATCTCAAGGCACCATCTTTCTTCTTAGCAAACAACACCGGTGCTCCCCACGGTGATGCACTTGGTCTAATGAAGCCTTTGGCTTTCAAATTATCCAATTGACGTTTTAATTCCACCAACTCCGTTGGTTCCATCCGATATGGTGCCATAGAGATAGGCGCCGTACCAGGTATAAGATCAATCCTAAATTCTACTTCTCTCTTAGGAGGCAATTCTGTCAAGTCCTTTGGAAAGATATCCAAGTACTCACATACCACCACCGGGTACTCTTCTCTTGACCTCTCATCTCCCTCGGCCAATAAACTAGCCAAGATAAACTGTCTCGCTCTCGACTGTTAATGCCATAACATGGAGAAGTACAGGAATCACTCCGATCCCCCACAAAGCAAAAGCAATCACCCTAGGGTGTACAAATCGTCACTCTCCCTCTAAAATAGTCCATCGTAGCCCGAAACTCCGACAACCAATCCATCCCTAGTATAATATTAAAACTACTCATATCTAGGAGAATGAAGTCAAACTGTAGTGTCCTCCCAATTACCTCAATAGCACATCCCCGGCACACTCTATCAAGTATCACCGTACCACCTATTGGTGTATCTATACTTAAAGCTCTATCCAATATCAACACCTCTAATTCCAAGGCAGGTGTAAAGACAACGATATGTAATTTTGGATAATTCACATGCTAACATCATTTGTCCTCAACATACTGTTTATGCTCTCGATAATTTATATACACTCTTGTATGAAATAAAAAAAAATCGTAATAACTTTCTTGGGTCACACAACTCATCCTGGTCTTACATGAAATTTCAAAACTCAAAAAAAAAATTTCGTAACCTACAAAACACGCATTCAAGAAATTAATTATGCTAAAATCATATTCAATGTGTAAGAAAGGAAAAATTGAGGTTTTTACAATACCTCGAACTATAGATGGATTTACTGAAGTCTCAGTTGGAGTGACCACACACACCCGACTCTGCGTCCCCTGTCCTGGCTGTTCACTCTCTTGACAGTCAAACGGCTGAGTAGGAGTACTAGGAGTTACTCCAATCACTAGATGTGAACTCTGGATTGATGGCACAAGCTGAGGTAGCTGTCCCACCCCAAAACTTGGCTGCACCCCAGAAGTCTGAGAATAGTACTCTTGTGACCTCGTAGTACTGTGAATACTACCCTTCCTACATGGGCAATCCCTCACCATATGACCGACTTGACCACACTTATAACACTTTCTCGTCTCCTGTGAGGATTTCTTAAGCAAAGGAGTGGATGTTAGTGACCGTGCTTGCTGTGGTCCCGCCACGTAGTGTGGGTTGTTTATCCCTTGTGGACACTTCTTCCTTAAGTGGCCAGACTGACCACACTTGTAACAAGCCTTTGGCACATGGCCTTGCATGATATGTGATTCCTTTCATCTCTTACTCGAATAACTCTTAAGATAGGTCTCATCCCCACCAAATAATCTCTTCGAACCTCTATCCCCAACTTGACATTGGCCACTTTCACTAATAATCCTAGCCAACTGTTAAATGGTTGTCATCATATCTCTAATCAACTGAGCTTCATTTGTTGGTGCTTCTGGGGTAGAACTTGTCCCCTTTCCACGTCCTCCATGTGGTGTCATATTTCTAAAAAGTCACAAAGAGGAACGATTAATCACAAATGCCAAGTAATTAACTAGCTATAAACACTTGCATCTCATGCCAACTCACTCGGCAAATATGAAGCATAAAGGTTTCCTAACCATTGTTTTGACACATAAAGATTAATCATATTACTCCAAACTAACATGTAAACTAACTTGTACTCCTCGTCCTTAGGTATTCAAACTCAATCCTATAACCACAAGGCAAAAAAAATCTTTTGTATTCAAAACACTTTAACCCCCATTCCTTACTCGTTGATATCCAACGAGTCAACTCTATAACTACTTAGATCCAACACATTGTAAAAGAAACACTAATCGAGGAAAAATGTCAGGCCAGGCCATTTTACGTCACTAGCCCAACTCCGGCAACATGTCGTTCTTGTCCTCACACTTTAGGTTCAATTAGAACCCAACCATATCACCCTAAGACATACAAACCATCACTTGTCCATTAAATCCAAAGGAATTAACTCCATTCCAAACATTCATCCCACTATATCAACAGTACACCTCAAACATACCCTGTCTAAAATCATGGTATCATAGAACTACCAATAGCCATACCCAATTGACTAACCTCTGGTCCTCAATACTCGTGCAACGATATAGATCAATGACAATAAGTTATCACATGTTATGCAATCAGTATGATCAAACTATAACTCAATATAACAACAATATGTTATCATTTCACACGTAAAACATAGACATGCTTCTCACCACACATTTAATCACGTAAACATGATCTCAAGTCAACATATAACACATATCACATGTTATCACATAAGCAAATGCAAAGTGCTCATAAGTCATCACATTCAACTATGTCCTGTCTACATACGTCTCTAGGTTTTCAACTCAAAGTTCTAACCTATCATGGAACTACACGTGACACAATCCTTTACCCATCATCCCTAGGTATTCGACCTAGTTAAGCTCTTATAACAAGCTATGCTCTGATACCATTCTATAACGCCTCGATCCCCCGACTCCTGAAAAATCGGAGGTTAACCCGTCCATTAGTCTCGATGAACCCTTTTTACCCTCAATTACCGCAGAAGCTTAACTCTGTTCTTGCACAAAGATGTGCATAACTCCACCTTATCCAACCCTCATGGGGCCAACATCAAATCGTAACACCTTTGTGAGTATTTTATTTATCCACACTCCCATAAATAACTCACTCTCAGGACTCAACACTTTGTTATAATCTAAAAATACTCAATTTTAAAAAAAGAATCACTAGATTCGGGTTTAAAACGACCAAGTTATGTCTATTTCAAAATTTTAAAAATCTGCATTAGTGGACTTATTAGTCAACTTATGAAGTGCATTAGTCAATTAATTTGCTGCTCTAGAAAGCTCTAAAACATACTGCTAACATTATTAGACTTATAGAAAGGAGTAAGTCGACTAATTAAGCCTGGAACCCCATTTTTCACCTTTTTGACCCAAATTCACCACAAAACTCATATCTAAACCTTTCTAACACCATACCCATTTATCAAATCATGCATTTGAATTACAAAGATCTCATAATCCACATTCATTCCCATTAACCAACCTCATCTTTATACATATAAGATTCAAATGAAATTACACAAGTTACATATATGATAATGTAACTACAACATCTATACAATCCCAAAAACATTCATTGGGACCAAAGTATACATTCTAAATCCAAATGGCTTCCAAGTTCATAGTCATTACAAGGATTTCATACACAAGGTCCAAAAATGCTAAAAATCTAACCATGACTATAACTACATAGATAACGTGCCACAAGCCGGCACGGATAGCCAAACGTACAAAATCAATAAAAAAATGAGTTCTAAGACTCCGAATCTATATCATGAATGCTCACCATCCGTCACTTCCTTGTCATGTCCTGAAAATGTTAATGTAGGGGGATGAGCAAATTCAACGGCTCAAAGTAATATGTTGTGCAATCCACTCAAGTCTACATTTCAAATAATTACATAAAGGAATTACCAATGCGCAATTTAGCTACGTGTCATGCTTCCTAGCATTCTAGTCAAAGAAAAACGTTTATTTTCATGGCATACTCATCAAATACATTCGACAACCATAATTTCACAACATATATCATTGCACAATCCATCATATCTATAACATATGATACATTCAAATTCATCCACAATTCCACTTACTTCACATAAGTCACGTCACTTCACATAGTTCAACACAAAAATCACATTATACTCGAAATTGAACTCACACGCACACCACACACGTGATATGTACCATAGTCCCACATTTTAATTATTTTGGCTATTTCGGGCTACTAACCCGTCCGGTCACCACCCACTTGCGCAAGGTAGAGGACTTTCAACCCCAAGAGGATCCTTTCCTCTATAATTTTCTATGAGTCATTCCCGAGTATTCATTACAAACACAAAATACTTCACATTTTTGCACATACATTCGCACATTGGATGCATTGCACTCACTACATGCCCTATATCCATTCTAGCATGTTATTCAACAATTCACAATACCACAAGTATACTTTCAATTTCAAAACTCAAGCTTTTCAATAAATTCACCAAAATTCACATATGCAATTTATATATCAATTTGCACAATTAAGCAATTTATGCATTCAATGACATCTATCAACCATTTCCAATTTAAAATACATATCTCATCCATTAAATTCAACAATAAATCCCCAAAATCTCATATTATCATACATAATACAATTACATCAATTTTATGCTAAAAATATGAAACTAAACTTGAAATGTAAGACACAACACACACCCCCTACCTCAATAGGTATAGTTTCAAGCTATTCCTTACTTCACTTGAAAATTTTACTTTCTTGGAAATAATTCTGGACCAATCAAATCCAAGCCTTCATCACGTAGATCGTTTCTTCCTTCTTCGGCGAACTCAAAATCTCACCCGAAGTCCCTCTAAATTGATGAAGAAGAGAAGGAGAATAAGTTGCTATGTTTGTGTATATATATGATGTTCATGGCTGAGGGAAGAAGAGAATAGGGCTGGGTCTCTCCTCTTCTATTTATAGAAAAAGGATCTACCCATAATTACAACAATGCCATTACTTTTTTTCTAAACCTTTCCGGACTCATTTTTGGAGTTCCGTAACTCTGATTGACACAAAATTGATTCCGTAGGGCGTCAAATATTTTATTTAAGCTATCCTCCAAATTTGAAGTCATTCCAAGACTTTTGGATTTTCTGGGCCCACGGGGCTCGCGCCCACGGGTTGACCGGACCCGAAAAAGTCAACTTTAGCCAAACGCTCGAAAAATTTCCCCAAACCTTAGATATGTTATCTAAACATGAATTTCACATTTAAAACACATATAAAATTATTTAAAGCATCAATATGATAATTAAATGAAATTATAAGAAAACCGGCCAAAAATGGTCACAGTCCTTACATTTAGATACAAACTCTGCCACATCCCATTTCATGTCTTCCCCCCAAAGCTGCCTCTTGAGATCGTGATACATCTTAGTGCCACCTGAATTCATAGTGTACCTAGAGTGGTGTGTTTCTTTTAACATATATTTCTTGAGGTCTGTAAGTCTGGAACACATAGTCTGTCTCAAAATCTAACACCTCCATCTGTCCCACGCTTCTAATATACATTACTCTCATCCTTGGCCACCTTTGCTACTTTAGCTTGTAGCCTCTCATCATAAGTCTGAGCTTGAATAATCCGACAAATCAAGGTTGGTTGCACTGTCAAACTATAAAAGAAAGTCCTTACATTATGAGAAGCTACGTTAATGGAGAACTCTACCAATGTCTTTAATATCATCCATTCTTGAATCATTATAGAGGCAATTAATCCTTCCATTTTCCAGCTCAAATCAATCGATACCACATTTTCTTTTCTAGGGTGATACTGAAGGGTCATATCAAAATCCTTCATTTTTTCGATCCACCTACGTTGCCTCATATTCAACTGATTTTGAGAGAAGATTCTTGAGGCTTTTGTGGTCAGAAAATAATTCAAATTTCTCACCATACAAATAATCTCTCCACGCCTTCAATGCAAAAACCACTACTACCAATTCTAGGTCATGCGTAGAGTAATTCTGCTCATATAACTCAAGCTGCCTAGAAACATATGCCACCACCTTACCCCCTTGCATTAAAATACACCTTAGACCTTGATGGGATGCATCCGTGTAATTAACAAATTCCACATCGCTGACTAGATGGTATGAACTGGTGTAGAGGTTAATCTAGTCTTCAACTCCATGAAGGCCTGCTCACACCGATTGTCCTAAACAAACTTCACACCTTGCCGAGTTTGTTGGGTCAAAGGTGCAACAATATTGGAGAATCCCTCAATGAAGCGTCTATAGTAACCAGCCAGGCCCAAGAAACTACGAATCTCTATAACAGTAGTAGGCCATTTCCAACTCAACACCACCTCCATGATGGCAGAATATACCGAAACTCCCTCCTTAGAGACTATATGCCACAAAAACTTAATATGTTCTTGCCAAAACTCACACTTCTCAAACTTAGCATAGAACTGATGTTCCCACAAAGTCTAAAGTGCAATACTCAAGTGTTGCTAATGCTCCTCCTTACTTTTGGAATATATCAAAATGTCATCCACAAAAACTATAACAAACTGCTCCAAGTAAGGTTTAAACACTCAATTCATCATGCCCATATATCCTGTTGGCTTATTAGTTAGCCCAAAAAGCATGACTATGAAGTCGTAGAGGCCATAATGAGTTCTAAAGGAAGTCTTAGGAATATCCTCCTCCCTAATTCTTAGTTGATGATATCCAGACCTCAGATCAATCTTAGAGAACCAATGCGCCCCTTTGAGTTTATCAAACAAATCATCGATACATGGCAAAAGGGTTCTTGTTCTTGATTGTTACCCTATTCATCTCACGATAGTCAATACACAAATGAACTGACCCATGTTTCTTCTTGAGAAATAGAATAGGTGCTCCCCATGGAGATGTACTAGGTCGAATAAACCCATGATCTTAAAACAATTAAATCTACTTCTTTAGTTCCTTCAATTCAACAGGTGCAATCCTATAGGTTGTCCTAAAGATAAGTGAAGTGCCAGGGATAAGAGCAATGCAGAAATCTACTACCCTCCTAGGAGGAGAACTTGGAATGTCCTAAAATATATCAACATATTCTGATACAATAGGTAGTTGATCTACCTTCACACACTGCTCAACCACTTCAATGTGAGCAAGAAAACCCAAGGTCATGGTACCCTTGAACTCACCATACCTAAATCGAGAAGGTAATTATCCTAGAATTGAGAAAATAATGATCTTCTTGTGACAATCCAACTGGGCATGATATCTCGCTAACTAATCCATACCCAGTATTGCATCAAACTCCCTCATTTGTAATTTTATCAAGTCAATTAGTAGTTCCATCTCACCAATCCTAATAGGACAAGCACGACACACCTTATCAAGTGTTGTTGAGTTTCCAAGGGGAGTTGTAATAGATAAAGTATCACTCATACTTTCAGGTTCCAATCCAAGTGTATTTATCCACAATAGTGAAATAAAAGAATACAAATAACCTGAATCAAATAACACTCTAGTTATACTGCCATAAATAGTAAGCATACCTTCCATTGCAGGTGGTGTAACATCCTACCCAACATCTAGGATGACAGCATATAACCTCGCTCCTCCATACTGTTGTGGTGTTTGACCCCTCTACTAACATTTCTTGCATGGTTTGGTGCAATAGCGAGCCACATGTCCTTTTTCTCGACAGTTGTAACACTGTCCATAGAACTGGCAAGGCTGAGTGTGTTGAGGTGCAGCTGGTACCAAAGCTGCGGACTTCTTACCAGCACCAACTCTTTGTTTTTTGCTGCTTACCAATTTTGCCTAACTTTTTGCCACACTTGCCTTTGCATATCTTTTGGAGGTTGTTGCTATTGTTGCCTCCTCAGATTCTATTGCAAGCTAAAGTTACTTTTTCCCTTTTCTTTCTCTACGGCCTTATGCTCCTACTTTTGTGTAGCTACTTAACCCCTAACTAATCACTAGCCTCTTTATGTTAGGAGCTAATCCCTTTTCAAATCTTCTGGCCCAACTCTCCTAATCTGCAACCATATAAGGTGCAAATCGAGAGTGTTCTGCAAACTTCACCTCATATTGACTCACTGTCAATGCCATAGTTTCTTGCTCTAGGTGTATAAACTTAGCTGCCATTCCATCCCTAACTGCACATGGAAAATACTTGTTATAAATCGGTTCTTAAACTCAGCCCAGGGCATGTGTGACATTCCCACTACTCCTAGTCATGGATTGCCACCACTATTGGGCATCGCCAGATAAGCAGCAAACTACTATCCTTCTTTTTGTACCTCAATGTAGCCCATATCAAAGTATTTCTCCATGTCCTTTATCCACTTTTCTGCATCCAGTGGATTAGTAGTATTGATAAAGTCAATCACTCCCAATTTCTTTATTTGCTAGACCAGGGTAAGGATTGGACCTGTCCCACATCTGGGTTCAGCATTTGAACTGCCTCATCCATCTCTTCCACTCCATGGCTGCCTCTTCCACGACCAGCGTCACCATGTCTACCTTGTCTACGACGTCCTTTACTAGCTCCCGATATACTATTTTCCATTACAGAATGATAATATCGTTAGTCTAGCAATCAATCATACCTAAACCCAGAACATGGTAAGGAAGCAGATAAGATAATCAATATGACTCGTACAACTTTTCTCTTAAATATCACTTCCATTAGCCAGGTAACTCGCAACCTAGGCTTTGATACCAATCTATCATGCCCTCAAATTAAAATACCCGAAGCTTTAGTCTAGTACTTGAATTTGGTACGAGACTTAAAAAAACATCTATAATAGCATCAATACTTTCAATATTTACTTACTTCATCAAAAGATAATCATCTAGATCATCTATACAAAAAAAAAAACATTACATAAAAACCCCATCCCACTTCTTGGGTATCGACTATGTACAACAAAATAATAACAGCCAAAAGAGTTTACATGTAGATGGTCTCCATCATCCTCTACCGCGCCTCCTTCACTGGGTACGTGAAAATAAAATGTGGTGAGCTCACAAGCTTAGTAAAAGAATCACTAAACACTATCATTGCCCATCAAATTGACCTTGCCTTATATTCCTATATATATATGGACCCATACAACAATCTTTTTTTTGTTTTGCTTTAGATTCACAATTTCTTATGATAATTAAACTATAGTTAATTATCATATCCACAATCTCTTTTATCACGTATATTTTTGTAATTGACAATCTTCAGTGTCGAAACCAAACATAATTGAATTGTATTATTTGAGTTATATTTCTATCATTGATCATGTAATTGAAGTCTCAGAGTGAGCATAAAGTTCTACACCAACCAAGCAAAGGTTCGTCCAAGTATGATGCTTGAATCTTTGGGAAAAGTCGTTAATGGTTTGAACAAAGATTCGATCGATTGAAGGTTTGATATGGTTCCAAATGCATGAGGATATTGTTGATCATATATGAGAGTCATGTAGTCCAGGTAAAGTGGTGAGAACACATATATTTCAAACCGGGAGGTTCTGACCCTGAAAAAAGGGACTTTTAAGCAAATTTGTGAAAATTTCAAGGTTGGACCGATCGAAGTGAAGGCTGGGCCAATCCAGCTTTTTTGGTCTACGAATTTTGACCAGGTTAATCTTGTTTTGACCCAGAAATTTCTAAAATCGTGGAGACTTGTTTCCTATTTGATTTTGACTTATTTTTCAAGAAACATTAGGATTTTTAATCCCTATAAAAACCCCATATGGTTTCTCTCTAAATACATGCTTTCAATATACAAGAGATATATATTTAGAGAGAGAAAGCATTAAGATATTTTTCTAGTAAAGGATTTTTCCCTCAAATTATTTGTTTATATTTTTGAGAGCACACACATATTTCACATAATGATTTAGGGTCTTCTCTATTTGCTTGATCAATTGTTCGAAGACTGCATTGAAGATTTCTTCGTGATCAAGTTATTGGATTGGTGTCTTCTACAATTGTTACGTTGGTAAGGAAGGAGAGGAAGATCATGCTATGAAGGGGACATAATACTTGCTGAGTGTTCGCGTTCTTCTAGTTACCCTTCTGAAAGGATTTTTACATTAGCCGGGAATCTGCAACAGTTAGATGAGGTAGTCACAATTTTAAGCCTAAGGAGTTCTGCATCAGAGTTCTTGTCAGAGTGGAGTGGGTGTGAGTCTGGGACAGAGTGTGTTGTACTTTGCTTCGATGATAATGGATTTGCTTCTCGGGGGCTACAAAGCCTCACCCATGGTTTTTTTTTCGATCTGGGTTTTCCACATATATCTGGTTCATTCGTATTACTTTACTTTACTGCACTTTATTTATTTACTTGCTTTATGGGATTGCTTTTATTATTATTCAGACATAAAATTAGATAATCTGAATAATTAAGCAAAAAAACGAGTAAACCTAATAACCCCCTCTAGGTTGTAAATCTAACTTTCGCAACCGCTTCCGCACTGTGCAACTCACAGTTGATATCAGAGCAGTGTTCTCTAATTTGTGAGTAGTTCCTTGAGAGGTATTTTTAAAATCAAAATTTATATTTGTTTCAAAAATCATCATGGAATCTAATAAAAGAGTGGATGAATTGGTTAAACAAGCTCATGTATGTGATATGTTAAACCATAAGGATGACATAAATCTCTTTACTAGAAAATATGGAAGATTCCTTAAGAATAAAGCGAATGAGAATTTTAGAAAAGGAAATTCTTCTTAATGTAAAGGTAAAAATAGTAAGAAAGGTGTTTTTGCTATTTTTCCTACTTTTGCTCATGTTGATAATAATACTACTAATGATTCTTTTTCTGATGCAGGTAAATCTAAAAAATATGCAACATTGAGTGATATTTGTTCTAAAGATTCGAATTATGAGAAAGCTAATAGAGAATCAGGTGAAAACAACTAGAAAAAAGTCTTTGAAGAATTATTAAAGGCTTACAAGAAGCAGACCAAAAAACTCAAATTGGTATAAAAAGAGAAAGAAGCATTGAAGAAAGAGAATGACCAGAAACAATAAGAGATTGATGATAAAAAAAAGCTGTCAATCAAAACCTCCAGAATAAGGTGGATATTGAAAAAGAAACTTTGAAGATAATGAAGAGCAATTGAAGCTGATTGAAGTAAACAAAACTGACATTCAAAATCTTCAAAGTAAAGTCAAGTTTATCGAAAGCGAGGTAAGTCAAGCTATTTCTGCTAAAGATTCTTTTGTTGCTAGAATTAATTTTCTTGAGCCTAAATTGAAAAAATCATAAGAGAAATTAATTGCTTTTACCTCTGGGCAGATTAAGCTTGATAGCATGATTAATGTTAGTAAGCCTGTAGGAGATAAAATTGGGCTAGTTTTTTGTTGGGTCATCATCTAAGGGTAAAATTGTGTTTGTTAAACTCAAGAATTTGAATTTTTCCGCACCCAAACCTAAGCATCAAGTTGAGTCTATGCATGCTAATGTTGTATCCAATGTGCTTCATTATACTTTTTGTGGTAAGAATGGACATAGTCAACACTATTGTCATAAGAAGAGAAAACATTCCTATTTTGAGTTTCATGTGCATAATTCTTTTGCTAAGAATGGGGTTCATGCTAAAAGCCACATTATTGGAACAAACCCAAAAATTCTCAAGCCAAAAAGAATTCAAATAAAAAGAAGAATGTTTCTATTTCTCCACATTATTTTTCTGATAGATTGCATGTTAAAATAATTTGGATGAAAAGGAAGATTTAGAGAAGTTTCTGACTGTTGATACTATGAGATTTATTCGTAATAGTTCTTTGGGTGCAAAAACCCCTAACTACGTCATTAGGATTTGGTATGGTCATGGACTGAGCTTATGTTCATTATTCTTTTTCCATTCGACCATATCTTTTAGATTAGGTAAGGTTTTGTTTATTTTTTCATGATAATCATGTGAATGTTAAAGTCATATTTTCTCTATGAAATAATGTGAATTCTCTATATTTCTGTTTAAGTTCACTTTGATTTGTGAATGCATAATTGGGACACTTAGTTTATCAATGGATGAAGTACTTGAGTTTATGATCTAGGCATTGACCACTAATGTGCTATATTTATTTCTTTTTAGAGGTGAATCTTTTGAGTCCACACAATTTGTGCACTAGTCCATCTCTAAGAAAATTGATTGAAAACTAATGTGAAGTTGACTAGAGTATATTGTATGACTAGCATTGAAGGCTTAAATGATCAATGAAAAAAAATGAAAAGAAAAGATTCTATCTTTATTCAACATGAAAAAGAAAGAAAAGAAAAATGAATTGCTCAAAATCTAAGACAAAAGAAAAAGGCTACCTTTAGGATGTGTTCGAAGCATTCACTATGACATAAATCTCCAATGAGGTATCTTTTATAAAAAGAAGTTGTTTTAAGGAAATAGCTGGTTGCCCGTAAGCGTGAAAGCCACCGTCTTAGAAATAAAAAAAATGAAATTTAATGAAAAATAAGTTGATCATGTGTGGTTTGATTTGCTTAACATCTAATGTGTTTTGGAAGATGGATCAAAGGAATTTGATTAATTTTTGATGAAGTTGGATTGCACACACACATGGATTTATTAGATAAATTTTTAAATTTTCATAAATATTTCTACATTGGAAATTGTGCCATGATCATGAATTTAATAATGAATTTTATTAGCAAATTTATGGGATTTAAAATTGTGCATTCAAGAATTTTCTTGAATTTTTCTAAAAATTTTAGAACTCATTGTTATTTTATTTGAAAAAATTGATTTTAACGATTATATGATTGTTATATTTTTTATTTTCATATAAATAAAATCCCAAAAATGTTTTCATAGTTTTCCAGATTTTTAGGAATTTTTGTGATATTTTTTTTTATATTTTTAAGCATTTTTTTTGTTTGAAAAAGTGCATTTTTAGTCAAAGGTGGTCAACAAACCAAAGCGAACCACCTTGGACTAGTCCAAGAATGGGGTGGACCGGTCCACAGAGGCTCAGCCTACAAGGTTTAAGAGTGCTTGTGTGCATTTTGTTTCATTATGTGCTTACATTCTCTTTATGTGCCTTTTTCTCTATTCTTCCCTCACTTTGCATCAACTATCACTACATCTTGTGCTTGATATATTGGATCATATAAATTGATATTTGTGGTTGATTTTGAGTTGAATTGGTGGAAGGGATTGTTCATGGAAGTTTTGTGTTAATTTTGGGAGATTGAACTAACCAAGTGATATAGAATCTTGTGTTTTCAAAGCTTGCACACCAAGTGTTTGAGGAAATTCCCCAATGGCTCCTATGTTCCTATTTTGCATTCCTCTCATTGTAGCAATGGCCGGTGGCTCTAGGCGACAAAGAGTTAATGTTTCTCTAACACCGGAAGGCAACATAATCTTCTCCGAAAAACATTTTGATGATGAAGGAATTTTTGAGCATTATAAGAATGAAGTTGGTTGTAGACCTAGTTATGAGGTGTGAAAGTTTTGATTTAGAGAGCATATGGCAAGGATATAATTTGGAGTTTATGCATTACTTCAGAGAGAATGGTTAGGGTTCACTAGCCAAATTAGACAAAGATTGCATTCCCAACATGGTTCTTTATTTCTATAGCAATGTGTTTTAATATAATGACAATGAACTATGGATGACGGTGAAATGTTTTGGGACAGAAATCAAGGTGACAACCCAATTAATTTATGAGATTATTGGAGTTCCAAAGGCACAAAATGGTTTAATACTTCCTTATCTAGGTACTGAAGAAAACTGACCAAGTATGGAAAAAATCATTGGAATGTTATGTTAACCTAATACTCCATTGCTTGTAAACAAAGTTCTAAGTGCCTACATCACTGACAATGTCTCTGCATTAAATTTGATTATCTCTAGTACTCTTGATCCTCATGATCATAAGGTAACTTGCCACAACATCGAGGTGATATCTTATATCACATTGCGAATGGTGATATAATTAATGTGATGACAACTATTTTAAGGACTATGATTTAAGAGTCGAGTCATTCGAGGTCTACCAATGCTTGGCCCTTTCCCCTAATCATAATGAAAATTCCCAAAGCAAAGAATGTTTACATTCCTTTAAATGCACTAGTGATGAAGCCAAAAGGGAAGTTCACAGCTTCAATTTATTTAATAAGTCTTCAATCACTAATAAGATAAAGGAAAGAGCTTAAAAGGAGGCTGCAAGACATCATGTTGAGGAGGAGATGGAGGATGAGAGTGATGATAATGCTCCTATTGCTGGACTCTATGTTTCAGATTCTAATCGTGCTTTGACTACTAGACAGTACAATCAATCCATGAAGGGGTTGGAAAAGTACTTGAAGAGGAAGTTTTCAAAGCTGGAAGTATTGATTAGGAGAGCACTGCCTGGAATGTCTAAAGCTTATGGTTATGATGATGGTAATAAGGACTAGGTCTTGATTATGAAGACTTAGTTTATGTTTTGCTAGACTTTAAGTAGTTAGTTCTATTTCTGTCTAGACTTGGTACTTGAACTTGATATGTTCTTTGTTTTGCTTAGACTTGTTATGTTCTATATTGTCTATGCTCTGCTATTGTGTAAACTTCTATAATTTTGAGACTTATGTGCTATATTTCATTGGAGGTTATACTTGTATCTCACTTAATCATGTCATGATTTGTTCTCTCTTGTTTTCATATGTCTTACTTTGTCAATTTGTTCCAAAAAGGGGGAGAATTATCTAGGTGCCTTGCCAAAGGGGGATATTTATTTCTTTGAGACATGTGGGGAGATATTATATTTCATTGGTTATTTAATTAAGGAAAATTTGAAGATGATTTTATATCATTATATTTTTGTTGATTAAACTTTCACAGGTAGTGTTGTTTGCATGATGTGCAAATTTTATAGGTTTAGCAGACAATACACATGAAAGATGAAAGCTTGCTCATGATGCTCTGAGTTCTCCAAGATATATTTCTTTGTATTGAGGACATATTGTAATCTGATTTTTCCAATGGTTAGGTTATAATTTTCTAGGTGGATTTTGTCACGATATTGCCAAAGGGGAAGATTGTGACATATATTTTTGTAATTGACAATCTTCGGTGTCAAACCCAAACATGATCGAGTTGCATTATTTCAGTTATATTTCTATCATTGATCATGTAATTGAAGTCTCAAAGTGAGCATGAAGTTCTACACCAAGGATTCGATCGATTGAAGGTTCGAGATGGTTCCGAATGCATGAGGACATCGTTGATCACATATGAGAGTCATGTAATCTAGGTAAAGTGGTGAGAACACATATATTCCAAACTGGGAGGCTCTGACCTTGAAAAGAGGGGGGGTTTTAAGCAAATTTGTGAAAATCTCAAGGTTGGACCAGTCCATGAGGTCTCAGAAACTCTTGCTATAAAAACCCGTAATTTTGAGGTTATTGAAATTTAATTTAGATTTTTCTATTGGTTTAAATTATTTATTGAGTGTTTTAAATGCTAAATGCTCTATTTGTTTAAATTTTTTATTGAGTGCTTTAAATGTTAAATGCTTTAGGTTGTTTTATTTTATTTTTTAATTATTTTCATGTTACGTTTGGGCTGGATTAGGTTGTATTGTAATTGTTTAAGTTTGGGCTAAGTATGTATCTATTATTATTTTTTCTATTTTTCTTTTCTTTTAGTATTTATTTTTTAAAAAAAAATAAAATAAAATTAAGAGAAAACAAAATAGGGTTCTGTCGTTTGTTTACGCACAAAGAGTTTTTACGCATAGAAAGGGAAATAACAATAGACGCCAGAGAGGAGGGAGAGAAGGAATGATTATGTTTAAGATCAAAAGGCAAGTTCATGCTCTATGCACTCCCTTTGGGTTTATAAACATAGATTGTAATTTGTGTTAGTTAATTGTTTGTGTATACATGGATATATATATATATATAATTTATTTATGGGTTTTGTATGAATACGTACAATGGTATTGGATTGTTATTGGTATACATATGTAAATTAGTGTAATATTGTTGTGAGGATGAACGTGCGTATAGTTATATATATATATATATATATATATATATATATATATATATACATACTAGGGCATTGCCCGTGCCTACGGCACTATAAAACAAAAAAATATTGGACAAAACATCATTTGCATTAGCTACTATTAAAACAACTTATATTCTTTTTTTTCTGTTCAAAATAAAAAAGTAAAACACGAAAAATGATCAATAAAATTGTAGTGGGAGTACAAATTATACTTTAAAATTGTTAACTGGATCGAAAAATTGATCACTCACTTTAAAAACCTACATTTTTTTCAACAAAGTGTTTTTTGGTCAAATTATAAAAGAGAACAACTTTGTATTTTTCTACATTCAATTGTATAGGGTCCCTTCATCATGTGTATTGTGCAAAAATCACAGCATTTCAATTTTCTTCCAAATTACATTTCACTTATTTCTTCTCTCTCCCCCGATGCGCTCATGCACCATCATTATGTCACTTTTTTACTTTATTTATTCTTTTTTCTCAATTTTGGCTCACTCTCCCAATCATTTTTTTTATTATTTATTTTATCTCCTCTCTCTCTCTCTCTTTCTCTCTCTCTCTCTCTCTTCCACTCATTCTTGAAGCTCCAACTGAAGGGACCAATTACACATCTCTCTCCAATATTTCTTTCTAATCTTTTAATCCCTCTCTTTCTTTTTCCTTTTCTTTCTCTCTTTGTCCCCTCTCTCGCTATCTTTCTTTTTCCTTTTCTTTCTCTCTTTGTCCCCTCTCTCCCTATCTGAGATCTTTTTTTTTTCTTTCACTCTCTCTGTCTCATCTCTATCTATATCTTTAATAGTAAATTTATTTAATTTTTAATTTAATAAATAAATTAAAATATAACTATCATTATATATTTATTTACCAGAATACTAAAGTGGCTCTTCACCTCCTTTCAATTCTTGGAACCATTATCACTGTTGAAATTTTACCATTTTAGTAGTCAAAGAAATTTTTTCAGCAAATATAATTTTCTTTTAGGTATTCTTTTAAAAATATATACATATACTGATAATGGACAGTGATATTGTCGTATTTAACTGGAAAGGCTCAAATACCCTAATCAAAAATATTGTTTTAGATTTCCAAATAAAATAATTAGTATAGATATTGTTTTACATACCAATATGAAATCCGCACAGGCTCCCCCAACAAAAGTATTCTATACACGTACACAAATGTGTGGAACAAAGTGAGTGAAAACAACATAAAAAGAAAGTAGAACACCACTGCCCCCACTTCCCACAATGAACCACCACTCACACCCATCACACCCGCCAGCCAAGTAGCACCTCATCATCATAAACACCTCCAGCCCACTACACAACAATGAATAAACTCAAACCATTGATTCTGAAAACTCATACATACAAAGTATAACATAATTCCCATAAATTAAACTGAGCACAAAAATTAATCAACAAAATTATTTCAAAACCAACACTTTTTTACTTTCTACATCGTGTTCTTCACTCTTGAACCACTGAAAAGGTGTGCTTCTCAACGAACATAGATCTTATTCTTCTCACAGATCAAGCAACGGCTCCAGTGGCCGTTGCTAGGTGCAGCGAAAACTTCATCAGTCGGATCCGAAGACAAACACAATTACTATCATACACAAACACAAACACAAAATAAAAGAAAATGAAAAGTTAGGGACCTTGATATATCTGAGAGGAAAATTATGTCATCCTTGATTAGAAAATTGAAAAGAATAAACTCAAGTATATAATAACAAATTAGGATTCTACAATTATTGTGCATCTGGAATACCTCAAAATTCAAGAATGGCACAAATAACTATCTACAAAAGGGCTAAAACAGAGAGAGTATCAATGATAGAACAACAGATCAGCGGTCAACAAAGCTGAATTAAGTTGATTCCGAGCTGGTGGTGGTGATCTTGGCTTCGGCCTCTTGCTTGGTGGTGGCGGCCGCCGTTGCATAGGGTGCTAGTGGTGACGGTGGTGGACCAAGCCGATTCCGAGCTGGTGGTGGCAAACTTGGCTTCGGCCTCATGCTTGGTGGTGGCGGCAGCTTCTGGTTGAACTTGGCTTTGGCCTCATGGGGAGAAATGGGGAGAAAATGTAATATAAAAAAAGAGAGAGAAAATAAGATAGATTGTGTGGTGTGGAGAAAGAAAGATGAAAAGAAAGAGAGTGGCAGAAGAGAGAGATTCGATGGAAGATGAGGAGAGAGAAAAAAAAAGAAAGAATAGAAAGTGGGAAGACAGAGAGGGTCATATAAAAGAGGAGAGGGAGAAAATAAATAAAAAAATGGTGATGATGTTTTGGCCAGATGTGAAATGAGAGGGAGAGAGATATATATTAGTAGAATAAATATATTTTAAGATTGATTGATGTGATTGCTATTTTTGGGGAAAAAAGTAACTGAATGTTTAAATTTAAATTTAGGTGAGAGTAAATCATGACCGTTGATTGAAAATAGGGAGAGTAATTTTAGACCGTAGATAGGCATAGATATTTTGAACCGTCATATGAGTTTTTTAAGTATTTTTGACCGTTAGATGATGAAAATTTTTTGGAGGGAAATTCAAATACAAAGTTGAAATGTTATATAGATATATGTTATATACATGTAAGCATTCAAATTTGTATATAAATATTTAATTATACGTTTTGAAGGATTTTGATTCGATTAATGTGTTACTCTAGCCCTTGTGAATAATCCTTGAACTTTGAAACTTAGATTGTTGGGAAAATTGAGAGAATTTAACGCTTTAGATGAAGAACCCTAGGAATTTGAGAATTGGGGGTTTTTGATTTAGGTCGCAAAAGGAAGAGATTTTTGTACCAATAGGAAGCTTGGGTGAAGAGGATTTGAATGGTGTAATTTTTGGGTCGGTTTGAGCTAGTTAGATAGCCAAAAAATGTCCTAGAAGTGGTCGTGAAAAGGCTAGGCGCGGGGTTGTTTGGTTGCTGCAGAAAAGGGGAAAACAAGGGAAGAAGAAGAAAAGGGGCCACAAGGCCCACGCGCGCTGCCGATGTGTGGGGCGTGTGCACCCTATTCCGGCTATCGACAAGGGCCGGAAAAGGGATAGTCTGGTCCCACTCGCCGAGCCCAACCTCTAGGCCTAGTCCGGAAAATAAAAGTCTATTTTTTTAATTTTTAAAACATTTTAAAGTGTAGAAAAATATGAAAAAATATTTGTAATTTACCAATACATTCTAGAAAATTCCCAAAAAAAATCAAATTAGAATTTTTAAGACGGAATATGCTCGGAAGCATAGATTAGAGCTAGGTTTAGATACACTCGTTGTATAATTTGTAATGTAGGCTTTTATGTGGGATTTTATTTTAATTGTTTATTTATTTTCCTTTATCTGTTTTATTTGCAATCATAAATGTAGATGGTGAAATTGTTTTTTTTCATAGTATGTTCATTTTATTTTATTTATTTTATTTATGTGGCTATAGGGTTTTTCATTATATTAATAAGCATGCTTTTAAGTATGTTGAATTTTTATTTAAAGGAATATGGGAGGCATGTGAGGATTGTCTGTGCCATCTGCTGTAGCAGCTGAGTTGGCTGCTGATTTTGAAAAGCAGTCGCCACTCCGGAAGCTATAGCCTAAGCGATAATAGCTGCCAAGATGGGACGAATCTCTACATCTCCACCCTGAACATGATCTTGGCCCAGAATAACGTTCATATTCTCCTCCTACGAGGTGGCATTTTGTAGAGGAAACATAAAAGACATCAATACCTCCAAGAATAGATTAGAGTACAATGAATCCTATATTTATAATTCTATTTAGCATAATACACAACGCAAAAGAGACCCTATGAAAGACCCTTAAAACCCGAGGACACTTGAACCTGGAATGCTTTGATACCAACTGAAATAACCCCCCCCCCCCAAAAAAAAAATTCGCGCATGAGGTGGCCATTTTCATACACAAAACTTGAGAGATATTTACGACTGATAGCAACAAGCATAGAGTACAAAAAACATAATGAAATAAAATTTTAAAGTAGAATAGAAAGTCCAACAGAATCAAAATAAAACGTTAATGGTAATACAATTTGGAAGTCTCGTAACCCAAGGACCCCTTAATCAGAAAGAACAAGAGTTTTAACTCTAAATTAAAAACCAACAACCAAAGTTTGAAAAGAGTTCATAGTTCAAACTTGAAGAAGATAATAAGTTCTTACTCTGTAATTGATGAGAGGAGATGTCTGCCCTAACCAAACCCCAAGATTCTATCCTCCTGGTGAAACTGGCCTGGGACCTGAAATATCAACAAAGTGGGTTAAACCCACAAGCAAACCCTCTCTACTACATCCCAATCAGAGAACCGGTACACATACCTTTAGTACGAAAGACACAAGAGAAAAATATAGGTGTAAACATAATGGTAATTTCTTATCTAATTCATGTTCTCAAAATAAATGTCATCTTTTACAATGTTCCAACAAACCCTTATCATACAAAATGAACACATTCTTTAAGTTCAAAACAAAGAAACATTAGCATGTATTTTATTAAATCTAAGCAATCCTGACAAGCTACCATTGTTATCCTTGGATACCTTAATAGGTATTGGCAATCCTTACATGTCCCCTGACATTCCTTACATGCCTCCTTTAACTTTAGATACCTTAATAGGTATTGGCAATCTTAACATGTCCCCTGACAATCCTTCCATGCCTCCCAAACCAACCTACTACATGAAATAAAAAAAGGTGTATGATGATTTAAATTGCACAAACATATGAATTTAATTTAACAGTAATTCAATCATCACAATAAAATAACTCATTCATAATTAAACTAAAATCAAATATCTCATGGGCAGTTATATTCTGAAAGAAGATACAGTTAAGGAGTAAAACTAATACAACCACCAATTTCATGGGCAAGCACACAACCCAACCTCCAATGTACCTAAATCTTCGTGGGAGTGTGAACCTAACTCTAATCTAGGTTTTTGAGCCTATTCTATTCCTAAAAACCCTGTTTAATTATTCTAAAATTTTCTGGAATTTTTCAGAAATTTTAAACATTTTTCAGAATTTAAGAAAATAAAAATCTAGTTTTCAGAAACACTTTCACACTACTTTATTAGCAAAGGAACCTCATTTTGACTTGATATTTAAAACCCAAGTGCATTCTGTCCCCAAAAGATCCCCAAAAGTTTTTGGAAATTTTCTAAAATTTTTAAAATATTTTCCAAATTAAAGAAGATGAAAACTCAATTTTGGAGACATATTTTTAAGATCAATTTAACCACAAAGGAATTGATGAGTGTGTTGTGAGTGTATCAATTAAAATTACCACACTTCACAATAGAATGAATTTCTTGCAAAATAGGGTTATCAAAAGGGGTGTCGAACCTCAGGGATTATGGTCTGAATGAGTTGGAATACGGAATTAATTCTAATTAAGTTTAGAAAGAAAAAAATTCTGATTTTAATATTTAAACTAATTAAAAAGCAATTAAAATAAAACAAAAGGAAAATAATGAGTGTAGATAATATGAGATAAATATAGGGTAATTGACTTCACCACTAACTCCACAATCAATGGTCAATTGAATTAACTATGGGGAATCATACCATTCATAAGTGGTGTCGGTAGCTACAAGCTCACCTTCATCCGTCAACAAGACAACATATGATTAAGGCTAAGTCATGGACTATCTTCGATTGGCATGAGCCATCTGCCTAACTACTCTACTCTAGGGTGCAGTATGGTCTATCTTCTCTCAGCATACTCCATCAAAGCGTATAATGATATATTCAGTGATTACCATTGTATAATAATCAATCTCATAATCACAGAAAATAAGAGAGATTGAGTTCAATAACAACAACTTAATATCTAAGACAAGATAAGAAATCATTGAAACTAAATTTATAAGACTTTTATTGCTCAATTCTATAATAAGAATCCTCTAAATTACACAATCTATGCATGTATATAAAGGTCCCCAATAATTAAAACAATCAAACCATTGATGCTTAGTTAGGGCTACATCAAAACCCTAGTGGATGAACTAGCTGCTCATGGTAGAAGAAGAAGTTTCAACGGTTGAGGAAGAAGGCATCATCTTCATGAATTATGTGTAAGACTTCGTTTTCCAATGATTCTCCACTTCAAAGCTCTGCAAAGTATGTCTTCAATTCTCCCCAAAGCTTTCTAAGACTCCAAGCTCTCCCTAAACAGCCTTCAATTCACCACTTTATGCACCAAGAGAATACACCAAAGTCCTAATCCAATTAGGAATTAATTCGAAATTCCTGCAGCACTAATCAAGTGGGTTTTTCCTACTGACGTTCAGCCTAACTTTTGACCCACTAGAAATCCGATTCATGGAATTTTCGTAAAATACAAAAGTGTCCAGAATTGAATTTCGTTCAACCCAATTAAAAATTGAGTCAATTTGATGCTAGAAAATAAGAGTTTCAGGCCATTTTTCAAAATGAGATTAAAACTGTATTACGCGCAGAATTGGACTTCAGGCCCAAAATACCCTTCAGTAGTTATAATTCTCTTGGGTCTCTTCCTTGGGCTGATTTGAGTTGAAATATAGAGTTGAATGGATCCCTTTGATGTAGGCTTCATCTAACCCTCTTGAATGTCATCTTTAAAAGCCCAAAATCATAGTTTTAACTGAAATAATCATTAAGGCCTTGAAAATACACAAAACACTAAAATAAAGTAAAATTATAAAATAATCTATCACTAAAAGAGTAAAATACGCAAGTTAAGAGGCTAGAATATGCAACATTCAACGCTGATCACACCGCCAAACTTACATATTGCTAGACCCTTAGCAATAGAATAAAACAAAACTAAAACAAAGGAAACTAACAAATACTACTAAACTACTCAAACTCCACTTCGTGGGAGAAACGATTGCATTTAGCATATGCAACAAGCCTTTAAACCCCTAGGTTCCCCTTAGATGACGAGTATAGTCTCGTGAGGGTTTCCAAAAATGATACCCACGAACATTGAAAATCTTATTTTAACATTAATTCAAGAAGAAGATTACAATATATAGTTACAAACTTGCATTCAAGAATAATTTTAAACTTTCAAATTCTTTAATTCAAAGCAATGGTCCCTATACATAATTCACATCAACATACCACAAAGTAACCATCTCTAACTCCCTCATGAAAAGTGAACTAGCAATCATCTCATGTAGCATAATCTAGCTCCGAATATATTAAGGCACATACTCTCTCAACTTATTAGCTCCCCTTATTGAAATCATACTTCCAAACATAAATACATGACTTTTTCATTTTTTTTTCTCATTCTTTTTTTTTTTCATTGCTTTATTGGTTGTGCAATATCTTGATTTATTAAGTTTTCTAAAAGATCCGTGCAGCAAGCTTTCAGTCAGTGACTCCCAAACCAGATGGCTTTAAGGCACTAGGCGTTAAGACACCCCGAAGAACCTAATTACTCGAATCAGTCAGGCTACAAATCAAGACAACCAATGGTCATCTTTTCTCACCCCTTCACTTTTAACGTGAACACTCCGCGCTTCCTAAGGAATAAAGGCCTAGTTACTCATGAAAATGATTAAATTGATTTGCTACTCAACACATATTTCTTTTTTTCTTTTTCTTTTTCATTGAAGTTAAGTAACACACATCATCAGTACTCATTCTCAAGAGATACTAATTAATCTCAAGTATATATAACTCAACAATTCAAGCACAAGTGTATACCTCACAAGAGTATGCTAGTGTGTCCGTGCATGTGAGAAAACTAAAATCAATTACCCCAAGGCATGTCAATGCAAATCATGATTAAAACCACTTAATTTAAACCACAGTTTCCAAAAATTTAAAACATACTCAAAAATTGCAAGTTACGCACCTACATAAGATACTAATCCATTGAATAATGTCAAAACATTCTATCTAAAAACAAAACAAAAGAAAATAAATAAAAAACTAAGAAGAGAAAATAAACAAAAATACTAAAACAAGAAGAATTTCACAAAAAATTTTCCCATATTGCAATAAAGCACATAAATGAGGCATCACCTCACCCCAAACTTAAAATGTACATTGTCCTCATTGTACACCAAATAGAAGCATAAAGAAGAGTAAGAACGATAATACCAGGAATCCAAAGAAGTAGTGACAAGAAAATATAGCAAATCAATTGCATGAAGGCAATGCAAGCACGCCCCCAAACTTGGATGTTACAACCTATCAAAACAAACCACTATACCCCTACTAACCAAGTGAAATAGCATGGGTGAAAATAAATATGAAATAGAATTTGTTTTTTCTTTTTTTTTTATTGTGAAACAAAAAAAAACAATAAAGAAAAT
Organism: Cornus controversa; assembly: GCA_026545225.1. Classification (NCBI taxonomy): domain Eukaryota; kingdom Viridiplantae; phylum Streptophyta; class Magnoliopsida; order Cornales; family Cornaceae; genus Cornus; species Cornus controversa. Next base: position 25,122,656 of record CM048845.1, on the reverse strand, counting down.
AAAATTACAAAAGATAGTTACCTCCAAAAAATCAAGGAGAATGTGGTGCCGAGAGTTTGGGTCAAGGCCGGAATGGAGCATCAAAATCAACCACCTAGTCCACAGTCAATGCGCAATGTCCTCCCCCAAACTTGTACTACAAAACCCCTTAAAGAAATCCAACCAATTGTGCAAAAATAAACCACACCTTCTTTGAAGAAGAAACTTGAGAAAGTTGGAGCTTCAATGAGAATTCGATATAAATAAGTTGGATTTGATGTTGATGATGATGATCATGGACACTCTTCCATCAATGTAGTCACAAAGTAGAAATTTTGGAATGTTGGTTGTTGTAGGAGAGTCAAAAGAGTCTGAAAGTATGCAGTTTCTGAGTGGGAGCAATGAGGCATGAAAAAGGGCATTTTAAAGTCCAAAATTGAAGCAGTGGGGCAATGTAGGTTGGGGCGATTGATCCCCCCTTGGTTGGGCGATCGATCGCCCAGCTGGTTGCCAGCCCATGTAGAGAAAAAAAATAAGGGCAATCGATCCCCCCTGCTGGAGCCCGTTTAGTCTCTATCGCCAAGGGTCTACTAAGAAGGGTATTTTTGAAGTATCTATTGCCCAAGGTCGACCGAGACCTCCATTTTTCACCTATTTTGAGTTTGAATAACTCGATAGACCTCTCAGCATCTCCCAGAAGCAACTAAAACATCAAAAACTCAAAAGAAACACATTAAAATGCAACTAATAATGAAAGAAAAATAAAGAAAAACATAAAAGAAAAATTAAAGAAAGAAAAATACAAAAAAAATCAAAGATAAAAAATACAAAATACCGTATAGTTGCCAAGTTTAACGTCTAGGCTAGACGAAAATCTGACTTCAATTCATGGTTCACCCAATGCCACATAGCTTAAGGAGATTTAACTTCGTCCCTCCTATATGATCCTTCTTCCTTGTACTGAACTAAAGGTACTGGAATGGTCTTATTGGCTTGAAAAAGCACATCTCTCTGCCTTAAATTTAATTTAAATCGTGGAAGAGACTCCCATGATGGCACTAAAGGAGTGCTAGAAAGAATAGGCAATGACTCAATCAGAATCCTCCAAGGTGGCTTATCTTTCATAGCCATTACATCAAATATAGAATTCACCCTTGCAATGGACTTCTCAACATCTTGAGATAGAGCAACCGAATTAATTTCTTCCATATAATCATCAAAGACATTCATGAAGAAACAATCACTCTCATCTAGAGGATGCTGAATGACACTAAAAGTATTCAATTTCACCTTAGGCTGATGAGAAATTTTAACATTAGGACTCCTTGTCACCTCTTCTTCATCAAGTTTTTTCTCCCCCACCTTGTTGTCAATTATTTCTCCACTTTTAAAAGTGGTGATGGCTTGAACTTGTTCATGGTGCAAGTTACTTGTGGAAGCTTGAATCCCTCTTGGATTAGCAACTGGTTGACTAGGGAGCTTCCCTTCTTTTCTTCTACTCAATGAATTAGCAAGCTGTCCAAACTGAGATTCTAGTTTAGCAATAGATTGAGAATGAGAGTGTACTAGCTGAGCTGTGGACTGCATTGTTGCTGCAGTACCTTGCATTGTCTCTATAATGGAATCGAGCTTCTCCAACTTTGCTAGGGTAAGTGTCAGCTTGTCTTCAATAGCAGAAATTTTTTGTGCCATAGGAACTTGTGTTTGGAACTGCTGTTGAGGTACAAAATTCCTAGACTGATATGTAGGTTGCATTGCTGCACCTTGGTTACTGTACGAAAAACCATGATGATTCCTCCATGTTGGATTGTAAGTATTACCACGAGGAGAATTCATTGGTCCAGTGAATACATCTTGGACTTGCTCATGTTCGATATCAAAAAATTGTCTAATTGAAGGACAATTGTTCAAATTATGCATAGGAATAGAACAAAATTCATAAGGGCCTAGCAATGAAGGAATTGAAGTAGAAGGAGCTTGATTGGTAGCCATAATTGCTGCTACCTTCTGTGCAATTAAATCAATATCGGTTGGCATAGCTTCTAAAGCACCAACCTCAAAAATCCCATCAGTCTTCCTTGTAGTGGCAAGTCTGCTAGAACGAGTAGAGGATACATGTTGTAGAGAGTTGTCACTAAGATGTTCAAATAAAATCCATGCCTCTTATTCACTCTTTAACATAAAAGTACCTCCACAAGATGCATCAACCATTTGTCTGTTGGCTTCTGTCAGCCCCTCATGGAAACTCTGCACTAATTGCCACTTAAGAACTTGATGATGAGGACACTTTCTAAGAAGATCCTTGAATCTTTCCCATGTCTCATAAAATTGTTCCCGCTCATGTTGGGAGAAACCAGTGATAGCACATCTGAACTGATTGGTCTTCTCTATCAAAAAATACTTCTTAAGGAACTCTTGTTGCATCTAAGTCTAAGTTGTGATAGAACCTGTCGGTAGAGAATTGAACCAATACTTTGCTTTATCCTTCAGGGAGAATGGAAAAAGTCTCATTCTGAAAGCACCTTCAGAGAAGTTGTAGATTTTGGTAGTTGAGCACACTTCAATGAATTCATCTAGATGTTTGTAAGGGTCCTCTTGGGTCAGTTCAAAATAGGATGGTAACACCTGAATAATGCTAGACTTAATCTCATAATTCTGTGCTGTTACATTAGGCAGTTGAAAACCAGCTGGTGAAGTATATGTCTTAGGAACATAGTAGTCTTTGAGCAATGAAGCCCTTTCCCTAGCAGCATTAGGAACAAGGTTGTTATTCCTTTCTTCCGCCATGTCTTCAATGAATTCTTCCTATTGCACTGTGGTTTCAACAGGGATGTTCCTCTGTTGTCTAAGAGTATGTTCAAGCTCAAGATCAAGAGGTATTAAAAGATCAGTTACAGAACGACGACCTTGCATATATTAACAAAAAGTACCTGAAAAGAAAACAAAAACAAAATATAAAAATTTCCAAAACTAAAAATCCAATTAAAATTAATTTTGTAAAATCCAATCAATCAAATAGACAATCCCCAACAACGGCACCAAAAATTGATCTGTGTGTGTTGTGAGTGTATCAATTAAAATTACCACATTTCGCAATAGAACGAATTCCTTACAGAATAGGGCTATCGAAAGGGGTGTTGAATCTCATGGATTATGGTCTGAATGAGTTAGAATACGAAATTAATTCTAATTAAATTTATAAAAAAGAATTCTGATTTTAATATTTAAACTAATTAAAAAGCAATCAAAATAAAACAAAAGAAAATTAATAAGTGTAGATAATATGAGATAAATCTAGGGTAATTGACTTCACCACTAACTCCACAATCAATGGTCAATTGAATTAACTATGGGGAATTATACTGTAATACCCCGCTTCAACACATGGTATGATATTGTCCGCTTTGGGCCTGAGCCCACACGATTTTGCTCTTGGATTTTACCCCAAAAGACCTCGTACCATTTGAAGAGAACATACTACATATAAGCACGTCCCCTTTTCCACACCCAAGCGATGTGGGATTGAGCACCTTGTACCCTGTCAATGTGGTAGCTCAGCCCAGTGTCTGTCTTCGCACCAGCCCACTCACACCCGTCCATAAGGGTTACTACAATCCACCCCCCTATGAGGCCCGACGTCCTCGTCTCCACACTTCCGGCTGGGTTCAGGCTCTGATACCAACTGTAATACCCCGCTCCAACACATGGTATGATATTGTCCGCTTTGGGCCTGAGCCCGCACGGTTTTGCTCTTGGGTTTTACCCCAAAAAGCCTCAAACCATTTGAAGAGAACATACTACATATAAGCACATCCCCTTTTCCACACCCAGGCGATGTGGGATTGAGCACCTTGTACCCTGTCAGTGTGGTAGCTCAGCCCAGTGTCTGTCTTCGCACTCGCCCACTCACACCCGTCCACAAGGGTTACTACATATACGATGCATAAGTGGTGTCGGTGGCTACAAGCTCACCTTCATCCATCAAGAAGATAACAAATGATTAAGGCTAAGTCATAGACTATCTTCGATTGGCATGGGTCATCTACCTAACTACTTTACTCTAGGGTGCAGTATGGTCCATCTTCTCTAGGCATACTCAATCAAAGCGTATAATGATATATTCAGTGATTACTATTGTGTAATAATCGCTCTCATAATCACAGAAAATAAGAACGATTGAGTTCAATAACAACAATTACATATCTAAGACAAGATAAGAAATTATTGAAACTGAATTTATAAGACTTTTATTGCTCAATTCTATAATAAGAATCCTTTAAATTACACAATCTATGCATGTATATAAAGGTCCCTAATAATTAAAACAATCAAACCATTGATGCTTATTTAGGGCTACATCAAAACCCTAGTGGATGAACTAGCCGCTCATGGTAGAAGAAGAAGTTTCAACGGTTGAGAAAGAAGATATCATCTTCATGAATTACGCGTAAGACTTCATTTTCCAATCATTTTCCACTCCAAAGCTCTATAATGTATGTCTTCAATTGTCCCAAAAACTTTCTAAGACTCCAAGCTCTCCCCAAACAGCCTTCAATTCGCCACTTTATGCACCAAGAGAATATATCAAAGTCCAAATCCAATTAGGAATTAATTAGGAATTCTCGCAGCACTAATCAGGTGGATTTTTTCTACTGACGTTTGGCCCAACTTTTGACCCACTAGAAGTCCGATTCACGAAATTTTCATGAAATACAAAAGTGTCCAGAATCGAATTTCGTTTAACCTATCTAGAAATTGAGTCAACTTGACACTAGGAAATAAGAGTTTCGGGCCATTTTTCAAAATGGGATTAAAACTGTATTACGCACAGAATTGGATTTCAGGCCCAAAATACCCTTCAGCAGTTATAATTCTCTTGGGTCTCTTCCTTAGGCTAATTTGAGTTGAAATATAGAGTTGAATGGATCCTTTTGATGTAGGCTTCATCTAACCCTCTTGAATGTCATCTTTAAAAGCCCAAAATAATGGTTTTAACTGAAATAATCATTAAGGTCCTGAAAATACAGAAAACTCTAAAATAAAATAAAATCACAAAATAATCTATAAGTAAGAGAATAAAATACGTAAGTTAAGAGGTTAGAATGCGCAACATTCAACGCCGATTAGGAAGCTCATTTTCACTTGAAATTTAAAACCCAAACTTATTTAACTCCCAAGAAACTAAATTAAAAATTTGGAAATTTTCTGAAATATTAAATATTTAAAAAAAATAGTTTTCCCAAATTTCAAGATTTTTCAAAATTTTAAAAAAAATAAAAAAAATCTAACTAATTCGGATTGGGCCGAGAGGTGGACCTCAGCGAGTGGGGCCCATCTATGCGTCCTTTGGTGCTGGGGCCACGCGTCGGCAAGATGTGTGGGGAAAGGCTACCCTAGCCTTCTTCAACCCCCAGCCTACGCACACTATTCATTCGCTCAGGTAGCCCCTTTTCTAGCACTTTCCGGCCTCCGTTCGACCCAAATTTTGTACCGATCTTCTCCTTTCGTCGTAAACTATCGATTGGTACCAAAAGCCCCATCAAAAAGGTCCCAAAACAAAAATCCCCAAATCACAACTTCCAGGGTTCTTCAACAAATTTTCAAAATAAATTTAAATCCCTCCATGATCCTTTCCTGAATGTTCAAGGGTAAGTAAATCTAGTAAGCACAAATCAAAAAACCACAAATTGCTACATTAAATAGCCACAAATTTAAACTTATATATCAACATATACATGTATGCGTGTATCTATGTGTGTGTAAATAAATATTCCAACACCAATCCTCAATTGTCAATTTAATTGCACATAAATCATGATCCACAAAAAAAAAATCAGATTTATAAAATCAATTTTGATACCAAAATGAAAGATTAAATAACAATGCAACAAACAATTTACACTTTGCAGGATTTAGTCTATGTATACAATTCAAAGGGGAAGAGAAAAGTCAAACTTGCCTCTTCAATGATTCGAAACTCGTCCACTCGATTGCTCCTTCTCTCCCTCCTCTCTTTCATCTACACTTTTGGTTTCTGTTCGTAAAACTAATGATAGAAACCCTAGTCCCCTTTTTTCTTTTCTTTTATTTTTTTTTCTAGAAAACAAAATTAACTCCAAAATAATAAAAAAAAATATTATAAACATAAACCCTAGCCCATCAAAAATAAGTATACCGCTAGCCCAGCCATTCTAGCCCAACTCAACCCAAATTCACTTTAGCCAATCCAAAATTAAAATAAAAGACAATCCAATGACCTAATCTAACCAGAATTAAATAAATAAAAATAAACTCCCTAAAATTTAAATCACTACTCAAAGAAATTTAATTTAATCAACAAAACAATTCAAATAAAATAATAAAAAAATGTATATAAAGTATTTAAATTAAAAGTAAATGACGTCAAAAATTACGGGGTATTACATTCTTCCCCCCTAAAAAGAGAAATTCTGTCCACAAAATTCACCCCAAACCTGAGAGAAAAAGCTCTGGATACTTTGCTTTTATTTCATCCTCCCTTTCCCAAGTGGACTCTACCTCATTGTGGTGGCTTCACTGAACTCGAACTAACGGAATGGTCTTAGAACGAAGGACCTGGTCCTTACGGTCAAGAATACAATAAGGCTGCTCCACATATGTTACATCTGGTTTCAACTCGATCTCTCCTACTTTAATGTTCTAGTAAGTATCCTCATCTCTAAGGAATTTTCGCAGCATAGAGACATAAAAAACGTTGTGCACCTTGTGCATCGTGTTTGGTAATGCCAGTCTATACGCTAACGCCCCAACCCTATCGGTAATCATAAAAGGACCTATAAATCGAGCTGCCAATTTTCCTTTTCTCCTAAACTGCATCACTCCCTTCATGGAAGCAACCTTGAGTAGATACTGATCCCCCACCTTGAACTCTAATGCTCGAGTTCTTCGGTCAGCATAACTCTTTTGTCTACTTTGCGCAGTCCTCATACAGTCTCTAAAAAGAAAAGGATAGTTCACAACAAAAACGGCTAGTTCTCTTACGAAACATTAGGCCAACTTTCTGTTGCGAACCAGTTGGTTAACTAGTTCGCTGAACTATGCTCTACATCATCAGTAAAGGTCTTGTTGGTCACATCACCATCTTCAATGTCGTCTACGCAAGATCAATTTCTCCAACTAGCTTCCACCCCCCCCCCCCAAAATGGCATTTTTTATTACTTACCAAAGATTTCTCTTTCATACACTCAACACACTTATTAGCCACCAGCACTGAATCCATAATCTAACAACTCCCCAGGAAGGCATTATGTGAATCATAAATAACCTCATCTATAACCCTCCTCAAATGCATAGCTAGAACTTTGTCGAACAACTTGTAAATGGCACCCCCTAAGCTAGTCGGTCTAAAATCCCTAGCATCAATAGTTTCACCCTTCTTAGGGATGAGTGCAATAAAGGTAGTATTGAGACTCTTCTCGAACCTTCCTTCTATGTGAAAAGAACTAAGAGCTCCCATCACCTCTACCTTTACTACCTCCCAATTCTGTCAAAGAAAGCCATTGTGAAGCCATCCGATCCCGAAACTTTGTCCCCCTCACAACATTTCAGAGCCTCTATCAACTCTTCCTCCTCAAAAGGACTCTCCAACCAATCCCTATCCCCCTCAGATATGCTTGCAAATTCAAGCCTGTTTGGTTGAAGTCTCCAACTAGCCGTATCTGTATATAACTTCTAATATGTAGTAAAAAATGATCCCCCTTTGAATATCCTCCTCTTTGGTCAACAGGCCCCCATCAATGCGGATCCTGCCAATGTGGTTGCCTTGTCAGTGAGCGTTTGCCAAACAATGAAAGAATTTCGTGTTGCCATCTCCTTCTTTTAGCCAAAGTGCCATGGACTTCTGTCTCCATGAGATCTCCTCCATAATCATGATCTCCCCAAATTCTGCCTTACACTACTCCCTCCTACTTCTTTCTATGTTGCTAAGACTCTTTTCCCCCTCATTTCAATCTAACTCTAAAATTTCAAGGATGATTTTGTTCTTACACCATTCCAAGTTAACAACAACTTCCTTATTACACTTCTTTAATGTTATCCTTCAAAAGCCTAAGCTTGTTAGCCAACTGTTAGCTCGGGCTACCTTTAACCTCCTATCCAATCCACCAGTTTTGAACCATCTCCTTAAAGCCCTCTGCTTTGAGCTACATGTTCTCGAACCGAAAAGGGGCCCTCCCTCTCCTCAAACCGCCACAAGAAAAAGGATAGGAATATGTTTTGAGACCAATCTAGCCAAATTTGGCTCAGGTTTATCTCATACCTATAACCTATGGAGCATCCACATTGTTCAAATTCACATGGAAATATATCATTACTTGAATTTGAATATGGTCAGATGTAAGGGATAAGGTTGTTATAGCCTTTCAAACTCGTCAAATGTTATAGGGATGAGGTTGTTACAACTTTGACTTAAAAAATCTTCTCTGGCGATTATAAGATTATGAGGTATGGGTATCAAATAAAATAGAGATTGAGGATTTTTTGTTCTCCATCGTTTTACTCCTTGTTCTTCTCTCTCAGTATCATTGTATTTAGTTAGCCATCATTTAACCTAGGATTTGGATGTGGAATACATAGAGCACTCCAGTAGCACTCTATCCACGACGAGGATGATCAAATTGTTGGTGTGCAATCGCCAGTGGTCACCTGAGGAGGACATCCATTCATTGCTGGTCTTCGCTAGTGATTTCTAGAAAGCTCGTAACACAAGTGTTTCCATCCTTGCACTTCCGCTATTTGGGCAGCAGAGATAACCCAAATTTAATCATTTATTTCCATGAGTATGGATATAAGCATAGTTATAAAATGAAACAGACAGGACTATACATTATATTAAATGTTTTTTACAATTAAAGTATTTTAAAATTTGTTTACCAACAATATTGTTTAAAATAGTTCTATTACTAATTTTACTATAATATCTTTTATTAGAATGCTACTATTATATGTATTTGATAACAAAAAGACTTAAGAAGGGACAAAATTGTCTTTATAAAAAAAAATAGGTATAAAATTGTCTAAAGAAAAACAGTTACCAAAAATATAAAATCTTTACTCAGAATCTAGTTTTAGAAGCTAAATATTTTAGTTTTATCCGAAGCTCTACTGAGCCAAAATCTCTACCATTTAGAAGTATTTTTTTTATGATTAACAAACACATCTAAAAACAAAAAATTTAAATTTTAACAGCAAACAAGTTTTTTTTTATCTTGATAAGGAATTCAGATGGTCATCACTGTAACTTCTATCCATTTTTACAAAATAAACAAGAAGAAAATCAAAGTTTTTTTTTTTTTTCCTTAGCGTGGCATATGGTCATCTTAATCAAAGAAGACTCGGACGTACAGGTAAATTGCTAATTGTCAAGCACACATCTGTCTGGTAGTGATTTTTCCTTGGATGACTAAAGAAATGGTTGGGTCAATTTTTTTATTTTATTTTTATTTCAGTCAAGACATGTAGATGGAGGTAAATTGTTAAATGCCAAGCACACACATCAGTTTGATAGTGATTTTTCGTATTATTTAAAATTAAAATTTGTTGTTGTTTGATTTAATAAAAGCTATCTTTCATTTAGGGCTAGTTTGGTACGCAGGAATAGAGGTGGAATGAAATCATTCTCTTTCTCTTGTTTGTTGTGTTACATTAAAAATGGAATGGTCATTCCAAATCATTCTCTTGAAATGTTCATTCTAACAAAACCATTTCACTTCTTGAGTTATGGAATGGTCATTCTATTCTCACTTATTATTAAAATCATCATCTCTCTCTTCATTAATGGATCTCTCTTTTACAACTCACTCTAGAATATATATATATATATATATATATATATATATATATATATATATTAAGTAATTAGCATTAATTTCTCTATATATATATATATATATATATATATATTTAATATGTATATAGGTCCTTGTTTTATCACTTTCAGTTTTTAATAAAATATTAATTTTTTTTCGTATAAAAGATTATATTAATCTTGACTAGAAGAAAAAGACGGATTATATCTCGATTTATAAAGTTTTAACTGAATGAGTAATTAATTTTTTTTCACATGGTAATTAAATTAAATTGGCCAAATGTTTCATTTTTAAAACTGATTCTATTTTATATAGAAAAATGTAGTATGTTGGAAGGTAATGTAACCAAACATTGAAATGAGAATAGTCATTCTATTCCATTCTTATTCTCATTCTCATTCCTTACTTCATTCCATTCCTGTGTACCAAATCCGTATCATAGTCCATTCCTTCTTTAAGTTGCAATAGAAAAAAAAAATTTTGAACTTAAGATGGCGAATGCAGTAACTTCTTTCCATTTAAAAAAATAAAAAAAAGTAAAGACTCTTAGTCATTTATTTATTTATTTATTTTATGTATTGTTATGTTGAATGACAGACTCGCTTCAAGTTCTTCAGGTAACACTTAAAAAAGTGGGGAAAGAAGACTCTTAATCTAACGTGTAGCCATGGATATCTTAATCAAAGAAGACTCGGACGTATAGGGTAAGTCATTAATTGGTCAAGCACCATGAATGCGTTTATGATTTCATTTTTGCTGGGAGTGTTGTGCAGTATATATACTTAGGAAATGGTACACGAATATGACACAATATCGATATGATAATGTAATACCCCGCTCCAACACATGGTATGATATTGTCCGCTTTGGGCCTGAGCCCGCACGGTTTTGCTATTGGGTTTATCCCAAAAGGCCTCATACCATTTGAAGAGAACATACTACATATAAGCACATCCCCTTTTCCACACCCCAGGCGATGTGTGATTGAGCACCTTGTACCCTGTCAGTGTGGTAGCTCAGCCCAGTGTCTGTCTATGCACCCGCCCACTCACACCCGTCCACAAAGGTTACTACAATCCACCCCCCTACGAGGCCCGACGCCCTCGTCGGCACATTTACTTCCGGCTGGGTTCAGGCTCTGATACCAACTGTAATACCCCGCTCCAACACATGGTATGATATTGTCCGCTTTGGGCCTGAGCCCGCACGGTTTTGCTATTGGATTTACCCCAAAAGGCCTCATACCATTTGAAGAGAACATACTACATATAAGCACATCCCCTTTTCCACACCCAGGCGATGTGGGATTGAGCACCTTGTACCCTGTCAGTGTGGTAGCTCAGCCCAGTGTCTGTCTTCGCACCCGCCCACTCACACCCGTCCACAAGGGTTACTACAGATAATATGATAAATCTTAAAATTGAAGGATGCCGTATAAAAATAATAAATATTGAAGAATACAGATAAGACATGATATGGCAATATAAAAATAATAAATTATATTTTTATATATTCAAAAAATTGAGTTATTAATATTTTTTTATAAAATATTATGATTAACAAACAAAATAAGATTTAAGAGTCGTATGGTATAATTTACATAAATGAATTTTGTACTAAATCGTGATATATATATCTCATTCCTTCTTTTTTAAATAAATTTTAAATTTTTCTTAACAATTATATTATGAGACTATTATTGAAAAACTGTTTTTTAATGTTCAAAACTTGTTAAAGATGCATTTTGAAGTGATTGACAAGTATCGAATACATGAGTACGTGTTAGAAATAAAAAAATATTTTTTAAACTATGAATACGTTTAGGAAATATAAGACATGTATTTGAGAAGTAGAAAAATATCGACCGATACAAGTATTGGTGTTTCCTTTTATATATGTATGTATGTATGTATATATGTATGCGATAGTTATAGCACAGTTCAAGATATATACTAAAGCACTATGTAGTCTCTTTTTTTCTAAAGCACTCATTGTGCAATTTTTTTTTTTTTGTATCATGATCATTGTGTGTGTCTGGAACTTTGAAAATGGAGAGGTTTGGCATGCCCTTACTGTTATTAGTGCTTCTGCAACTGCAGTGGCGCACGGTTTGTAAACTGTGCCCTGTTTTGTCAAACTACACCGATGAATTGGCTCTTCTTTAAAATATATATTGAGAAAAATATAATAAAAAAAATAAAACCTAAATAAATAGAGATACAAAAGTGACATGAGAAAAGAAGGTAGGAAATAGGAAATCATAAGTTACATATATAAAAAGAGAAATACAAAAGTGATATGAGAAAAAGAACATATATAGAAAATTGGAAATCATAAGTTACATATAAAAAGAGAAGTGGCATAGAAAAACACCGTTAAAGAATTAATCTTCTTTTAGAAAGAGTTTTAATTTTTCAAAGATTTTCAGAAACGATGAGATAAGTGCTTCTACAGTCTTGATTCAGGCGTACGACCAAGATCCGATTCAGTGCCTGATTTGTCAAGACAATCTTTCTGGAGAAGACTTGAAAAGGATTGCCGAGAATGAATAAATTTGGTAATTTGATGCAATATTGATGAAAGATTAATGAAAAATGTATCATTTTAACTAAACAAAGCAACTTTTTTACAAAACAGAATAAAATAAAAAAATACTTTAACAACTTATAAAAGGAGTAACTATAGAATTTGTTATTTAAAAAGTGATAAATAAAAATATTAGTATATATAGCATTATTATTGTTTTTACAGTTTTTGTCTTCTTGGTCGTATAGGACTGTTTTTCCTTCCTTTCAATGCTCTCAAAACTTGCAGAAGGATTTTAACACGTGATTCTAGATATTTTTCTGGTAAATATTATTTAACAAAAATATTTGACAAAGAAGGTTTATGTATTTTAATTAAAGATGAGAAGACATTGGTGTAATTTTTCTTTTTTCTCTTCAATTCATATAATCAATATTTTACACATACACATAAAAAAAACGTATTTGTTTGAGTTTTGAGGAGATACAAACAATATTTATTTCAAAAGTCAAAATTTTTGGGCAAATAAGTCGTTATTTTGAAAAAAATTTCAAATTTATCAAAAAGTTTTTTATTTTTCTCTCTTCCTCCCACTTTTGGCTCATCCCTCCATTATTTCCTTCCTTCTGTCCTACGAAACAACCGACAAACCATTGACGTACATCCTGTACGTCTCAGCCGTGTCTTCTCAAGAATAATTGACAACTAGACGCGTTGGCGAGCCAACTAAAACGCGCTATCTGTCATTTATGATTTCATTTTTGCTTTGCGCGTTTACTTGTGCAGTATATTATATGTCGATGTTATAGTAGAGTTCAAGATATTATACACTGAAGCTTGTAGCTCTCTTTCATTCTAAAGGACTCACAGTGTGTTTGGAACCTTGAAAATGGAGAGGTCTGGCATTGTCTTGCTGCTATTAGTGCTTCAGCTACTACTCCAGTCATGCACGGTTTGTTGTGCCATGTTTCCGTCAAACTAAATCAATGAATTGGCTCTTCTTGCTTTCAAATCTGCGATCACGTTAGACCCAACAACACTTTGGGGAGTAATTGGACTGAAAAAACCAACTTTTGCCAATGGGTTGGAGTCTCATGTAGCCACTGACACAAGCAGAGAGTCACGTCTTTGGACCTTCGTCGCATTGGACTCGCACCATCTCCCCTCATGTGGGTAACCTCTCCTTCCTCATGGTACTAAATCTTGGTCAAAACAATTTTCATGGTCAATTTGTTCACCAGATCAGTCATTTGGGTCGCTTGAAGGTGAGAAAACTTTCAGTATTTTGTATTTTTCAATCTACAATCACCGGTCTTTGTACATTAATATATACACGCACAATCCCTAATTTATAGGCTGTTAGTTACAAGGAATTAGGAGTAAATATCACATTCGTGATTCCTGCTGTTAGTTACAAGGAATTAGGAGTAAATATCACATTCGTGATTCCTGCTGTTAGTTACAAGGAATTATGAGTAAATATCACAGCCGTGATTCATGCCGAGATTTCATCATCTTCATATTTTTTGCCATTATCATCGCTTTCCTTAACACTCCCCCTCAAATTGGAGTGGGAAGGTTCATGGACACCCAATTTGGTTCGAAAGGTTGTGAAACTGAGCTTAGGTAAGGGCTTGGTAAATATATCCGCTGGTTGAGCTGATGAGGGAATGTAACGAGTAATGAGATGACCCATTGCAACTTTCTCGCGCACAAAATGGTAATCGAGCTCAATGTGTTTAGACCGAGCATGAAACATGGGATTAACAAACAAGTGGAGAGCACTAACATTATCACAAAATAACTGAGGTGGTCGTGTAAGAGGAATGCCAATATCCTGTAATAAGAATGTGATCCAAGTGAGTTCAGCAGTGGTTGAGGCCATAGAACGGTACTCGGCTTCGGAACTCGAATGAGACATTGCTGGTTGCTTTTTGGAGCACCAAGATATGCAGTTTGCACCAAGATATACGTAGAATCCTGTTGTACTTCTTCCAGTTGTTGGACATCAGGCCCAATCGGCATCACAAAAATCGTAAAGAGAAGTGGAGCTGTTGGAAAGATAATGCAAACCAAGGCATTGTGTACCCTTGAGGTAGCGTACAATTCTTTTTGCAGCCTTCAAGTGAGCTAGAGTTGGATTACTAAAGAATTGACATACTCGGTTTACAGCATGAGCGATGTCCGGTCTTGTGAATGTTAAGTACTGAAAAGCTCCTACGTTACTGTGGAAGAGAAAGGGATCAACAAGATCAGTGTCAGATTGGATAGAGTAGTCCTTTAACGCCATTGGAGTTACAATGTGAGTGCTTTGAAGCATTTGAGTTCGCTAAAGGAGATCATGGATGTACTTTTGTTGAGAAAGAAATAACCCACCAGGAAAAGGTTTGATCTCTATTCCAAGGAAGTAATGCAGTGTTCCAAGGTCTTTGACAATGAACTCGATGCTAAGTTGATCAATGAGCTTGGTGATGAAGTCATCATTATTTCCTGTCACAAGTATATCGTCAACATAAATCAATATAAGCATTGTGACACCATTTGAATGGTAAACAAATAATGATGAATCCACTTTGCTACATGCAAATCCAAGATGAAGTAGAAATTGTGACAAACGATCTAACCAAATTCGTGGAGCTTGTTTTAATCCGTACAAGGATTTTTTGAGGAGGCACACATGATTAGGTAGGAACTTATCGACAAATCCTGGCGGTTGCTCCATGTAGACTATTTCTTTAAGATGCCCGTGCAAAAATGCATTTTTGACATCAAGTTGGTGCATACGCCAATTTTGAGAGAGAGATAAGGTGATGACTAGACGGATAGTCATTGGTTTAACCACCGGGCTAAAAGTTTCGTCGTAGTCAACTCCCGAGACTTGAGTGAAGCCTTTTGCTACTAATCGAGCTTTGAAACGATCAACTGATCCATTCTCTTTGTACTTGATCCAAAAAACCCATTTTGATCCGACAATATTAACATTGGAGGGTTGCGAAACCAAAACCCATGTGTGGTTGTCATGAAGGGCTTTAATCTCCTCTTGCATAGCTGCAATCCAACGAGAGTCTTTGAGGGCTGACTTTAGTGTTTTTGGCTTGGTTAATAGAGAGTCATGTGATGTTGTTGGGGCAATAGTAAGTGCAACATAATCCTTGAGGTATGCTGGTTGACGTCGATCTCTGATTGGCCGAGGAGATTGCAAATTGGAATTGTGTGGAGAGGAAATCTCGTGATCAGTTTGTACAGTTGATTCATCTTCATCATTTGAAAATTTGTCAAGTTAAAAAAGAGATGGGGGTCTTCAAAAGGAAGGTCCACATGCAAGTCATGAGTTGTATTTGCATGATTTGTGATGTCTTCATCAATGCTTTCTTCATTTGGAATCAGTGGCACATGATTCTTAGTAATATCGTGGTTAAGTTTTTGATTCGTTTGCTTTGGATTTTGTGTGATGTACCTGCCAAAATTCAGAGGAGAACCTACATTTAATTTATCATTAGTACAAAAATAAAAGGGACTGACTTTTCCTTATTGGAATCGGTCAAATCTTCATTGCCATGATTTGCTTGGGTTTCACCACCTATTTATTCCTTTTTCTGTTCAAACCACTCATCCGGAAAAGGAAACTCAGACAATTCCAAATGATTATGAGTGGATTTGGTAGGTAGAAAAGGAAAGAGTTCCTCATTGAATGCGATATGCCGAGAAATGTAAACCCGCTTTGTTGTTGGCTCCAAACATTGATAGCCCTTATGAATTGGGTTATACCCTAAAAAAACACATGGGTATGTTTTCTTTATAAACTTTGAACCACCTTGATGTCGCAAGCTTGGAAAACATAGACACCTAAACACTCGCAAGTCGTTGTAATCCGGATGTCTTATGTACAGTTTGTGATAAGGGCTTTGATTTTGTAACACTAAAGATGGCAAACGATTGATCAAATAGATGGCTGTAAGAAAAGCTTCAACCCAATATAATGAAGGCAAATTTGCATGGAAGAGCATTGTTAACCCTGTTTTAACAATGTGACGATGCTTTCATTCTGCAACCCCATTTTTTTCAGGGTTCCTGGGCATGAAACATGTAGTTCGATTCCACTATTAGCAACATGATCAAGAAAAGCATTTGAACTAAATTCTCCTCCTCCGTCACATTGAATTTTTTTTATTTTTCGGTCAAACTGATTTTCTACTAGTTTTTGAAATTTGAGAAAAAATTCAAAAAACTCTTATTTCCTTTTTAAAGGATATATCCATGTGTATCTTGAGAAATCGTCAACAAAAATGGCATAAAAACGAAAACATTGCTTGGATGTTAAAGGGCTAGTCCCCAAAGATCGTAATGTATCTTTTCAAGAGGAAACTAAGATATTTTATTTGACCGCTTGAAAGGCAGTTTACAACTCTTCCCTAATTAGCAACTAACGCAAATGGTAGGTTTTGCTAGCCAATTAGTGACATTAATAACTTTCCTATCATTTAACCAGGACAAAATCTTTGGATTTGGATGACCTAGTCGTTGATGCCACAATTCTGAGGAGAAAACACCTTTCGTTATTGCACAAAAAGCCTCTTGATTATTTCCTTCCAACGAGTAAAACTTCCCTTTCTTATGCCCTTTTGCAATTGTCTGCTGATTTCGGTCCTTAATAGAAAAACCAGATGACGTAAATTCAAAGCTGCACAAATTATCAGAAGTAAACTTTCCAACTGATAACAAATTTTTCTTCAATTCAGAAACTACTAACACATCTTTTAAATTCAATTTTCCCTCATTAGTGACAACACATGCATCACTAGTGTAAGTAATAGGTAGACTATTTCCGTTACCCACATAGATAACATCATTTCTATTATATGGTTTGAAAAATGATAGTTTACCTGCATCATTTGTCATGTGTGAAGTAGCTCCTGAGTAACTATAAATGACTCATCGTTGGAGTCGTTAAGGGCAAGGGCAGTGAGTGCTTAAGGGAGATCTTCAGACTGGTAGGACTAATCAAATTGGTACCAGCAGTCTATTGCAAAGTGATTTCCTTTTCCACAAATCTGACATATTACCTTGCCATTACTATTGTTGGAGTTATTTAATTATTGTGGCTGTTGTCCAGGATTGTTATCAATCTTTTGTTGTTCACCGAAGTAGGTATTCGGCTGCTTAAAATTGTTGGTACCAATTCTTTGAGTGTTCATATTGTAACGGCCAGCGGGGGTAAAGCCTCTCCCCCTTGAGTTGAAATGTCCTCGTCCTCCACGAGTGTTCTGACCATGTCCTCTTTGTCCGAAAAAGGCCTGTGCATGTTCAATGAATGTCTTTTCCTCTTTGTTCTTGGTTGTTAATGTTTGTTCATGTCCTTGCAATGCTAACACAAATTGTCCAAATGAAGGGTAAGGTGGTTTAGCAAGCATTGCTAAAGAAAAGTTCTCATACCTTGGTCCCAACCCTTGTGAGAATTGAAAGACTTTGTCAATATCAGAAACTGGCTTTTTGATGGCAACAAGGTTATCGCAAATGGACTTAAACTCTCTGAGGTATTCCTCTAGAGATCGTGATCCTTTTTTGATCTTTATCCGCATGCATTTTAGATGCACTTCTTTTTCTACTGTGATGGGAAGTAGTTGGCTTGAAGAAATGTCCAAACCTCATGTGTTGTTGCCATTTCAGCCTAAAAAATAAGACTTAGTACCTCCTCCTTCATAGTGCCAAAAATCCAAGAAGTAAGGAGACCGTCGTTGTTCAGCCATAGATCAATCTGCGAGTTAGAACTCTTCTTTCCTGATCCATCGTTAATTTCTTCAGCGGGTTTTTCTTCACTGGTGAGGTGGTGAAAAATACCCAAGATTCGAATCGACGGGAGGATTTGTGAACGCCATAATAGGAAGTTTGTTGTGTTTAGCTTAACTGAAATCAAGCTAGAACACTGGTAAAATGACTGGATGTTCAATTCTGGTTCTTTTTTTGAAGCAGAAGAGAATGAAGACATTGTTTCAGACTTGAGAGTATCTAGCTCTGGATACCACGAGAAAACTTTCAATATTTTGTATTTTTCAATCTACAATCACCAGTCTTTGTACATTAATATATACACGCACAATCCCTAATTTATAGGCTGTTAGTTACAAGGAATTAGGAGTAAATATCACATCCGTGATTCCTGTTGTTAGTTACAAGGAATTATGAGTAAATCAGCCATGATTTCATCATTTTCACAATCGTGATTCATGCCGAGATTTCATCATCTTTATATTTTTTGCCATTATTATCGCTTTCCTTAACAAGGACTCATATTAGAGGAAAACTACTTAGAATGGGTGATCCCTGCAAGTTTACAACACTGCTGACAGCTTTAACTCATATCATTGAAAAGAAATGAACTTACTGGCAGCATACCCAAAGAATTGAGTACCTTGTTCAATCTCAGTGTGCTTTTTCTAGGAGAGAACAACCTCACAGGTACAATACCATCTTTCTTTGCTAACATGTCAAGCTTAAAGTGGCTTGGTTTGGAAGGAAACAACTTTCATGGCAATATTCTTAATGAGATTCGTAATGTTCCAAGTTTGGAACGAATTTCTTTCAATGGTAATTATCTCACTGGGTCAATTCCTCCATTTATATTCAACATCTCCTCTTTACAACATATTTGGTTAGAATTTAATGAGCTTGCGGGAAATCTTCCAATGATCAGTACTATTGTGCTTTTGAATCTTAAAATTCTCAGCCTTGCAGAAAATCAACTCAATGGAAACATTCCTTGCTATCTATCCAATTTTTCTATGCTCAGTTATTTACTGCTAAATGACAAAAATGTCACTGGAATTGTACCCTCAAGTCTAGGCCAGTTAGAATCACTCACACTTCTTTTTTTGCAGTATAACCAATTAATTATAGAACCAAGACGTCAGGAACTTAGTTTTCTCACTTCTTTGACAGGCTTGAAATCCTTGGAAAGGTTGTTTATATTTTAAAATCCATTTTGTGAGTTGCGCGATGCGGAAGCGGTTGCGAAAAGTATTTTAAAACCTAGAGGGGGGTGAATAGGATCACTTACTCATTTGCTTAATTTTTAATTAATTCAATTTTAAGTCCAATTAATCAAACAATTAAAGCAAGCAAATAAATAATACAAACCCAAGCTTAGATTAATTATAATACTTTCTAACTACCACATATACATGATATAGATGGTGAAAGAACTATAAAATAATTAATCACAAGAAGTGAAAATCATAAGCAATTAAATCATACATATGGGAATCAATTAATGAACAAAAGAACTTCACTTCATTAATGGAGGTTTTCTCCTTAACCTTAGTTGAGGAGTTTAGTTACACATGATAGAAGAAGAAGATAACAAATAAATAAAAGACATAATAAGTAAATAAAACCCGATTGTCTCTGTCTTCTCCGCCTTGGCCTCCACTTCTTTCTCCCCTCAAAATAGCATCCAATTCACCTCTTTATACTCCAAGAGAATACATAAAGTCCTAATCCAATTAGGAGATAAAGTCCTAATCCAATTAGGAGATAATTAGGGTTTTCTCATAGCCCTAAATAGGTGAATTTTTCTACTGATATTCGACCCAAGTTTTGACCCAGTAGAAGTCCGATTCACGAAATTTACGTGAAATACAAAAGTGTCCAGAATCGAATTTCGTTAACTTACTAAGAAATTAAGTCGAATTGATGCTCGGAAATAAGACTTTTGGTCTACTTTCCAAAATGGGATTAAAACTGGATTAAGTGCAGAATTGGGCTTCAGGCCCGTAACCTCCATAAGCAGTTGCAATTCTCTTGGACCACTTTATTGGGTTATTTTGAGTTGAAATATGAAGTTGAATGGACCCATTAGATGTAGGCTTGATATAACATTCTTGGATATCATCTTTAAAAGCCCAAAATCATGATTTTATCTGAAATAATCATTAAGGCCCTGAAAAAGACAGAAAACACAAAAACAGAGTAAAATCACATATAAACTATCACTAAGAGAATAAAATATACAAATTAAATGGCTAGAATGCGTAACATTCAACGCCAATCACACCCCCAAACTTACATATTGCTAGTCTCTTAGCAATAGAACAAAATAAAACTAAAACAAAGGAAACTAACTAAACACAAACTAAACTACCCAACTCCTCTTTCGTGGGAGAAACGATTGCATTTAGCATATGCAATAAGCCTTTAAACCCCTAGGTTCCCCCTAGTGGACGAGTTATAGTCTCGTGAGGGTTTCCAGAAATGTTACCCACAAACATTCAAATTTTCTGTTTAAACATTAATCACAAAGAAGATTACAATATATAGCTACAAACTTACATTCAGGAATGACTTCAAATTTTCAAATTCTATAATTCAAAGTGATGGTCCCCATGCATAATTCACATCAACATATCTCAAAGTAGCCAATTCTAGCTCCCTCGTGAAAAGTGAACTAGCAGTCATCTCATGTAGCATAACCCAGCTTCGAACATATTAAGGCACATACCCCTTCAACTCACTAGCTCCCCTCATACTTCCAAACATGAATATATGACTCTTTTTTTATTTCATTTTTTTTATTGCTTTATTAGTTGTGCAATGTCTTGATCTATTAAGCTTTCTGAAAGATCCATGTAGCAAGCTTTCAGTCAGTGACTCCCAAACCAGATGGCTTTAGGGCACTAGGCGTTAAGACACCCTGACGAACCTAATTACTCGAATCAGTCAGGCTACAAACCAAGACAACCAACTCTCATCTTTTCTCACCCTTTCACTTTTGACACGAAAACTCCGTACTTCTTGAGGCTTAGAGGTCCGGTTACTCATGAAAAGGATCAAATTGATTTGCTATTAAACATATATTTCTTTTTTCTTATTTTTTTTTCCATTGAAGTGTACTCATTCTCAAGAGATACTAATTAATATCAAGTATATGTAATACAATAACTCAGAGCCAAAGTTTATACTTCACAAGAATATGCTAGTGTGCCCGTGTATGTGAGGAAACTAAAACCAATTACTCTAAGGCATGTCAATGCAAACCATGATTAAAATCACTTAATTTAAACCACAGTTTCCAAAAATTTAAAATATACCCAAAAATTGCAAGTTACGCACCTACATATTAATCCGTTGAAAAATGTCAAAACATCCTATCTAAAAACAAAACAAAAGAAAATAAATAAAAAGCTAAGAAAATCAAATAACCAAAAAGTCCTAAAACAAGAAGAATTTCATAAAAATTTCCCCCACTTTAATTAAAGCACATAAAAAGGCATCGCCTTACCCCCAAACTTAAATCGTACATTGCCCTCAATGTACACCCAATTGAAGCATAGAGAAGGGTTAGAACGATATTACCAGAAAACGGGAGTAGTGGCAAGAAAGTAGAACAAACCAATAGCATGAAGGTAATGCAAGTATTCCCCCAAACTTGGATGTGACAATCTATCAAAAAAAATCACTATACTCCAACAACCAAGTGAAATAACATGGGTGAAAATAAATATGAAACATAAAGTAAAAATAAAAATGTTTTTTTTTTGTTTTTTTTTAAACCTAATCTTTAGGTGAAAACCATAGGTACTACTCTTCTCCTCATTCTCTGAACTGGTGGGTCCCAATTTTCTAAGGTGTATATGTGATAAGATATTAATTATTCAGACACCCTAACGTATAGAGTATAAAGGAGTTGCCTTTCTTTATTAAAGTCATACCGGGTTGAAGTAATCTCAACAGTATTGGGATTGAAACCAGACTTTAATAAACAGAAATCATCAACTTTATTAATCATATCACAAATTGTAAAATTGGTACTACATACATAGTTAGAGAATGGGAGGCTATACCGGACCATTATGAATTTTTTTCTCTTTTTTTTAAAAATTAAATACACAAAATGAAAGAAAAAAAATAATTGACACAAACTAAAAAATAAAAAGACACAAGTCCTAGAAATCTTAAAACGAATAATGTACAATGATGATAAAAATGGACTATAACTCAACCTATACCTAGGCTTTCCATCTTGGCTTTCCACTTTTTGGTGTTGATAAAATGGACTGAATTCAATGAAACATCACTACAAGAAAATTAGTCTTTTACGATGGGCCAAAACTGCCTTAAATGACTTTTTAAGGTGCACAATGGCATGCCCTCTATTAAGGTGTTATGATTACGAAGTTTTTTTAAAGGCGTGCGAAAACTTTTTAAAGGCATTCAAAAACTGCCTTTAATAACTTCAGAAACGCCTTTAAAATAATTTTTCAAGACGGTTATTTAGTGTCTTAAAAGTTGCATTATTCAAGGCGGTCAATACATGTCATAGAACTGTAATTATTTACGGTGGTCAGTGATTGCCTTAGAATCTTAATTATTAAGGGCGGTTAGTTACAACGTTCAATGATTGCCTTAAAATCTAATATTAAGGGCTGATTCTAGCCACCTTAAAAGCTAAACCAAATTTTTTTAAGGGCAACTTTGGCCCGCCTTAGAAGCTAAGATATGTGGTCGACTACATCAAGCACTGGCGAGCTCTAAGTCTCGATTGTAAAGATCATATTTCTGAAGTATCAATAGTCAAAATGTGTATGCAAGGCATGCACTAGGAGCTTTTTTACATTCTACAAGAAATCAAGCCTCGTACATTTCAAGAATTGGTTCTTATGCCCATGATATGGAGTTCAACATAACAAGTCATGGTGCAAAGGCTTTTTCCTTTCCCAATATGTCTGACAATTGTCTTGAAGATGAAGGTGTTGAGTCTAAAAAGGAAGACGAAATACTTCCTAACTCGGAGGATGAAATAGATAAATCTTATGTTCCAAGTATTCTTTGTAAAGACTTGTATCAAGAAACACATCGTATTCCTTTAGTGACTTCATCTAATGGTTCTTGGTTAAATAAACAATTAAGTCAAGAAAACCTTGATAAAAGACTGGACAGACAGGGGGCAAATATTCCATACAAAGCTCATTCCTAGCTCTCTCATATAAAATATCATTGGCATGGGGGCAAGATTCACACTCATCCTTTAAAAAAGCCAACACATTTTCTCAAACCTCAAAAATAAGAAAGAAGTCTCAAGAAATGAATAAGAGAAACTAAGGCATAACCAAAGAGACAAATCACAAGGATTTGCCTCAAAGAATTATTATAAAGGTAATGTTTCAAGTTATCCTCAAACGACTTCAAGTATGAGAGTTCAGAATATCGTGCTTACTTGGAGGCCAAAGAAGATTGCTCAAGAAGGGAATGGTTCTAAAAAGACCTCACAAAAATCAGTGTCTGGAAATATACAAATGGCAGCTCGAGTAATTCCTTCCCAACATGTCATCAACAAGCACCAATGTACTCAAACTAAAAAATATGGAACAAGAACAAAATCATCTACAATCCCAGATGGAATAAGAGGCTCGAAAAATCAAAAGACTAGAGGAAGAAAAATTGTTAGGACCAAAGCCCAAAGATATTGTCAAGATTGAATCTCGTAGCGGAATAAAAGCATATTGGGTGAGGTTTAATCCTCCTACATGGACCATGACGAATGACATACCTCTTCCTTTTGGGTGGGGAGACAAGTTCGAAGGAGATGTTTCTTCTCAAGTATAGGAAGAGTATAATGAAGAAATAAAGCAAGAAAGAAATCTCCAAATTGATGTTGAGCTTGTTTACACCTTTCAACATAAGCTTAGACTGTCTATTGAGTCTTGCAAAATTGAAGACCAATTAAAGCTAAAGTGCTCCTTGATACGAGCCTAAACTATCGATGACACTCTATAACACGAGTATAAACTATCTAAAAAAAAAACTCCTTGACACGATTATAAACTGTTTATAAAAAAAAATACTCATTGGCATGAGCATAAACTGTCTTCATGAAAATATATATATATAATCACACCTTGATATAAGTATAAACTATCCTTACAAAAAAAAATTTTGAATTACGTGACAACTTGCTCCCTTTTCAGGGTACGTAGGCATCTTGGAGGATTGTTCCAAGTTCAAATCAACCCAAAAACAAAAAATTATGTTGGCATGCCACCAATTTAGATGCTGACGATGTTTGCCTCACTGTGGTGACTTGGTCTGTTACCAAAACATTTACAATGTCTATCGCACCATGGTGACTTGGCCCATCGCTAAGATATTGGCAATGTCTATCGCACCATGGGGGATGACTTGGCTCACCACCAAAATTTGTTAACAGGTGTTTGTCGCACTGTGGTGACTTGACTTGCCGTAAAAATGTTAAAAACACCTGTCACGCCATGTTATCGCCTCCAAAACATTGACGATGTATGTCGCACCGTGGTGATGACTTGTCTCACCGCCAAAATATGTTGAAAGGTGTTTGTCGCACTATGGTGACCTAACTTGAGGCGAAGATGTTGATAGCACCCGTCGCGCCTTGTTAATTTGGCCCATGGAGGTCAATGACCAGCTAGTGCGATTCCTGCATCAAGTGTAGTTCCTTTATCCATGACATCGTTCTCTTACTCCAAAATAGTTACGGTGTTTACCTTGAAGCTTTTGAAGAAAACCATGATTGGCAGAAGTCAAAGGTTGGTTACCTGACAAGAAGGAAAAAGTGTGAGAAGAATTTAACTAACAAAAAAAATGTGTTCAAAAAGGACTAACAAAAGTGTTCCAAAGGAACAAAAGTGATCCCGAAGGGCACTAAGAAACCCCAAAGGGACAATAAAGTGTTCTAAAGGAACTAAGTGACCCCAAAGGGCACTAAGGGACCCCAAAGGGACAATAAAGTATTCTAAAGGAACTAAGTGACCCCAAAGGGCACTAAGAGACTCCAGAAGGACGATAAAGGGACCTTGAAGGGTACTAAGGGACCCCGAAGGGACGATAAAGTGTTCCAAAGGATCTAAGTGACCCTGAAGGGCACTAAAGGACCCAGAAGGGACGATAAAGTGATCTCGAAGGGTACTAAAGACCCCGAAGGGACGATAAAGCATTCCAAGGGAACTAAGTGACCTCGAAGGGCATTAAGGGACCCCAAAGGGACGATAAAGTGTTCTGAAGGAACTAAGTGATCCCGAAGGGCACTAAGGGACCCCGAAGGGACAATTGAGTGACCCCGAAGGGCACTAAGGGATCCTGAGGGACTAATTAGTGGCGTCTGAAACTCCATATTCTGAGAGAAGCGATTTGACCTGCAAGAATTGACAAAAAAATAATTGAGGCTTGCAAGAGAAAAGTTGAGTGACTCACGTAAAGTTGTCTTCCTTAATGAGTTCAATGGATCTGTATATTTTAAAGGCAACACAAAGCTTGAGCAGAGCCTACAAGTAGAAGCTGATCTGAAAAAACAAAAAAAAATAGTTCTTTTCGAAGTTCAGCCGTATATATACTTGGTTGCAAGGATTTGCAATACATGGAGAAGTCCAAGAAGATGGTTTGGTGTTATAATAACTTTTCATGAGGTCTCAGGTTCAAAACTAGCAACTAGCATGAAAATATTTATATTATTTTTACATATCCAATCATCTGCCATGTCATCATCCAATCAGCATTCAGTGCCCAGTCAACCGCCACATCACTTCCTGCATGTGCGTGGAAAGAAAGAAAGAAGAGAAAAAAAATGAAGAAGAAAGAAAAAAGAAGAAAAAAAAGGAAAAAAAAAAGAAGAAAGAAAGAAAAAAATGGAGAAGAAAAAAAAGGCAGAAAGAAGAAAAAAAAGGAAGGATGTGAATGGGAAAAAAAAAAAGGAAATGCTACTAGAGTTCATGAGATTTCTCTCAATTATTCTCTAATATGAAGAGTCTAAAACGCATATTACATATATATAATGGTGGATTAATCCTTTTTGTAATTGGATTTTCAAGATTCCAACTCAATTTGAACATGAAAAACCAAATCCTATTTTAGATTGGACAAGAAAAAAAGTTCTATTTGCAATAGGATTCTCAAGTCTGACACTTGGACAAGGAAAAAAAATCATATTTGTAACAGGATCCTCAAGTCTTCAATTTCGCTTGGATAAGAAAAAAAAAAAAGTCCTATTGTTTTCAAGACTCCAATTCAACTTGACAAAGAAGACATCTGCTTTGCAATTGGATTTTCGCAAAAAAAAATCCAAAAATTAAATACTTCAAGTCCCACTTTGAATACGTGACAAACTCAATATAGTGCGAGACTTGAAGTAGGGGCAATTTGTAGACATTAACAAAATTACATGATGGACCCAAAATATAATTTTGGCTTATCTTCAGTTTAGCCCACTTTGAAATTTGGCTCAATGAGTCAGATAATTTAAATCCCAGCCCACCACAAATAAATGGGTCACGGGCTGATCCAAATTATCTAAAAACGACCAAACCCACTTGAAAATGAATCAAATAGATAATTAAATATATATACATATATATATATATATATATATAATTATCATCAAAGATAATTATTACGTATATATTGGATAATTATCACAATTATCATAAAGGATAATTATAGGATAATTATCAAAAGAACGATAAGTTACAAATCTACCCCTCTGGTGAGCCTACAAATAAAGGGTCCAGAGGTGTGGGAGAGAGGGAGAGAAGACTCTGACAGAATACTGAAGCTTTGTCAAACTCTACCTTCAATCAACACTTGAAACATTGAAGACATATGGTCATCCAACCTTCAAAGCTTTGAAGAACAACAATAACAAGCACATTCAATGTCGTGTCATTTTTCCTCCATGATTCAACAAATTTAAAGAATCATCAACAAAACTGTTCGAGATCAAACTTCTTCAAACCTCGATCAAAAATTCTCACGGGCATTTTTCAACAACAAACACTTGAAGAGAACTCTCAATAACCTGATTTAAGATCAAGCTCCAGTAGCCCTTGAATCCGGAGAAAAATGAGACCAGAGGATTCTCACAAAAAGTTGACTCTACAGAAGTCTTCACTCAAAATCCAAAGCTTGAAAGCATCTAAACCCTAAAGGAGAAGAACAAAAACACATTATCCACGTGCCGTTCTTCACCAAAGTTATAATTCGATTCAAAATCAAGCTCCAGCAGCCCTTGAATCTGGATCACCAAGGAGATCAAATTAGAGGAATTTGTCTTTCTTTTGTAAAGACCCACAGAGATTTATAAATCATACTTATTGAAATTAATATATTTGATATATTTGTCCACGTGTTTTGATCTTTTTTTCAGACTCAAAAATTGTGTGTACAATGTCCTTTGAGTAATTGGAGGGGTAAAAACATATAATACATACAGTATTAGGGTTGAGTGTAATCATGTGCCAAACTTCGGGGTGTCTGAATATAGGGTTTGCCAAATTATAAATATATGTGTAGTTAGAGCAAACCTCAGGGGGTGAGAGTGTATTTTGTTCTAAATATTTTTTTAATTTTTTTTCGCAATTGGTTGTACAATGTTTATGTTTATTAAGCTTTCTAGAAGACCTGTGTAAAAAGCTTTAGGTCAATGACACCCAAACTAGATCGTCTTAGGGCATTAGGTGTAAAGACACCCCAAATGACTTAATAACTTAAGTCAAGTAGGATACAAACCCATATAACTTTGCAATAAACTACTATTATAATTATTAGACTCTCACATTTGGCACTAACGCTCATTGCTTACTGAGGCAAGATGTCCAATTACTTGGTGAGAAAAACCATTTACTTTTGGCATAGACACTCAATGCTTACTGAGGAAAGAGGCCCGATTACTCATTGAAACTTATGATTTATTTTTATTTTTTTCTTTTTTTTCACTTCTCTTTTTATTTTATTTTTTTATCATATGTATATATCTCATCATGCCAAAGAGACCAACTCTCCAAGGTCACCAAATCATATTAGACACCATCAAAATATAAACCAAGGAGAAAACATTCACCTCACAAGAAAGTTACTAGTCTGCACATGTGACACGTGAAGTCCACTAGAAACTAACAACTACAAGATATCTCATGTGAATAATAACGTGGATCACTGTAATCAAAACATGGTGTTAGAAGTTCAAAAATACTACAAAGAACACTTCATAGACCTACAAGATGTATTAATCCTTGACACATGTAAAGTATTTCTTAAAAATTCCTAAAAAGGATAATATCATACTAAAAACCAACAATAGAAAATAAAATAATAATTAAAAAGACAAGTTCCAAACTATAATAATAATAACCTATGAGTTTACTTTAAAGGAACAATGTAAGGGCAAAACTATCACTTGGTCCAATGGGTTGAACTAATACATATATAGACTAGGCCCAAGTCGGCCTGACCTCAAGTATCAGCAGAAGGCACAAAGGCTAAAGCAGCCCAACTCAAATACTAACCCAAAACTTAAAAAGGAATTAAAATTCTTGAGAGTAAAGTTAGCTATAAATTAGGAAATCAGAGTCCTAAAAGGATTCTAATTCCTACATGTATAAATACCCAATAAGTCATCAATACAAGAGAACTCAAGAGGAGACAGTACCCAGTCTTCTACTCATGCAAGATTATGACTGAGGCAGAGCAGAGGTACTCGAAAGTGGAAAAAGTTATGTTGGCCTTGGTCCAGGCAAAGAGGAAGCTTATGCACTATTTCAAGGCTAACACAATCATTGTCCCAACCAAATTCTCAGTTAGAGCAATCCTTCAGAAGCCTGATCAATTGGGGAGAGTAGCCAAATGGGCAATTGAATTGGGTGTCTATGACATAACCTATGAACCTCAGACCACCATAAAAGGATAGGCAGTAATAGATTTCTTACTAGAGTATGAGCCAGAAGGCGATGAAGAGGCAAAGGATACAGCTCAACCCGAATGAAAACTCTTTGTCGATGAATCATCAACACAAGCAAGATCAGGGAAATCCAGACTCCTGATGGAACAGCCTTGCAAGAAGTAATTCATCTCGAGTTTCCTGCATCAAATAATGAAGCCGACTACGAGGCCCTCTTAGCAGGACTAAGACTGGCACAAACACTCCAAGTAAAGAACTTGCAATTTTTTAGTGATTCTCAATGAATCGTAAAACAAGTTAGTGGGAATTATCTTCCAAAAGATGATCGCATGAAAGCCTATAAAGCCCTGGTAGAAAGGCAGCTCAAAGAGTTTGATCAAGTTAAAGTTCTTTAAATTTCAAGAGACCTAAACCTGAACGCCAATAGGTTAGCATGTTCAGCCTCAGCAGCTTAGCCAGATCTGATTAGAATAACCTGGTGGACTCTTTGTAGAAGCCTAGTATCCACGCCCTGATAGGCGTTGAATGTTACGCATTCTAGCCTCTTAACTTGTGTATTTTATTCTCTTAGTGATAGATTATTTTGTTATTTTACTTTGTTTTAGTATTTTCTGTATTTTCAGGGCCTTAATGATTATTTCAGTTAAAACCATGATTTTGGCCTTTTAAAGAGGACATCTAAGATGGTTAGATGAAACCTACATCTAAGAGATCCATTCACCTAGTTATTTTAACTCAAATCAACCCAAGGAAGAGGTCCAAGAGAATTACAGCTGTTTAAGAAGGTTTCGGGCCTGAAGCCCAAATCTGCGCATAATACAGTCTTAATTTCGTTTTGGAAAATGGACCAAAAGTCTTATTTATGAGCCTCAAGTAGACCTAATTTCTGTAAAGGGTTGAACGAAATTTGATTCTGCACACTTTTGTATTTCACGAAAATTCCGTGAATCGGACATCTAGTGGGTCAAAAGTTGGGCCGAAGGTCAGCATGAAAAACCCACTTGATTAGTGCTGCAGGAAAACCTAATTAATTCCTAATTGGATTAGAAATTTGGTGTATTCTCTTGGGGCATAAAGTGAAGAATTGGAGGCTGAGGTTGGGGGAGATAACAGAGATTGGAGAGTCTGAGAGGGTATTGGAGAGTCTGAGAGGGTTTAGAAGAGAACAGAAACATATTTGAAGAGCCATTGGAGAATGAAGTCATACGCATAATTCATGAAGATGATGCCTTCTTCCTCAACAGTTGAAGCTTCTTCTTCTACCATGAGCGGCTAGTTCATCCACTAGGGTTTTGATGTAGCCCTAACAAAGTATCAATGGTTTGATTATTTTAATTATTGGGGACCTTTATATACATGCATAGATTGTGTAATTTAGAGGATTCTTATTATAAAATTGAGCAATAAAAGTCTTGTAAATTCAGTTTCAATGATTTCTTATCTTGTCTTAGATATTTAGTTGTTGTTATTGAACTCAATCTCTCTTATTTTCTGTGATCATGAGAGCGATTATTACACAATGGTAATCACTGAATATATCATTAAAATCTTTGATGGATTATGCCTAGAGAAGATGAACCATACTGCACCCTAGATTAGAGTAGTTAGGCAGATGGCCCATGCCAATCGAAGATAGTCCATGGCTTAGCCTTAATCATATGTTATCTTCTTGACAGATGAAGGTGAGCTTGTAGCCACCGACACCATTTATGCATGATGTAATTCCCCTATAGTTGATTCAATTGACCATTGATTGTGGAGTTAGTGGTGAAGTCAAACACCCTAGATTTCTCTCATATTATCTTCAATATCTATTTTACCTTAATTTATTTTATTTTACTTTTTGATTAGTTTAAAAATCAGAATTCTTTTATTTATAAATTTAATTATAATT
Organism: Cornus controversa; assembly: GCA_026545225.1. Classification (NCBI taxonomy): domain Eukaryota; kingdom Viridiplantae; phylum Streptophyta; class Magnoliopsida; order Cornales; family Cornaceae; genus Cornus; species Cornus controversa. The sequence goes on along the minus strand of CM048845.1, from coordinate 25,091,719 downwards.
AATTCCATATTCCAACTCGTTAGACCATAATCCCTGAGGTACGATACCCCTTTCGATAGCCCTATTCTACAAGGAATTTGTTCTATTGCGAAGTGTGGAAATTTTTAATTGATATACTTTTTGAGTCACACTCACACACGAATCAATTTTTCGTACCATTGCCGAGGATTATCTATTTGATTGATTGGATTTTATAGAATTAATTTTAATTGAATTTTTAGTTTAGGAAATTTTTATATTTTGTTTTTAATTTTGTTTGTGTTTTCTTTTCAGGTGCTTTTGGTTAATATATGCAAGGTCGTCGCTCTGTAGCTGATCATTTGATAACTCTTGATCCTGAGCCTAAACGTACTCTTAGACAACAGAGGAACATCCCTGTTGATACCAGTGTGCAAGAGGAAGAATTAATTGAAGACATGGCAGAAGAGAGGAATAACAACCTTGTTCCTAATGCTGATGGAAAAAAAGAGCTAGATCGCTTAAGGACTACTATGTTCCTGAGACATATACCTCACCAGTAGGTTTTCAACTGCCTAATGTCATAGCACAGAATTATGAGATCAAGTCCAGCATTATTCAGATGCTACCATCTTATTTTGGACTGACTCAAGAAGACCCTTACAAGCGTCTGGATGACTTCATTGAAGTGTGCTCAACTACCAAAATTCATAACTTCTCTGAAGATGCTTTCAGAATGAGACTTTTTCCATTCTCCCTGAAAGACAAAGCAAAGTATTGGTTCAATTCTCTACCAGCAGGTTCTATCACGACTTGGATTCAGATGCAACATGAGTTTCTCAAGAAGTATTTTCCGATAGGGAAGACCAATCAGTTCAGACGTGATATCACTGATTTTTCCCAACATGAGGGGGAATAATTTTATGAGACATGGAAAAGATTCAAAGACCTTCTTAGGAAGTGTCCCCATCATCAAGTTCATAAGTGGCAACTAGTGCAGAGTTTTCATGAAGAGCTGACAGAAGCCAACAGACAGATGGTTAATGCATCTTGTGGAGGCACTTTTATGTTGAAGAGTGAAAAAGAGGCATGGACCTTATTTGAAAATCTTAGTGACAACTCTCTACAACATGTGTCCTCTACTCGTTCTAACAGACCTGTCACTACAAGGAAGACTGATGGGATTTTTGAGGTTGGTTCTTCAGAAGTTATGCCAATTGATATTGATTTAATTGCACAGAAGGTAGTAGCAATTATGGCTGCCAATCAAACTCCTTCTACTTCAAATTCTTCATTGCTAGGCCTTTGTGAATTTTGCTCTAGTCCTATGCATAATGTGAGCAATTGTCTTTCGATGGGGCAATTTTGTGATGTTCAACATGAGCAAGTCCAAGCTACATTCATTGGACCAATGAATCCTCCACGAGGTAATACTTACAATCCTATATGGAGGAATGATCCTAGTTTTTCTTACAGTAACCAAGGGGCAGCAATGCAACCATCATATCAACCTAGGACTTTTGTGCCTCAACGGCAGTATCAAACACAAAGTCCTATGGCCTAAAGAATTTCTGCTATTGAAAACAAGCTGACACTTACCTTGTCCAAATTTGACAAGCTTGATTCTCTTATAGAGACAGTGCAAGCTACTACAGCAACAGTACAATCTACAGTTCAGCTAGTGCACTCGCATTCACAATCTATTGCCAAACTGGAATCTCAATTTGGACAGCTTGCTACTTCATTGAGTAGAAGAGAAGAAGGGAAGCTCCCTAGTCAACTAATTGCTAATCCAAGAGGGATGCAAGCTTCCACAAGCAACCCACACCATGAGCAAGTTCAAGCCATTACCGCTTTGAGGAGTGGGAAAATAATTGATAATAAAGTGGGTGAGAAGAAAGAAGAAGAAAAAGTGACCACAAGTCCAAGTGCTAAAATTCCTTATGAGCCCAAGGCTCCTTTCCCACAACATTTTCTTAAAGCATCTAAATTGGGGAAGCAAGGGGACAAGCTGCATGACATGATGGAGGTGTTTCAACAAGTGAAGATTAATTTGCCACTCCTTGATGCCATCAAGCAAATTCCTCTTTATGCTAAATTTTTGAAGGACTTGTGCACTCAGAAAAGGCGTTCTAAAAACCATGTGCCAAAGAAAGTGATGTTGCCACAACAAGTGAGTTCTATAATTCAACAGTGTACTCCTCCCAAGTATAAAGATCCTAGTGCCCCAACTATCTCATGCATCATTGGGGTGCACCATGTTGATAAAGCTTTTCTTGATTTGGGTGCAAGTGTGAATTTGCTACCCTATTCAGTCTACTTACATTTGGGCTTGGGAGAATTGAAGCCTACCTCGGTGGTATTGCAATTTATAGACAGATCAACAAAGCACCCAGGGGAATCATAGAAGATGTGCTCATTAAAGTGGACAAGTTCTACTTTTCTGTTGATTTCATTGTACTTGACACTGAGCCGGTTCATAACCCGAAGAGGCACATTCCAGTGATCTTTGGTCAACCTTTCTTGGCTACTGCTGATGCTTGCATAAATTATAGGTCAGGGATCATGGATATCTCGTTTGGCAACATGAATGTCAAGTTTAATGTGTTCAATGCTATCCAACACCCTCCAGATCAGAGTTATGTGTTCTGTATGGATGATATTGAAGAATATGTAGAGGAATTTGTGTCATCCTCTATATCTCAAAACTCCTTGGAGGTATGTAAGTCTCTTTATGACTTTGAGAAAATTAATGATGAAGGGTTGTGTGAAGAAGTGCATTCTATGCTGGAAGTGGATGTTATTCAAAATACTCCACCTTGGAGAATTCCAATTGAGCCACTACCTTCTCTCTCTAGCACTCCCCTAGTGCCTTCATTCAGGTCCCCTCCATCCTTAGAGTTGAAGCCTTTGCCTGACAAGTTAAAATATGTATTTTTGGGGGCACAGAAAACTCTTCCTGTTATAATTGCCTCTGATCTGACAAAAACTCAAGAAAAGCGCTTAGTAGAGGTCTTATATCAACATCGTGAAGCAATTGGTTGGAGTGTTGCTGATCTTAAGGGCATTGATCCCTCAATTTGCATGCACAAAATCTATTTAGAAGAAGGATGTAAGCCATCTAGAGAGGCACAGAGGCGACTGAACCCCAACATGAAGGAGGTGGTAAAGAAAGAGGTTGTCAAGTTACTTAATACAGGTATTATTTATCCAATTTTTGACAGCACATGGGTGAGTCCAACACAAGTGGTTCCTAAGAAGTCTGGTCTTACCATTGTTCCTAACTCTATGGGAGAGTTTGTTCCACAACGTACTGCCACAGGTTAGTGTGTTTGCATTGATTATAGAAAGCTTAATTCTATGACAAGGAAGGATCACTTCCCTCTTCCATTCATTGATCAAATACTTGAAAGGTTAGCTGGTCAGAGCTATTATTGCATTCTGGATGGCGACTCTGGTTATAACTAAGTGGATATGGATCCAGAAGATCAAGAGAATACTACTTTCACTTGTCCCTTTGGTACTTTTGCTTATCGTCGTATGCCATTTGGATTATGTAATGCTCCGGCGACATTCCAGAGATGTATGATAGCCAACTTTTCTGACATGGTGGAAAAATTCTTGGAGGTATTCATGGATGACTTCTCTATTTTTGGATCATCCTTTGAAAATTGTTTGAGCAATTTATCAATTGTGCTTCAAAGGTGCTGAGAACAGAATTTGGTACTTTGTTGGGAGAAGAGCCATTTCATGGTGAAAGAGGGTATTGTATTGGGCCATATTGTTTCAGAGAGAGGCATTGAAGTTGATAAAGCAAAGATCGACCTAACTGCTACTTTGCCTCCTCCAACTTCGGTAAGGCAAGTTCGATCTTTCTTAGGCCATGCTAGGTTCTATAGAAGATTCATCAAGAATTTTAGTAAAATTGCTCGACCATTGTGCCATTTGTTATCTAAAGATGTTCCATTTACCTTTGATGAAGAATGTGTGCAAGCTTTTGAAAAGCTTCGGTCTCTGTTATCCTCTGCACCAATCATGTAATCTCCAAAATGGGCTCTACCTTTTGAAATCATGTGTGATACCTCTGATTATGCAGTGGGAGTAGTGTTGGGACAAAGAGAAGAGAAACGACCATATGTCATCTATTACGCTAGTAAAACTCTCTCTGATGCCCAACTCAATTATACAACCACAGAGAAAGAGCTTCTAGCTGTAGTATTTGCCTTGGACAAGTTTCGTTTTTATTTATTAGGGTCCAAGGTGGTTGTCTACTCTGATCATGCAGCATTAAGACATTTATTGGCGAAGAAAGAAACAAAATCGCGTCTTATTCGATGGATTTTATTGTTGCAAGAACTAAATTTGGAAATAAAAGACAAAAAAGGGACTGAGAATGTGGTGCGGATCATTTATCTCGGATTAAGTTTGAGTCGGTGATCGATGCATTACCTATTTGAGACTCATTTTCGGATGAACAATTGCTTAAAATTTGTGAAATGAAAGTAAATGGGAAAAGGTTGAAGCATTGTGTGGAAGGATGTGTGCCAAGAAGAGACGTAGAATCCGTCGACTTGACGGATCCCGTCTATCCGACTTAATCCCTTCGGAGAGTTGATCGTCTCCTACAGACGTTAAATTGTAGGTTTTGTATGTAATTCTAACCTTTAATTTCTTTACTTTTCTTTGATTTTAATTTTTAGTTTTAGTTTTCTTAAATTTTCTTTCAATTCTAGTTGCGTTTTAATATTTTTTTCTTTGAGTTTTTGATGTATAAGTTGCTTCCGGAGGATGCCAAGAGGTGTACCGAGGTATTTGGACTCAAGACGGGTGAAAAAACGTGCTCTCGGTCGACCTTGGGCGATGGAGACTCAAAAATTACATGTCCCGGTCGACCTTGGGCGATGGAGGGTCAAACAAACTTCCAAGAGGGGGATCGATCGCCCCTGAGGAGGGGGATCGATCGCCCCATGATTTTTCAAGGGGAATTCCACCAGAAGGTGGGCAATCGATCGCCCACCCCAAGGCGGATCGATCGCTCAAGCCCTTTTATGGGCTGCCCGAAATTTTAAGGCCTATAAAGGCCACCTCTCCTCCTTTGTTGCAACTACTTGCTTCCTTGACCTCTTTGAGCTCCAATTTAAGTCCTACTTCAACCGAAAAATTATTTTCTTCAATTGGTGATTCTTAAACAAGTATTCAACATTGATCATCATCACCATCAACATCAAAACCGGATTGATCATCACTAGTTCTCAAAGGAAGCTCTCACTTTTTCAAGTTCTACATCAAAGTAAGTGAAGTTTTTCTTTGGTGAAATTGTGCAAATCTTTTTTAGGGCATTTGAAGACCAAGTTTGGGGGATCAAATTGGTGAATTAAGTTGTTCAATTTGGGTGGAAAAATTGCCGGAAAGAGGAGGTTGAGGGATACAATTTTATTGTCACGCCAAGTGTTTGGTTTAATTCCTCAACCAAACTTTTTTCTATTTTTATGGCACCAAAGAGAGCAAGTCACCAAGGTGCTTCAAGTTCACGCAATCCTCGCCAAGCGAGGCATAATCCAGCACCCGGTTCCTCGAGATCTCACCGAGAAGGTATTTATGAGCGATGGCATCCAAGGGTTTTGAACTTTGAAACAACGTTTGACATCGCCGAACTTTATGGTATGTTTCCCAAGACACGATAGGGGATTTCTGACATCCGTCGTCGTCGGTCGGCATCAATTTTTGTTCCACTCTCTTCTACTATCTACCCGAGGCTTGTCAAGGTATTTTATCAAAACTTAATGCCGAAACCTGATGAGCGGGATGTGCTTATTTCTTAAGTAGATGGAACAGTAGTTCAGGTGGATATGTTATCCATTGCTATTGCCATGGGTTGCCCTCATGAGTGCCCAGATGATTTGACTTATATCTATACTCCTCTACCCGACGATTTGTCAGTGGGTAATTTGGTTGCACGTTTGTGTGCTAACCAATTTTTTGGGCCCAAAAGGAATGCAGCTTCCAAGTCTTCTATGCCAAATCACTTATGGTTCCTTGATGCTATTTTACTCAAGAATATATGTCCCATTGGACATAAAATCGAGAGACGTCAAGAGTTCCTTAGATCCTTATATGCCATACATTTTGGGCATTGGTTATCATTCCCACAGATTGTCTGGGGCCAGATGGAAAGTTCTATTCCAAAGTTGTGGCCAAGGCACCAGACAGTGCAAGTGACTGGGAGTTTCCATTCCTGACTATCATTCATCAGTTGCTTATTGCACAGGGGTATACAGTCCATGGAGACGAGCTTGCCTTTCCACATGATATTCATTATGGCTCGCATGACTAGAATTTGAGCCGATCTCATATGCACCAGAGAGTCATAGCTACGCCTGGTGAAGTGTCTCAGTTGGTCCAGGGAGGAGAACCTGTAGATACACCACCACCAGTGGAAGATCCAGAGGAGATGGAAGTAGAGGACGAAGAGGTACATGCACAAGCTGGTGGCTGTGATTATCAGTATTTAAAGGGGCAGATTGCTGGGTTGACAGCCCAGTTTGGCACCCTACAAACAGAGGTATCCACACAGTTTGGAGCAATGAGGACTGAGATAGCAGATCACCTTCATGAAACTCGCCAAGACCAACTAGAGATGAGGAGGATGCTGCGTGCACTGATGCGCCAGGCAAACTTGGATCTGGATGCTCAGTCACCACCACATCCTTGACAGGAAGGTAACTCTCTTTTGTATTTTATTTTATTTTATTCTTAGTTTTTATTTTTCTTTTTTAGTTTATTTTTCTTTCTGTAATTAGATTTTTATTATTATTATAAAAAATTAAAAAAAAAAAATTTTTTACGATTTTTCTCTTTCATATTTATTTTCACCCATACTATTTCACTTGATCTTTGGGGTATAGTGGTTTGTTTTGACAGGTTGTAATATCCAAGTTTGGGGGTGTGCTTGCATTGCCTTCATACAACTTGGTGTGCTCTATTTTCTTGCTACTCAGACTCCGGATTTCTGATAACATCATTCTTACTCTTCTCTATGCTTTTATTGGGTGTACATTGAGGACAATGTACAATTTAAGTTTGGGGATGAGGCGATGCCTATTTTTGTACTTTATTGCATATGGGGGGAAATCTTTGTGAAATTCTTCTTGTTTTAGGATTTTTGTTTATTTTATTTTCTTAGTTTGTTTTCTATTTTCTTTTGTTTTATTTTTAGATACAATGTTTTGACATTATTTAAGGGATTAGTACCTTATGTAGGTGCTTAACTTGCAATTTTTTAGTATGTTTTATATTTTTGGAAACTGTGGTTTAAATTAAGTGGTTTTAATCATGGATTGCAATAACATGTTTTGGGGTGATTAATTTTGGTTTCCTTACATGCACAAACACACTAGCATAGTCTTATGGGGTATAAACTTTGGCTTTGAGTTATTGAGTTACATATGCTTAATATTAATTAGTATCTCTTAAGAATGAGTACCGATGATGTGTTTACTTGACTTCAATGAAAAAAAAAAAGAGAAAAAGAAATATATGTTGAATAGCAAATCAATTTGATCCTTTTCATGAGTAACCGGGCCTCTATGCCTCAGGAAGCACGGAGTGTTCACGTCAAAAGTGAAAGGGTGAGAAAAGATGAGCATTGGTTGTCTTGATTTGTAGCCTGACTGATTCGAGTAATTAGGTTCTTCGGGGTATCTTTAAGCCTAGTGCCCTAAAGCCATCTGGTTTGGGAGCCACTGACTGAAAGCTTGCTACATGGATCTTTCAGAAAGCTTAATAAATCAAGACATTGCACGACCAATAAAGCAATGAAAAAAAATAAAAGAATTGAAATGATGAAAAAGTCATGTATTCATGTTTGGAAGTATGATTTCAATAAGGGGAGCTAGTGAGTTGAAGGGGTATGTGCCTTAATATATTCAGAGCTTGGTTATGCCACATGAGATGATTGCTAATTCACTTTACACGAGGGAGTTAGAGTTGGTTATTTTGAGATATGTTGATGTGAATTACGTGTGGGGATCACTGATTTGAATTATAGAATTTGAAAGTTTGGAATTATTCTTGAATGCAAGTTTGTAACTATATATTGTAATCTTCTTCTCGAATTAATGTTGAAACAGAATTTTGAATGTTTGTGGGTAACATTTCTGGAAACCCTCACGAGACTATACTCGTCCACTAGGGGGAACCTAGGGGTTTAAAGGCTTGTTGCATATGCTAAATGCAATCGTTTCTCCTACGAAAGTGGAGTTGGGTAGTTTAGTTAGTATTTGTTAGTTTCTTTTGTTTTAGTTTTGTTTTATTCTATTACTAAGGGACTAGCACTATGTAAGATTGGGGGTGTGATAGGCGTTGAATGTTACGCATTCTAGCCTCTTAACTTGTGTATTTTATTCTCTTAGTGATAGATTATTTTGTTATTTTACTTTGTTTTAGTGTTTTCTGTATTTTCAGGGCCTTAATGATTATTTCAGTTAAAACCATGATTTTGGGCTTTTAAAGAGGACATCTAAGATGGTTAGATGAAGCCTACATCTAGGAGATTCATTCAACCATTTATTTTAACGCAAATCAGCCCAAGGAAGAGGTCCAAGAGAATTACAACTGATTAAGAAGGTTTCGGGCCTGAAGCCCAAATCTGCCCATAATACAGTCTTAATCCCGTTTTGGAAAATGGACCAGAAGTCTTATTTTCGAGCCTCAAATAGACCTAAATTTTTTAAAAAGCTGAACGAAATTTGATTCTACACACTTTTGTATTTCACAAAAATTCCGTAAATCGGACTTCTAGTGGGTCAAAAGTTGGGTCGAACGTCAGCAGGAAAAACCCACCTAATTAGTGCTGCGGGAAAACCTAATTAATTCCTAATTGGATTAGGACTTTGGTGTATTCTCTTGGGGCATAAAGTGAAGAATTGGAGGCTGAGGTTGGGGGAGATAACAGAGATTGGAGAGTCTGAGAGGGCTGAGAAGAGAACAGAAACATATTTGCAGAGCCATTGGAGAACGAAATCATACACATAATTCATGAAGATGATGCATTCTTCCTCAACAGTTGAAGCTTCTTCTTCTACCATGAGCGGCTAGTTCATCCACTAGGGTTTTGATGTTGCCCTAACAAAGCATCAATGGTTTGATTGTTTTAATTATTGGGGACCTTTATATACATGCATAGATTGTGTAATTTAAATGATTCTTATTATAAAATTAAGCAATAAAAGTCTTGTAAATTCAGTTTCAATGATTTTTTATCTTGTTTTAAATATTTAGTTGTTGTTATTGAACTCAATCTCTCTTATTTTCTGTAATCATGAGACCAATTATTACACAATGGTAATTACTGAATATATCATTAAAAACTTTGATGGATTATGCCTAAAGAAGATGAACCATACTGCACCCTAGATTAGAGTAGTTAGGCAGATGGCTCATGCCAATCGAAGATAGTCCATGACTTAGCCTTAATCATATGTTATCATCTTGACGAATGAAGGTGAGCTTGTAGCCACCGACACCACTTATGCATGATGTAATTCCCCATAGTTGATTCAATTGACCATTGATTGTGGAGTTAGTGGTGAAGTCAAATACCCTAGATTTCTCTCATATTATCTTCACTTTCTATTTTACTTTTTAAGTAATTTAAAAATCAAATTTCTTCTCCTTATAAATTTAATTAGAATTAATTTAGTATTCCAACTCATCAGACCATAATCCCTGAGGTACGATACCCCTTTCGATAGCCCTATTCTGCAAGGAATTCGTTTTATTGCGAAGTGTGGAAATTTTTAATTGATATACTTTTTGAGTCACAACGCCCAGAAAGAGGTACTGGTCATATAGAACCAACCTAGCTGGATAGATCCTATCAAAGCTTATCTTGTTAACAGAGTATTGCCAGATTGAAAAGAAAAAGCAAGAAGAATTAGAATGAATTCTTCCAGATACACTATGATCGACAAGCACCTCTATAGGAGATCGTTCTCGAGGCTGTACCTGAGATGTGTGATCCCTACAAAATAAAAAGAAATACTCCCCATAATCCATGAATGTGTGTGTGGAAACCATTCGGGAGGATGATCATTGGCCTATAAGGCCCTTACTCATGGGTATTTTTGGCTGTATATGGCAAGGAAAGCCGAAGAACATGCCAAAAAGTCTGATAAATGTCAACTGCACACAAGTGTACCGCGTCAGTCCCCGGAGGACCTGGCCACTATGGCCAGCCCTTGGTTATTCATGAAATAGGGGATGGACTCAGTAGGGCCTCTCCCAAAGGCCACTAACAGCAAAAAATATGTAGTCTTAGCCACCGACGACTTCACAAAGTGGGTTGAAGCGGAAACATACGCGACAATCACTCATGTTCAAGTCATCTTGAGTAACATCATCTGTCGGTTTGGGTTGCCAGAGTCCATTGTCATGGACAATGCCATAAATTTTGACAGCAAGCCGATAGAAAAGTCGTTCAGGAAGTATGGAATTACCAGAAGTTCTTTTCCAAGTCATACCCACAGGGCAATGACCAAACAAAAATAACTAACTAGGCCATCTTTGAGTACGTCCAAAAGAAACTAGAAGCCCGTAAAGGTAAGAAGCTGAAAGAGCTGCCCAAAGTTCTCTGGGCCAACCAAACGACACCAAGGCGCCTGACCTGTGAAAGTTTGTTTTGTCTGGCTTAAGGGTCTAAAGCAGTAATACCAACTGAACTGTCCGGCCCAACCATCCAAACGAAAGTACTGGAAATGGGGCAAAATGACCAAATCTTGGAAGAAAAAAGAAAGACAGCTCAGATAAGGCTGGTGGCCTATCAGAAGATGGTCAAAAATAGCTATGACAGAAAAGTGAAACATCGAGCGCTCAGCCACAGGGATTGGGTGCTACGAAAGGTCACTGACAATACAAAAAAGTAAAACACTAAAAAATTCACAGCAAAATGGGAAGGCCAGTATGAAATCACGGAAGTGATCAGCAAGGGCACATACAGGTTTTGCAGAGTTAGCAATGCAGAAGCAATTCACAAGCCTTAGAATGCAACCCACCTGGAAAGGTATTATGTTTAACATTCCAACATGTTCAAGTTAAGTTATTCCTTTTTGGCAGTATATCTTCTAGTTTTAAAAGAAAAAATAGTTGAAGAAATTGATAAAACGTGCATCTTTTAAAAAGAGCACTTCTCTGTCAAAAAAGGAAATGACATAGGTCCCACATCGAATAAAACATTCCATACTATATACCAAATAAGGACAGAGTTAAAACTCTACAATCTTAGTAAGACATGGCAACTGTGCAAAAAACACAGGCACAGTTGCATTGTTTTGCCTTTTACTCAAAGTATTTTGCCACTGAGGCAAACCTTGCGTATTTTACAAACATAATCTCCAAATTTCTTGGTAAAATTCGTATGGTTGAAATTCGCCATATTAGAATCCTTAAGTTAAACTCGGGTGATACAGCCTTATTATTTCTAAAGAAAGGAATACACTTTCCTTATCGATGGCCTCAAACATGATGAGAGTCATATTTTAAAGGGTCATCAAAGAAGAAAAATACATGGGCTAATCCCACACCGAAAAAAAGTCCATGCCTGCTCTTTAGCAAGAATAATGACCCAAGAGGCCATAGGCCCAACTCAAGTTAAGGTCTTAAACGTGCGATCGCTTATTGAAGTTAAGGTCGGAACACTGATCGCTTATTAAATAAAAGAGGTCATAGGCCCAAATCAAGCTAAGGTCTTAAATGACCGATTGCTTATTGAAGCTAAGGTCTGAATGACCAATTGTTTTTTAAATAAAAAAGACCGTAGGCCCAAATCAAGCTAAGGTCTTAAACGATCGATCGCTTATTGAAGCTAAGGTCTAAATGACTGATCGCTTATTAAATAAAAGAGGCCATAAACCTAAATCAAGCTAAGGTCTTAAGCGAGCGATCGCTTATTGAAACTACGGTCTGAACGACTGATCGCTTATGAAATAAAAGAGGCCATAGGCCCAAATTAAGCTAAGATCTTAAACGACCGATCGCTTATTGAATCTAATGTCTAAATGACTTATTGCTTATTAAATAAAAGAGGCCATAGGCCCAAAATAAGCTAAGGTCTTAAACGTTCAATCGCTTACTAAAAGCTAAGGTTTGAACGACCAAGAGGCCATAGGCCCCATTCAAAGCAATTTGCAGGAAGTGTAGACATCATTAAATGTTGATTGCTTGAGTTTGTCCCCTGCTCAATTTTCTGAAAGAAAAAAGAGAGAGGCATCAAATGCCAAATGCTGATCGCTAGCATAACTAGAACTGGGAAAGTTCCTAGCTCAAAGAAAGGGTCCAAACCCATCCATCAGAAGTAATTGTCAATACAAGCAGTTATCAGGAGCAAAAGTATCAATCTATATCTTATAATGAACTTGAAGCAGAAAAGTATTTGTATTAATCAAAAGGTTCATTACAAAAAGGAAGGCCCAAGTTCACCCCCCCCAAAAAAAATAAAATAAAAAAAGAGCTCATTCTGAGGCCTACAAAAAAAAGAAGAAAAACAAAGCGTCAACTATAGGGAGCCACCCCATCCTCTTTATTGAAGTCCTAGTCAAAGGAATCAACAATCAGGGTGCCCTATTTAGTTGGGGGTGGCACCTCTGAAGTAATCTAACCGGCAGGAGAGAGGCTAGGTGGAGAAAAGGCAGAAAAAATAGGAACAAGAGTTGAACACGAACTCTTGAGGAAGTCTGCAAACTTGCTTTTGGCTTTGCCAGGCAAGGAAATTTCATATTCACCAAATGATTCAAGAGCCTGATCAGCATCAAACTCATCAGGATCAACATAGTCCCATTTAGCTTTAGGCTTGCCTCCCTATTCGAAGTCATAGCAAAAGCCATCAGCCATCTTCAAAGCTGGGATCTTCAGAAATCACTGATATATATCAAGTCCCCTAGCCTTACAAAGTTGTAGCATAGCCTCAAGTTTAGCCTCTCTCTCCTCAGCCTTCAGAGCCTTCCGCTCAAAGTAACTAAGTGCCTTTTGTTTTTCAAAAAGGGACTTGGTCAGCATTTTGACCTTCCCTTCAAGGTTTTTAGCCTTATATTCACTCAAACGTTCAACCTCAAGAGCCTTGCAAAGGCAAATGGTCATGTATGCATTCTGCATCACAAAAAGCAGGCAATGTTAAACATATAAGTGTAAAAAAGACAAGGTAAACAGGAAATGAAGTAGGACAACCCTCCATGGCATGAATAGGAGCATTTGCAAAAAGCTCATCCTTATTAGCTCTTTACTAACGGAGCTTATCCCTGGGAAGCCAGATCCCATGGGCAAGAGCCCCCGTCACTTCATGGTCAAGGGCAGCATAGTCTCCCACCTTCAAAGAATAACCATCAAACTTCTTCAAAACTGGGGTTCATTGTGCTGAAGATCCAATGAACGGCTCATTAGTCAAGCCACTGGCAGAACCAGATAAAGTTAGAGTGAATAAACTCTAACCCGTCATGGCATCCGCCAATAGCTTCTGGCGTTTGGGCAAAGGAGCGACACCAAAAAGAGTCTGCTTTTGATAAGAAGAGGGGGCAGAAGACTTGTTTTTCCGTCCTTCAGCATTCTTGGCCCTAGAAAGACCAGAACTGGAAAATCCCCTCCTAGTTTTGGGCTCTGGCATCTCCATCTCAAGATCAGAAGCAAGGTACAGAGAAGAAGATGCAATAGAGGCGTCACAAGCAATAACCTAAAGCTTGTGATGAGACAAATATTTTTGTACAGAAGGATGGATCTTCCAAACTTTCTCCTTCAAGAACTCAACTCGTTCGACTGCACAACAACAAAGAACAGAACTGAGTCATGAACAAGGAGAAGATAAAGAACGCCAAAAGAAAATGTGTGTATCTTAAAATGCCTACAAAAACACTTGCTAGAAAGCTTAACCGAAGGGATCACAGCATCACCAAAGGCAAGGGGGTAGGTAATTTCTGGCCCTCCCTAACATTCCAAGCCCCATTCACCAAAACAAATTTTTCCTTCCACAGAAATGGGAGTGTCGTAGCAGATTTTTCTGCCCTAATTGGTGGGGAATAGGTGGTAACAGTTGTCCTCCGTTCTTACTCAATGAATAGAGTAACAGAACAAAATATCACCCAAGTGCAAGTCAAGATTATGTACACGATTTAGAGAAAGTAGGCAAGAAAGGATGCGAAAAAAATTAGGGTTTAATTGAAGCACCGCAAGTTTCAGTTTAGAAAGAACAAAGCTGTAAAAGGGATGAAGGGGAAATCTGAAGGTTTTCAGATGAGAAGCTGAAAAAAAAACTTCACCATCCTTAACCCCTTCCCCAACACTGTAATCAAAATTCAAAGGGTAACCCTCGATTATAACATCACTAAGAATGCGACATTCCACCCTAATCCTCTCAAAAACAACCAACTGCCTAGTCACTGGAGCAACAACCACATCCTGATTGGATATGACTCCTTCCCTAGCCACAATAGAAGGTTGAGCAGTTTCTACAATTATAGGGGAAGAACTAGACATGGTGACTTCTGGGTTACCAGAAAGAGTACAATCACTGTCACTAAAAGACATTGTACAGAAGAAAAAGATGCAAGTGAAGAAATGGAAAAACTAACCTGGGAAAACAAATCAATGCCAAGAAGATCGAGGAAAAGTGAATCTAGAAGAAAAAGAGAATCAGTTGTAGAAAGTTTGTGACTGGAAGTAATAGATATCGAGACATAAGGCAGAAGAGTGGCGTGAAAAGATCACTTACGTGTTCAACGCCGTTGCTGGGTACCTCAGCATTAAATGAAGGACTTCGATACAGGCATCTAAATCATCACAAAGTTTGTATGAATTCCCTCCATTATGAAAAACTTCATAACTGAAGGGAATTGGGGGCAATGTGTAGGGGAAAAACTATCACTCAATCCAATGGACTGAACTGATATATATATGGACCAGGCCCAAGTCGGCTGGAGCTCAAGTATCAGTAGAAGGCCGAAAGGGCTGGGTTGATAATTATAAAGGGCCAAGTTGCCCCACTCAAAAGCTAAAGCAGCCCAACTCAAATACTAACCCAAAACTCAACAAGGAATTCAAATTCTTAAGAGTAAAGTTAGTTGTAAATTAGGAAAATCAGAGTCCTCAAAAGGATTCTAATTTCAAACTGTATAAATACCTAATAAATCATCAGTGAAAGGGATCCACGAATCCTCTATCGAAAGTTCACTCTAAAAAAGTATATTATCCTTAGTTTGGGTGTGTGCATCAAATTAATTAGTAATAATTAGTTAAGCAATTTTTTGTACCTACAGACAATTACTAAAATACCCACCAAGTGAAGATAGGTTTTATACAATTCACCCAATTGTATGAATTTAGTTAAAATATTTTATTTTTTTCTTTCTTGAATAATAAAATTTGAACTTCTATTTTCTATTACATGTATTACCATACTTTTAATTAAAGAAAATTATCAAAAAATTAAAATTTGTAAATATATATTATTTCTCTAATATATGTCTATAGTTAAATCCTACAATATTCTTTCCCTTCATTTTTTTTTCTTCACTTTTCAAGAACAGCTTCCATCTCATTTCGTTTTTTTGCAATACATGTTACCTATCACAAGTCTGTTAGGTTTTTCCTTGTTTATGTATGTTTCTTTTAAGCTAGCCATGTACTAGAACGGTACTACTCTGTTGTGGCCTTCGCTTACGGGGGTATGCTTCCATTATGTCTTGTACTAAGATGAGTTATTCTTTTTAATACAACAGCTCCGTTTCACCAAAAAAAAATAAAAAATAAAAAAAAGTATATTAAAAAAAAAGTAAATTAAAAAAATTATGTTCTCTAATTTGTTGAATTAAATTAATACTTTACATCAATGATGTATTATAAAGTTTTCACTTTTTTTTTCAACCATTAGAACAAATGCTTGTACACACATATATAAATATTTAAGTATATATAGTACAATAAAGTTAAACTAGTATAAGATTAATAGCTATTTTATGTCATTCAAATAATTTTGTAATTAATATTTATTTTTATCGATCTAATTGTTGGACCAAATCTCTATCTCATATACTTATATAAATACAAATTATATAAAATCAAAAAACAAATATAAATAATATAATAATTGTATATATAACATATAATATAAGTAAATGTTGGCCAGACAATGACACAAGAGCAGGACCGGCCCTAACTATAGGCGAACTAGGCGGTCACCTAGGGCCTCCAAAATCTAGGGGCCCCAAAAAAAATGGTAATATATATATATATATATATTGTATGAGTTAAAAACAGAGAGAAAATGGCCCCAAAAAAAATAGTACTGTATATATTATATAAGTTAAAGACAGAAAGAAAAGGGCCCAAAAAAAAATAGTACTATATATATTGTATAAGTTAAAAACAGTCAATATATGCCTCCTTTAGTGAATCTATTGATTTTTCTCTTTTTTTATTTTTATTTTTCTCTTTTTCTTTATTCTTTCCTCTCTTCAACAACTCTCTTCTCTCTCTCTTTCAATTTTCTTCTCTAGCCGAACAATATTGAAGAACATTAGATTCAAATCTCGGCAGAATTATATTTAAAGCTAAAAGTCTTAAAAGAAGATTTACCATGAGGAACAGAAAAGAGAATTGAAGTATTATATTTTATAAAAAGGCTAATTTTATTGTACGTTTTCCGAATCATTGGATTGCATATAGAGTATTATTGATTATCCTACTTACAGTTGCATCTACTAAGAGAAACTTTTCAAAGTTAAAGTTGATCAAATCTTATCTACGGTCAATGATGTCACGAGAGAGATTGAATGGATTGGCTTTGATATCTTTTGAAAATTAAAGATATGTTGGATAAATTTGATTAGAGCAGTTTAATTAATAATTTTGCATTTCAAAATGCAAGACGATTACATTTATTTGTGACTAAGGAGTGTTAAAAATTCGCATTTTATAAAAAAAGAATTGCGAGTGTATAACTTTACATATAAAGGGTCTCACGTTAAAAGTTTGCCTAAAACCCTTCGAGATTTTGGTAATCTCAGGACTGGCCCTGCTCAAGAGGGGTTGAAGTGAGTCTTTTAACAAGTTGTATGGGCTTGGTTTGAACTTTTTTTAAACTACAAAGAGAGTAAACAATGTGCTAATTATTCTATCTCTAATACTAACAGAGAGATAACAAAGTATGCAATGAATGGAACACAAATACATAGGTATATTCGCTTTTGAATGTCACACCCCACTAGCCGCGTAGTGAGTGGGTAGATATATATCGCTATCACATACCACTGTAAATAGTTTTCCATTACTAAAATAGGCTGACACGTAATTAAGGAATAATTTTTGGAGATGCGCAATATATATATATATATATATATATATATATATATATATATATATATATATATTGTGATTATGTGGCTCTTAATTGATTGGTTTTTAATAATATTTGTTTAATGTTTAATTATATGTGTTCACGTGGAACCTATATAAACACGATCGCAAAAGGCGTGGGAAAAATAATGCGACTTTCTGGGTTCTTTATTGTTCTTTGTTTTCGAAGTCGCTATTGATCATGTCGCACTCAACAGTTTGATTTGTTGTTTTCTCACATTCTAGTTTTGTTTGTAAATGGCTTCTCAGAATGACTAACGGGACTATGAGATCAACATCCGACCTTCAATATCTTATAATTTACGATCGTGACCAGCATAACTCATTTTGTTTTATGATTTACATATGAGCAATATAGATCCTCCGAAAATGGAGAACTGAAAATTAATTCGGTCATTACTCTTTACATATTGTTACATTCTTACCCCTAACCCAATAACATGAAAGTATTTTTTTATTTTTTATTTCCCTAAGACAAGAGCTTATATAACAACTACGTGAAAGTGAGTAGGTCTGCAGCTCAATAGGGTTGGAGTTACAATTTGGGTCAAATTGACATATGATGTGTTTAATCCTAATTTGACATCCAATCCTAACTACTTAAACCAAAATTCAACCTATTCTTAAATTTTTAAATTCGGATCTGTAACTCGGGTTTAAATTTCGGGTTAGATACTCGGGTTAATTTGGATTGCCTATATGCCCAATCTTTACACTAAAATTTAATATCATCTTGAGTTAGTTTCAAATTACATTACTCATAAGCATACAAAATTTTAAAACTTAATGCAAATTTCTAAAAAAATACAAACAAATTCTTAGAAAATTAATTCTTCAAAGTGTTAATATAATAGTCCGTTCCACCTGATAGTATGATATTATCTGCTTTGGGCCTAAACTCGCACGTTTTTATTCTTGAGTTTTACCCCAAAGCGCCTCATACCATTTTGTGAGAACACACTACATATAAGCACATCCCCATCTCCATACCCAAGTAATGTGAAATTGAGCACTCTGTAGCCTGTCAGTATTATAGTTCACCTAGTGTCTCTCGCATACGCATCCACCCACATCACACCCGCTCACAAGGGTCACCACAATCCACCCCCTAAGAGGGCTGACGTCCCCGTCGGCACACTTTCGATTGAGTCTGGCTCCACCTCTGATACCATTTGTAACGACCCGCTCTACCACATAGTATGATATTGTCCGCTTTGGGCCTAGCTTGCACAATTTTGTTCTTAAGTTTTACTCTAAAATGTCTCATATCATTTGGAGATAGAACCATACATATATACATATATATATATATAACACTTCCACCTTTCACACTCAAGCGATGTGGGATGTCAAAGTCACCCCTTCTTAGGAGTCAATGTCCTCAGCGACGTCTCCCTTATGGGCTTGTGCACGCCATCCGCCACATGTCCGACTGGGTTTAGGCTCTGATACCATTTGTAACATCCAACTCCACCTAATGGTATGATATTATTCGTTTTAAGACTAAGACAACACGTTTTTGTTCTTGGGTATTACCCCAAAATGTCTCATACCATTTGAAGAGAACACACTACATATAAGTACATCTCCTTTTTCACACCCAGGGATGTGAGATTGAGTACCCTATAGCCTACTAGTATCATAGCTCGCCAATGTCTCTCACACACGCACTTGCCCACATCACACCCGCCCACTAGGGCCATCACAATATAACTAGCATGCCCCAAAATTTTAATATAGGAAATCCTAATTCCATAATTAAAATCATGTGCATGACTTATATACCACATACACAACCACCACAATAATATTAAATAATATCAACTCCAACTAATTTTTTCATAAAACCATAAATAAATTCAAAGAGTCAACATTACCAAACAAAACCTAGTAATAGACATCATCTTTATTACAAGAATTCTCAACACGATAATGACTCAAGAAGGGGTGAATTTAGTCTTTTAGCAAGTTCCATGTGTTTGGTTTGCACTTTTTTCCAACTACAAAGAGAATAAACAGTGTGCTAATTTTCCTATCTCTAAGGCTAAAAAAGAGATAACAAAGTATGCAATCACGGTCACCTAAAGCCTTAGCCAATAGAAGACCTCTAAATGATCATATTTCCTTAATTAGAGTTCCTAAAATTTTTATTTTCTAATATTATTAGAATTCCTAAAATTTTTGTTTCCTTATTATTAGGCCTCAACCAATAGTAAAAATTTAATAATAGATCCAAATAATTTAATTCATCTAAAACTTCTAATTTCTATCCTTATCTCAAAATCTTTCTTTTTTTCCTTTCACTCCCTCATCATCTCAGTTCTTTATGAATTGTTGAATATACTTAAGGAATAATTGTAAGAAATTAGGAATTATAAAACTTTTCATCTTCTCCTGTTAACTTTTATCTTTTTTTTTTTTCCTATTCCTCACATTTTCTCTCTTTCATTACAAATTTTTTTTGTTATAATTAATAATAAAACAATAAAAAAATTAGGTGAAAATTTAACAATGAACAACCAAATCATCTAAAATAATTAGAATATAATACAATAATGAATTCATAATGATAATCAAATGTGTCAGAAGTAAATAGTTTACAAATAATATGAAAAAAAAATCAAGTAAAATAAAATGAAGATCTTATTAAAAAATCATATTCTATTTTCACAAATATCTATGCATTAAAAAAATATTGTTAAAAAATTAAAGAAATTTATTAGTAAATAAAAAATATATATATATAAATATTATTAACTAATATTTGACAATAAAGTATTACATGTTAAAGGGAGATTCAATATACATAGATCTATTCGCTTTCGAATGTCACACCCGCTATCCACGTAGTGGGTGGGTCATACAGCGCTGTCACATACCAATGTAAATATTTGTCCATTATTAAAATAGGCTGACACGTAATTAAGGAACAGTTTTGGAAATGCTCAATCTATATATATATATATATATATATATATATATATATATTTTTTTTGTGATTATGTCGCTCTCAATTGATTGGTGTTTAATAATATTTGTTGAATGTTTAATTATACGTGTTCACGTGGAACCTATATATAAACACAATCCCAAAAGGAAATGCGACTTTCTGGCTGTTCTTTGTTTTCAAAGTCGCTATTGATCATGTCGCACTCAACAGTTTGATTTGTTGTTTTCTCACCTTCTAATTTTGTTTGTAAACGGATGCTCAGAGTGACTAACGCGACAATAAGAGCAAGATCCGACCGTCAATCACTTATAATTTGTGACCGTGATTAGCATAACTCATTTTGTTTTATGATTTACATATGAGCAATATATATCCTCTAAAAACCGAGGAATTGAAAAATAATTGGTCATTATTCTTTACGTATTGTTACATTCTTACCCCTAACCCAATGACATGAAAAATTTATTACTCTATGAAAGTGACTAGAGTTGTAACTCGAATGACTCAGAGGTACCATTCGAGCTCAACTCAATGGATGTCGTGTTTAATTCTACTCTGACCACCAACCTAATTATTCAAACTCGAGTTCAACTCATTCTTAAATTTTTAAATTCGAATTTGTAGCTCATATTAAAATTTTGGATTAGATACTAGAGTTAATTCGGATTGCCTATATAACCAATCTTCACAGAAAATTTAATATCATCTTGTGTTAGTTTCATATTAGATTACTTCTATGCATACAAATTTTTAAAACTTAATGCAAATTTTTAAAAAATACAAACAAATTTTTAGAAAATTAATTCTCCAAAGTATGTTAGTACAATAATTTAAGATTTACACAAAAGAAGTTTAAAAGAAATAGTGATCATAATTTGAATATTATATATAATATATTTAAAATAAAAAATTATATAAAAAATAAAATTAGAATTCGATTTTGGATTGGATTTGAGTTGTTGGCACATCACCCAAGCCCAAAGCTAATTAAGTTTAGGTTGAGATTTCAACCCAACCCCAACTTTAATTATAAAAATAGTTGTTGAAACCCGTAAAAAATTGAATTGGACTCGGGTTCGAATCGAGTTAGCCCCCAAGTTGTACTCTTATGTGAAACTAGAATAATATGATTTGTTGGTAATCAAAAGTAGCTTTTTAAAAGCAAATCCAAACAGACACCAAGAGACGTTTGCAATACCATTTGGGCAATTGTAGTTGGAAATTGTCTTTGGAAGTAACTTTGTGGGATAAGGATCACATTTGTTTTGTAGTTATTTATGTTTTTCAATAAAAATCCTCAACATTATTACATAAGTTCATATCACTTTATTGAACTACAAAGAAGTAGGAAAACAGCAAAATCATCTCCATCCAGCTCTCATAACTCCATCACGTTCCCATCAACGTGTACCTGAAAATTGTTAAGGAGTGAGCTCACAAGCTCAACAAGGGTTTGCTAAACACATTCCCTGCTCAGCAAATCGATTCACCTTATATTTCCATATATAAAAGGAACTCGTCAAAAATACATTAATTACATATATTCATCCCAAGTCATAAATTCTCAAATATCATAATTACCAAAATATACAACATAACACAATTTTCTCAATTTCACACCATAACTTGTTAACCATCTTGATTAACTTAAATTAAATTTCACTTATCTCACATGAGCCCCAGGCTCCCCTCCAATCAATGGTGTGCATCGCATAGTCCTGGACTACCGAAAACACACATGTGGCTGGGTTATACGTCTACTCACCCAGATGGTCCCGGACCACGTCCACATAATAAGGGCATGCTGAGCCCAATGGCCATAACAAAAGGGTAGTGCACTCCCAATAGGTAGGTCCCTGACCTTACCTAACAAAGTCATCATAAGAATAGTCCCAGACTACTCCTCGACTACTCACCATTATCCATTACAAACTTTAATGTAATTTCACATTCTTCAGCAAATTTGAGTTAATTAAACTGAAATACATTATTCTGGAATTTTTCATAATTTTAGAAATATTTTTACTATTTTCCTCTAATTTTCATTAATTAAAATTTAGTTAAAACTTTTGGCTTGCATACAAGAAACCAAAATAAATAAATAAATAAATAAGTCTCTTTTCTATACAATAAACTGTACAGAATATTATACAAGAACTGTCTGGATATATCTATACACTACTAGAAATATCAGGTTGGTAAACACATTCCTTATAAATAACTAGTTCTGTTGGTAACTCATTTTACTCACAAATGTATAACCCACTTTGAGTGTCACTCTTAGCCTCTAAAAATAACAACTAACATTACAGAAGCTAAACCATTAAGCTTTATCCAACCCAATTGTCACATTTCAATACACATATGCCCACCGTCCTAGATATAATCAAATCAATATACAAAACACTGGTTCCACTGTGCCACTGTCCTAACTAAATATACAGAACACTGGTTCCACCGTGCCACTTTCCTAAAGTAAATATACAAAACACTGGTTCCACCGTGCCACTGTCCTAAACTAAATATACAGAACACCCACGCCACTATCCTAAACTAAATATACAATACTAAATTAAGGTATATATATAGGGTATCACCACATTAGATCCTAAATATAAATCATTACGTACATAATTTGGCAATCTATGTCATCATACAACCAATTGTAATTATAACCACTATAATACTACTAAAAAGAAACGTTCTTTGATTTAAATCATCAGAACAGATCCTAATATCATGATACGCATAATAGACCAGTAGCCATAATCATCCATCTATACAACCATACTCAACCCCCAATGATTTAAAATCTATTAATAGATCATTCAGTCAAATACAAGGCTCCTAGTATAATCATGCTTCATCATTAAGATTAATAATAACGATATAATCCTCTACACAAAACTATCCACATGATTAATTTATTTTTTTTCAATCTAAAAATTAATAAGAGACAAGTCTCAATCATATACAAAAATATAAAACGGATCGACTTGCCTGTTATAGCTAGTCCAATCACCGTCTCTCTCTACGCAATTCTTCGATCACCGTTTCTCCTTCCGGCTACTGCAGGTTGTGTTCACGTACGTCAGTATATTTTTTTACTTTCTCTTCCTTTATTTTCAGAAAGAAATCGTGCTGTTTTCGTGTATCGAATGTCGTGTCAAATTATTTAGGAGAAAAATAAGGAGTTTGAGTTCCTTAGGAAACTCTTTAAAATTTAAACTATACGATATTTTAATTATCTACATTATCTTATTTTCTAATTAAAAATCAGATATATATATATATATATATATATATATATATATATATATTTCAAGGATATTACAAGGATCCTGATCCAACTTTGTGAATTATTCAAAGAGTTTGATGCCACACATTTGGGCATCTTTATCAATGAAGTTCGTTGAGCATCAACGACAACCACAATTGATTTCGGCTCTATGTTAATAGATTGATATAGTAATAGTTTTGATTGATTCACATTGGTTTGTTTATTAGTTTAAGTGGAGTTAACATGTCACCTTTGACAATTGACACGATTTGTGTAACATATATTTAAATAAAAGAAAATGTTAAACATCATGAATATAATTCATGAATTAGTATTTGGCATTAGATGACTGATTATTTGACAACTTTTTATATTTTAAAAGTGGTTATTTTAAAAAAATACTGGAAGAAAAAAGAGAAAAAGTAGCAAAACTTATCATTATAGAATTGAAATCATAACATAACTCAATAACGTTGAATTCAAATTAAATTTTATACGCGTATCTTCCTTTGAAATATCATTTTCATTAAATTTTCAATAATTGAGATAAGAAACTATAGTTTTTTTTAGATAAATATCACTTACACCCCTTCAGTTTACGCAATATCCCGACTAGACCCCCTCTAATTTCGATATTTTCAATTATACCACCTGAATTTTGGATTTATGTATCAATTTGTCCCTTCTATTAGTGCCACATTAGAAAACAAAAGAAATTTGCGTACGTCAGAAAAAGAGAAAAATTGACAAACATTACTGACAAGGGGTTATAAACAATATGCCAAGATCCGACCGTGAATCACTTATAATTTGCTATTGTTTTATGATTTATATATGAGCAATATAGATCCTCCGAAAACGGAGAATTGAAAAATAATTGGTCATTATTCTTTACATATTGTTACATTCTTACCCCTGACCCAATGACATGAAAATTTTAATACTCGAGAGCTTATAAACAACTCTAAGAAAGTGATTAGAGTTGTAACTCGGATGGTTTGGAGATAGAATTCGAGCTCAACTAGACGTATGATGTGTTTAACTCTAATTCGACCACCAACCTAACTACTCAAACTCAAGTTCAACCCACTCTTAAATTTTTAAATTCGGATTTATAGCTTAGGTTGAAATTTTGTATTAGATATTAGAGTTAATTCAGATTACCAATATAACCAATCTTCACAGAAAATTTAATATCATCTTGTGTTAGTTTCAGATTAGATTACTTTTATGCATACAAATTTTTAAAACTTAATGCAAATTTTTTAAAAAATACAAACAAATTCTTAGAAAATTAATTCTTCAAAATGTGTTAATACAATAATTTAAGATTTACACAAAAGAAGTTTAAAAGAAAAAATGATCATAATTTGAATATTATATATAATATATTTAAAAGAAAAAACTATATAAAAAAATAAAATTAGAATTGGATTTCGAATTTGGCTCGGATTGTTGGCACTTCACTTAAGTCCAAAGCTAATTAAGTTCGGAGTTGAGATTTTAACCTAACCCCAACTCTAATTATAAAAATGGTTACTCAAACTCCTAAAAAATTGAACTGGGCTCGGGTTTGGTTCGAGTTAGCCCTCCAAGTTGTACTTCTACATGAAACTAGAATAATATGATTTGTTGGTAATTAAAAGCAGTTTTTTAAAAGCAAATTCAATCGGACACTAAGAGAGATTAGCAATACCATTTGGGCAATTGTAGTTGGAAATTTTCTTTGGAAGTAATTTTGTGGGATAAGGATCCTGATCCAAATTTGTGAATTATTCAAAGATTTGATGCCACACATGTAGATTTCCCTTTATCAATGAAGTTGGTTCAGCATCCACGACAACCACAATTGATTTCTGCTCTATGTTAATAGATTGATACAGTAACAGTTTTGATCGATTCACATTGGTTTGTTTATTAGTTTAAGTGGAGTTAACATGTCGCTTTTGACAATTGACACGACTTGTGTAACATATATTTAAATAAAGGAAAATGCTAAATATCATGAATATAATTCATGAATTAGTATCTCGAATTAGGTGGCTGATTATTTGACAGTAAATGGCTAATTATTTGACTATTTTTTATATTTTAAAAGTAATTATTTTAAGAGAATACTGGAAGGAAAAAGAGAAAAAATATCAACTTATCATTATAGAATCGAAACCATAACATAACTCAATAACGTTGAATTCAAATTAAATTTCATGCGTGTATCTTCATTTGAAAGATCATTTTCATTAAATCTTCAAATAATTGAGACAAGAAACTATAGTTTTTTTTTTTTTTTGTGGAAAATACCACTTACACCCCCTCAATTTAGGCAATATTCCAACTATACCCCCTGAATTTTGGGTTTATGTATCATTTTCTCCCTTCCGTTAGTGTCACGTCAGCAAACAAACGAAATTTGCAAACGTCAGCAAGACAGAAAAATTGACGAACGTTACTGACAGGGGGTTTAGTCGAGAATATTGAAAGTAGAAGGAGTCTGATCGAGATATTGCCTAATCTGAGGGGGTGTAAGTGATATTTACCCTCTTTTTCCTTAATTTATTTAATATTAGCTTGGAACTATTTCTCTTGAATAAAAATTCTAATTTTCAATATTATCTACATGCATGAATAATTACATAAACACATAATACTTAAAGTTTCTTATAATTTTATTTTGATTTGGTATTTTCAATCACAGTTGAATTATAAAGAAAAACCTAGTAAAGATAGAGAAAAGTGGAGGAGTGCAAAAGAGAATATGTGTATATAATAAAACAAGTAAAAGGTCACGTGCAATATTCAAGTGGTTAAAAGTGAATTTATATAATTTTATTAAGCTATGATACCACAATAGAAAAATAAAACTAATATTATAACAACTTTAATATTATTTAAGCAAATCTATAATTATATGTTGTTTTACTTTTGAAAATTCTTAATATATAGTTTATTAATTCTTAATTCTTTCTGAAATTTTGAATTCTTCAAATTATTACACTTCTTTTGATAGGCTGTGGACACAACATTCTTGAATAAAAGTTAAGTTATATATATATATATATATATATATATATATATATATATATATATATATATATATATATAACTTTAGCTCATCTTAACATTCGATATCAAAAAATACTAGGCATAAATGTAATGACTCAAAACGTAGTAACAAAGTTTGAAAATATGTGTGGTCTCAAAGGGGTTATTATAAGCATTTAATCTACTTTGGACATATATATGATCTATATTTCTAACTTTGAAATTACTAATAATAAATTTGCATTACATCAAATCAAATACCTTGAAACATGTAATGTTTCAGAGATTTTATTGTTGTAATCTAAAAATTTGTTACAATAGTAAAATTGCATTAACTTGATCACTTGCATCCATTTAAAAAGAAAAATAATAATAATTAGTTTGGTTTGTATGCATTGCTATGAAATTATTTAGGAGTAATATATTACAATTAAATTAAATGATTTGAAACCCTCTATGAATCTATTAGTAGAAATTAAATGATTTGAAACTCTGTGTAGGAGTCTATTAGTAAGTGATGGAGTTTAGATTGCAAAAGTCTCTTAGTATAAGAATTGTGGTACTTTTAATAATAGTATAGATATAGATCTATAAAAATAAAGAAAACAATTAGAGAGAGAAACCCAATTTGATTACGGTTCTTACTTACTTCTTTAATGGGATTCATTTAGTTTGATAAAATATTAAAAATTATAAAAAGTGTAATATGTATCAAAATAGAGGATATTTATGTTTTTTTTATATTGCCACGTAATATTTGAGATACAAATTCAAGATACATATTCGAGACATGTAGTGCTGCTCTTAAATAAATGGATCATATATTTGTAACATTCGTACAAATTCAAGCCTCAATGAAATTATTTTGTGAAATATTAGAAGTTAAATCTATTTCTAGTTTGCCCTCCCTAAGACCTTGCTTAGGAGAACTATCTTTTATAATTTACATCACAACATAACCAGTTTAACAACTTAGATGTTTTTGTTTTGTTAATTTAGAAATGCAAATTTAACCCCAAAAAAGAAAAAAAAAAGTTTAAAATGTTAAATAAAAAAATTAAAGAATGAATTGTTTTTCCTATTTATCTCAATGAATCACACAATTAGTCTAATTTACTATAGTACCATACTACTATTAAAATATATTACAAATTATATAAATTGAACATGATCGATTTAGGTTTACTTAACAATATTTATTAAATGAAAAATGATAGTTGCACGAATTGTTTAGGTGTAACAATTCTCCCTGAATAGCATGATTCTAATTAAACATATAACAGATTGAGTCTTCAAATCCAAACATGATTCAAAGTCAATCCAAACTTGCAAATTTCATGAGGGGTTAAAAATTAGTTAAAACTTTTGACACCTTTGGACTAACATTATGGATAGTGATATGACTGTTTATCTTCATCCATTACATAAGAAGGATCTTATCATGAGATCCACAAAGAAAACTACTTTTCCAACAAATTAAAAGACAATGTAGTGAATATAGACAAGTAAATTAAACACTACTTATAATGAATGTTTTCATTCCATACTTTTTAAATGGAAGTTGCAACAATCTCCAATCATGATTGGATTATGCCTATATTGAATTTTTGGACTGACGTTTTACATTTTTATTGATTTTATCTCTCTTGGTATGAATAAATGGGTGAGGTGAGGGGACCAAAGTGGCATAAGAGATTGAAGTTCCATTTCAAAAACCCCACAAATCAATGAACTTATTCTAGAAGATTCCCTTATTTTGGTATTTGCAAAACACAATATCAATGCTATATATGGGCATCTCTTGTGGACTCAATTCAAACTTTGCTCCAAAACCATGGGCTATCCTAGTATGTAAAGAGTTTTGTGGAAAATAATTTCCTTCTTCTTTAATTTGGTCCGCAGTGGGATATATATACAAAGCTACTTCTACCTTTTCTTGCACAGCAAGAAGATTTACATAAATAGCAAAGCTAAACTAGGTAGCAAATAAGCTAAGTAAGGAAAGAAGCTATTTCTACCTTTTCTTGTACAACAAGAAGATTTACATAAATAGTAAAGCTAAACTAGGTAGCAAATAAGCTAAGTAAGGAAAGAATAATCACAAAGATATTCACATGTTATTGCCACTAATACTCCCCCTCAAGTTGGAGCATGGAGATTGCAAATGCCCAACTTGCGAAGGAGTAAATAAAATTGTGATTTACCAAGAGCCTTGGTCAAAATATCCGCTAGCTGTGCACCTGTCCGAATATGAGACGTAGAAATTGTTCCATCTTGCAAGGCATCACGAACAAAGTGACAATCCATTTCTATATGTTTCGTTCTTTCATGAAAAACCGGATTAGCCGCTATATAGAGAGCAGCTTGACTATCACAAAACAATTGCATGGGACGCACATGTTGTATCCCAAAACAAGCCAAAAGGGATTTCAACCACTTTAACTCACATGTAGTAGTGGCCATAGACCTATACTCGGCCTCTGCAGAAGATCGAGAAACAGTTGGCTGTTTTTTCATTTTCCAAGAGACAGGAGAAGATCCTAATAAAATAAAGTAACCAGTCAATGATCTCCGAGTCATAGGGCAACTTGCCCAGTCACTATCACAAAAGGCATAGAGTTGAAAATTACTCTCACTGCGCAGCAAAATACCCTGTCCAGGACAACCTTTCAAATACCGCAAAACTCTCAAAGCTGCGTCCCAATGTTCAACACGAGGATCACCCATAAACTGAGCTAATATATGTACGGAGTAACACAATTCAGGCCGTGTAATCGTCAAGTAGATTAGGCGCCCAACAAGTCGCCTGTACTTCTCCGGATCATCAAAGACGGCGCCATTGATGGTGGCAAGATGGTGGTTTTGTTCCATGGGGGTAGAAGCAGGGCGTGCTCCAAGTAATCCGGCCTCACTTATAATGTCAAGAACATATTTGCGTTGTGAAAGAAACAAACCGTCCTTCCCACGTGCTACTTCAATGCCGAGAAAATACTTGAGAACGCCCAAGTCTTTCATATGAAATCTCTCACTTAGTTGGTGCTTGAATTTGTCGATGGCCGAAGAAGAAGAACCTGTAATTATAATGTCATCCACATACACAAGAACATGTAAAGCAATATCACCCTTGGAATAGCTAAATAATGAGTAATCAGCATAAGATTGTTTAAAACCAATATCCTTCAAAGCAGTCGAGAGCTTAGCAAACCAATTCCGAGGCGCTTGCCGGAGTCCATACAATGACTTACGTAATCGACACACCTTACCCGAAGCAGCAGAATTAAAGCCAGGAGGTAGTTGCATATATACCTCTTCATCAAGATCTCCATGTAGAAAGGCGTTATGCACATCCATCTGGTGCAGTTCCCACTTTCTTGCCACCGCTATAGCCAAAAATGTTCGAACCGTGACCATTTTAGCTACAGGGGCAAATGTTTCATTGAAGTCAATTCCTGCAACTTGCCGATTCCCGTACACTACGAGGCGCCCCTTTAATCGTTCAACTGTACCATCAGATCGATACTTGACTTTATAGACCCACTTACACCCAATTGCCTTCTTCCCGGGTGGAAGGTCCTCTAAAGTCCAAGTTCCGTTTCTCTCAAGGGCATCTATTTCTTCTTGCATTGCTTTCCGCCAACCAGGGTCCTTAACGGCTTCTTTAAAGGATGTGGGTTCAGTGCCTGCAGTAATTGCTGCCAAAAATGGGTGTGTCTCACAGAAAACTTGTCACAATTTACATAATAAGCAATGGGAAAAGCAGTACCTGAGGACTTTGACGGAGCAGTTGTAGGTGATGTGACAGGGTTTAGAACTCGAACAGTGTTGGTGATGAAGCCCTTGAGTTTACTAGAAGGTTTCTTTATTCGATGACCTCGACCAGTTTCTTGCGGAACATTTGCTTCATTAATCACAACCTCCCCATTATTCAAAGTTGCACCAACACCAAGCTGCTGGACAGCCTCCAAGTCACCACCAGCAGGTGGGGTGACGTGCTGCACAACCTCCACAGCCCTACCACTAATTCCTCCTGCCACAACCGAGTGCTCCTCACTCCCCCTTGCTAAGGGAGTATCCTCAAAATAAGTCACAGTGTCATAATACTCTTTATGTTCAAACACATCATCAGTATTATGCAAATTGATGTCACTAGCAAACGGGAAATGTTTTTCACAAAAAATAACATCTCGAGATATAAAGAACACATTTTGCTCTAAGTCATACAAACGCCACCCCTTTTTACCAAATGGATACCCCACAAATACACATCGACGAGAGCGAGTACCAAACTTATCCTTCACACGAGGTTGATTTTTGACAAAACAAAGACAACCGAATACACGAATGGAATCATACTTAGGAGGTGAACCAAAGAGAATTTCGTGAGGTGTTTGTTTATTGAGCAATAAGGTAGGGGTTCGGTTTATTATATAGGCAGCCGTCATTATACTCTCCCCCCAAAAAGAAATGGGAAGATTAGCTTGAAAAAGTAAAGCCCGAGCCACATTAAGAATATGTCTATGTTTACGTTCTACCCTCCCATTTTGTTGTGGAGTGTCGACACAAGAGGTTTGATGAATTATACCACTGTCAGCATAAAACCGATGAAGACATGTAAATTCCTTTCCGTTATCACTTCTTAGAATTTTAACATGCTTATCAAATTGGGTTTTAACCATTCTACAAAAATCCTTAATAAGTTGAGGCACCTCAGATTTTGCAGACATCAA
Organism: Cornus controversa; assembly: GCA_026545225.1. Lineage (NCBI taxonomy): Eukaryota > Viridiplantae > Streptophyta > Magnoliopsida > Cornales > Cornaceae > Cornus > Cornus controversa. The sequence continues at coordinate 25,060,368 of CM048845.1, read as the reverse complement.
ATAAACCCATACGGCTCGAGAATAATCATCAACAATGGTTAAAAAATAATGAGCACCACAACTAGCAGGCAAAGTATACGCACCCCATATATCACAATGGATTAAATCAAAAATATCTTTGGCTTTATTAGTACTCAAAGGAAACATGCTTCTAGTTTGCTTGGCTCTTAAACAAATATCACAAGGGTCATGGATAACACTAACATCCTTATTGCCATTACTCCTAATAATATCAGGAAAAAAACATTCTACTTTCCGAGAGGGGTGTCCCAGCCTTTGATGCCACAATTCTCGTTTGTCTCTCACAGTTGCTTGATAAGCCCGAAGTTGTCGCAGAAGCCGAAACCAGTAAACCCCGTCTCATTGTTCACCCGCTCCAATCAGAGTCCTCAAAGTGCGGTCCTGTATGATGCAAAGCTTATCAGTAAATATGACAGAATAATGTAAATCGGCAAGCAAGTGAGACACCGACAATAAATTACAAGTAAGATCTGGAACATATAAAACATTATTTAGCACCATATTTTTGCTCAAAGTTATCATGCCTTCCTTAGTAGCGATGGTTTGTTTTCCATTAGGCAGCCCAACAGAAGTAGGAGAAACATCAATCAATTTGCTAAATAATCTAGCATTACCAGTCATGTGGTTCGAGCATTCGGTATCGATGATCCATTGATCGGGAAAATCAAACTTACCACTCAACTTTTCGGTCGAAGAAGACTGCCCTTTTGAAGTGGTGAGCATGTTCACAGGTGTAGCCCACTGATCATCCGAGAGACCGGGAATGCCGCTACGATCTGAATCCTGTAGGGGTGCCTGAGCATAGCCTGTATTGGTAGCAGGCTTCGAGGTGGCTGCTGCGTGTGCTATCGGCCCACGGCCGCCTCTACCTGCACTCCTTCCTCCCCCGCGTCCAGACCTGCCTCCGTCTCTACCACGTAACACAATTGGACAGATTGTGATTTGTGGGCCGTCGGAGGGATGGAGGTAGTAAGGAGATGTGGAGTCGAAGGGTTTTGTGGTCTTGTCGTCACCCATAACGAGGTGTCGATAGTCGAATTTCGTGTTTGAAGGTCGAAGGTTTCAATCGCTGGAGAACGATTGAAAAAAAATTAAAATAAATAAATGGTCGTCTCTCTTGTTCTTGAGTGGCTCTGATACCATAAAGAGTTTTGTGGAAAATAATTTCCTTCTTCTTTAATTTGGTCCGCAGTGGGATATATATACAAAGCTACTTCTACCTTTTCTTGTACAACAAGAAGATTTACATAAATAGTAAAGCTAAACTAGGTAGCAAATAAGCTAAGTAAGGAAAGAATAATCACAAAGATATTCACATGTTATTCACATGTTATTGCCACTAATAGTATGACAATGCTTTATCTTCGCCACCCCTATCCTAATCTAATAAAAAGAATTCAATGAAGTCACAAGTCGCATGTTGGATTGTATGCAGTGGAGCTTTATCAATTAAAAGTATATACCGACACTACTAGTTCATAGTTGATAACTTTACTGTGGAGGAAAAAAGTACGTTCATATCAAGAAGAAGGTGATATGTGTAGAATGAAAGGCTAATCGTCTCATGACACGTGGAAGTGAGGTCAACCCGTCAAAGCTGACATGGCGGAGTATTGTAAATGATCCATTGGATTAAAACCGGCCCTGGAAAGCCAGCCCATTCAGTTGAGTCATTTAAAACAACATAATCGAATTGGATACATCCCAGCCAATTGAGTGGATCATGTTTTCAAATCTGAACCAATGTAAAGCTCCTTGGATAAAGGGAGAGAAATGAGGAATTAGTTATAAATAAGGGTGATAAAATTGGACACGACACGATAACACGACTCAAACACGACACGAATTAAGTGGGTTTGAGTTTGAGATAATCTGACACGTTTAATAAATGGGTCGACACGAATATGACACACAAAAATTGGGTTGCGTTTGGATTTAAGCTGTCTAACCCGTAACACGATTACAACACGATTCCGACATGAGTTATTCATATATTATGGTTTTATACAAACTTATATATACATAGTTATATATATTGCAATTGTTTGTAATCTATTTATTTGTTTATAGGACTGATGTAGCATAAAATGCAATGATGAGATTGTTTTGGTATCTTCCCAGTTGTTGAATCATCTTAGTATGTTTTTGAGCTTATATATAGATACAAAATTTATTATATAATTTAATTTTATGATTTATGTATTGATATGTACTTTATTTTTTATATGATTTTTAGAGAGATATTTACGGATAGAGAAACTCATATGATATAAGTTAAATGGATTAAAAAGGTTATTAAACAAGTCGTGTCATTATAAGACATGTTATTAAATGGGTTACACGAGTTGACACGAGTAACACATTTAATAAACGGGTTGAGTTAGTGTTGAGGATCTTTGACACGATTATTAAATGGGTTGGGTTAGGGTTGAACTGTTTAGTAGAATACTTGTACATCGACATGACACGAACACGACACGGGAACATGAATTGCCACCCATAGTTATAAAATGCAATTATAAATACATGAGCTAAATCCTAAAAGAGGGACAAGGCTTTCTGTGCACTAAAGAGAATTTGCTTGACTCAATCAAAATATGATTGGGAGAGGGAGGGGGTCAGATTTTACTAACTACCTTCACACTATGGGGGTATTTATAGACCTTAAGTATAAGCCTTTGACAGCTGTCATCCTACGTGGCACAAGCTCATCATGCCACGTGTCCTTTCCTTTGTCATACTTGGTTGAAGACCTATGCATCTCTTCCATGGTCGCGGGTAAGTATTATGCACTATCCTACTGACTTAGAGCACAATACATAATACTCCTCGTGAGTCATAAAGTTATGTTGTAGACCTCAATGAGCCTTTCTCTCAATCCTCCATTCCACACTCAACCAATCTTTCTAGTTCGGATTATGACGTCATACACTCCGATATGACACCATAACCACTCGGGTCATATCACAGTGCGCTTTTGTGCCAGAAATGACCTGAGAACCGCTATGATTTCATACAAACTCCAACCCGTCAAGGCTAGAAGTAATGTCATGACTAGTTACTTTCTATTTTGCAGAGAAGAGCTAGTAATCCTTCATAAGGTCCCTGCTATGAGAGTTATCACTCAAGGTCATGAGCTCGGAGCCACATGATCGCTCATTATTCCATGATTTCTTACAATACTAGGATATGCCAAGGTGCCAACCAAAACATACCCATGAGGGGAGGTTGCCCCCAATCATCCCCTATCCTTCATAAGTTAAATTCAACACCTTCACGGGTTAAAGTCACTTGTGACCACTTTCAATCCTTTTGCGGATTAAAGACACCCGTGACCGCTATATGATTCTTGGAACCAATTTGCTTGCTACATTAACCAGTCCACCCGTAACTCGTTGAGGTACACAAAAGATCCTCTTGTGACCCATCGGGTCACGGGGAAGGGTCCATCCATGACCCACTGGGTCGCACGAAGGGTCAACCCGTGACCCACTGAGTCACGGGAAGGATCCACTCGCATAGGGAAAGAACCCGATTTTGAATTTCTTCGAGTCTCAAAGTGAAATCCACTCCTCACTCTTATACTTTTGACATACACCTCTTTACAATTGCCTCCTTGCAATTATCGATGTTTTAAGAGCGAGCGAGTGCAATTTCTAAATTTATTGCTTTTGATTCCTCCCGTCTTCCAATGCCTTATTTTAATCAATTTTCTTCCCATAATGCAACATCAGGAAGTTTTTTGTTAGACTAAGGCAACATATACCAATTGTAAACTCGTAGCTTTTTACTTTCTTTTTTGGTGACAATCACTTGATTTCTTTTGTACTGTCAACCCGCTTGCCTTTATACTCCACTTTTATAGCAAACTCTTTTAACAACTATTAGTCATACCCTCTTGATTCGTGTGATATCAGCAAACAAGAGGGGAGGTTAGTGTAATTTGGCAAACAAGAGGACAATTTAGTGTAATTTACCTTTTGAAATTACTCTTAATTGAGTGATTGTATCATTTTTATTAAAATATTTAAATGGAGTGCAAAAGTACTTATGAAAGTGAAAATATCATTACCACTATACCTCTTGCCTAAATTTTAATTAGAACTAGATCAATAATGGAATTAAAATATTAAGCAAATATGTAATGAGAGTGGGCATTAGCGCAATGGTAAAATTGCTCTATTGTGACCGTTTGGAGCCACATACAATTGAGTGGGAGCAAATTTTGCTTTATTTTACTTATGTATATATAATTTTTTAATTATGAAAATATCCCACTTCAAAATTTTATAAAACATAAAAAGCCATGAGTCATGGGGGCAATTGCCCCCACTCAACTTAATTTTTCAAAATTGTAAAATGCCTCTACTTTAAAATTTTATCAAAAATAAAACATAAAGCGAGATGGGAATGAGAAGTGGGAATCATAAAAGTCTCATTTAAATATGTTTCTTGACCTTTAAGTATAACGGGTTGGGCGCTTACCAATGATCCAAAAGCCTAATCTATTAGGTAGTATTGTCTACCCGCTCATGTATACGCAATTATTTTCCCATCTGAATCCGATGTGGGACAAGACCCTCTAACATTCTTCCCCACCTGAACTCGCAACACCCTCGTTGTGATTGGACTACCCCACCTACTTGTCCCCCTTAACAACGAGAGGACCAAGTAACGATCCGAACCGGTACTCTACCTGGGTAGACGCTAGACGTGGTACCAGATTAAGGACCGGGTCTGACTTTAATACTAAATGTAATGGGTCGGGCGCTTACCAATGACCCAAAAGTCTAACCTATTAAGTAGTGTTGTCTACCTGCTGACGAGTGTAGATTAATGGATGTTTGTCGTTGCTTGTCTACACTTCGTACAAAAAATAATAAAACCTGCAAAAACTCTACTAAAAATTGTATAGTAATAAGTAGGGTCGAACCACTCTCAAGTGAGATTCCGAAAGTGCTCAAATTCACACACTAATTTATGGAATGAAAATTATTTTTTAAAAAATATTTTTTATTTTGGAATTATAATGAATTAATAAAACTATAATAATAAAATAATCTCAAGGGAAGGGAATTCACCACCACAAATCCACATAAGTAAATTTTTTACTATTCTTATCAAGTTTTTCCTCCAATAATCAATACACTTCACCAATCCAATTACAACTTGAAAAGATGAAAGAAAATATGACATAAAAAAGCAAACTTGATTATATATGAGAGAGACAATTTTTACTTAATCTGATGCACATTGGCTAGGTAAATAGAGGTAGGCATTCTTCGAATTACCATTATTTGGCAAACATGAAGAATCATCCTTCTAATTTTAGAAAATAAAAATCCAGAATAGAAGAGTAGAAGAATGCTCTTGGGAGGAAAAATAAGAAAAGAAAATAAAAGAACTTACTTATATTTCATCATAGTGGCTTCATCACTCCCTTGAGAGGTGTGTTTATAAGAAAAAAAATGAATACAAGAAAATATTTACAACTACACTTTATTTTTTTCTACAATTTCTAACTATTTTCTAACTCCCTTCACCATCCCCTAAGACCCCTATTTATAGAGTTAGAGGGGAATGGTTTAGGTGGGAAAAATTTAAAATACAAAATTCAAAATACAAATTTGAAATACCAAATTCAAAATTCAAAATTCAAAATACAAAATTTTGAATTTAAATATCTAAAATTTGATTTCCATATCTTTAATTTCAATTATGGACTGCAGACGTGGCCGTGTACAAAATATTTGGCAAAGTTTTGAACTTGAGACCTCTTGTGAAGTAGATTACACAGAATACCATCTCTCCTACAATTCTTCTTATATTCATCTTTGGCTATATATATCCTTTTTAGTCCTCTTTTGCTGATTTTCTTCTTATTTGGAAATCAACCCCTATAAAACATAAAATGTAAAGATAATAACCTTTAAATAAAATAAAAGATGAATTAAAAACTTATTTTAGGATATAAAATAGCAAGTTTTGTGCACTTATCACCTGCCCATTTATACTTAATCACTTTTTCATTTGGATCTGATGTGGGACAAGACCCTCTAACATTAATGTTTCATTTGGTATGAAGGAAGGAAGAGGGGTGGAGGGAAGATGGAAAGAAGAAGTAAATTTCTTTCATTTGGTAGAGAGGATGCAAGGAGGGAAGAGAAAACATGATGGATGAACCATTCTTCCTCTTTCACAAATTTTCATCCCTCCAAATTTGGACGGAAGACAGGAAGGAAGAAAGGTAAGGTTATTATAAATGTTTTAAATTACAAAACTTTTCATATTTCTCTTCTCTTATCTCCTAACAAAGTAAGATATTATCTCATTTTCTTCTCTTCCATCCAACTAAACAAAAAAAGAGAATAACATAATCTCTTTCCTAGAGATGTCTCATCCATCCCTCATTCTCTCCCTTCCATCCAATTTTTTTCTTTCCTACCAAACGGAGCATAAGTCATTAAGGAAAGTAGTTAATACTCTTTTTCACTCAATCTCTCTTTTTGAAAATAAAATTTTCATTTGAGGTTAAAAATAAAATGATAAAGTTTTTGTTTGGTTTTTCAAATATTAAAATTACAATAGTCTCTCAATTTACTGGAATTATCTCAAATATCAAAAGAAATTATCATGCAACATTCAAAATATAAAAACTAGTCTAGAATAATTATAAATATATTCAATAACAAAGTCAGTATTCACTCTTCTTTCATGTTCAAGATCGCCTCCAACTTTAATTTTAAAATTATCAAACCAATCTTAATTAAAGTAATATATTAAAAGTGCTACATTTCCATACTAAAAGTATTACGTTTGTGTACTAAAAGTGAAAATAATATATATATATATCCTTCAAAAAAAGTTTACGATTTTGTTATTTGAACCCCATAAGTATAGCTTTTCCTAAAAAAAAAAAAAAAAAAACTAAGACTTGCATATGCCAAAGTATAGATAACCTATTTGATATATATTTGCCATTAACTTAGAAGATAAGGACCATAAAGTCAATCCCATTGTAACACTCTGATTTGTTCCTGCTTCGTGTTACAAAAAATCCAAAGGTGAAACATGGATCAAGGCGGGCTGGAGCGATTTACGCGGTCGCACAAGTCCAGCGAATACAAGAATTCCAAAATATATTTTTTTCCTTATGTATAATACTTTTTAAAATTTTTATAATATTTTATTATTTAGAATTCTTAAAATTTTTGTTTCCTTTTGTTATTAGACCCTAACCAATTTCTTAATTTTTTTCTCACCTTGTTCCAAGTTTTTTCCTCTTCATTACTTCATTCTCCAACAGTAATTAGGAGTGTATACGTCACAGTTCTTTATGATTTTTGATAGAACCGAAATCAGAACCATTTCCAACGGTTCTTTAATTTTAGAATAGGAACCGGAACCGTTGAGTTCGGTCCGGTTCCGGTTCTCCAACAGTTCTTTGTCATTTTTTTTTTTTTTTAAACATTGGCAAGATACATAGTCATACTTGTGCACCCCTAGTTATAACAATAAATTAGAAACTTTTAGTATTTATTTATATATCATATATTATATAAATATATAAAACATTAGAACTTAGAAGTTAAATGTATTGATCTACATATTATATATTTTATACTAGAATATAGAAGGTAATAGTATTTATTTATATATTATATATTTTATATTTCATATATATATTTATTTATACAGAACACTAGAATTTAGAAACTATTATTATTCATTCCTGCGTAGGGAACAGTTCCAAAAATTTGGAACCGGAACCAGAGCCGTAGTGAACGGTTCGGTTCGGTTCAGCTACAGTTCCAATTTCATTGGTTTTTTGTGCAACTCTAGTGCTAACGTAACATTGAATATATACTTATGATGTGTTTGATACGCAAGAATGGAATGGAATACTCATTCCAACCATTCCTTTGTTTGGTATGAATTTTAAGGTAAGAATGATCATTCCCTTGGAATGAAAATCCATTCTCAGAAATAAAAAATTCATTCCATAGTTAAATCTATGTAATGGGCATTCCATTTCTGGTAAGATTAAAAAAAATCATATTACCCTTCAACTCAACCACCACCACCACCACTTCCACCACTACACTAGCTTTACCACCACCGCCACAACTGCCTCCACCGCCTCCACCACCTTCACCCCCACATCGCCACCTTCCTACTCCACTGCACCACCACCTCCATATCGCCACCTTCCTCCTCCACCACCACCGTCGACATTGCCGTTATCGCATCGCATCACCACCACCTCCACCGCCACCGCCACTTTCCTCCACCACCACACCACCACCTCCACCACACCACTGCCACCACTTCCATATCGCCACCACCACCTCCATCACACCATCGCCGCCTTCCTCCACCACCACCCCCACCATATCACTCCACCACCTCCACATCGCCGCTACCACCCCTACCGCACCATCGCCACATCACCACCTTCCTCCACCACCACCACCACCCCCACCACACCACTCCACCACCTCCACATTGCCACCTTCCTTCACCACCACACCACCACCACCTCCACATCAACACCTTCCTCCACCACCACACCACCACCACCTCCACATTGACACCTTCCTCCACTGCCACCACCTTCCTTCACCACCTCGCCACCACCTCTACATCACCACCTTCCTCCACCACCATATATTTGTTGATTTAATTTATTTGTCACTATGAGGGGTATTTTGGAGAATTTGATTTAAAGTTTATTTCATTCTCACCTTAGTTCATATTTGCATCCAAACAATAGAATGAGAATGGTCATTCCATTTCATTCTCATTCTTACTCCATTCCTAGTTTTATTCCATTCAATTCATGCGTACCAAATGTAGCATTACTCTTCATAAAACTTCCCATCTCCTATTAACTTTTATTTCTTTTTATTTTTCTTTTTTTCTTTCATATTTCTCACATTTTTGAATGTTTCATCCTTTTTCAGTACAAAGTTTTTTTTTTTTTCTATTTTCTCATTACAGACTCTCCATCTCTCTTCTCTCTCATTACAACGAATTTTCCTTCTCCACTCATTGCAATCTCTCTCTGAACTCACTTTTTTTTCTCTCTTATTTTGTTATTTTGGGACTCTTCAAAAAATTTAAAAAAGTAATTTTTTTACTTAGGTGTCATAATTGAAGAATTTGTTAGAGCATTGGACCAGATTTATATCAAGTTCTATTGTTCTTTAATTTAAATTATTTTGTAGTCTTATTATTTTTTGTTATTATAAAATTGTGTATTTTTTTGTAATCATTGTTATTTATATTATTGAATAAGTCTAGTAAAAAGTATGAATAGGATATGTAAATTTTAAAAGATATGAGAATAAAAGAATAATTTTTAAATAAACATTAGGGAGGCGATATTCACACTCTTCTTTTCTACATTTGCACTCCTATCTTAAACGAAACGACACTCCTAACCCACACTTTATGTGGATGATTATTTAAAAAAAAAAATTACACAACTACCATTTCAATATCACTCTCCATGTCTCCAATATTTAATGTCTTTGGTCTCTTTTGAGAGGATCCAAAAAAAAAATAATACATAAAAAAAAATTCTCTTTTGAGAGGACCCAAAAAAAAGAACGTTATCCATATTGAATAAATTGTCTCTTTTGACCGGATAAAAAAAAGAAGTTATTTTTGTTGAATATTTATCTCTTTTGACAGGAATTAGGGCAAAAAAAAAGACCTAATTTTTTATATTTTTTTAATAAATTATCTCTTTTGACAAGGCAAAAAAAAAATTATCTCTGTTCAATAAATTATTTCCTTTGACAGGACCCAATATATATATATATATAGTACAGAAAGAAATGACCCAAAAAAAATTATCCGAATAAATTATCTCTTTCGACAAGATCGAGGAAAAAATTATTTCTTTTGAAAAAAAAAAAAAACCTAGAAAGAAGTTATTTTTCTTTTGAAAATGAAAAAAAAAAAAAAAAGGGAAGTAACTGATGTTAAAAAAAGAAGTTAAATTCATGGTATATAGTTATGGTATTATAAAATAAAGAGCTAAAAAAGTTAAAGTTTAAAAAATAAAGAGTTAAAAAAGTATAAAGGATAGTTATAGTATTATAAAATAATAAATGATCAATTAAATAGTTTAAGGACTTTTTTGTCATTTCGTTTAAAAGAAAATGGCAAGTGGATTGCAATCATTGAAAAAGGGAGTGCGAATATCGCCTCCCTAAACATTATTAATTATTATTTAATATTAATATATTAAGTATCAAAAGACTACGTTTATATTTTTAGCAAAGACTTCAAATTATATTGAGTTGTCTGTGACATGGACAAGAAGTGATCTCTTGCTCACCGATGAGCAAGAGAATTTATCCATATTTCGTATAGTGGCCGTTAGATTAAATCTAACGGGCACATTCTAAATCCATTTATGATCTTTTCAAAACTACAAAATCACTATCTTTATAGTTTAATTTTGGAGAATTAATATTATTGGCGATTTCCTTACTCCTTACCTAATATAAAAAAATAAATTAAATTACCAAAATAAACACATATAGTTTTTGAAATTATTGGTGCCCAGTTTGAATTGATATTGGTGGCAAGAGTTCTGAATCTATCAAGGTTAACAATAGATCAATTTGTATGGTGTCAGAGGAAATTAAACAGAATTAACTTTGTTAGTAGAAAATTCATGTAGAATCCTGATTTATTTTAGAAGTAAATTTATTTTGATTGGAGAACTTGCACAGTTTTATTTTGATGTAATGCTTCGAATTATTAATTGTTGTCATCTGTGGTGAATATCCATCTTTAAGCATGGGAATATCCATCCTTACTATCATTAGTAATATTGTTTGAATCCATCGTCATGAATGTATCTCTTTTGAAAACAAGAAAAAAAAAAGTAGACAAAACCCGTGAGTCAACAAGTCATGATAATAAACAAGCTTTTAATAAACACTATCATATAGTGAATTGAACCAATAGTCGCAATGTATCTTAATATTTTTTTTGGATTATTTTGGCTTAATATTTCATCAATTAACAGGAAGATCTTAGAAACTACAAACGATTAATGTGTATATTTAAAAATGTATATTTTGGAAATTTAATCTTTGATGGAGGAAACTTATTGTTTAACAGAATTTAGAGCGAACACCATTGAAGAAATCCACCGATAATTTAATAGTGTTTTGCTGCTATAAGTATTTATTTTGTTAATTTAATTTATTTTTTTATATTAGGTAAGGACTAAAAAAATCACTAATAATATTAATTCTCCAAAATTAAACTAGGAAGAGAGTGATTTTGTAGTTTTGGAAAGATTATAAGTGGGTTTAGAATGTGAAAAGTATGGATAAATTATATTATTCACTGATGAGCAAGAGATCACTACTCTATATATATATATATATATATATATATATATATATATATATTATCTGTTCAGTGGCACACCCTCCAGCCATGTAGCCGATTGGTGGATATATGGCGACCTATCTTCTACCACTGTAAATAGTTTTGTCCATTACTAAAATAGGCTGACACGTAATTAAGGGTAAGAAAGAGTTTTATTTGTTATTATGTCCCTTAATTGATGGAGGAAATATTGGCACTTCTCTTTCTACAATTGCACTCTATTTTTTTTTTCTTTTAACAAGAATGTCTCTAAATTCATTAATACATCATTCCTTATTTTATAATCCTATAACTACCTTTTCATTATTTTTTTTTTAATTTTTTTATTTTCTAAACAGAACATGCTACCAAAAATAAGGTGTCATATGACCCAACAGAAAAAGAATGTATCAGAATACGAAGAAGACGAATAGAATCAACCTCCAAGACATCACAATAAACATTTTTTTTTCTTCTTTCTTATATTTTCATCCTTTTCTTGAATAGCATAATTAAATGATTTCGTTACTCAAATTTTAGGTTAAAATTTACAAAAACATAATTTTCTAAACTGAGATAAATGTTAAATGAAAAACAAATAATAATAAAAAAAGAGTAAACTAATAAAATATATTATTATGATGCTCCAAAATTTTTTAAGTATAAAAAAATATATAAATATCTTAGATATTTTTTTGAAAAAAATATTATGCAAAATTAAACGCAAAGAGCTGGAATAGACAACAGGTGCTATTAAATTAATAATAACTGATATGATCAATTTTTAATTTTAACAAATAAAATAAAATAAAATTAAGGGTAAGACGTTAATTAGGGAGAGAGGGGCAGTCGAAAAATTATTCAATCCCTAAACGGGTGGCAGAAGCAGTGCGACTCTCAGAGTTGTTTATTGTTCTTTGTTTTCAAAGTCCCTATTGAGTCGTAACGCACTCAAAAGTTTGATTTGATGTTCTCAATTTCTTATTTTGTTTGTAAACAGGGGTTGATACTGACGCGATTGCAAGACCCAGTTTGGACGGCCAACATCTTATAGTCGCGTCACTTGCAACCATGAATAGCAAAGCTCAATTTTAATTTTATTTTATTTTTTCCCTTGTCAAAACAGGTTCGTTTTGTTTTATTTTTTATATATCAGCAATTATAAGTCTAAGTCTTCCAAGAACGAAAGAAATTATTAGTTGCATACGATATGGATGAAGTGATATCACAATTCAATAAATTCAAGTTATGTAATAAAAAACATAGTTCACTTACATTGCATGGATGAACGTTTTGTATTTATTAGTTGTGTGATAGAAGTGGGTCATTTATTTATTATTTTATCTTGTGACTTGCATTTATTGAGTTTTGATATCACATTAACCATGTCACGTGTTATTTTTGTTACAATTAATAATTTTTAAAAAAATCTAGGTCTCAATTGCAATAAAATCTAATGCATTTTTTTGGATGCATAGAAGAGAATCAACCACAATTGATTGTTGCACTGTATCAATAGACTGATACAGTACTAGTTTTGATTGATTCACATTGTTTTGTTTCTTTGTTTTATCTCATTAAGTCTCTGTGGAACTATGACAAGAACAAATAATTGTCAGACATGCATAGGCTTGTAACTCATAAACCGTGTTAAGCATCATGTCATCTGTAAATAAGGATATTCTGCTAGTATATGAGACAAATATAAAATGTTAGGTCTATCTTTAGTTCTCTTTGGAGACCCTACTCTAGAAGAACTAGAACTAGATAATATTTTTTTATAATCTATAATGCAACGGTACCGGTTTAAAAATCTATATACTTTTTTTTTAGAAAAAAAATCAAATACAAATATAACAAAAAAAGAGAGTTAAAAATATTAAACTAAAAATTATGGAATGAATAAAAAATTCTTTGATCTAAATAAATCACATAAATTTTTTTTTGTCCCAACAAGAATAACTCTCATAATATACTTAGAAGAAACTCGAACCAGCCAATACACTTTAAAATGAGAATAAATACCCCTGAATCACATATTTCGATAATAAATCACACAATTAACTTATGTTGCATTTGGTACGCGGGAATGAATGGAATGTGTAACGCCCCGATCCCCGACTCCCGGGAAATCGGAGGTTAATCCGTCCATTAGTCCCAATGGATCCTTTTTACTCTCTATAAAGTACCATTCTGTCACGCCCCGATTTCCAAGGCCCGAGAACCGAGGTGTGAGCTCCGTGAGATCACCCTCACGATATAACCATCACCTGATCATACAATCTTAATTTCTCATTATTTTCACAAAAATTGGGCATGACCCATTCTAATAAATCAGATCCTGATATGCCATTCCTGCTTTAAATTTAAATGGACACTTATGGGCACGTGTCCCCCCAGCATTCACATCTAAAAATCAAAATGGACACTTCTGGGCACTTGTTCTGCCAGCATTTATTTCTAATAATCAAAATGGACACTTCTGGGCATGTGTCCCCCCAGCATTCCTACAACATGCATTAAAACAATTGATAGTATGTCTCAGTCCTTGAATGTCCATCTTATATACATAGATCACATGAATAAAATACAACTGAAGGAATTAAATCAACCTAATTGCTCCATACATTTAATCCAAATGTAATGTGTCTATCTATCCATTATCCTGGACACATATTAAATTGTAAGGAATTCAATTACCACCTCTGCATCCTGTACTATCAATCCCCCTAACCGACTCCTCAAATCAACAATACCTGCAAAACCTGGGAGGGGGTGAGCTCAAAGGCCCAACAAGGTATGTAGAATCATACTATCACTGCTGCAGCAGGTCAATCCTCACATATTCTAAAAAATATACATGCACTTAAATATATCACAATATTTAAAGTCATGCTCCTCCTAGCATACATGAACCGACAATGTATATGACAGTTCTAGCACATATGAATATATAAATCTAGTACACATGATTTTCTAAATCATTTTCAACATGTTTGAAAACAGCAAACATCCAACATCAATATGTATATAGAACATATATGTCAAAGCAGTTACATAAACAATGTAAATCAATCACCACGTCTCCTACTCGACAAATAGCAATCTCAAATGCAATGAAGATGCATTTAAACCATACAACATGCTCAAAAGCAATAGACATCCAACATATATCATGTTCCGTCACAAGCAACGCATATATAAGAATGCGTTAAACACATAGCATGCTTCACAATAGATAATGTAAGCAAGTTCACACACTTGTCTCTCTCTCGGACTTAACCCGATACCCTAACATGATTCTCAACCAATCAAGTGACCGAGACACTTCCCACACAGTTACGGAATCCATCACCGAGTATTCTCTACTCCGAGGTAATTGGACCGTTGCGAAATCTGCCACCGAGTATTCTCTACTCCGAGGTGACCGAACCGCTTCAAAATCTGTCACTGAGTATTCTCTACTCCGAGGTGATTAGATCATTTCCGAATTCGTCACCGAGTATTCTCTACTCCAAGGTGATCGAACCATCACCGAGTATTCTATACTCCGAGGTGATTAGATAATTTCAAAATTTGTCACCGAGTATTCTCTACTCCAAGGTGACTTAACCACTCCAACGCCCTCACCGAGTATTGACCTACTCTAGGCAATTCAACCACTCTTCCCCGTCTCCTCACGACGGCCCCATATATGCATTTCAAACATATGATGATCAAGCATTTTAAATGGTATGCCTCATAATGCATAAGCTAGTTAAAAGTACATAACATGCATTTTGTCCCCACAAAACCACATGTATATTCACCTATACATGTAAAATCTAGCATACCGTTCACATATGCTCATAAACCTCACTTAAGCACATTTTAGTCATGCTTCACCAATGCACACATTTCTATATACTGATAGCATGCATTTAATTCACATAAACTCATATATAATCACGTATATGTCACATCCTACATATAATCACATATGCATGTATATTAGCATAGATATAATCATGCTATCACTCCAAACATGCATATGCTATGAGCAACCAGCATGCATTCCAACAACCATATATAATCTCACACACACACACACACACACACACATATATATATATATATCATGTCACCTATATATGTAATAAAAACATATATAACACTTGACATATTTTATGCTTTTCAAATACCCTTCAATACTATAATCAATTTAACATGCATTTCTACTACTGCACCAAATATATAATCATATATATATTTACATATACTCAACTCATGCATAAAAATCACATATGCATGCAAGGCAACATCTAGCTAAATATACATATATAAATCAGCATACTTTACATGGCTCAATCCATAAATATGCATATAACAATGCAAATCAGCATCTAAATTTGACAATGCTCTCATCCTCCAAACCCACACACACATATATATATATATCCTCACATCCCACGTATATATGATATCCACATTTATATATATATATATATATATATATATATGCACATATATATACAAACGCCACATATGATCAAATTAAGAAAATATGTAAAATTAATCAACATAATTAAAATATACGTAGGAGATAGAGGCAATAATCAACTTGCCTTAGGTCTCGCTTTCACTGTGCCCGCGTTTGCAAAGCGGTCTATCTCCATGTCCGGTCCAGTCCCGTGTCAAAGCCCACACAACAATCGTCTGAACCATTTTCTTCCCCTTTTAATTTCCATGCTTGGACCAATTTAAATATGGTAGCCCAATAATCCATAACTAATCAAACAAATCCAATCCTTGGGCCAATTTGCATTCTAATCCCAATTTCATGGTTGCCCAAATTAATGACCCAATATCCAAAGCCCAAGCCCATTATTAATGAGGGCCCAAACACACACCATCCATCATCCATATGTATGTATATATATATACATATGTGTCACCTTCCCTACCAAACCATGAGTCAAAACCCATCTCTTCCTCACAGCCATCACTACCATGAGAACCACCGTCGAATACCGACTGCCAACACCGAGAATCAAGCCCACCATGAAGGGCTGAAGCTACACCCAACCATTAACCTCACGCAGCAACCGAGCACCACCAGCCCCGACTAGTTCGCCACCTGCAGGGGCCACAAGTCATAGCCGAAGCCAACACCATGATCAACCACAGACCATCATTCTCGGCATTACCTCCACCCATGGCAACCCACTATGTACCAACCTGACGCCGGACAGAATAGTGATTATTCTGTAGGCTAAGGGCAATAGAAAATAAACAGAAAGAAAGCACGAGAATTGTCCAAAAACTCAGAGAAAAGTCTCTGGTATTCAATATTATTATTCAAAATCAAAAGTACCTTCGAATCAACCCACAAGCCGGGTTATATAGCTGAACTTCGTCAACATTACCAAAAATAGCAAAACCTAATATTCTTGCCAAAATAAAATACGAAATAAAAGAAGAAAGTTGCCAAAATTCTGGCCCAAATCAAGCCCAGAATCTCTTCCTAATCAACAAAATAAATATTACCAAAAAAGGAAAGAAATAACTAAAATTAGGGATTCGGAGGGGAAAATAGTGGATTTTGGCCTCAAAAACAGACACACCTAGCTTTAGCTAGGTGCCCACAACGTGCGCGCCGAACCAAGCTTTCTGAATTGTGGTCATAAAGGCGATTCTGACACCTGTAGCCAAAGTTATGGCCAAAATACTGAAGCGCGTCCAAAAATACCCTAATTAGTGACAAGGTCACGGTTTCCTGTCATCTTTATGCTGATCTGCCAACTCAAGATATTTCAGTGCCATCAACGTGTCATCTGACAGCTCAGCATCATCTGACTCGGATGCTCCTGCATCACAACCGAAACCCAAACTGTGATCGCCGTTGAGCCACCAAAACTAGCTACCCTCACCAAGCCGTGAGCACCCAAAGCAGCCACATACCACCGTCCGAACCCACTGCCGAAACACCAACCAACGGTCCATCTCCGTCGTCTGCAACCTCACCGCCGTGAAACCATCCAAAGTTGTCTTGCAACTATCGGTCGGCTGGTGGAT
The DNA here is from genome assembly GCA_026545225.1 of Cornus controversa. Lineage (NCBI taxonomy): Eukaryota > Viridiplantae > Streptophyta > Magnoliopsida > Cornales > Cornaceae > Cornus > Cornus controversa. The sequence continues at coordinate 25,042,896 of CM048845.1, read as the reverse complement.
CACTTCAGCCGACCAAAATGATAGTTTTGGCCAACCGAAGCAATTTGTCGGTCGACCGAACTCCAAAACTCTGCAACTATCTTCTTCGACAGTTTCCATCCCTCTCTCTCTAGCCATGGGCATCCAATTGCCTCCTCGAACCACCCCATAGCCGGCCCGACCACTACCAAACCCAAAAGAGAGCACCCGAACGGTCCCTGTAACCGGCCAACCGAACCCACTAGTCGAAGACCCACTACCTGCGACCAACACCATGGCCGGCCACCATCAGGCCCACCTCCGGCCACCCTCTTCTGCTTGAGCATCCTCGGAAGCTCAGCTGAGCCTCCTTCTCTCTTTCGGCTGAACTCTCTCTCTCCCGATTTCTCTCTCTTTTCTCCTTTTCTTTTTCTTTCTTCTTTTCTTTTCTTTCTTTTTTTCTTTTTCTCCTGCTTTCTCTGCCGACCACTCATGTGGTCTTCTCTTATCATTTTATTTCTTGCTTTATTATACACCACACATTGCATCATACTTTCAGCCACATGATAAAAAAAAATATATATATATATATATCTCATACACATACTCCCTCCACTTGGATATATATATGATCCCACACACACACACACATATATATATATATATATATATATATATACATCCCTAACAGATATATAATTTCATATATATATATATACCATATATATATATATGTATATATATATATATATCCACATCTTCCCGAATTTAATTTACTCGAAAAAAATAAATTCGGTCAAAATTCACCCGGAACCGGTCAACATTAATCCGGGTCGTTACAGAATGCACCTGAGAATGAAATAAGAATGATAATGGAATGAAATAGTCATTTTATTTTTATTGTTCGGTTGCAAATATGAAATAAATTATAAATCAAATTTTCCAAAATACCCCTCCTAGTGACAAATTAATTAAACCAACAAATGTGTGGGGGTGGTGGCGGTGGTGGGGTGGCGGTGGAGGTGGTGGTGGTGGTGGTTGTGGAGGAAGGTGGTGATGTGGAGGTGGTGGAGTGGGGGTGGCGGTGGAGGTGGTGATGTGGATGTGGTGCGGTGGGGCTGGTGGTGGCTATGTGGAGGTGGTGCTAACGGTGTGGTGGGGGTGGTAGTGGAGGTGGGGGAAGGTGGTGGTGGAGATGGCGGTTGAGGTTGTGGCGATGCGATGTGGCGGCGGCGGCGGTGGTGGTAGAGGAAGGTGGAGATATGGAGGTGGTGGTGGGGTAGAGTAGGAAGGTGGCTATGTGGAGGTGGTGGTGGAGAAGGTGGCGATGTGGAGGTGGTGGAGTGGGGGTGGTAGTGGAGGTGGTGGAAGAAGGTGGAGGTGGTGCAGTGGGGTTGGTCGTGGCGATGTGGAGGTGGTGCTAGTGGTGTGGTGGGGGTGGCGGTGGAGGTGGTGGTGGCGGTGGAGGTGGTGGCGGAGGAAGGTGGTGGTGGCGGTGGCGGTGGCGGTGGATGTCACACCCTGATTTTTGAGTCTCAGGAACCGAAGGTGAACCTGTCCATTAAGTCCTAATGAACTGTCCTAACCTCTCAAATACCGTGGAAGCTAAACTCTACATACGTAATTATGTAAGCGTATGCTCAACATCCTTCATCCCAATGGGCACTACATTAATCGATTCATGCACACAATCCTGACGTGTCAGCAATTTTTGCACAATCGAAATATGAGTTTTGCACAATAGAAAAGCTACTTTAGAACAATCAAAATTGGGGTTTCGTATGATCAAAATGTTCGATCAATCGAAGTACTTGCGAAGTACTATCGAGATTCCACTGGTAATTTGAACCTACTTCTATCAAGATGTTTTGAAACAAGCTCGCACAATCGAGTTATCTCGCATGATCGAGAGGATAGTTTCGCACAATCGAACGATTTCGATCATGCAAAATGGGGATTTTGCACAATCAAAATTCTCTTCTGCAGAAAATCCTACATCCTCAACACTTGGTCCATTTTACACTAAGGTACATTCTAACACCCTAGAATCAACCATATATCATTCCAATCATAAATGAAATATAATACCACCATACATATATCCCAAATCATATATTTGATCAATTTACACATCGTTAAACACACCTCCGAAATCCACAAGTCATCCTCTTATAAGTACACAAATGGTATAAAATATACATAATGTTAAAAATGGGCTCTCTAGTTTATATTCATCATATAAATTACATGCCTAAGGTCTGAAAACATCCACAATTCAATTTTGATTAAAACTACAACAAAATCGACATATCACCAGTCAGCATGGATAGCCATATATATAATGTCCAAAATAAACTCGAAAGGTATGAGGAAATCCACTGGGATGCTCAAGTCCCATCCGTCATTGATGTTTTATCTGTAAAAAGTTTTGGGGGAGAGGGTGAGAATACAACAATGCCTAATAAGAATGTCCCAACCCACCTAGGCATTGACCTGACACCGACCTACATGATATGTATGTCGCTATATTACATGATACTTTTAATGCTCTCATATCAATCATCATAAATGCGAGTCAAGTAGCAAACATTTAAACCATATATCAAACTTAACAATTTGAATACATAAACAACAAGATATATACATATTTTTCAGTCATAATCCAATGCTTAGACATGATTGGTAAACTCTGACGATTATATGACCTTCGACACCTCTGATGATAACCATATGATTTGGACAACTCCGAAGGAGCATACAACCTTGGCAATATGTTGGTTTGCCAATTGTGAGTGGACAACTCCAAAGTTCATAAGGTTTATGGACAATCTCTGATTTCTAGGCCTTAGCCTTGGTTTGACGGGGCAACTCTGACAGTCATACCCAGTGGATGATTATACCACTCTCGTGACATGGTTGGACAACTCCGAAACCCAATGTACGAACTATTTACACAATTTTTCGGCAATTCCTCATATATGCATATTAGACATATATATTATATAGTATATCATTTTCATGCTTTTCAAACTCTCATTCTTGCTATATACATTTCTAGCATGCATTCTCACTACACTAACAACATATAACCACATATATGCTCAATTCTTGCACATAAATCACCTATGCACACAATTTACAACTTACCTACACATGTTCTCATCTTGCACATATTGTATGTATACATTCAACACATTACATATATCATAATGTACTTCATTCTAGCATGTAAGAATCATAAGGGGAGAAGAAATACACAATACCACAGCCCCTCCCAACACTCTCATACATAGCAAATCAACCTAAACCTTACCAAACCACTCGAAACCCTATAATCGATAAGTAGGAGAGAAAGAACACCCCTACCTCAAATTTGAAAAATTTTCAATCAATCTCCAAGAATTCCACTAAGGTCGACCTTGCTAAAATCCACGATTATTCTGTTCAAACCAAAGCCCTTGCCAAGCCCTACATGTTGTCCTTCTTCGACAACTCCCGAATCTAAGCCAAAAGCCTCCAAAATGAAGAGAGAAGAGGGAGAGGGATGAAGTGGGAGAGAGAGTGTGTGTGTGTGTGTGTGTTTGGCTGGATGTATTGCTATGAGAGATATGAGAGAATCTCAGCAAAATAGATATTTAATGTCTCTAGGGCGCAAAATGACTAAAACGGCCTCGGGCTACTTAACGTACCATCTCAACCACATTTTTCAATTTCAAAAGTTCCTACGGTCTCGAAATCAATTCCTTAACTCTTTAAACATTTCATTTGATTTAAAACCAAAAATAAATATATTTTAAAAAAATTTTGAATTTCCAGGCCCACCTGACCCACTTCCCAGGCCCCACTAATCCAAAATTCTCAAATTCACGTGTTATGTGCAATGTCCTTTGAGTCAATGGAGGGTAAAAACAGATAATACATATAGTGTTGGGGTTGATTGTAATCATGTGCGAAACTTCAGGGGGTGTGAATATAGGTTTTGCCAAATTATAAATATATGTGTAGTTAAAGCAAACCTCAGGGGGTGTGAGTGTATTTTATCCTAAATATTTTTTTGATTTTTTTTCGCAATTGGTTGTTCAATGTTTATGTTTATTAAGCTTTCTAGAAGACCTGTGTAAAAAGCTTTAGGTCAATGACTCCAAACTAGATCGTCTTAGGGCATTAGGTGTAAAGACACCCCAAATGACTTAATAACTTAAGTCAAGTAAGCTACAAACCCAAATAAGCCTTTGCAATAAACTATTATTATTATTATTAGACTCTCACCTTTGGCACGAACGCTCACTGCTTACTGAGGCAAGATGTCCAATTACTTGGTGAGAAAAACCATTCACTTTTGGCATAGACACTCAATGCTTACTGAGGAAAGAGGCCCGATTACTCAATGAAACTTATGATTTATTTATTTAATTTTTTTTCTTTTTTTTTCACTTCTTTTTTTATTTTATTTTATTTATCATATGTATATATCTCATCATGACAAAAAGACCAACTCTCCAAGGTCACCAAAGCATATTAGACACCATCAAAATATAAAATAAGGAGAAAGCATTCACCTCACAAGAAAGTTACTAGTGTGCATATGTGACACGTGAAGTCCACTAGAAACTAACAACTACAAGATATCTCATGTGAATAATAATGTGGATCACTGTAATCAAAACATGGTGTTAGAAATTCAAAAATACTACAAAGAACACTTCATAGACCTACAAGATGTATTAATCCTTTGACCCATGTAAAGTATTATTTAAAAATTCCCGAAAGGTATAATATCATACTAAAAACCTACAATAGAAAATAAAATAATAATTAAAAAAAAAACAAGTTCCAAACTATGATAATAATAACCGAGGAGTTTATTTTAAAGGGAAAATGTAAAGGCAAAACTATCACTTGGTCCAATGTGTTGAACTGATACATATATAGACTAGGCCCAAGTCGGCCTGAGCTCAAGTATCAGCAGAAGGCCCAAAGGGCTGGGTTGATAATTATAAAAGGCCAAGTCACCCCACTTAAAGGCTAAAGCAGCCTAACTCAAATACTAACCCAAAACTTAAAAAGGAATTCAAATTCTTTAGAGTAAAGTTAGCTGTAAATTAGGAAATCAGAGTCCTAAAAGGATTCTGATTCCTACCTATATAAATACCCAATAAATCATCAATGCAAGAGAACTCAACAAGAGACAGTACCCAATCTTCTACTTATGAAAGACTATGACTGAGGCAGAGCAGAGGTACTCGAAAGTGGAAAATGTTGTGTTGGCCCTGGTCCAGGCAAAGAGGAAGCTTATGCACTATTTCAAGGCCAACCCAATTATTATCCCAACCAAATTCTCGATTAAAGCAATCCTTCATAAGCCTGATCAATTAGGGAGAGTAGCCAAACGGGCAATTGAATTGGGTGTCTACGACATAACCTATGAACCTCGGACCACCATAAAAGGATAGGCAGTAAGAGATTTCTTACTAGAGTATAAGCCAAAAGGCGCTGAAGACGCAGAGGATACATTTCAACTTGAATGAAAACTCTTTGTCGACGAATCGTCAACACAAGCAGGATCGGGGAAATCTAGACTCCTGATGGAACAGCCTTGCAAGAAGCAATTCATCTCGAGTTTCCTGCATCAAACAATTAAGCTGAGTACGAGGCCCTCTTAGCAGGACTAAGACTGGCACACACACTCTAAGTAAAGAACTTGCAAGTTTTTAGTGATTCTCAGTTAATCATAAAACAAGTTAGTGGGAATTATCTTCCAAAAGATGATCGCATGAAAGCCTATAAAGCCCTGGTAGAAAGACAGCTCAAAGAGTTTGATCAAGTTAAAGTTTCTCAAATTTCAAGAGACCTGAACCTGAACACCAATAGGTTAGCATGTTCAGCCTCAGCAACTTATCCAGATCTGATCAGAATAGCCCCGGTGGACTCTTTGTAGAAGCCTAGTATCCACGCCCAGAAAGAGGTACTAGTCATATAAGACCAACCTAGCTGGATGGGTCCTATCAAAGCTTATATTTTTAACGGAGTACTGCCAGATTCGAAAGAAAAATTAAAATGAATTCTTCCAGATACTCTATGATTGGCAAGCACCTCTACACGAGATCGTTCTCGGGGCCGTACCTGAGATGTGTGATTCTTGTAAAAGAAAAAGAAATACTCCCCAGAATCCAGGTGTGTGTGGAAAGGAAAACCGAAGAACATGCCAAAAAGTGTGATAAATGTCAACTGCACGCAAGTGTATCGCGTAAGCCCCCAGAGGACCTGGCCACTATGGCCAGCCCTTGGTTATTCGCAAAATGGGGATGGGCTAGGTAGGGCCTCCCCCAAAGTCCACTAATAGCAAAAAATATGTCATCTTAGCCACCGACAACTTCACAAAGTGGGTTGAAAGGGAAGCATACGCGGCAATCACTCATGTTCAAGTCATTTTCATCCCTCGGTTTGGGTTGCCAGAGTCCATTATCATGGACAATGCTATAAATTTTGACACCAAGCCAATAGAAAAGTTCTTCAGGAAGTATGGAATTAACCAGAAGTTCTTTTCCAAGTCATACCCACAGAGCAACGACCAAACAAAAATAACTAACTGGGTCATTTTGAGTGCGTCTGAAAGAAGCTAGAAGCCCGTAAGTGTAAGAAGCTGAAAGAGCTGCCCAAAGTTCTCTGGGCCTACCAAATGACACCAAAGCGTATGACCGGTGAAAGTTCGTTCTGTCTGGCTTAAGGGTCTGAAGTAGTAATACTAACTGAACTGTCCGGCCCAACCATCTAAACGGAGGTACTGGAAATGGGGCAAAATGACCAATTGCTAAAACAAAATCTGGACCTCTTGGAAGAAAAAAGAGAGGCAGCTCAGATAAGGCTGGTGGCCTATCAGAAGATTGTCAAAAACAGTTATGATAGGAAAGTGAAACATCGAGCACTCAGCCACGGGGATTGGGTGCTATGAAAGGTCACTGATAATACAAAAGAGCAAAACACTAGAAAATTCACAGCACAATGGGAAGGGCCGTATGAAATCACGGAAGTGATCGGCAAGGGCGCATACAGGCTTTGCAGAGTTAGCAATGCAGAAGCAATTCACAAGCCTTGGAATGCAACCCACCTGAAAAGGTATTATGTTTAACATTCCAACATGTTCAAGTTAAGTTATTCCTTTTTGGCAATATATCTTCTGGTTTTAAAAGAAAAAAGAGTGGAAGAAATTGATAAAAAAATACATCTTTTAAAAAGAGCACGTCTTTGTCAAAAAAGGAAATGACATAGGTCCCACATCGAATAAAACATTCCATACTATGTAACAAATAAGGACAGAGTTGAAACTCTATAGTTATTGTAAGATATGGCAACTGTGCAAAAAACGCATGTACAGTTGCATTGTCTTGCCTTCTTTTTGCCTTTGACTCAAAGTATTTTGCCATTGAGTCAAACCTTGCGTATTTTACAAACATAATCTCCAAATTTCTTGGTGAAAGTGGTATGTTTGAAATTCTCCATATTAGAATCCTTAAGTTAAACTTAGGTGATACAACCTTATTATTTCTAAAGAAAGGAATACACTTTCCTTATCGATGGCCTCAAACATGATGAGACTTATATATTAAAGGGTTATCAAAGAAGAAAAATACATGGGCTAATCCCACACTGGAAAAAAGTCCATGTCTTCTGACATATATTAATGAAAGAAAAAGTAATTGAGGGCATGGCATGGACATGGAAAGGTGCAAGAAAAGATGCGTCGTAACGTGCCAATGCTTGCTATTTACCAAGAATAACGACCCAAGAGGCCATAGGCCCAACTCAAGTTAAGGTCTTAAATGTGAGATCGCTTATTGAAGTTAAGGTCTGAACACCGATCGCTTATTAAATAAAAGAGGTCATAGGCCCAAATCAAGCTAATGTCTTAAATGATCGATCATTTATTGAAGCTAAGGTCTGAATGACCAATTGCTTATTAAATAAAAGAGACCACGGGCCCAAATCAAGCTAAGGTCTTAAGCAACCGATCACTTATTGAAGCTAAGGTCTAAATGACTGATCGCTTATTAAATAAAAGGGGTCATAGACCCAAATCAAGCTAAGGTCTTAACGACCGATCGCTTATTGAAGCTAAGGTCTGAACGACTAATCGCTTATTAAATAAAAGAGGCCATAGGCCTAAATTAAGCTAAGGTCTTAAACAATCGATCGCTTATTGAAGCGAAGATCTAAACAATCAATCGCTTATTAAATAAAAGAGGTCATAGGCTCAAATCAAGCTAAGGTCTTAAATGACTGATCGCTTATTAGATAAAAGAGGTCATAGGCCCAAGTCAAGCTAAGGTCTTAAACGACTGATCGCTTATTGAAGCTAAGGTCTTAAATGACTGATCGCTTATTAGATAAAAGAGGTCATAGGCCCAAGTCAAGCTAAGGTCTTAAACGACTGATCGCTTATTGAAGCTAAGGTCTAAACAACCGATCACTTATTAAATAAAAGAGGTCATAGACCCAAATTAAGCTAAGGTCTTAAATGATCGATCGCTTATTGAAGCTAAGGTCTGAACGACCAATTGCTTATTAAATAAAAGAGGTCATAGGCCCAAATCAAGCTAAGGTCTTAAATGACTAATCGCTTATTGAAGCTAAGGTCTAAATGAATGATTTCTTATTAAATAAAAGAGGCCATAGGCCCAAATCAAGCTAAGCTCTTAAACGATCGATCGCTTATTGAAGCTAAGGTCTTAAACAACCGATCGCTTATTAAAGCAAAGGTCTAAACGACCGATTGCTTAATAAATAAAAGAGGTCATAGGCCCAAATCAAGCTAAGGTCTTAAATGACCGATCGCTTATTGACGCTAAGGTATGAACAACTGATCGTTTATTAAATAAAAGAGGCCATAGGCATAAGTCAGGCTAAGGTCTTAAACGACCGATCACTTATTGAATATAATGTCTAAATGACTGATCGCTTATTAAATAAAAGAGGCCATAGGTCCAAAATAAGCTAAGGTCTTAAACGACCAATCTCTTACTTAAAGCTAAGGTTTGAACGACTAAGAGGCCATAGGCCCCATTCAAGGCAATTTGCAGGAAGTGTAGACATCATCAAATGTTGATTGCTTAAGTTTATCCCCTGCTCAATTTTCTGAAAGAAAAAAGAGAGAGGCATCAAATGCCAAACGCTGATCGCCAACATAACTAGAACTGGGAAAGTTCCTAGCTCAAAGAAGGGGTCCAAACCCATCCAGCAGAAGCAACTGTCAATACAAGCAGTTATCCAGAGCAAAAGTATCAATCTGTATCTTATAATGAACTTGAAACAGAAAAGTATTTGTATTAATTGAAAGCTTCATTACAAAAAGGAAGGCCCAAGTTTACCCTCAGAAAAAAAAGAGCTCCTTCTGAGCCTTACAAAAAAAAAGAATAAGAAAAACAAAGCGTCAACCTGGGGAGTCACCCATCCTCCTTATTGAAGTCCAGGTCAAAGGAATCAACAATCAGGGTTTATTGAAGTCCTGGTCAAAGGAATCAACAATTAGGGTGCCCTATTTTGTTGGGGATGGCACTTCTGAAGTGATCTGACCGGCAGGAGAAGGGCTAGGCGGAGCAACGGCCGAAAAAACAAGAACAGGAGCTGAACACGAACTCTTGAGGAAGTTTGCAAACTTGCTTTCGGCTTCGTCAGGCAAGGGAATTTCATATTCGCTGAATGATTCAAGAGCCTGATCAACATCAAACTCATCAGGATCATCATAGTCCCGTTTAGGTTTAGGCTTGCCTCCCTGTTCGAAGCCATAGCGAAACCCATCGGCCATCTTCAAAGTTGGGATCTTCAGAAATCCCTAATACATATCAAGTCCCCTAGCTTTACAAACTTGTAGCATAGCCTCAAGTTCAGCAGCTCTCTCCTAAGCCTTCAGAGCCTTTTACTCAAAGTAACCAAGCGCCTTTTGCTTTTCAGCAAGGGACTTGGTTAGCATTTTCACCTTCCCTTCAATTTTTTCAGTCTTATATCCGCTCAAATGTTTAACCTCAAGAGCCTTGCAAAGGAAAATGGTCATGTATGCATTCTACATCACAAAAAGCAGGCAAAGTTAAACATAGAAGTGTCAAAAAGACAAGGTAAATAGGAAATGAAGTAGGACAACCTTCCCTAGCATGAATAGGAGCATTTGCAAATAGCTCATCCTTAGTAGCTTCTTGCTAACGGAGCTCATCCATAGGAAGCCAGATCCCACGGGCAAGAACCCCCATCACTTCACGGTCAAGGGCAGCATAGTCCCCCACCTTCAAAGAATAACCATTAAACTTCTTCAAGTCTGGGGTCCATTGTTCAGAAGAGCCAATGAACAACTCATCAGTCAAGACACTGGCAAAACCAGATAAAGTCAGAGCGAATGAACTCTAACCCGTCATGACATCTGCCAACATCTTCTGGCATTTGGGCAAAGGATCGACACCAAAGAGAGTCCGCTTTTGATAAGAAAAGGGGGCAGAAACTTGTCTTTTCATCCTTCAGTGTTCTTGGCCCTAGAAAGAGCAGAAATGGAAGATCCCCTCCTAGTTTTGGGCTCTGGCATCTCCATGTCAAGATCAGAAGCAGGGTACAGACAAGAAGATGCAACAGAGGCGTCACAAGCAATAACTTGAAGCTTGTGAGGAGACAAGTATTTATGTACAGAAGGATGGATCTTCCAAACTTTCTTCTTCAAGAACTCAACCCATTCGGCTGTACAGCAACAAGGAACAGAACTGAGTCATAAAGAGAAGGAGAAGATAAAGAACGTCAAAAGCAAATGTGCGTATATTAGAATGCCTACAAAAACACTTGCTAGAAAGCTTAAACGAAGGGATCACAATATCACCAAAGGCGAGGGGGGTAGGTAATTTCTAGCCCTCCCTAAAATTCCAAGCCCCATTCACCAAAATAAAATTTTCCTTCCATAGAAATGGGAGTGTTGTAGCAAATTTTTCTGCCCTTATTGGTGGGGAATAGGTGGTAGTAGTTGTCCTCTAATCTTACTCGATGAATAGAGTAACAGAACAAAATATCACCCAAGTGCAAATCAAGATTGTGTACACGATTCAGAGAAAGTAGACAAGAAATTATACAAAAAAAATTAGGGTTTAATTGAAGCAGCGCAAGTTTCAGTTTAAAAAGAACAAAGCTTGTAAGGACCGGAATAATTTTGAGCGGTTCCGGCCGGATTTTGATCGGATTAATTTTTTTTTCTTTTTTTTTTCGGATTAATTAAAATTCGGAAAAGTGTGGATATAGAGATTTCTATACAAGTGGAAAGTGTATGTATATGTATATATATATGGTGCCTATATTTATATTTAATTATAAATATATGGTGGGCTTATATGCAAATATGAAGAAATGTGGGTGCCTATTCATGATTGTAGGTATATGTGGAAAAATACATGGGATACATGTATTGTGTGGTATATATATATATTATATATATATATAATGTGTGGACCAAAAGATGAGAGGAGAAGATAAGAGAATGAGTGGTCAGCCGAGAAGGAAGAAAAGAAAAGAAAAGAAGAAAAGTAAAGAAAAGGAAAAGAAGAAAAGAAAAGAGAAAAAGAAAAAGAAAAAGAAAAGAAAAGAAGAAAAGGAAAGAGAGAGAGAAGGAGAAGTCGGGGAGAGAGAGAAAACCGAGAAGAGGGAGAGAGAGATCGGGAGTCGTGAGAGAGGAGGAGCACCGGCGATGGTGACTGGGGCTGCCGACCGCTCACGGTGGAGGTGGCTTGCGGCGGCGACGGTGGTGGAGACACGGCTGAGCCGTGTTTAGCGCAACGGAAGGTGATCTCTCGGCTGGTGTGACGAACGACGGTAGGGGCTTTGACGGGTGCTCGCGGCTTCAGGTGGTTCACGGTGGTTTCTTCGGTGGTGGTGGCGTCGAAACACGACTGGGTCGTGTTTAGGTTGGCTTCGGGTGGTCCGATTTTGGGTGAGCACGACTGGATCGTGTTTGGTTTGATTGGGTCTTCGTGGTGGTTCGACTGACCCAGCGGCTGGGGGTTTTCTGGGCCTGGGTTGTTGAGTTTCTGATGGTGGTTCGCCGAAGGAGGATAGAGAGATGTTGGGTGGCTGGGTGCAGCTGTGGCGAGATGGGACCGTGAGGTTTCGGGTTCGGTTCGGACAGTCTATTTTAGAGGCTTCGGGGTTGTGATTCGGTTAGGTTCGGTGGTGACAATTTGGATGGGGTTGTGGTGGTAGACTGAATGGTGGTGGTGGTGTCCGACTGTGGGGACTCGGTTGGGATTTTTCGGCTGGGTTTCGGATGGTGGGTTCAGCTTTGGGGTCTATAATGGTGCTGAAGCTTGGGCTTTTATTGGGTGGTTTTCGGAAGACATGGTGGTGTCGGCCTTGGTATTGGATTGATGGGTCTTGGATAATAGGAGGTTAGGAATTGTGTTTTGAATTGGATTGTGAAGAATTGGGTCTTTAATTGCTAGCTTCGGTTGTAGAGATACGGTGGCTACCATGGTGTTGGTAGCTTGTGAATTTTGGCAGTTGGGTTTGATCGTGACTGATGTTGGGCTGCCATGAAATTTAGTTCTTGTTTGGGCAACTACGTTTGGAGGCTTGGACTCGTCAAACTCATTGGGTCGAGCATAGAGATAAAAAGTAAATGAAGTGGGTTCGAGGGTGACTGGGACACAAGATTGGACCGGGCTTGGCATGGACCGCTTTGCAGACGCGGATTCATTGGAGAGCGGGACTTAAAGCAAGTTGATTCTTGCCTCTATCTCTTATAAATACTTTTGCTATGTTGGTTAATTTTACAAATGTTCTTAATTTAGTCATATGTGGCATTTGCATATATGTATGTGCATATATATATATAAAGGTGTATATATATATATATATATATATATATATATATATACGTGGGATGTGAGGATAAATACATGTGGGTATATATATATATGTGTGGGCTTGGAGAATGAGAGCATTGTTAGATTCAGATACTGATTGCATTATTATATGCATATTTATGGATTGAGTAGTGTAAAGTATGCTAAATTACAGATGTATATTTAGTTAAATGTTGCCTTGCATGCATATGTGATCTTTATACATGAGTTGAATATATGTAAGTATATACGTGATTATATATGTGGTGCAGTAATAGAAATGCATGCTAAATTGATTATAGCATAGAAGGGTATTGAAAAAGCATGAAATATGTGAATTGTTCTGTATATTTTTACTACCTATATGGGTGACATGATATATATATATATATATATATTTGTGTGATTGTATGTGGTTGTAAGAATGCATGTTGGTTGCTTGTAGTAAAAGCATGATTATATTTATGCTAATATACGTATATATGTGGTTATATGCAAGATGTGACATCTATATATATGTTGTGTATTGTGCAAATGTGATTATGAATGATTTCGATGAAAAGTGTGTTTGTTGGTGAAAACGTGAAGATGTGGTGTTTATAGATTTATGCATGAGAGATGTGATTTTCCTGAAAATGCATAAGCTTGATGATTTCCATGATATGAGTGTGATGACATTGTGACAATCTTGAGGTGAAAGGAAAAATGCATTGATTTGACAAAAATGCATTCATGGTGTGGATAAGTGCATGGGTGTGATTATATGCACTATATATATAATTTTGGGGCAGGAGTGTGAAATTAAGATAAGGGGAAGGCCCCTAGGGTGAAAGACCCAAAACTTGGCCAAGAGGAGGTGCTCCTTTCGGGTTAGTAACCCGATAAAGCACAAGTAGAGTTTGGGTGCCGAAGAGACCCTTACTATTGGAGTGATGAAAAAGCCCCCTATGAATTAGTTTGGTGTGAGTTATATACGTATGTATTTGCACTTTATGTGAAGCATCATGCATGATTTGAGAAATGTGGATGTTTGGGTAAAAATGCATGAGCATGTGCATTTATGCATGATTCAATGGATCTTGTTGAGTAGGTGACGTGGTATTTGCTTTACATTGTTCATGTAAATGCTTCTGTTCATATATGTTTTCTATACATAATGATGTTGGAGATGTATTGCTCTTGAACACGTTGTAAATGATTTTCATAAGTTATGTAGAGTGCATTTTGTATGTTTATAAGTGCTAGAACTGCCATGTGCATTATCGGTTCATGTATGCTAGGAGGGGCATGACTTTAAATATTGTGATATATTTAAGTGCATGTATATTTTTGAGAATATGTGAGGATCGACCTGCTGTTGCGATGATAATATGGTTCTTCATACCTTGTTGGGCCTTTGAGTTCACCCCCTCCCAGGTTTTGCAGGTATTGCTGATTAAGAAGTCAGTTAAGGGACTCATAGTACCAGTTGCAGAGGTTGTAGTTAGATTCCTTAGAATCTAATTTATGTTTAGTATAGTAGATGAATGTTGTACATTTGGATTAAATGTATGAAGTGATTATATTGAGGCAATCCCTTCAGATGTATTTTCATTCATGTGATGTATGTATACAATACGGACATTCAAGGACTGAGACATGTATATTTTTGATTCTTTTATGCATGTTGTAGAAATGCTGGGGGGACACGAGCCCAGAAGTGTCTATTTTGATTGTTAGATATAAATGTTGGGGGACACGTGCCCAGAAGTGTCCATATGAATTGTAAAGCAGGTGGAACACACCAGGAGCTGATTATTTAGAATAGGTCATGCCCGATTTTCATAAAAATAATAGGAAATTGAGATTGTATGATCAGGTGGTGGTTATAGCGTGAGGTTGAGTAAACGGGTTCGCGACTCGGGGTTCGGGTCGGTCCGGGGGAGTCCCGGCGGTCCGGATTCCGGGGTGTGACAAAGATGTAAAAGGGATGAAGGGGAAATCTGAAGGTCTTCAGATGAGAAGCTGAAAAAAAGAACTTCCATCCTTAACCCCTTCCCCAACACTGTAATCAAAATTCAAGGGGTAACCCTCGATTATAACATCACCAGGAATGCGACATTCCACCCTAATCCTCTCAAGAACAACCAACTGCCTAGTCACTGGAGCAACAACCACATCCTGATTGGATATGACTGCTTCCCTAGCCACAATAGAAGGTCGAGCAGTTTTTACAATTACAGGGGAAGAACTAGACATAGTGACTTTCGGGTTGCTAGAAAGAGTACGGTCACTGTCACTAAAAGACATTGTACAGAAGAACAAGATGCAAGTGAAGAAATGAAAAAACTAACCTGGGAAAACAAATCAGTGCCAAGAAGATCGAGGAAAAGTGAATCTAGAAGAAGAAGAGAATCAGTTGCAGAAAGCTTGTGATTGGAAATAATAGATATCGAGACATAAGGCAGAAGAGTGGCGTGAAAAGATCACTTACGTGCTCAACACCGTTGCTGGGTACCTCAACATTAAATGAAAGACTTCGACACAGGCATCCAAATCATCACAAAGTCTGTATAAATTCCCTCCATTATGACAAACTTCATAACTGAAGGGAATTGGAGGCAATGTGTAGGGGCAAAACTATTACTAGGTCCAATGGACTAAACTGATATATATATATATATGGACCAGGCCTGAGCTCAAGTATCAGCAGAAGGCCCAAAGGGCTGGGCTGATAATTATAAAAGGGCCAAGTCGCCCCACTCAAAGGCTAAAGCAGCCCAACTCAAATACTAACCCAAAACTCAACAAGGAATTCAAATTCTTAAGAGTAAAGTTAGCTGTAAATTAGGAAATCAGAGTCCTAAAAGGATTTTGACTTCTACCTATATAAATACCTAATAAATCATCAATGAAAGGGATCCACGAATCCTCGCTCGAAAGTTCGCTCTGAGAAAGTATATTGTCCTTAGTTTGGGTGTGTGTATCAAATTAATTAGTAATAATTAGTTAAGCAATTTTTTGAACCTACAGGCAATTACTAAAATACCCACCAAGTCAAGAGAGGTTTTATACAATTCACCCAATTGTATAAATTTAGTTAAAATATATATTTTTTTCTTTCTTGAATAATAAAATTTGAACTTATATTTTCTATTATATGTATTACCATACTTTTAATTAAAGAAAATTATCAAAAAATTAAAATTTATAGTTATGACTCTAACTATATATTATTTCTCTAATATATGTCTATAGTTAAATCCTACAATATTCTTTCCCCTCATTTTTTTTTTCTTCCGTTTTCAAGAACAGCTTCCATCCCATTTCGTTTTTTTGCAATACATGTTACCTATCACAAGTCTGTTAGGTTTTTCCTTGTTTATGTTCGTTTCTTTTAAGCTAGCCATGTACTACAATGGTACTACTCTGTTATGGCCTTCGCTTACGGGGGTATGCTTCCATTATGTCTTGTACTATGATGAGTTATTCTTTTTAATACAACAGCTCCGTTTTACCAAAAAAAAAAAAAAAAGTATATTAAAAAAAAAGTAAATTAAAAAAGATCATGTTCTCTAACTTGTTGAATTAAAGTAATACTTTACATCAATGATGTATTATAAAATTCTCACTTTTTTTTCAACCATTAGAACAAATGCGTGTACACACATATATAAATACGTACGTATTATAGTACAATAAAATTAAAATTGTATAGGATTAATAGCTATTTTATGTCATTCAATTAATTTTGTAATTAATATTTATTTTTGTCCATCTAATTGTTGGACTGAATGTCTATCTCATATATTTATATAAATACGAATTATATAAAATCAAAAATAAAATATAAATAATATAATAATTGTATATATAACATATAATATAAGTAAATGTTGGCCAGACAAGTGTGAAGTGAGTCTTTTAACAAGTTGCATGGGCTTGGTTTGCACTTTTTTTCAACTACAAAGAGAGTAAACAGAGTGCTAATTATTCTATCTCTAAGACTAACAGAGAGATAACAAAGTATGCAATGAATGGAACACAAATACATCGGTATATTCGCTTTTGAATGTCACACCCCACTAGCCGCGTAGTGAGTGGGTATCTATATATCGCTATCACATACCACTGTAAATAATTGTCCATTACTAAAATAGGCTGACACGTAATTAAGGAATAATTTTGGAGATGCCCAATATATATAGATATATATATATATATATATATATATTGTGATTATGTAGCTCTTAATTGATTGGTGTTTAATAATTTTTTTTAATGTTTAATTATATGTGTTCACGTGGAACCTATATAAACACGATCGCAAAGTCGCTATTGATCATGTGGCACTCAACAGTTTGATTTGTTGTTTCCTCACTTTCTAGTTTTGTTTGTAAACGGCTGCTCAGAGTGACTAACGGGACTATGAGATCAGCATCCGACCTTCAATATCTTATAATTTACGACCGTGACCAGCATAACTCATTTTGTTTTATGATTTACATATGAGCAATATAAATCCTCCGAAAATGGAGAACTGAAAATTAATTCGTCATTACTCTTTACATATTGTTACATTCTTACCCCTAACCCAATGACATGAAAGTATTTTTTTATTTTTTATTTCCCTAAGACATGAGCTTATATAACAACTATGTGAAAGTGAGTAGGGCTGCACTCAAGAGAGTTGGAGGTACAATTCGAGTCAACTCAACATATGATGTGTTTAATCCTAATTTGGCATTCAATCCTAACTACTTAAACCCAAGTTCAACCTATTCTTAAATTTTTAAATTTGGATTTGTAACTCGAGTTTAAATTTCGGGTTAGATACTCGGGTTAATTTGGATTGCCTATATGGCCAATCTTTACACTAAAATTTAATATCATCTTGAGTTAGTTTTAGATTACATTACTCATAAGCATACAAAATTTTAAAACTTAATGCAAATTTCTAAAAAAATACAAACAAATTCTTAGAAAATTAATTCTTCAAAGTGTTAATGTAATAGCCCGTTCCACCTGATGGTATGATATTGTCTGCTTTAGACCTAAACTCGCACGCTTTTATTCTTGAGTTTTACCCCAAAGCGCCTCATACCATTTGGTGAGAACACACTACATATAAGCACATCCCTATCTCCATACCCAAGTAATGTGGGATTGAGCACTCTATAGCCAGTCAGTATGGTAGTTCACCCAGTGTCTCTCGCATACGCATTCACCCACATCACACCCGCTCACAAGGGTCACCACAATCCACCCCCTAAGAGGGCTGATGTCCCCGTTGGCACACTTTCGATTGAGTCTGGCTCCAACTTTGATACCATTTGTAACGACCCGCTCTACCACATAGTATGATATTGTCCGCTTTGGGCCTAGCTTGCACAGTTTTGTTCTTAAGTTTTACTCTAAAATGTCTCATACTATTTGGAGATAGAATCATACATATATACATATATATATATATATACACACATATATATATATATAACACTTCCACTTTTCACACTCAAGCGATGTGGGATGTCAAAGTCACCCCTTCTTAGGAGTCAATGTCCTCGGCGACACTTCCCTTATGGGCTTGTGCACACCATCCGCCACATGTCCGACTGGCTTCAGACTCTGATACCATTTGTAACAGCCAACTCCACCTAATGGTATGATATTATCCGTTTTAAGCCTAAGACAACACGTTTTTGTTCTTGGGTATTACCCCAAAATGTCTCATACCATTTGGAAAGAACACACTACATATAAGTACATCTCCTTTTTCAAACCCAGAGATGTAGGATTGAGCACCCTATAGCCTACCAGTGTCATAGCTCGCCAATGTCTCTCGCACACGAACTCGCCCACATCACACCCGCCCACTAGGGCCATCACAATATAACTAGCACGCCCCAAAATTTTAATATAGGAAGCCCTAGTTCCATAATTAAAATCATGTGCATGACTTATATACCACATACACAACCATCCACAATAATATTAAATAATATCAACTCCAACTAATTTTTTCATAAAACCATAAATATATTCAAAGAGTCAACATTACCAAACAAAACCTAGTAATGGACATCATCCTTATTACAAGAATTCTCAACACGATAATGACTCAAGAGGGGGTGAATTTAGTCTTTTAGCAAGTTCCATGTGTTTGGTTTGTACTTTTTTCCAACTACAAAGAGAACAAACAGTGTGCTAACTATCCTATCTCTAAGGGCTAAAAAAGAGATAACAAAGTATGCAATCACGGTCACCTAAAGCCTCAGCCAATAGAAGACCTCTAAATGATCATATTTCCTTAATTAGAGTTCCTAAAATTTTTATTTTCTAATATTATTAGAATTCCTAAAATTTTTGTTTCCTTAGTATTAGGCCTCAACCAATAGTAAAAATTTAATAATAGGTCCAAATAATTTAATTCATCTAAAACTTCTAATTTTTATCCTTATCTCAAAATCTTTCTTTTTTTCTTTCACTCCCTCATCATCTCAGTTATTTATGAATTGTTGAATATACTTAAGGAATAATTGTAAAAAATTAAGAATTATAAAACTTTTCATCTTCTCCTGTTAACTTTTATCTCTTTTTTCCCTATTCCTCACATTTTCTCTCTTTCATTACAACATTTATTTTGTTATAATTAATAATAAAACAACAAAAAAATTAGGTGAAAAATTAACAAATGAACAACCAAATCATCTAAAATAATTATAATATAATACACTAATAAATTCATAATGATAATCAAATGTATCAGAAGTAAATAGTTTACAAATAGCATGAAAAAAAAAATAAACCAAGTAAAATAAAATGAAGATATTATTAAAAAATCATATTCTATTTCCACAAATGTCTATGCACTGAAAAAATATTGTTAAAAAATTAAGAAATTTATTAATAAATAAAAAGAATTTTTATATAAATATTATTAACTAATATTTAATACTAAAATATTACATGTTAAAAGGGAGATTCAATATACATAGATATATTCGCTTTCGAATGTCACACCCGCTATCCACGTAGTGGGTGGGTCATACAGCGCTATCACATACCAATGTAAATGTTTGTCCATTATTAAAATAGGCTGACACGTATTTAAGGAATAGTTTTGGCGATGCTCAATATATATATATATATATATATATATATATATATATTTTGTGATTATGTCGCTCTCAATTGATTGGTGTTTAATAATATTTGTTGAATGTTTAATTATACGTGTTCACGTGGAACCTATATATAAACACAATCCCAAAAGGAAATGCGACTTTCTGGGTTCTTTACTGTTCTTTGTTTTGAAAGTCGCTATTGATCATGTCGCACTCAACAGTTTGATTTGTTGTTTTCTCACCTTCTAATTTTGTTTGTAAACGGATGCTCAGAGTGACTAACGCGACAATAAGAGCAAGATCCGACCATCAATTACTTATAATTTGTGACCGTGATTAGCATAACTCATTTTGTTTTATGATTTACATATGAGCAATATATATCCTCCAAAAACGGAGAATTGAAAAATAATTGGTCATTATTCTTTACATATTGTTACATTCTTACCCCTGACCCAATGACATGAAAAATTTAATACTCGAGAGCTTATAAACAACTCTATGAAAGTGACTAGAGTTGTAACTCGAATGACTTAGAGGTACCATTCGAACTCAACTCGACGAATGACGTGTTTAATTCTATTCCAACCACCAACCTAACTGTTCAAACTCGAGTTCAACTCACTCTTAAATTTTTAAATTCGAATTTGTAACTCGTGTTAAAATTTTGGATTAGATAGTAGAGTTAATTCGGATTGCCTATATAACCAATCTTCACAGAAAATTTAATATCATCTTGTGTTAGTTTCATATTAGATTACTTCTATGCATACAAATTTTTAAAACTTAATGCAAATTTTTAAAAAATAGAAACAAAATTTTAGAAAATTAATTCTCCCAAGAATGTTAATACAATAATTTAAGATTTACACAAAAGAAGTTTAAAAGAAATAGTGATCATAATTTGAATATTATATATAATATATTTAAAATAAAAAACTATATAAAAAAATAAAATTAGAATTCGATTTCGGATTGGATTCGAGTTGTTGGCACATCACCCAAGCCCAAAGCTAATTAAGTTCGGGTTGACATTTCAACCCAAGCCAAAAGCTAATTGAGTTCGGGTTGAGATTTCAACCCAACCCCAACTCTAATTATAAAAATAGTTGTTCAAACTCGTAAAAAATTGAACTGAACTTGGGCTTGAATCGAGTTAGCCCCCAAGTTTTACTCCTATGTGAAACTAGAATAATATAATTTGTTGGTAATCAAAAGCAGCTTTTTAAAAGCAAATCCAAACAGACACCAAGAGACGTTAGCAATACCATTTGGGCAATTGTAGTTGGAAATTGTCTTTGGAAGTAACTTTGTGGGATAAGGATCCTTATCCTGTGAATTATTCAAAGAGTTTGATGCCACACATTTGGGCATTCTTTATCAATGAAGTTCGCTGAGCATCCACGACAACCACAATTGATTTCTGCTCTATGTTAATAGATTGATATAGTAATAGTTTTGATTGATTCACATTGGTTTGTTTATTAGTTTAAGTGGAGTTAACATGTCACCTTTGACAATTGACACGATTTGTGTAACATATATTTAAATAAAAGAAAATGTTAAACATCATGAATATAATTCATGAATTAATATTTGGCATTAAATGACTGATTCTTTGACAACTTTTTATATTTTAAAAGTGGTTATTTTAAAAAAACACTGAAAGAAAAAAGAGAAAAAATAGCAAAACTTATCATTATAGAATTGAAATCATAACATAACTCAATAACGTTGAATTCAAATTAAATTTTATACACGTATCTTCCTTTGAAATATCATTTTCATTAAATTTTCAAATAATTGAGACAAGAAGTTATAGTTTTTTTGGATAAATATCACTTACACCCCTTCAGTTTATGCAATATCCTGACTAGACCCCCTCTAATTTCGATATTTCCAATTATACCCCCTCAATTTTGGATTTATGTATTAATTTGTCCCTTCTATTAGTGTCACATAGCAAACAAACGAAATTTGCATACGTCAGAAAGAGAGAAAAATTGACGGACGTTACTAACAGGGGGTGTAGTACAGAATATTGATAGTAGAGGGAGTTTGGTCGGGATATTGCCTAATTTGAAGGGCATAAGTGGTATTTACCCTTTTTTTCATAATTTATTTAACATAAGCTTGGAATTTTCTCCGTTAGCTACATGCATGAATAATTACATAAACACATAATATACTTAAAGTTTCTTATAATTTTATTTTGATTTGGTATTTTAAATCACACTTGAATTATAAAGAAAAACCTAGTAAAGATAGAGAAAAGTGGAGGAGTGCAAAAGAGAATATATGTATATATAATAAAACTAGTAAAAGGTCACGTGCAATATGCATGTGGTTAAAAGTGAATTTATATAATTTTATTAAGCTATGATACCGATAATAGAAAAATAAAACTAATATTATAACAACTTTAATATTATTTAAGCAAATCTATAATTATATGTTGTTTTACTTTTGAAAATTCTTAATATCTAGTTTATTAATTCTTAATTTATTTTGAAATTTTGAATTCTTCAAATTATTACACTTCTTTTAATAGGCTATGGACACAACATTCATGAATAAATGTTAAGTTATATATATATATAAATTTTAGCTCATCTTAACATTCGATATCAAAAAATAATAGGCATAAATGTGTAACATAGTATGAAAATATGTGTGGTCTCAAAGGGGTTATTATAAGCATTTAATCTACTTTGGACATATATATGATCTATAGTTCTAACATTAAAATTAATAATAATAAATTTGCATTACATCAAATCAAATACCTTGAAACATGTAATGTTTAAGAGATTTTATTCTTGTAATGTAAAATTTTGTTACATTAGTAAAATTGCATTAACTTGATCACTTGTATCTATTTAAAAAGAAAAAAATAATAATTAGTTTGGTTTGTATACATTGATGTGAAATTATTTAGGAGTAATATATTACAATTAAATTAAATGATTTGAAACCCTCTAGGAATCTATGAGTAGAAATTAAATGATTTGAAACCCTCTGTAGGAGTCTATTAGTAAGTGATGAAGTTTAGGTTGCAGAAGTTTATTAGTATAAGAATTGTGATACTTTTAATAGTAGTATAAATATAAATATAGAAATATAAAAATAAAGAAAAAAATTATAAAGAGAAACTCAATTTGATTATAGTTCTTACTTTCTTTTTTAATGAGATTCATTTAGTTTAATAAAATATTAAAAATTATGAAAAGTATAATATGTATTAAAATAGATAATATTTATGTCTTTTTTTTATATTGTCACGTAACATATATATTCGAGACGTGTAACACTTCTTTTTCAAAGGCGTGGGAAAAATATTGCGACTTTCTGGGTTCTTTATTGTTCTTTGTTTTCAAAGTCGCTATTGATCATGTCGCACTCAACAGTTTGATTTCACTTTCTAATTTTGTTTGTAAACGGCTGCTCAGACTCAGAGTGACTAACTTGACTATGAGATCAACATCCGACCTTTAATATCTTATAATTTTACGAGAATGACTAGCATAACTCATTTTATTTTATGATTTACATATGAGCAATATAGATCCTACGAAAATAGAGAACTGAAAATTAATTCGTCATTATTCTTTACATATTGTTACATTCTCACCCCTAACCCTATGACATGAAAGTATTTTTTTTCCCCAAGCATGACATGAAAGATTTAATACTCAAGAGCTTATATAACTACTCTATGAAAGTGACTAGGGCTGCGATTCGAAAGGGTTAGAGTTACAACTTGTGTCCAACTCGATATATGATGTGTTTAACCCTAATTTGACATCCAATCCTACTTACTTAAACCCAAGTCCAACTTATCCTTACATTTTTTAATTTTGATTTGTAACTCGGGTTTAAATTTTGAATTAGATACTTGGGTTAATTCGGATAGCCTATATGGCCAATCTTTAGACTTAAAATTTAATATCATTTTGAGTTAGTTTCAGATTAGATTACTCTTAATCATAAAAAAAATTTAAACTTAATGCAAATTTCGAAAAAAATACAAACAGATTTTTAGAAAATTAATTCTCCAAAGTGTTAACATACAATAATTTAAGATTTACACAAAAGAAATTTAAAATAAAAAGTGATCATAATTTGAATATTATATGTAATATATTTAAAATAAAAAACTATATAGAAAAATAAAATTAGAATTCGATTTCAGATTGAGTTCGGATTGTTGGCACCTCACCCAAGCCCAAAACTAATTAATTTCAGGTTGCGATTTCAATCTAAGTTCAACCCTATTTGTAAAAAAAGTTACCCAAATTCGTGAAAAATCAGGCTAAACTCGGGTTGAGTTCAAGTTGACCCGTCCAGGTTGTACCCCAATATAGATGATTTGTTGATAAAAACGACTTTTCAGCTTTATAAGTCAAAAGTAACTGTGTGGGATAAGGATCCTGATCCCACACATTTGATTTCTTATAAATGAAGTTCCTTGAGCATCCACGACAACCACAATTGATTTCTGCTCTATGTTAATAGATTGATACAGTAATAGTTTTGATTGATTCACATTGTTTTGTTTATTAGTTTAAGTGGAGTTAACATGTCGCCTTTGACACGACTTGTGTAACATATATTTAATAAATGGGTCATATATTTGTAACATTCGCACAAATTCGAGCCTCAACGCAATTACTTTGTGAAATATTAAAAAGTTAAATCTATTTCTAGTTTGGCCTCCCCGGACCTTTGCCTAGCAGAACTACCTTTTATAATTTACAACACAACATCACCAGCCCATTCAGTTGAGTCATTCAAAACAATTAACATAATCGAATTGGATACATCCCAGCCAATTGAGTGGATCATGTTTTCAAATCTGAACCAATGTAAAACTCCTTGGATAAAGGGAGAGAAATGAGGAATTAGTTATAAAATGCAATGATAAATACATGAGCTAAATCCTAAAAGAGGAACAAGGCTATCTGTGCACTAAAGTGTTTTCTTGTTTGTTCTTGATTTTATATTTTTCGAGAGTGAGAAATGAGGAATTAGTTATAAAATGCAATTATAAATACATGAGTTAAATCCTAAAAGAGGGACAAGGCTTTCTATGAACTAAGAGAATTTGCTTGACTCAATCAAATTATCTGCAGCTAAACTTCAACACTGTTTTTGAGAAGCAAAAAGAAAATCCAATGCCGAAAGCCAAGATGAACCTACAATTCGGAGCGACCCTCGGCGCAAAAACTTCACGACGATAGGAGGAGTGACTAACACTTGACTGGACTATGTAGAACTAGGTTTATGATACATGAAAGAGAGAGATGAGGATGAGATGTGAGAGAGAGAAAGCAAATATGACTAGGAGAGGGAGGGGGGGTCAGAGTTAACTAACTGCCTTCACACCATGGGGTATTTATAGACCTTAGGTATGAGCCTTTGACAGCTGTCATCCTACGTGGCACAAGCTCATCATGCCACATGTCCCTTCCTTTGTCATACTTGGTTGAAGCCCTGGGCATCTCTTCCATGGTCGTGGGTAAGTATTATGCACTGTCCTACTGACTTATAGCACAATACATAATACTCCTCGTGAGTCATACAATTATGCTTTAGACCTCAACGAGCATTTCTCTCAATCCTCCATTCCACACTCAACCCATTTTTCTAGCCGGGATTATGACGTCATACGCTCCCATATGACACCATAACCGCCCGGGTCATATCACAGTGCGCTTCTGTGCCAGAAATGACCTGAGAACCACTATGACTTTATATAAACTCCAACCCGTCAAGGCTAGAAGTAATGTCGCGACTAGTTACATTCTATTTTGCAGAGAAGAGCTAGTAATCCTTCATGCAGTCTTTGCCATGAGAGTTATCACTTGGGGTCATGAGCTCGGAGCCACATGATCACTCATTTTTTCATGATTTCTCACAACCCTAGGATATGCCAAGGTGCCAACCAAAACATACCCGCAAGGGGAGGTTGCCCCCAATCATCCCCTATCCTTAATGAGTTAAAGTCACTCTCGACCGCTTTTAACACCTTTGCAGGTAAAAGTCACTCGTGACCACTTTCAATCCTTTTACGGATTAAAGTCACCCACGACCGCTATATGATTCTCGAAACCAATTTGCTTGCTACCTCAACCAGTCCGCCAGCAACTCGTTGGGGCTCACAAAAGATCCTCTTGTGGCCCATCGAGTCACGGGAAGGGTCCACTCGTGACCCACTGGGTTGTCAACCCACGACCCATCGAGTAACGGGAAGGATCCACCCGCATAGGG
Source organism: Cornus controversa (assembly GCA_026545225.1). Classification (NCBI taxonomy): domain Eukaryota; kingdom Viridiplantae; phylum Streptophyta; class Magnoliopsida; order Cornales; family Cornaceae; genus Cornus; species Cornus controversa. Next base: position 25,016,702 of record CM048845.1, on the reverse strand, counting down.
AAAGAACCCAATTTTGACTTTCTTCGAGTCTCGAAGTGAAATCCACTCCTCACTCTTATACTTTTGACGTACACCTCTTTACAGGTGCCCCATTGCAATTGTCGATATTTTAAGAGTGAACGAGTGCAATTTCTAAATTTATTGCTTTTGATTTTCCTGTCTTCCAATGCCTTATTTTAGTCAATTTTCTTCCCATAATGCAACATCATGAAGTTTTTTGTTAAACTAAGGCAACACATATCAATTGTAAACCAATAGCTTTTTACTTTCTTTTTTGGTGACAATCACGTGATTTATTTTGTACTGTCAACCCGCTTGCCTTTATACTCCACTTTTATAGCAAACTCTTTTAACAACTGTTAGCCATACCCTCTTGATTCATGTGATATCAGCAAATAAGAGGGGAGGTTAGTGTAATTTGGCAAACAAGAGGACAGTTCAGTGTAATTTACCCTTTTTAAATTACTCTTAATTGAGTGATTGTATCATTTTTATTAAAATATTTAACTAGAGCTCGAAAGTACTTATGAAAGTGAAAATATCATTCCACTATACCTCTTGCCTAAATTTTAGAACTAGATCAATAATGGAATTAAAATATTGAACAAATATTTAATGAGAGTGGGCATTGGCACAATGGTAAAATTGTTCCATTGTGACCGTTTGGAGCCACATACAATTGAGTGGGGGCAAATTTTGCTTTATTTTACTTATGTATAGGGGCGGAACTTAAGGTGGGCTAACCTGGGCTATAGCGCAGGTCCAAAAAATATTTTTTTTTTACTACTACTTGTTTAGTTGAAGCCCACTAGCGTAGCCCAGCCCACAAACCTTTAATTTTCTGACTAGGACTCTCATTTAACTTTCATGAGTCATTACATTATTTTTTTGTGATTTCGTTTGTAGAGAGACAAACAGAGATAAACAAAGAGCCAAAGACTAAAGAGGTAACTGGTAATTTCTCATAATTTATAATTTCACCTGTGAAATTTCTTGTACTCTATTTGTTTTTGTTATGTAATTATCTATTTGTTTGGTCGTGTGAGACATATTTTTATTGTTCATATTTATTTGTTTCGCCATGTGGGGCTTATTTTTTATTGAATATTTATTTGTTTGGCTGTGTGAGGCATATTTGTTATTGTTCATATTTATTTGTTTCACCGTGTGAGGCTTATTTTTTATTGAATATTTATTTGTTTGGCTGTGTGAGGCATATCTTTCATATTTATTTGTTTCGCCGTGTGGAGCTTATTTGTTACTCAATATTTATTTGTTTGGCCGGATGGAGCATATTTATTATTGCAAATATTCTTTCATAGTTTCATTTATCACTATTATGAGCCTCTATTATTCAGATTATCGAAGCACTTACATTGTAAGATGAAAATTTTGTTTTCGTTCTATAAACTGGAAAATAATAAATCAAAAAGTTGGGCAACTTCTAATGAGCAGCGGCAATGAAGCGTGTCAAAACTGAACTTTGCAATAAGATGAGTGATGAATTTCTTGCAGATTGTATGATTCTCAACATTAAAAGAGAACTTGCTGAAGATATTTATATTGATATAGATTCGGTAGTTAATGAATTTGACTCTCTTAAGGATCGTAAGGTTCATCTTCAATAACTTGCTTAAGAAAATATTATATCTATTTTTGTATCTATATATGATGTACTTGATTAATCTATATGACAACGTTCTCATTTTTTTGTCTATTTTTGAATATTTATAATATATCTTTGTCATAAAAATTATTGCTTTTATTTTTAATTTTTCTTACTTTTAGCCCTCCCTACTTTGGAATCCTGGCTCCGCCCCTGACCATAGGTATCCACTCTCAAACTAGGATATCAGTTAAATCCAAATTTCTAATAGGGAATTAGTTTTCAATTGAGCTTTTGTAATATATATTGGGAATGCTAACATATTCTGTGACCAGAACTAGTGTTGTACCTGATTTATTGTATGTAGTATATTCTCTTCAAATGGTATTAAGCTTTTTGGGGTAAAATCTAAGAGCAAAATCGTGCAGGCTTAGGCTCAAAGCGGACAATATCATACTATATGTTGGAGAGGGGTATTTCAGTTAGTATCAGAGCTTGAACCCAGCCTGTAGTAACCCTTGTGGACGGGTGTGATGTGGACGGGTGCAAAAAGAAACACTAGGCTGAGCTACCACACTGACAGGGTACAAGGTGCTCAATCCCACATCGTCTGGGTGTGGAAAAGGGGATGTGCTTATATATAGTGTGTTCTCTTCAAATGGTATGAGGCCTTTTGGGGTAAAATTCAAGAGCAAAACTGTGCGGGCTTAGGCCTATAGTGGACAATATCATACCATGTGTTGGAGCGGGGTATTACATGACCCTTAAGTGTAACAGGTCGGGTACTTACCAATGACCCAAAAGTGTTGTCTACCCGCCCATTTATACCCAATCAATTTTTCATCCGAATCCGATGTGGGACAAGACCCTCTAACATTCTTCCCCACCCGAACTCACAACGCCCTCGTTGCAGTCAGACCCCCCTAACAATGGAAGGACCCAATAACGATCCGGACCGGGACTCTACCTGGGTGAATGCTAGGCGTGGCACTAGATCAAGGACTGGGTCTAACTGTAATACTAACTGTAACGGGTCGAGCGCTTACCAATGACCCAAAAGCCTAAGCTATTAAGTAGTGTTGTCTACCCGCCAATTAATACCCAATTACTTTTCCATTCAGATTCGATAAGGGACAAGACCCTCTAACATTAATGATTCGTTTGGTAAAAATGAAGGATGAGGGGTGGAGGAAAGATAGGAAAGAAGAAGTAATTTTTTTTATTTCTGGTAAAGAGGATGTAAGGAGGGAAGAGAAAACATGATGGATGAAATATTCTTCCTCTTTCACAAATTTTCATCCCTCCAAATTTAGACGGAAGACAGGAAGGAAGAAAGGCAAGGTTATTATAAATGTTTTAAATTACAAAACTTTCCATATTTCTCTTCTCTTATCTCCTAACAAAGTAAGATATTATCTCATTTTCTTCTCTTTCATCCAACCAAACAAAAAGAGAGAAGAACACAATCTCTTCCCTAGGGAAGTCTCATCTATCCCTCTTTCTCTCCCTTTTATCCAATTTTTTTCTTTCCTACCAAACGGAACATAAGTCATTAAGGAAAATAGTTAATACTCTTTTTCACTCAATCTCACTTTTTGTAAATAAAAATTTCATTTTAGGTTAAAAATAAAATGATAAAATTTTTGTTTGGTTTTTCAAAAATTTAAAATTACAATAGTCTCTCAATTTATTGGAATTATCTCAAATATCAAAAGAAATTATCATGTAACATTCAAAATATAAAAACTAGTCTAGAATAATTATAAATATATTCAATAACAAAGTCAGTGTTCACTCTTCTTTCAAGTTCAAGATGGCCTCCAACTTTAATTTTAAAATTATCAAACCAATCTTAATTAAAGTAATATATTAAAAGTGTTACATTCCCATACTAAAATTAGTACGTTTTTGTACTAAAAGTGAAACATGGATCAAAGCGGGCTGGAGCGATTTACGCGGTCGCATAAGTCCAGCCAATAAAAGAATTCCAAAATATATATATTTTTCCCTTGTGTATAATGCTTTTTAAATTTTTTTATAATATTTTATTATTTAGAATTTTTAAAATTTTTGTTTCCTTTTGTTATTAGATCCTAACCAATTTCTTAATTTTTTTCTCTCCCTGTTCCAAGCTTTTTGCTCATTACTCCAGTCTCCAACGGTAATTAGGGGTGTACACGATACGGTTTTTTACAGTTCTTGGTAAAACCGGAACTGTTTCCAACTGTTCTTTAATTTTGGAATCGGAACCGGAACCGTTGAGTTTGGTCCGATTCCAATTCTTTGTGGTTCCAGTTCCGATTCTCTAACGGTTCTTTGTCAACTTTTTTTTTCTGAAACATTGGCCTACACACTCATACCTGTGTACCCCTAGTTATAACAATAAATTAGAAGCTTTTACTATTTATTTATATATCTTATATTATATAAATATATAGAACATTAAAACTTAGAAGCTAAATGTATTGATCTATATATTATATATTATATATTTTATACTTTATATATAAATAGAAGACTAGAATTTAGAAGGTATTAGTATATATATTATATATTTTATACTTCATATATATATATATATATATATATATAGAACACTAGAATTTAGAAGCTATTATTATTCATTTATATATTATATATTATATATAGAAAAAAATTCTAACAGTTCCGGTTCCTTGACTTGCAACCGGAACTAGAATCGTAGTGAACGGTTCCTAAAATTTGGAACCGGAACCATAATGAACGGTTCAGTTCAGTCCAGTTACAATTCCTGTTCCACTGGTTCTTTGTGCACCCCTAGCCATAACATTACATTGAATATAGACTTATGGTGTGTTTGGTACGCAGGAATGGAATAGAATGGAATGCCTATTCGAACCATTCATTTGTTTGGTATGAATTTTAAGGTGATAATGGTCATTTCCTTGGAATAAAAATCTATTTTCATAGTTAAATCTATGGAATGAGCATTCCATTCCCAGTAAGATAAAAAAAAAAATCATAAGACCAAAAAATTCTTCACCTCCATCACCACCACCACCACCACCACTACCACCGGCTCTTCCACCACTGCCACAACCGCCTCCACCACCTTCACCCCCATATCGCCACCTTCCTACTCCACTGCACCACCACCTCCATATCGCCACCTTCCTCCACAGCCACCACTGTCACCACATCGCATTGCCACCACCTCCATCGCCACTTTCCTCCACCACCACACCACCACCTCTACCCCACCCCCACCACACCACTGCCACCACCTCCACATCGCCACCACCACCCCCACCACACCATCGCCACCTTCCTCCGCCGCCACCCCCACCACACCACTCCACCACCTCCACATCGCCGCCACCACCCTTACTGCACCATTGCCACATCACCACCTTCCTCCACCACCACCCCCACCACACCACTCCACCATCTCCACATTGCCACCTTCCTCCTCCACCACACCACCACCACCTCCACATCATCACCTTCCTCCACCGCCACCACCTCCACATCACCACCTCGCCACCACCTCCACATCGCCACCTTCCTCCACCACCACATCTTTGTTGGTTTAATTTATTTGTCACTATGAGAAGTATTTTGGAGAATTTTATTTAAAATTTATTTCATTCCCACCTCAGTTCATATTTGCAACAAGTCAATAGAATGAGAATGGTCATTCCATTCCATTCCCAGTATCATTCCATTCCATTCACGCGTACCAAACGCAGCATTACTCTTAATGCCATAATGTTGATTACACTAACTGATAATTTTAGGAATTGAAAATCATAAAACTTCCCATCTCCTATTAAATTTTACTCTTTTTTATTATTTTTTCATATTTCTCACATTTTTTACTTTTTCATCCTTTTTCAGTACAATGTTTTTTTTTTTTTTTACTATTTTCTCATTACAGAGTCTCCATCTCTCTTCTCTCTCACTACAACGAATTTTCCTTCTCCACTATCTCTCTCCGAACTCACTTTTTTTCTCTCTTATTTTGTTATTTTGGGACTCTTCAAAAATTTAAAGAAAGAAATTTTTTTACTTAGGTGTCATAATTGAAGAATTTGTTGGAGTATTGTACCGAATTTACATCAGGTTCTATTGTTCTTTAATTTAAATTATTTTGTAGTCTTATTATTTTTTGTTATTATAAAATTGTGTATTTTGTTTGTAATCATTGTTGTTTATATTATTGAATATGTCTAGTAAAAGGTATGAATAGAATATATAAAATTTAAAAGATATGAGAATAAAAGAATAATTTTTAAATAAACATTATTAATTATTATTTAATATTAATATATTAAGTAATAAAAGACTACATTTATATTTTTAGCAAAGACTTCAAATTATATTGAGTCGCCGGTGACATGGACAAGAGTTGTCTAATGTACATAAAAGTGCATTGTAAAACTATATATATATATATATATATATATAGAGAGAGAGAGAGAGAGAGAGAGAGAGAGAGAGAGTACTGATCTCTTGTTCACCTTTGAACAAGAGAATTTATCCACATTTCGTATAGTGGCCGTTAGATTTAACGGTCACATTCTAAATCCACCTATGATCTTTCCAAAACTACAAAACCACTATCTCCATACATAGTTTAATTTTGGAGAATTAATATTAGTGGTGATTTCCTTAGTCCTTACCTAATATAAAAAAATAAATTAAATTACCAAAATAAATTCATATAGTTTTTAAAATTATTGGTGCCCAATTCGAATTGTTTCTGGTGGCAAGAGTTCTGAATCTATCAAGGTTAACAACAGATTAATTAGTATGGAATCAGAGGAAATTAAACAGAATTAACTTTGTTAGCAGAAAATTCATGTAGAACCCCAATTTGTTTTTAAAGTAAATTTATTTTGATTGGAGAACTTGCACAGTTTTATTTTGATATAATGCTTTGAATTATTAATCGCTGTCATCTGTGGTGAACTTGGTCTTTAAGCATGGGAATATCCACCCTTATTGTTATTAGTAATATTGTTTGAATCCATCGTCATGAATGTATCTCTTTCGAAAAAAAAAAAAAAACAAGTAGACAAAACCCATGAGTCAATAAGTCCTGATAATAAACAAGCTTTTAATAAACACTATCATATAGTGAATTGAACCAACAGTCGCAATGTATCTTACCAATAATATTAATTCTCCAAAATTAAACTAGGGAGAGAGTGATTTTGTAGTTTTGGAAAGATTATAAGTGGGTTTAGAATGTGACAAGTATGGATAAATTATTTTATTCACCGGTGAGCAAGAGATCACTACTACATATATATATTGTCTTTTCAGTGGCACACCCACCAGCCATGTAGCCGATTGGTGGATATATGACTACCTATCTCATACCACTGTAAATAGTTTTGTCCATTACTAAAATAGGCTGACACGTAGTTAAGGATAAGAAAGAGTTTTATTTGTAATTATGTCCCTTAATTGATGGAGGAAATATTGGCACTTCTCTTTCTACCATTGCACTCTATTTTTTTTTTTTAAAAAAAAAAAAAGTAACAAGAATGCCTCTAAACTCATTAATACATCATTCCTTATTTTATAATATTATAACTACATTTTCACTATTTTTTTATTTTTTTATTTTGTAAACACAACATGTTACCAAAAATAAGGTGTCACATGACCCAACAGAAAAAGAATGTATCAGAATACGAAGAAGACGAATAGAATCAACCTCCAAGACATCACAATAAACATTTTTTTTTTCTTTTTTCTTATATTTTCATCATTTTCTTAAATAGCATAATTAAATGATTTCGTTACTCAATTTTTTGGTTAAAATTTACAAAAACATCATTTTCTAAACCGAGATAAATGTTAATTGAAAAAAAATAATAATAAAAAAACAGTAAACTAATAAAATATATTATTTTGATGCTTCAAAATTTTTGAAGTATAAAAAAAAAATATATCTTAGATACTTCTAGTTTAAAAATATTACGCAAAATTAAACGTAAAGAATTCCAATAGGTAACAGGCTGTACTAAATTAACGATAATTGATATGATCAATTTTTAATTTTAAAATAAAATAAAAGTTTAAACATTAATTGTGGAGAGGGGGAGTTGAAAAATTATTCAATCCCCAAAGGCGTGGCAAAAGCAATGGGACTCTCAGAGTCGTTTATTGTTCTTTGTTTTCAAAGTCGCCATTGAGTCATAACGCACTCAAAAGTTTGATTTGATGTTCTCAATTTCTTATTTTGTTTGTAAACAGCGGCTGATACTGACGCGATTGCAAGACCCAGTTTGGACGGCCAACATCTTATAGTCGCGTCACTTGCAACCATGAATAGCAAAGCTCAATTTTAATTTTAATTTTATTTTTTCCTTGTCAAAACAAGTTCGTTTTGTTTTATCTTTTATATATCAGAAATTATAAGTCTTAAGTCTTCCAAGAACCAAAGAAATTATTAGTTGCATACGGGATGGATAAGGTGATATCACAACTAATAGATTCAAGTCATGTAATAAAAACATGATTCACTTACATTGCATGGATGAACGTGTTGTATTTATTAGTTGTGTGATAGAAGTGGGTAATTTTTATTTTTTATTTTATCTTGTGACTTGCACTTATTAAGTTCTGATATCATATTAATCATGTGCTGTGATATTATTGTTATAATTAATAATTTTTCAAAAAACGGAGGTCTCAATTGCAATAAAATCTAATGCATTTTTTTGGATGCATAGAAGAGAATCAACCACAATTGATTGTTGCACTGTATCAATAGACTGATACAGTACTAGTTTTGATTGATTCACATTGTTTTGTTTCTTTGTTTATCTCATTAAGTCTCTGTGGAACTATGACAAGAACAAATAATTGTCAGACATGCATAGGCTTGTAACTCATAAAATTATAGGAATGGCAAGTCGTGTTCAGCATCATGTCATCTGTAATAAGGATATTCTGCTAGTATACGAGACAAATTTAAAATGTTAGGTCTATCTGTAGTTCTCTTTGGAGACCCTTCTCTAGCAGAACTAGAACTAGAACTAGATAATGTTTTTTTATATTCTATAATGCAACGGTACCGGTTTAAAAATCTATATACTTTTTTTTAGAAAAAATCAAATACAAATATAACAACAAAAAAAAAGTTAAAAATATCAAACTAAAAATTATGGAATGGATAAAAAAATCTTTTATCTAAATAAATCACACAAATATATATATATTTTTTTTGTCCTAACAAGAATAACTCTCAGAATATACTTGGAGGAAACTAGAACCTTCCACTTCACTTTAAAATGAGAAGAAATACCACCGAATCAGATATTTCGATAATAAATCACACAATTAACTTATGTTACGTTTGGTACGCGGGAATGAATGGAATGCAGCTGAAAATGAAACAAGAATGAGAATGGAATAGAATAGTTATTTTTATTCTATTGTTTAGTTGCAAATATGAAATGAGGTAGGAATGAAATAAATTTTAAATCAAATTCTCCAAAATACCCCTCCTAGTGACAAATAAATTAACCAACAAATGTGTGGTGGTGGAGGAAGGTGGCGATGTGGTGGTGGTGGTGGAGGAAGGTGGCAATGTGGAGGTGGTGGAGTGGGGGTGGTGGTGGAGGTGGTGGCGGAAGGTGGAGGTTGTGCGGTGGGGCTAGTGGTGGCGATGTGGAGGTGGTGTGTTGGGGGTGGCGGTGGAGGTGGTACTGGTGGTGATGGCAGTTGAGGTGGTGGCGATGCGATGCGGCGGCGGTGGTGGTAGAGGAAGGTGGAGATATGGAGGTGGTGGTATGGTGGAGTAGGAAGGTGGCGATGTAGAGGTGGTGGAGGTGTTGTGGTGGTGGAGAAGGTGGTGATGTGGAAGTGGTGGAGTGGGGGTGGCAGTGGAGGAAGGTGGAGGTGGTGCAGTGGGGTTGGTCGTGGCGATGTTGAGATGGTGCCAGTGGTGTGGTGGGGGTGGCGGTGGAGGTGGTGGTGGTGGTGATGGCAATAACGGTGGATGTCACGCCCCAATTTTTAGGTCCCGGGAACCAGAGGTGAACCCGTCTATTAAGTCCTAATGAACCGTCTTAACATCTCAAATATCGCGGAAGCTGAACTCTACATACACAATTATGTAAGCGTATTCTCAACATCCTTTATCCCAATGGGCCCTACATTAATCCATTCTTGCAAATAATCATAGCGTGTCAACAATTTTTTGCACAATCAAAATATCAGTTTTGCATGATTGAAAAGCTACTCTTGCATAATCAAAATTGTGGTTTGGCACGATCAAAATGTTCGATCAATCGAAGTACTATCAAGATCCCACTGAAAATTTGAACCCACTGTTATCGAGATGTTTTGAAACAAGCTTGCACAATCAAATTATCTCGCATGATTGAAAGGACAGTTTTGCACAATCAAAGGATTTCTATCATGCAAAATGGGGATTTCGCACAATGGAAATCCTCTTCTTAAGAAAATCCCGCAACCTCAACACTTGGTTCATTTTGCACTAATGTCCATTCTAACACCCTAGAATCAACCATACATCATTCCAATCATAAATGAAATATACTACCACTATACACATCCCAAAATCATACATTTGATCAATTTACACATCGTTAAACACATCTCATAAATCCACAAGTCATCTTCTTACAAGTACACAAATGGCTCCAAAATATACATCATGTTAAAAATGGCCTCTCTAGTTTATACTCATCATATGAATTACATGCTTAAGGTCCAAAAACATCCACAATTCAATTATGACTACAACTACAACAAAATCGACATGTTATAAGCCGTCATGGATAGCCATATACATAATGTCCAAAATAAATTCAAAAGTTATGAGGAGATCCACTCGGATGCTCAAGTCCCATCTGTCATCGCTGTCTTATCTGTAAAAAGTTTTGAGGGAGAGGAGTGAGCATATAACAATACCTAGCAAGAATGTCCAAACCCACCTAAGCATCGACCCGATCTGACCTACATGATATGTATGTCGCTACACTACATGACATTTTCAAGGCTCTCATGTCAATCATCACAAATGCGAGTCAAGTAGCAAGCATTTAAACCATATATCAAGCTTAACCATTTGAATACATAAGAAACAAGATATATACACATTTCCCAGTCATAATCCAATACTTAGATATGATTGGTCAATTCCGACAATCATGTGACCTTGGACACCTCTGATGATAACCGTATAATTTGGATAACTCTAAAGGATCATACAACCTTGGCAATATATTGGTTTGCCAAATGTGAGTGGACAACTCTAAAGTTCACAAGGTTTATGGACAATCTCTGATTTCTAGGCCTTAGCCTTGGTATGATAGGGCAACTCCGATGGTCATACCCAGTGGATGATTATTCCACTTTCGTGACATGGTTGACAACTCCGAAACCCTATGTACGGACGATTTACACAACTTTTCGGTAATTCCTCATATATGCATATTAGACATATATATTACATAGCATATCATTTTCATGCTTTTCAAATGCCCATTCTTGTTATATTCATTTCTAGCATGCATTCTCACTACACTAACCACATATATGCTTAATTCTTGCACATAAATCACCTATGCACACAATTCACAACTTAGCTACATATGTTCTCATCTTGAACATATTGTATGTATATATTCAACACATTGCATATATCACAATGTACTTCATTCTAGCATCTAAGAATCATAAAGGGAGAAGAAATACACAATACCATAGCCCCTCCCAACACTCTCATACATACCAACTCAACCCAAACCTTACCAAACCACCCGAAACTCTAGAATCAAAACTAGGAGAATTGAACACCCCTACCTCAAATTTGAAGGCTTTCCAAGCAATCTCCAAGAATTCCATTGAGGTATACCTTGCCAAAATCAATAATTGTTCTATTCAAACCAAAGCCCTTGCCAAGTCCCACGTGTTATCCTTCTTCGACAACTCCCGAATCTAAGCCAAATGCCTCCAAAATGAAAAGAAAAAGGGAGAGAGACGAAGTGGGTGATAAGTGCACAAAACTTGCTATTTTATATCTTAAAATAAGTCTTTAATTACTATTTTACTTTATTTAAATGTTCTTATCTTCGCATTTTATGTTTATAGGGTTTGATTTCCAAATGAGAAGAAAAGTAGTAAAAAAGTGCTTAAAATGATATGTATAGCCAAAGATGAACATAAGAATAATTGTAGGAGAGATAGTATTTTGTACAATTTATTCCATAAGAGGTCTCAAGTTCAAAACATTGTAAAATATATTTTTTACACTGCCACGTCAGTAGTCCAGAATTCAAATTGGAGATATGGAGATCAAATCTTAGATATTTAAATTCAAAATTTTGTATTTTGAAATTTTGTTTTAAAATTTTTTATTTTGAATTTTTATTTTTAAATTTTGTATTAACCATTCTCTTCTAACTCTATAAATAAGGGTCTTAGGGGTTAGTGAATGTGAGTTAAAAATTGTAGAAAAAAATAAAGTGTAGTTAGAAATATTTTGTTGTATTCATTTTCTTTTCTTGTAAAAGCACCTCTCAAGGGAGTGATGAAGCCACTATGATGAAATATAAGTAAGTTCTTTTATATTCTTATATATTTTTTTCTCCCAAAAGTATTCTTCTATTTTGAGTTTTTATTTTCAAAAGAAAATTAGAGGGAGGATTCTTTGTGTTTGCCAAATAATGGTAATTCGAAGAATGCCTACCTCTATTTACCTAGCAAAGGTGCAACAGATTAAGTAAAAAAATACTCTCTCATATATAATCAAGTTTGCTTTTTATGTCATATTTTCCTTCATCTTTTCAAGTTGTAATTGGATTGGTGAAGTGTATTGTTTATTGGAGAAAAAATCATATAAGAATAAGAAAAAATTTATTTATGTGGATTCGTGGTAGAGGATTCCCTTCCCTTGAGATTTATTTTATTAGTATAGTTTTATTTATTCATTATAATTCCAAAATAAAAAATGTTTTTTAAAAAAATCATTTTCATTCCATAAATTAGTGTGTGAATTTGAGTTCATTTGGAATCTCACTTGAGAGTGGTTTGACCCTGCTTATTACTATACAATTTTTAGTAGAATTTTTGCAGGTTTTATTTTTGTACAAAGTGTAGAGAAACAATGATATTCATCCATTATTTTACATTCGTCAGTGGGAGAGAGAGTGTGTGTTTGGCAGGATATATTTTTGTAAGAGATATGAGATAATCTCACAAAAATAGATATTTGATGTCTCTAGGGCACGAAATGACTAGAATGCCCCCAAGCCACTTAACGTACCTTCTCGATCTCCTTTTTCAATTTTGAAAGTTTCTACAGTCTCAAAATTATTTCCTTAACTCTTTAAACATTTCAATTGGTCTAAAATCAAAAATAAATATTTTAAAAAATTTTTTTAAATTCTCAGGCCCACCTAACACGCTTCCCCAGCCCTGCCGACCCAAAATTCTCAAATTCATCCAAACGCTCCCAAAACTGTCGAGAAACTCTAATCAAGTTTTCAAACTTGTTTCTCACATTAAAAACATGCTAAACATCATTTAATATGCATTTATGACAAAAATTATAAATAAAATGCAAACCTGCCAAAATTGGTCCCGGTCTTTACAACCTAGACCTTCAAAGAATTTTGTCCTCAAAATTGGAAACATACCTCAAGTAGTGAACAACTCGGGGTACTTTGAGCGAACTTCTTGTTTCCGCTCCCACATAACCTCCTCAACTCTGTGATGCCTTCGAAGCACTTTAACTAAGGGAATAGTTTTGCCCTGAAGCACTTGCTCTCTAGTACCTAAAACCTGAATCAGCCTCTCTTAATACAATACATCCTCCTTCACCTCATGATATGTCTAATCTAGTACATGTGAAGGGTCTGACTCATACTTTCTCAACATCAAAACGTGGAATGTATTGTGTACACTTGACATTTGCGATGGTAATGCCAAACGGTATGCAACCTCACCCACACATACCAATATCTTGAACGAACTAATAAATCGTGGTGCTAGCTTTCCACTACACCCGAATCTCATCAAACCTCATCGCAGCGAGACCTCAAAGAAGACATGGTCCCCCACCTTAAATGCCAAAGGCCACCTCTTTCTATCGGTATAGCTCTTCTGACGACTCTAAGCAATAAACAATTGCTGCCTTATCACCTTTATCTTTTTTGTAGTCTCTCAAACTATATCTGGCACCAAAGCCACTATCTACTCGACCTCTATCCAACACACGGGTGACCTACAAGGTCTACCATACAAAGCCTTGAATGAAGCCATCTTAATAATAACTTTATAGTTATTATTGTATTCAAACTCCACAAATGGAAGGTGATCCTCCCAACTACCATGAAAATCAAGTGCACATGCCTAAAGAATATCCTCCAAAATCTGCATAGTATACTCTTATTGACCATCTGTTTGAGGATGGAAAGTTGTACTGAAATGGAGGTCTGTATAAAGTGCATCCTGAAAACTCTACCAAAATCGTTACGTAAACCTTGGATCTCTATCGGACATAATGGAAACTGGCATGCCATGCAGTCTCAGAATCTGATCAATATGCGGTCGACTAAGAGTATCCATATCACCCGTCACTCAAAATAAAAGGAAATGAGCCACCTTAGTCAATCGGTCCACAATGAGCCAAACTGCGTCATGACTCTTCCTCGTCTTTGGAAATCCCGTCACGAAGTCCATAGTGACGTACTCCCACTTCCATATAGCCACCGGTAATGTCTATAATAAACCTGCCGATCTCTTATGCTCAACTTTTACTTGTTGACAAGTGAAGCACCTTGTTACAAACTGTGCGACATCTTTCTTCATACCCATCCACCAATACTGTCTACGCAAGTTATGATACATTTTGGTACCACTGGTATGTACTACAAGTCTAAAACTATAAAACTCTTTAAGAACTTCATCCTTACAAGCTAATGGTACAACCATTTTGCCTTTGAACCTCAAGCCTCCATCAGAATGAACCATCCAATCTTCCACCAGTTCACCACCCAAAATTTGAGCGCGAATATTCTCCATTTCACTATCATTTCCTTGCTCCTCAACCACTCTGCTCACTAGAGTAGGTTGTGCAATAAGTGTGAACAAAGTCGCTTGTTCACCACCCTCACTAAAGTACAATTCCATTTCTGAGATGTCTTCCATCATCTTCCACTCTCGGATAGCAATATTAACTAAGGTTCGATGTGAATATCTACTCAAAGCATCGATAACCACATTAGCTTTCCCTAGGTGATACAGAAGATCAAAATTGTAGTCTTCCATGTACATCACCCATCTCCTTAGACTCATATTCAAGTCCTTTTGAGTGAAAAGATACTTTAAGCTCTTGTGAGTGGAGAAAATCTCAAAATTTTCCCATACAAATAATGCCTCCATATTTTCAAAGCAAAAATTACCGCCGCCAACTCCAAGTCGTGAGTCAGGTAATTTTGCTCATGGATTGCATTAGTACACATCCCAAACCATCTCGTAAAGCGTCATAATAAATTACATAACCTAAACACGTTCAAGAATAATCAATATCAGAGCACTAGTAACTCTACTCTTCAACTCCATAAAAGAATGCTCATAAGTATCATTCCACACAAACTTGACTCATTTACGAGTAAGTTTAGTTATCTGTGCTGCTAACTTCAAAAGGTCCTTTACGAAACACTGGTAATATCCTGCTAATCCCAAAAATATATGTATTTCAATAGTTTCTTAGGCCTTTCCCAATTTATCACTACTTTAATCTTAGAAGCGTTTACTGAAACTCCTCCTTCTGACACCACGTGTCCTAGGAACTTCACTTCCATTAGCCAAAATTCATACTTTTCTATTTGGCATATAAATGGTGCTCCCTCAAAATATGTAATATAGTCCTCAAGTGAATCTCATGATCCTCCATAGAAGAAGAATACATAAGAATATCATCTATGAATACTACCATAAATATGTCTAAGTACACATTGAAGACTCGATTCATTAATTCCATGACATCACCGGTGTGGTTGTCAAACCAAATGGCATCACTAGAAACTTATAGTGGCCATATCTAATCCAAAAAGCTGTCTTCGAAATGTCTCATCCCTTATCCTCAACTAGTAATACTCCGACCGCAATTCGATCTTCAAAAAGTAAGTTGAACCTTTAAGTTAATTAAACAAGTCATCTATCCTTGGCACAGGATACTTGTTCTTAATCATTGCTTGGTTTAACTTTCGGTAGTCTCGCATAACCATAAAGATCCATCCTTTTTCTAAGAAAAATGGATCGGAGCTCCCCAAGGTGATGTACTAGGTCATACAAACCCATTATCTAGCACTCCTTTAATTCTACCGAAGCCTTACGGTAAGGTGCCATAGAGATAGGCATGGTACCGGGAGCTAGATCAATGTTAAACACTACATCTCGCATTAAAGGTAGCTCTGTCAAGTCCCCTTTAACACTTCAAAAAACTAACATACCACCGGTGGAAACCCTCCACGAGTCATAACCTCATCATCCTCAGCTAACAAGCTAGCTAGGAAACACCCAATCTTGTTTTGAGCACTAAAATCAACGAATGACGCTATGTAGAATTCATCACACTCTCCAACAAAATAGAAACAATCACCCTCGGGTGTGCACACTATCACTCTCCTACAAAGACAATCAATCATGGCTCTAAACATACACAACCAATCCATACCTAGAATGACATCAAAGGTGGTCATGTCTATCAACACAAAGTCAAACACTAACCAACGTCTCACAACCTCGATCTCACAAGACTGACACACTCTACCTTGGGTAACTCTACACCCAAAAGGTATATCAATGGACAATGGTGACTCAAATGATGACACTGCCAGTCCTAAGGCACAAGCAAATACAGCAGATATGAATGAATGAGATGCAACTGAATTTATCAACACCCTATCCCATGAGCTAGAAACCAGGAAAATAGCTCTAACCACTGACGGTCCTGGCACCTCCTCTATCTGAGCAAGTGTAAAAACACGACCCTGTATTTGCCGACCCCAGTGGACAGTCCCTTATAACTCTTACAACTGACTAGAAATAGGCGTAAACCCTCTTGTTTCCTGAGAATCATGTACTTACTGAGCTGGATGAGGTGGAAGTAATGCCCTCCAGCCTGACTGAACTATGGCAACCTATACGAACCTTTGATAAGATCCAAAACCACTCTGTAAAGCCTGCTTCTGATGGCAGTTTGCCTTAACATATTTTGTTTGACAGCAATGGAAGCATGCTCGTGTCCCCATTGATAACACTGGCACTAGTGCCACTACATGCCTCTAACAACACTTATATTGGTAATGGATAGACTACTGGCAATTATAGCTACAGAGACCGGAACCAAATTTGACCAATTTTTTTATTTTTCATCATTTTTTCCATAAACACATTTTAAATTATGTTATGGATGTTTTAATAGTGAGACACATTCTTCAAAGGTTGATTAAAGGTTTTTGAAAGTTTTTAGAAAATTTGGAGAAGTTTGACTTTTTGGGTCAACGAAGCCCCGGGACATGGTCCAGGTGGGCTCAAAAATCTAAATTTTTTTTGGAAAGATTTATATTGGGTAATAGACCAAATTTTTTTTTTAAGGAGTTAAGAAAGTGATTTAGAGGTTGTAGCTACTTTCAAAATCGAAAACGGAGGTCGGGAGGGTACATTAAGTGCCCGGGGGCATTTGTCATTTTACGCTCATGGAATTTTAAATATCAGAAATTGTAAAGATATTTCAGATCTCTATTAACCTAGTAGCCAGTGATGGCTTTTCTTTTCTCCTTCTTTTTCCCTCTTCCTTCTCTTTACATTTCGGAGACCTTCGGGCATGATTTGGGAGTTGCTGAAAAAGGACAACTCGTAGAAGGTGACAAGGGCTTTAGTTTGAATCAAACAAAATTAATTTTTGGTAAGATGAAACTCAGTGAAAATCTTGGAGAAAGCTTGGAAAGCCTTCATTATTGAGGTAGTGGTGTTTCTTCTCTCCTAAGTGTTGATTCTAAGGTTTGGGTGAGTGAAGAGGTTTTGATTAAGTGGCTTGTATGTTAGAGATAGGTGGGGGCTGAAAATTGGTTTATCCCTCTTCTTTTATGGTCTTCACATGCTAGATAGATACATATGATGTATGGTAGAAATACATGTGTTATATGTAATGTGAGAGCATGCCTAGGCATGTAGTAATTTTTATGCATATATAAAATGTGTGCATAGTTGTGTAGATATAGGTGATTATATGTGGGTTGTGGAGGTATATGAAGGTTGAGTGCATGCTAGACAAAATTATAGCATGTATGTATATTAGCCAAGTATGAACCAAATATGCAAAGTTATGAATTGTGTATATATGAAAATGATATGCATGTTATGTGACATATATATGGTTATATGTAATGTAGAGTATTGAAAATGCATGTTAGATACATTGTAGCATGAATGGCATTTGAAGATCATAAATATGATATACTAAGTGTGATATATGTCTAAAATGCATATATGAGTGTATGAATATATATGTGGCTATATATGGTTAGTGTACAGACACTGAATGCTAGGAATAATTATAGCATGTATAAGCATTTGAAGAGCATAAAATGATATGCTTTATAAAATATATATGTCTATAATACATATATGAGAGGTTGTAGGAAAATGACATAGATTGGACGTGCGCGGGATTTCGGAGTGGTCCAACCATGTTGTGAGAGTGGCATAACCATCCACTAGGTATGACCCTTAGAGTGATCCTGTCATACCAAGGTCAAGGCTTAGAATCAAAGTATGTCCATAACTAGTGAGTCTCGCAGTTGTCCCCTCACATTTTGGCAAAGCAATACATTGCCAAAGTAGTATTATTTTTGGAGTTGTCCCAATCATACAGTCGTCATTGAAGGGGTCAAGGGCACATGATCTTCGGAGTTGGCCAATCATGTATAAGTATCGGATTAGGGCCAAGAGAGAGAGAGAGAGTTTATACCTTGTTGCTTATGTGGTTAATCTATTAAGGGTGATATACGTGTTTAATGCATTCATTCTTGACTTGCATTGTGTTGTTAGTACGAGAGCATTGGCATGCCTTGTAGCGTAGTGATATGTGGAATGGTATCGGGTCGATGCCTAGGTGGGTTGGGATGTTCCTATTGAGCCGTTGAGTTTCTTACCCCATTTCCCCAAACCATTTTCGAGTGTGGCATTGAGGATGAATGCAAAAGACTTGATTGGTCACTTGGAGCATTTTGGTGCATTTTGATGCATTTTAGATATTTAATGTATGGATTGTATAGTTGGCTATCCATGTCGGTATATGGCATATAGGTCATGTAGATGTTATAGTTACATTCATTTATATGTAACTTATGATTCATTTGGACCTTGTATGTATAAACAATGTGGAAGACTTGTTGATGTTGAGCTTGTGATCAATGATAAGTACGATTTAGTCCAAATGTATGAGATGTATGGTTTAGACTGTTTTAATTTGTGGGGAAATGTTGTGTGAATGATTCTAAGGACTCGGGATGTATTTGGATGTGTTAGATTATGTTTAAAATTTTCTTATGTTGCTTTGTTATGGATAGAAATTGAGTTAGATGGGGTTTGGACACCAAATAAAAGGTTTTGCAGAAGGTGGGGAAGTTTGAGATGCCTGAAACTATGACCCCCAACTGTTTGGAAGTTCTAAAGGACTCAAAATGTTATTTTGGCATGAAACCAGATGTCTTTTAGATGCTAGAAACTATGGTTTTACAAGCCTGAAAAAAATCTAGACATTTGGAAATTTCTGTTTGTAACCTCTTGTCGTCACAACTTCGACAGGGCATAACATTTTAGTTAGAACTCTGATTGAGGTGATTCTTTTTTTTAAAATTGAGTATATCTAAATCCTATATCCAATTGTGTAGGTTTCAATTTCAAGTTCCAGTCACACCATGTGTTGAGTTCTGAAATTGAGTAGTTTGTATATATGGTAAGTTTGCAACTCTTGAGGAATGTATTAATGTATGAGTTCAGACTATGTGAAAGATGTATGGATCATTTAGAATTGTGAGTATCCTATAGAGAATGCATGATTATTTAAAAATAAGGATTTGGCTTGAAAATGGCCTTTGGTAGAATTGCAAGATTTCTGCAGAGGCCATTTTGATTGTATGAAACTGATGTTTTGATTGTGTGAAATTGCAGTCCACCCACTATGTTGGACATGCAGAGTATGGATTAATGTGTGGGGCCCATTAAGGGTAGAAGTATGTTGAACTGTGCATATACATGTGCACCATAGGTATTAAGCTTCTGCGGTAAACTAAAGGTTAAGATGGTTCATTAGAGTTTAATGGACGGATGTCATCTCTAGTTCCCAGGATTCAAATATTGGGGCGTGACAACATGGTATCAGAGCATTAGGTACAAAACCTAAGGACAAAGGGTGAGGGTCGAATCACGTGTTAGATTTGACTTGTGTATTGACAAGTAATTTCTCAGAGCACTAGGTTTGAATGCCTGAGGACGACGGGTAAAGGTTGAACCGCGTCTTGAATTGGAACGATTGATGATTTTTGAATTACTATTAAAGCACTAGGTTGGACTACCTAGGGTTGAAAGGTAATGGTTAGGTCATGTGTGCATTTGAGATGGTACATTAAGTACTACATTTACGTTAGAGCATTAGGTCCAATCACGTGTTAGTTTGGAAATGAGTGCTAACATATAGTTTGTTAGAGCTATAGTTATGAATATCTTGGGTGAAGGGTGAGAATTTGTTGTGTTTATTTGAGGTTAAGGATTGGAATAAAAGGATTTAGACTTGAAGTTATAAATTTATTATGTGGACCATGACTTGCTTACACCATTATAAGATGCTAATTGTGGATTAAATTGGCATTGTGTTGTGTAAGCATTGTGAGGGTTGTAAGTATGTAAGTATACTTGGTAACGAGGTATGTTTATGAGTTGTAGCCCGAGGGCTGGGGTATTGGTTTGTTTCGACGCATCATATATCATAGCATGCATTGTGTGTTATATGTGATAAAAACATGTTTGTATGTTATGTGCTATATAGCAAGCTTGATTTGTGTGACTGAGTATTGTGCATGAGTATTTCATTATGTGTCGATTAGTAGTGACATATGGTCACCACTTGGAAATTCTAGTTTTGAGGATTGGTGAACCTAGACATAGATTTGGACTCGAGTAGATTGTGATGTTTGGGAAAGACATATTATGATAAACTCTGATAGTGTTAGTATGGGATTGTGGGGCAAGGTATGATCTAACTTAATATTTTCCAAACTAAGACTTTGGTAGTGGTTTATATTAGCATTACAATCTTTGCATGGCTATTAAGGACTAAAGGTTAGTTAATTGACTAAGGCAATTAGTAGTATTGTGATACTGGGATTTTAGACAGGAGATGTCTAAGATGTGCTATTGAGATAGTCGAATGAGAACTTAGAATTAATCTAATTCTTTTAAATCAATAAACATGTGATGATTTTTATGTCTGAAAATAAGACGTTTGCATTATGTGAAAGAAGTTGAGAGTTGTGTGATAAAGGTTGAATATGATGTTTAAGTGAAGGATGAAGTGAGAAATGGTACGTTTCTTGGGAAATAAGATTGTGAAGTCAGTAGGATGTGAGATCCTAAACTTGGTGTTGGATTCTAACGGATAGTAGTCTATAAAATTGGACAAAACTACATGATTTGTTTTGGCAAATACACTCTTTACGTGCCTTATTTTAGTTAGTGCGCTTATTATGTTAAGTGCACTGGATTGAGGTGAGTTGTTGTGACAATGAATAAATTTTGGACTATACTCGGAATGGTATGCCAGTTGAATAGTCATGTTTAACAATGATAGAAAGATTTTGAGTATTTATGATCCCAATAATAGGAAGTATCATTGTGAGTGAGGGATCTAGTTAGTCAAGGATTTTACCTTAGACTATGAATAGGAAAAGATTGGACAGATCTTGAGGTGGTGGAAGCAAGTGCTTCGGAGGATTGCAGAAGTGAGCTGTACATGGGGTTTGGAGTTGCCCAACCGTGTTACGAAAGTGGAAAAATTATCCACTAGGGTATGATCATTGGAGTTATCCCATCATACTACTAGAATTCAGAGTTGTCCATAACTTTGTGAGCGTCGGAGTCATACACTCACAATTGGCAATAACCAACATATTGTCGAGGTTGTATGACCATTCGAAATTGTCTATGCAACTTGTGACTGTCTCAAAATTGTCCACTCACATTAGCAAGATCATTTCATTAGTCATACTGCTTTAGTGTAGTTGAGGTGCACTAATAGTGCAAGACTATAATGTTGTGAGTTAGGTGTTGAGAGTGCAACGCCTAGTTTATGGATGAGAATAATGTCTTGTTTAGATTGGTTTTGGAAAACTTGGAGTATGTTATATGCAGTATGATATGCTAGGATTTTAGCATGAATTATGTGACTGTACAGAGTGTACAAGTGTTTACATTAGATGTTACATGATATTGGTAGGCATATTACTATTGCCAAGAGATTCTAGTTTTGGAGATTTGATGAGACAGGCCAAAGGCTTGAGTTTGGGTAAAGTTACGATAATTGAGATATACAAGTTGTGATAGGCTCTAGTTGTGAAAGCCTAGGACTTTGAGAAAGGTTAAATGTAGTATTTTTCACATAGAGAATGTGGTTACAGGCTTGATGGAACCAAAGTTAGGAGGACAAGTATGATATATTGTCGGGGTTGGGCTAACGAGGAAAAATGGCCCGACCAGACATTTTTCTTTGATTAGTGCTTCTCTTACAATGTGTTAGGTTTAGGTAGTTATGGAATTGACTCGTTGGGTATTAACGAGTAAGGAAACGAGGTTTGGATGTTTAGAGTATAAAAGATTTTCCTCGTAGATGGGAGTGGGACTGAAAATGGTCTATATAATGAATTACCAGGGTATATAGCTGTAGGTGAGCAGGAAAATGCTTATCAAAGTGTTCAGGATGATAAGAGTAGGTTAGTTTTAAACCACTTTTGAGGTTGTGTTGTAGTACTTGTTGGAGTACTTGAGGAGACAGTTTGAGGTTCTTAGAAAGTAACAGAATTCAGAATTGTTGTCGTAGGAAAATGCCTTTAAGGCACAGTTTTGCGTATTAACATATCTATTACGTTGGTTATTGTTAGCATAGGCATAGTTTTGTCTATAGAAACATCCATTGGAGGGACAGATGTCTTTCAGACACAGTTTATCTAATGACATGATGGTAAGGTTGATGTTGTCACTTGGGCACAATTTTGTCTATTGATGCATTCATGGAAATGGGGATTTTCATCTCTGGACTTAGTTTTTTCCATTGATGTACCACTATGGGTAATATGACCCTAAGAAATCGAAGTTTTGATTGTCATACAAGATTTGACTCAGTTTCAGAACATGACTAGTTTTGATGTCATGAGGGGAGGGCGATGGGAATACTGTTAGTTTGTACTTGGTTAGTTATTAATCGAAAAAAAGGATGTGACAAGTAAGCAGTAAGATTTCTGTTGAACCGTATCTAATGATACTGATGGGATTGAAAGGATCCATGGATCAATTGAGAGATATAGGAAAATGTGAGTTTCATGCGTCTTGAGATGCCACCTTAGAGAAATTCTCTATACTCTTCGTCGGGAAGAGGAATGTAGTCGAACTAGTTGAGGATTGTGTTATAAATCCTTAGGAGGCATTGGCTTTAGGCCATGTATGAGAATGGTGAGTTTGGACTTGTGCACATGGTATTGTCTTGTGAAAGAATTTTAAGAATTGTGGCTCAAAAAGGATGAGTTGATAGATAGAGATATGTACCCGTACTTTCGCTATTTTCAAAGTGGGTTGATTGTAATTTTGATCCTTCCTTAACTTTGTTTAGAAGGTGATAGTTGATGTGAGGGTTCACAGTATGATGATTACACTACAGTTTTGGTGATATCTGGGCATAGTTAAGATGTGCCAATAGCTAAGACGTTTCATGGACTTACAGTGAAGTCGTGTATGAGGGTAACTAAAAACCTCATTAATTAAGGAGTGAAAGCCTAGTATTGGAGACCGATGAATTGATAGCTTATACCTGTGGTAAAAGGGAGTTAGAAAGAGGTCACTAAAGGTTTTGTGACAATAATCGAAAACTTGTAGTACGTTTCTAATTTCAAGGACGAAATTCTTTGAAGGTGGGGAAGTTATAGAGACCGAAACCAAATTTGACCGATTTTTTTTATTTTTCATCATTTTCACTATAAACGTGTTTTAAATGATGTTTTGGATGTTTTAAGAGTGAAAAAAATGTTTGGAAGATTGATTAAAGGTTTTTGAAATTTTTTAGAAAAGTTGAAGAAGTTTGACTTTTTGGGTCAACGGGACCCCGGGACGCGGTCCCCGTGGGCCCGGGAATATAAAAAAATTTTGAAATTTTTAATTTTTGGTAATAGACCAAATGCAATATTTAAAGAGTTAAGGAAGTGATATCGAGGTCGTAGCCACTTTCGAAATCGAAAACGGAGGTCAGGAGGGTACGTTAAGTGGCTTACACCCATAAGACTTTAAATAAAAGAAATTGCAGAGATATTTCATATCTCTCTTGACCTAGCAGCCGGTGATGGCTTTTCTACCCTCCCTTTTCTTCCCTTTTCCTTCTCTCTATATTTCGAAGGCCTTCGAGCATGATTCGGGAGTTGCCGAAAGAGGACAACTCGTAGAGGGCGACAAGTACTTCAGTTTGAACTGAACAAACTCGAGTTTTGGCAAGGTGGAACTAGGTGGAAATCTTGGAGAAAGCTTTGACAGCCTTCATTTTCGAGGTAGGGGTGTTCCTTCTCTCCTAAGTCTCGATTCTAAGGTTTGGATGAAAGTGGAGAGGTTTTGATTGAGTGTCTTGTATGTTAGAGATGGGTGGGGACTGAAAATTGGTGTCTCACATTTCTCTTATGGTCTTCACATGCTAGATAGATACATGTGATGATATATGTGATGTAAGGTAGAAATACATGCGTTAGGTGTAATGTGAGAGCATGTCTAGGCATGTAGTAATTTTTATACGTATGTGAAATGTGTGCATAATTGTGTACATATAGGTGATTATATGTGGGTTATGGAGGTATAAGAAGGTTGAGTGCATGCTAGACATAAATATAGCACGCCTGAGCCCGCACGGTTTTGCTCTTGGGTTTTACCCCAAAAGGCCTCATACCATTTGAAGAGAATATACTACATATAAGCACATCTCATTTTTCACACCTAGGCAATGTGGGATTGAGCACCCTGTACCCTGTCAGTGTGGTAGCTCAGCCCAGTGTCTATCTTCGCACCCGCCCACTCACACCCGTCCACAAGGGTTACTACAATCCACCCCCTACGAGGCCCAACGTCCAAGTTGGCACACTTCCAGCTGGGTTCAGGCTCTAATACCAACAGTAATACCCCGCTCCAACACATGGTATGATATTGTCCGCTTTGGGCCTGAGCCCGCACGATTTTGCTCTTCGGTTTTATCCCAAAAGGCCTCATACCATTTGAAGAGATCATACTACATATAAGCACATCCCATTTTCCACACCCAGGTGATGTGGGATTGAGCACCTTGTACCTTGTCAGTGTGGTAGCTCAGCCCAGTGTCTACCTTCGCACCCGCCCACTCACACCCGTCCACAAGGGTTACTACAATCCACCCCCTACGAGGCCCGACGTCCTCGTCGGCACACTTTCGGCTAGGTTCTGGCTCTGATACCAACTGTAATACCCCGCTCCAACACATGGTATGATATTGTCTGCTTTGGGCCTAAGCCCGCACGGTTTTGCTCTTGGGTTTTACCCCAAAAGGCCTTATACCATTTGAGGAGAACATACTACATATAAGCACATCCCAAATTCCACACCCAGGCGATGTGGGATTGGGCACCCTGTACCCTGTTAGTGTGGTAGCTTAGCCCAGTGTCTATCTTCGCACCCGCCCACTCACACTCGTCCACAAGGGTTACTACAATCCACCCCCCTATGAGGTCCGACATCCTCGTCTACACACTTCCGGCTGGGTTCAGGTTCTGATACCAACTGTAATATCCTGCTGCAACACATGGTATGATATTGTCCGCTTTGGGCCTGAGCCCGCACGGTTTTGCTCTTGGGTTTATCCCAAAAGGCCTCATACCATTTGAAAAGAACATACTACATATAAGCACATCCCCTTTTCCACACCCAGGCGATGTGGGATTGAACACCTCGTACCCTGTCAGTGTGGTAGCTCAGCCCAGTGTCTGTCTTCGCACCCGCCCACTCACACCCGTCCATAAAGGTGCAAAGATAGACACTAGGCTGAGCTATCACACTGACAGGGTACAGGGTGCTCAATCCCACATTGCCTGGGTGTGGAAAAGGGGATGTGCTTATATGAAGTATATTCTTTTCAAATGGTATGAGGCCTTTTGGGGTAAAACCCAAGAGCAAAACCATGCGAGCTTAGGCCCAAAGCGGACAATATCATACCATGTGTTGGAGCGGGGTATTACAGGCGTGTGCGAAAACAGACACTAGGCTAAGCTACCACACTGACAGGGTACGAGGTGCTCAATCCCACATCGCCTGGGTGTGGAAAAGGGGATGTGCTTATATTTAGTATGTTCTCTTCAAATGGTATGAGGCCTTTTGGGGTAAAACCCAAGACCAAAACCGTGCGGGCTATGGCCCAAAGCGGACAATATCATACCATGTGCTGGAGCGGGATTTTACACCTATCAACATCAAAATGTGGTTCAACCTTTTCCCATTTTTCCTAAGTATTCAAACCTAAATCTTTAATACGAAGTTCTCACATGCCGATTTTTGGTTCCCAGAAACCAGAGGTGATTTAGGCTAATCAACCACATTCTAACCATAATTACTCTTTGATATCATACTCTAATATCAAGTTATCACGCTCCAATTTTTGTCTCCCAGGAACTGAGGGTGAAAAGTGTTTTCACAACATTATCACCTCACATCAACACCTTACACCTGTAGAAGCTTAATTTTATGCATATGTGTCTCTACATATGAACCAACATCAACCCCTAACTAAGGCCCACACATGGCCACACTTGCACAACACTAGCTGTTGGTCACCATTTTGCACAATTGAAATGTGCATTTCGCACGATCGAAATGTGCCCTTTGATTGATCGAAATACCATCTTCGCACAATCAAAATGTTTGATCATGCGAAGTACTATCGAAGTACAATCAAAGATTTCCATCATTCGGGAGTTTCACCAATCCACAATCCTGTAACTTTTCAATTAATCGAAACTCTAGTTTTGCATAATCGAAGGATTTTGATCATGCGAAATAGTCATTTCGCACAATCGAAATGTCTTGCACAAAAATCCTACATTTCTTCACAAAGCTATAATCATACTCATTACTTATCCCTTAACTCTCATACACCCTCTATAGGATTCCAAACATTCTAAATGGTCCATATATCCTTCACATAGTCCAAACCCTTACATTAATTCATTTTTCAAGAGTTGTAGACTTGCCACACATACCAACTACTCAATTTTAGAACTCAACTCCTGGTGTGCCTAGAACTTAAAGTTAAAACCTACACCATTGGATAGAGGATTCAAAAATACTTGATTTAAAAAAAATGACACTCAATTCCGATTTAAAATGAGGAAGTTATGCTCAATTGAAGATTGGACACAATAGGAAATGTCGATCATGCGAAATTGCCATTTCGTACAATCGAAATTGAACTCTGTAGAATTTCCTGCAACCGGATACATTGGCCATTTTTTGTTCAAATCTCAATCTAATACCCTAGAATCATCCATACAACATTCTAATGATCTACATATGATATATCATCATTCACATACTCCAAATCACACATTTGAATCATTATGATATATCTCATCATCCTAGTACATTTCTATCAAAATGCATATATCCTTACATACATTCACAATATCCATACACCAACTTCATTGGTTATACATACGAGGTCCAAATGAAAACACAAGTTACATATAACGTGAATGTAACTATAACTCAACATAATTCACATGCCACATGCCAGCATAGATAGCCAAATATATAACCGGAGGCTGCAACAGTAATCGGTGCGTACTACTGTAACAAAATTGTAGCCTTTTTGACTTTTGTCCGACAAATCACTGTTTGCTTTTTGCCTTTGTCTATAGATTTTTTGACTTTGATGTCGCCGACGATACTGTTTTAGTATCTTTCAAAATATCCTAAAAATGCCTATGAGCTCCAAGTGACTAATCATGTCCTTCTCGTCATTCGTGCCTTACTTGCAAAATGGTTTGGGGAAGTTGGGTGAGCATACAAATACACCAAGTAAAGATGTCCCAACCCACATCTAACTATGCACAATATCTACATATGCATAAAAATCAATACATGGCAAGATATGTTCTCATATTACACAAAATATATCTATACACTTCATGCATCATATCTATCACTATATGAACAAACTAGCACTGATTCGTGTGTGAGTGTGACTCAAAAAGTATACCAATTAAAAATTTCCATACTTCACAATAGAACGAATTCCTTGCAGAATAGGGCTATCGAAAGGGGTATCGTACCTCAGGGATTATGGTTTGATGAGTTGGAATATGGAATTAATTCTAATTAAATTTATAAGAAAAGAATTCTGATTTTTAAACTAATTAAAAAGATTAAATAAAATAAATCAAAGTAAACAAGATAGTGAAGATAATAAGAGAGAAACCTAGGGTGTTTGACTTCACCACTAACTCCGCAATCAATGGTCAATTGAATTAACTATAGGGGAATTACATCATACATAAGTGGTGTCGGTGGCTACAAGCTCACCTTCATCCGTCAAGAAGATAACATATGATTAAGGCTAAGCCATGGACTATCTTCGATTGGCATGGGCCATCTGCCTAACTACTCTAATCTAGGGTGCAGTATGGTTCATCTTCTCTAGGCATAATCCATCAAAACTCATAACAATATATTCAGTGATTACCATTGTGTAATAATCTCTCTCATGATCACAGAAAACAAGAGGGATTGAGTTCAATAATAACAACTAAATATCTAAGACAAGATAAGAAATCATTGAGATTGAATTTACAAGACTTTTATTGCTCAATTCTATAATAAGAATCCTCACAATTACACAATCTATGCACGTATATAAAGGTCCCCAATAATTAAAACAATCAAACCATTGATGCTTTATTAGGGCTACATCAAAACCCTAGTGGATGAACTAGCCGCTCATGGTAGAAGAAGAAGCTTCAACTGTTGAGGAAGAAGACATCATCTTTCTGAATTATGCGTATGACTATGTTCTCCAATGGCTCTGCAATATGTTTCTGTTCTCTTCTCAGCCCTCTCAGACTCTCCAATCTCTGTGTAACCTCTCTCAACTCAGCCTCCAAGTCTTCACTTTATTCTCCAAGAGAATACACCAAAGTCCTAATCCAATTAGAAATAAATTAGGGTTTCCCGCAGCACTAATCAGGTGGGTTTTTCCTGCTGACTTCGGCCCAACTTTTGACCCACTAGAAGTCTGATTTACGGAATTTTTGTGAAATACAAAAGTGTGTAGAATCAAATTTTGTTCAACCCCGAGCGAGAATTATGTCAATTTGAGGCTCGGAAATAAGAATTCTGGTCCGTTTTCCAAAACGGGATTAAGACTGCATTATGCGCAGATTTGGGCTTCAGGCCCGAAACCTTCTTAAGCTGCTGTAATTCTCTTGGACCTCTTTTTTGGGCTGATTTGAGTTGAAATAAATGGTTGAGTGAATCTCCTTGATGTAGGCTTCATCTCACCATCTTGGATGTCTTCTTTAAAAGCCCAAAAACTTGGTTTTAACTGAAATAATCATTAAGGCCCTGAAAATACAGAAAACACTAAAACAAAGTAAAATCACAAAATAATCTATCACTAAGAGAATAAAATACATAAGTTAAGAGGCTAGAATGCGTAACATTCAACGCCGATCACACCCCCAAACTTACATATTGCTAGTCCCTTAGCAATAGAATAAAACAAAACTAAAACAAAAGAAATTACTAAATACTAACTAAACTACCCAACTCCACTTTCGTGGGAGAAACGATTGCATTTAGCATATGCAACAAGCCTTTAAACCCCTAGGTTCCCCCTAGTGGACGAGTATAGTCTCGTGAGGGTTTCCAGAAATGTTACCCACAAACATTCAAAATTCTGTTTCAACATTAATTCAAGAAGAAGATTACAATACATAGTTACAAACTTGCATTCAAGAATAATTTCAAACTTTCAAATTCTATAATTCAAAGCAATGGTCCCCACACATAATTCACATCAACATATTTCAAAATAACCAACTCTAGCTCCCTCGTGAAAAGTGAACTAGCAGTCATCTCATGTAGTATAACCAAGCTCTGAATATATTAAGGCACATACCCCTTCAACTCACTAGCTCCCCTTATTGAAATCATACTTCCAAACATGAATACATGACTTTTTTTCTTTTCTCAATTCTTTTTTTTTCATTGCTTTATTGGTTATGCAATGTCTTGATCTATTAAGCTTTCTGAAAGATCCATGTAGCAAGCTTTCAGTCAGTGGCTCCCAAACCAGATGGCTTTAGGGCACTAAGCTTTAAGATACCCCGAAGACCTAATTACTCGAATCAGTCAGGCTACAAATCAAGATAACCAATGCTCATCTTTTGTCACCCTTTCACTTTTGACGCGAACACTCCGTGCTTCCTGAGGCATAGAGGCCCAGTTACTCATGAAAAGGATCAAATTGATTTGCTTATTCATCACCTTTTTTTCACTTCTTTTCTTTCTTTTTTCATTGAAGTCAAGTATAACACATCATCGGTACTCATTCTCAAGAGATACTAATTAATATCAAGCATATGTAACTCAATAACTCAAAACCAAAGTTTATACCCCATAAAATTATGCTAGTGGGTCTGTGCATGTAAGAGAACTAAAATCAATCACTCCAAACATGTTATTGCAAACCATGATTAAAACCACATAATTCAAACCATAGTTTTCAAAAATTTCAAACATACTCAAAAATTGCAAGTTATGCACCTACATAAGGTATTAATCCTTTGAATAATGACAAAACATTTTATCTAAAAACAAAACAAAATAAAATAAAAAACAAACTAAGAAAATAAAATAAAATCCTAATACAAAAAGATTTTTACACTAATTTCCCCCCATATGCAATAAAGCACAAAAATAGGCATCGCCTCACCCCCAAACTTAAACTGTACAATTGTCCTCAATGTACTACCAATCAAAGCATAGAGAAGAATAAGAACGAAGTTACCGGGATCATGGAATAGTGGAAAGAAAATAGAGTACATCACTAGTACGAAGGCAATGCAAGCACACCCCCAAACTTGGATGTTTCAACCTGTCAAGACAAACCACTATACCCCAAAGATCAAGGGAAAATAATATGGGTGAAAATAAATATGAAAGAGAAAAATCCTAAAAAAAAAGAAGATCTTTTTTCATTTTTTTTTTGTTTTAATAAAAATCTAACTAAAAAAAAATAAATAGAAGAATAAAAGCTAAAAATAAAATAAAATACAAAAGATGATTACCTTCCTGTCAAGGATGTGGTGGTGACTGAGCATCCGGATCCAAGTTTGCTTGGCGCATCAGTGCACGCATCATCCTCCTCATCTCTAGATGTTCTTGGCGAGTGTCACGAAAGTGATCCACCATCTCTGTTCTCATTGCACCAAACTGTGTGGAGACCTCTGTCTGTAGGGTGCCAAACTGGGCTGTCAACCCAGCAATCTGCCCTTCTAAATATTGATAATCATGGCCACCAGCTTGTGCATGCACTTCCTCTTCCTCTACCTCCATCTCCTCTGGATCTTCCACCGGTGGTGGTATATCTACATGCTCTCCTCCCTGGGCCAACCGAGATACCTCACCAGGCACCGCTATAACTCTCTGGTGCATATGAGATCGACTCAGGTTCCAGTCATGCGTGCCATAATGAAGATCACGTGGAAAGGCAAGCTCGTCCTCATGGACTGCATACCCCTGTGACACAAGCAACTGGTGAATAATAGTAGGGAATGGAAACTCCCAGTCACTTGCACTGTCTGGTGCCTTAGCCACAACTTTGGAATAAAATTTCTCCATCTGGCCCCAGACAATCTGTGGGAATGACAGCCAATGCCCAAAATGTATGGCATATAAGGCTTTGAGGACTCTTGACGTCTTTCGGTTTTATGTCCAATTGGACATACATTCTTGAGTAGAACAGTGTCAAGGAACCATAAATGATTTGGCATTGAGGACTTTGAAGCTGCATTCCTTTTCGGCCCAGAAAATTGGTTGGCACACAATCGTGTAACCACATTGCCTACCGACAACTCATCGGGTAAAGGAGTATAGATATGAGATAAATCAACTGGGCATTCATGAGGACAACCCATGGCAATGGCAATGGATGACATGTCCACTCGAACTATTGTTCCATCGACA
Organism: Cornus controversa; assembly: GCA_026545225.1. Taxonomy (NCBI): domain Eukaryota; kingdom Viridiplantae; phylum Streptophyta; class Magnoliopsida; order Cornales; family Cornaceae; genus Cornus; species Cornus controversa. Next base: position 24,984,550 of record CM048845.1, on the reverse strand, counting down.
GAAGAAGTAAGCACATCCCGCTCATCAGGTGTCGGCATTAAGTTCTGATAAAATACCTTGACAAGCCTCGGGTAAATGGTAGATGAGAGTGGAACAAAAATGGATGCCGACCGACGATGACGGATGTCGGAAATCCCTCATCGTGTCTCGGGAAACATACCATAAAGTTCAGCTATGTCAAACGTTGTTTCGAAATTCAACGCCCTTGGATGCCATCTCTCTTGAATACCTTCTCGGCGAGATCGTGAAGAACCTGTGGTCGGATCATACCTCGCTCGGCGAGGATTACGTGAACTTGAAGCACCTTGGTGACTTGCTCTCTTTGGTGCCATAGAAGTAGAAAAAGTGTGGTTGAGGAATTAAATCGAACACTTGGTGTGCACAATTCTTTTGTAACCTTCAACCTCCTCTTTTCGGCAATTTTTCCACCCAAATCGAACAAATGAATGCACCAAATTGATCCCCCAAACTTGGTCTTCAAAAGCCCTCAAAAAGATTTGAACAATTTCTTCAAAGAAAAACTTCACTTACTTTGATGTTGAACTTGAAAAAGTGAGAGCTTCCTTTGAGAACTAGTGATTTTTGATCCAATTTGATGTTGAAGTTGATGATGATCAATGTTGAATTCTTGTATAATAATCACTAATTGAAGAAATTAGTTTTCCGGATGATGTAGGACTTGAATTGGAGTTCAAAGAGGTCTAAGATGCAAGTAGTAGCAACATAGGAAGATAAGTGGCCTTTATAGGCCTTAAAAATTCGGGCAGCCCCTCCATGGGCTTGGGCGATCGATCCCCCCAAGGATGGGCGATCGATCGCCCACCTGCTGGTGGGGATCTTCAAAAAAAACATTGGGGCGATCGATCCCCCTCCCAAAGGCCTGTTTGACCCTCCATCGCCCAAGTTCGACCGAGCCTTGATATTTTTGAGTCTCCATCGCCCAAGGTCGACCGAGAGCACTATTTTTCACCCGTCTTGAGTCCGAATACCTCGGTACACCTCTTGACATCCTCCGGAAGTAACTTATACATCAAAAACTCAAAGAAAAACCATTAAAACGCAACTAGAATTGAAGAAAAACTTAAGAAAACTAAAACTAAAAATTAAAATCAAAGAAAACTAAAGGAAATAAAGTATAGAAATGCATACAGAACCTACAATTTAACGTCCGTAGGAGACGATTGACTCTCCGAAGGGATTAAGTCGGATAGACGGGATCCGTCAAGTCGACGGACTCCACGTCTCTTCTTGGCACACATCCTTCCACACAATGTTTCAACCTTTTGCCATTAACTTTCATTAAAGTGATTTCAAACAATTGCTCATCCGGGAATGAGTCTCGAATAGGTAATGCATCGATCACCGGCTCAAACTCGATTCGAGATAAATGATCTGCAACCACATTCTCCGTCCCTTTTTTGTCTTTTATCTCCAAATCAAATTCTTGCAGCAATAAAATCCATCGAATAAGACGCGGTTTGGTTTCTTTCTTCGCCAATAAGTGTCTTAATGCTGCATGATCAGAGTAAACAACCACCTTGGACCCCAATAAATAAGAACGAAACTTGTCCAAGGCAAACACTACAGCTAGAAGCTCTTTCTCTGTGGTTGTATAATTGAGTTGGGCATCAGAGAGAGTCTTACTAGCGTAGTAGATGACATGTGGTCGTTTCTCTTCTCTCTGTCCCAACACAGCTCCCACTGCATAATCAGAGGCATCACACATGATTTCAAAAGGTATAGCCCATTTTGGAGACTGCATAATTGGTGCAGAGGATAACAGAGACCGAAGCTTTTCAAAAGCTTTCACACAATCTTCATCAAAGATAAAGGGAACATCTTTCGATAACAAATGGCACAATGGTCGAGCCACTTTACTGAAATCTTTGATGAATCTTCTATAGAACCCGGCATGGCCTAAGAAAGATCGAACTTGCCTTACCGAAATTGGATGAGGCAGAGTTGCAATTAGGTCGATCTTTGCTTTATCAACTTCAATGCCCCTCTTTGAAACAATATGGCCCAATACAATACCTTCTTTCACCATAAAATGGCTCTTCTCCCAACTAAGTACCAAATTCCGTTCTCGGCACCTTTGAAGCACAAGTGATAAATTGCTCAAACAGTGTTCAAAGGATGATCCAAAAACAGAGAAGTCATCTATGAACACCTCCAAGAATTTTTCCACCATGTCAGAAAAGATGGCCATCATACACCTCTGGAATGTAGCCGGAGCATTACATAATCCAAAAGGCATACGACGATAAGCAAAAGTACCAAAGGGACAAGTGAAAGTGGTCTTCTCTTGATCTTCTGGATCCATAGCTACTTGGTTATAACTAGAGTAGCCATCCAGAAAGCAATAATAGCTCTGACCAGCTAACCTTTCAAGTATTTGGTCAATGAATGGAAGAGGGAAGTGATCCTTCCTTGTCATAGAATTGAGCTTTCTATAATCAATGCAAACACGCCAACCTGTGGCAGTACATTGTGGAACAAGCTCTCCAATGGAGTTAGGGACAATGGTAAGACCAGATTTCTTTGGAACCACTTGTGTCGGACTCACCCATGTGCTGTCAGAAATTGGATAAATGATTCCTGCATCAAGTAATTTGACAACCTCTTTCTTTACCACCTCCTTCATGTTGGGGTTCAGTCGCCTCTGTGCCTCTCTAGTTGGCTTACATCCTTCTTCCAAATGAATTTTGTGTATGCAAACTGAGGGATCAATGCCCTTAAGATCAGCAACACTCCATCCAATTACTTCACGATGTTGGTATAAAACCTCTACTAAGCTCTTCTCTTGAACTTCTGTCAGATCAGAGGCAATTATAACAGGAAGAGTTTTCTGTGCCCCCAAGAATACATACTTTAATTTATCAGGCAAAGGCTTCAATTCTAATTCTGGAGGGGACTCCAATGAAGGCACTAGGGGAGTGCTAGATAGAGAAGGTAGTGGCTCAATTGGAATTTTCCATGGTGAAGTATTCTGAATAGCATCCACTTCCAGCATAGCATGCACTTCTTCACACAACCCTTCATCATTAATGTTCTCAAAGTCATAAAAAGACTTACATACCTCCAGGGAGTTTCGAGATATAGAGGATGAAACAAATTCCTCCACACATTTATCAATATCATCCATGCAGAACACATCACTCTGATCTGGGGGGTGTTGGATAGCATTGAACACATTAAGCTTGACATTCATATTGCCAAATGAAATATCCATGATCCCCGACCTACAATTTATGCAAGCATCAGCAGTAGCTAAGAAAGGTCGACCAAGGATCACAGGAATGTGCCTCTTCGGATTGTGAACTGGCTCAGTGTCAAGTACAATGAAATCAACAGGAAAGTAGAACTTGTCCACTTTAATGAGCACATCTTCTATGATTCCTCGGGGTTGCTTTGTTGATCTGTCTGCAAATTGTAATACCACCGAGGTAGGCTTCAATTCTCCCAAGCCCAATTGTAAGTAAACTGAATAGGGTAGCAAATTCACACTTGCACCCAAATCAAAAAGAGCTTTATCCACATGGTGCTCCCCAATAATACATGAGATAGTTGGAGCACCAGGATCTTTGTACTTGGGAGGAGTACACTGCTGAATTATTGAACTTACTTGTTGTGGCAGCATTACTTTCTTTGGCACATGGCTTTTAGAACGCCTTTTCTGAGTGCACAAGTCCTTCAAAAATTTTGCATAAGGAGGAATTTGCTTGATGGCATCAAGGAGTGGCAAATTAATCTTCACTTGGCGAAACACCTCCATCATGTCATGCAGCTTGTCCCCTTGCTTCCCCAATTTAGATGCTTCAAGAAAACGTTGTGGGAAAGGAGCCTTGGGCTCATAAGGAATTTCAGCACTTGGACTTGTGGTCACTTTTTCTTCTTCTTTCTTCTCACCCACCTTATTGTCAATTATTTTTCCACTTCTCAAAGTGGTAATGGCTTGAACTTGCTCATGGTGTGGGTTGCTTGTGGACGCTTGCATCCCTCTTGGATTAGCAATTGGTTGACTAGGGAGCTTCCCTTCTTCTCTTCTGCATAGTGAAGTAGCAAGGTGTCCAAACTGAGATTCCAGTTTGGCAATGGATTGAGAATGCGAGTGCACTAGCTGAACTGTAGATTGTACTGTTGCTGCAGTAGCTTGCACTGTCTCTATGAGAGAATCAAGCTTGTCAAATTTAGACAAGGTAAGTGTCAGCTTGTCTTCAATAGCAGAAATTCTTTGGGCCATAGGACTTTGTGTTTGATATTGCTGTTGAGGCACAAAAGTCCTAGGTTGATATGATGGTTGCATTGCTGCCCCTTGGTTACTGTAAGAAAAACCAGGATGATTCCTCCATGTGGGATTGTAAGTATTACCTCGTGGAGGATTCATTGGTCCAGTGAAAGTAGCTTGAACTTGCTCATGTTGAATATCAGAAAATTGCCCCACCGAAGGACAATTGCTCATGTTATGCATAGGACTAGAGCAAAATTCACAAGGGCCTAGCAATGAAGAATTTGAAGCAGAAGGAGTTTGATTGGCAGCCATGATTGCTGCCACCTTCTGTGCAATTAAATCAATATCAGTTGGTATAGCTTCTGAAGCACCAACCTCAAAAATTCCATCAGTCTTCCTTGTAGTGGCAGGTCTGCTAGAACGAGTAGAGGACACATGTTGTAGAGAGTTGTCACTAAGATTTTCAAATAAGGTCCATGCCTCTTCTTCACTCTTCAACATGAAAGTACCTCCACATGACGCATCAACCATCTGTCTGTTGGCTTCTGTGAGCCCTTCATGAAAATTCTGCACTAGTTGCCACTTAGGAACTTGATGATGGGGACACTTCCTAAGAAGGTCCTTGAATCTTTCCCATGTCTCATAAAATTGTTCCCCCTCATGTTGGGAGAAACCAGTGATAGCACGTCTGAATTGATTGGTCTTCCCTATCGGAAAATACTTCTTGAGAAACTCATGTTGCATCTGAGTCCAAGTCGTGATAGAACCAGCCGGTAGGGAGTTAAACCAATACTTTGCTTTGTCTTTCAGAGAGAATGGAAAAAGTCTCATTCTGAAAGCATCTTCAGAGAAGTTATGAATTTTTGTAGTTGAGCACACTTCAATGAAGTCATCCAGATGCTTGTAAGGGTCTTCTTGAGTCAGCCCAAAATAAGATGGTAGCATCTGAATAATGCTGGACTTGATCTCATAATTCTGTGCTGTGACATTGGGCAGTTGAAAACCTGCTGGCGAGGTATATGTCTCAGGAACATAGTAGTCCCTCAGCAGTCTAGCTCTTTCTCCATCAGCATTAGGAACAAGGTTGTTATTCCTCTCTTCTGCCATGTCTTCAATTAATTCTTCCTCTTGCACAATTGTATCAACAGGGATGTTCCTCTGTTGTCTAAGAGTACGTTCAGGCTCAGGATCAAGAGGTATCAAAGGATCAGCTACAGAACGACGACCTTGCATATATTTACCAAAAGCACCTGAAAAGAAAACAAAAACAAAATTAAAAATAAAATATAAAAATTTCCTAAACTAAAAATCCAATTAAAACTAATTCTGTAAAATCCAATCAATCAAATAGATAATCCCCGGCAACGGCGCCAAAAATTGATTCGTGTGTGAGTGTGACTCAAAAAGTATACCAATTAAAATTTTCCACACTTCGCAATAGAATGAATTCCTTGCAGAATAGGGCTATCGAAAGGGGTATCGTACCTCAGGGATTATGGTTTGATGAGTTGGAATATGGAATTAATTCTAATTAAATTTATAAGAAAAGAATTCTGATTTTTAAACTAATTAAAAAGATAAAATAAAATAAATCAAAGTAAACAAGATACTGAAGATAATAAGAGAGAAACCTAGGGTGTTTGACTTCACCACTAACTCCGCAATCAATGGTCAATTGAATCAACTATAGGGGAATTACATCATGCATAAGTGGTGTCGGTGGCTACAAGCTCACCTTCATCCGTCAAGAAGATAACATATGATTAAGGCTAAACCATGGACTATCTTCGATTGGCATGGGCCATCTGCCTAACTACTCTAATCTAGGGTGCAGTATGGTTCATCTTCTCTAGGCATAATCCATCAAAACTCATAACAATATATTCAGTGATTACCATTGTGTAATAATCTCTCTCATGATCACAGAAAACAAGAGGGATTGAGTTCAATAACAACAACTAAATATCTAAGACAAGATAAGAAATCATTGAGATTGAATTTACAAGACTTTTATTGCTCAATTCTATAATAAGAATTCTCACAATTACACAATCTATGCACGTATATAAAGGTCCCCAATAATTAAAACAATCAAACCATTGATGCTTTGTTAGGGCTACATCAAAACCCTAGTGGATGAACTAGCCGCTCATGGTAGAAGAAGAAGCTTCAACTGTTGAGGAAGAAGACATCATCTTTCTGAATTATGCGTATGACTATGTTCTCCAATGGCTCTGCAATATGTTTCTGTTCTCTTCTCAGCCCTCTCAAACTCTCCAATCTCTGTGTAAGCTCTCTCAACTCAGCCTCCAAGTCTTCACTTTATTCTCCAAGAGAATACACCAAAGTCCTAATCCAATTAGGAATAAATTAGGGTTTCCCGCAGCACTAATCAGGTGGGTTTTTCCTGCTGACTTCGGCCCAACTTTTGACCCACTAGAAGTTAGATTTACAGAATTTTCGTGAAATACAAAAGTGTGCAGAATCAAATTTCGTTCAACCTTACGAGAGAATTATGTCGATTTGAGGCTCAGAAATAATAATTCTGGTCCGTTTTCCAAAAAGGGATTAAGACTGCATTATGCACAGATTTGGGCTTCAGGCCCGAAACCTTCTTAAGCTGCTGTAATTCTCTCTTAGTTATCGATTCTAGGGTTTTGGGTGGTTTGGAGAGGTTCTCGATTAAGTTAGCATGTTAGGAATATGGGAAAGGGGCTAAAATTTTGTGTATCACTCTTTTCTTATAATTGATGTGCCAATAAACAAAACTGCATGTAAGTGACGACACCACAATGGTTGTGATAATCGATAAAACTGTGTCCAAAATCACCACCACCTTGTCAATAAAAAACTGCACCTAAATGACAAGAATTTCAACAATGGATGGGTCAATAGACAAAATTGCATCCATACGACACCGATCCTCCAGCTGATGTGTCAATAGACAAAATTGCATCTAAGTGACAACCCCACAATGGGTGTGACAATGGACAAAACTGCATCCAGAATCATAACTACCCATGTCAACAAACAAAACTGCATCTGATTGACCTCCTCTCAGATCTGCTAAGTATGTCAGTAGACAAAATTATGTCAAAATGACAAACTCGACTCCTCTACATATGCCAGTAGATAAAACTGCATCCAATCAACAACACTCAATTTTTGGTGAGTGTCAATAGACAAAACTGCGTCTATATGACAACACCCATTATCACAAAACTAAATAAACCTTTACAATCCTCAAAGAATAGAACTGTTTTCTCAACCTCATGAGTGAAAAATATTTTCACTCTAAATCTCTAGATTCCAATCCTTGCTCTTCAACAATCACTAATCAACTCCACAATCACCTGGACTCAACACATTGCAAGAGAAGTACTAATCGAATAGAAATGTCTGGCCAGGCCATTTCTCCCCGTGAGCCTAACCCTGACAACATGCCTTTCTTGTTCCTTAAACTCTCAGTCCCAATTGCCCATCCTAGTATAACTCCTCACATATTAAGTCCCTAAACATGCATAAGGACTAATATATCTAATTCTAACCCATTTTCAAAAATCTCAATATGAAAAACATCAAAGCATCTCAAACCTTTCCCGCTAGCCCTAGGTTCACCCAACCTGAATCTACTATAACTCATACATCTCAAATCTCGTGAATCAACCTATTTTAAATCTCTATTTAACTCATCAAATTCTCAAAACTAGGATACTGAATTCAGACATGCAATTTACATTAAAACATTAGATACAAAGCATTTTACAATGACTATGCTTAAACCAAAAGCATGTTTTTCAAACATATAAAACTTATCATGCTCTATCAATCTCGCAACACAACCCATGCAACACAAACTTATGATATGCAACTTAAAATACTTGTATAAATCATTATTATAACTCATAAACCAGAGATCACTGATATACCTCAATCACTGTGGACCAGTTCTTTGATACCTGGACTGCTGTCCTGAACCACTAGGAAAGCTCCTCGTACTTGCTCGCAAAACCTGAGCAGATTGCACTGACGGGGGTGGCGGCATTGCCATAGAGTCGGGGAATCTCCGACGCTCAAGTTAGTGATTTGAGTCAGTAGAGAAGAATAATCAATGCTTAAATTAATTATTTCATAAAAAGAGATCTCTCCATACCTGAGTGGTTGACCCTCATTTATAGAGGCGCTGTTAACGTAGCCCCATTGGACTCTCCATACCAATTGAAATAAAAATGTGGAAGATTAGCTATATATATATATATATATATATATATGGAAGAAAGACAATGAAAGGGAAAGGGAAGTTTTGTCCTAAATGTTATGTTTTTTTAATGTTCCAGAGAGTAATTAATGAGATTTATTATGGTAAGCGACTGCCCCTAAGAGTTCTCACATATATATTATATACACACACACTCAAGGTTGGATTAGTTAATATATATAATATGTAATGGAGCAAATTGCAAAAAAAAAAAAAAAAACTATTGACTATTCAAAATTGGCACAAAAACGCCCTTAACTAAAATTTTGACCGAAAATCAATTTTTCCAACTTTGAGAACAACATTAGAGAGCAGTTAGAAAATTAGTGGCTAAAGGGTATGTGAATTTCACGTTCCCAAAAAAAAATGTTATAAAACAAAAGTGCCCCTTAATAGGAATTTAAGAAAAATTTAAAAATTATGCACCATTAAAGTAATGTTATAATCATGAAAATGCCCCTTAGTATAAATTTAGAAAATTTATGTTTTCTTTAAAATGATTTTTATTTTATGTTTTCTTTTCCTTTTTTAATTTCAAAAATAAAATTTTAATATAATTTAAAAATTATGCGCGTTAAAGTGATGTTATAGGGACAAAAATGCCCACAAATATAAATTTAAGAAAATTTAAGTTTTCTTTAAAATAATTTTTATTTTAGGTTTTCTTTTCCTTTTTTTAATTTTTTAAAAATAAAAAGTTATGAAATTTTTTAAAATTGTTCCAAGGTATTTTCATTTTCTTATAGATGCATCAAATAGTTTTTTCTTATACAAATATAATCCACTTAAATATTTGTTTCAAAAATGATTTTTAACAACACTATGTTGAATAAGTTATTTGTATTAATTTAATCTTATCATTGAAAAACATGACATAGTTCCGTCCATGGGTATTAAAGTCCTTTGCAAATTCTAATTTTATAAAAAATTTAGGACAAATAGCGTAAAACCTCCCTTGACTTTATTTCAATAAGTCCGTAGTATTTTGGTACTTTTCATTCTCTATTAACAACTATTTGACTTTGGGGGGACTTTTGTAACAATTTGTTAGTTAAGGAAATTTTAGGTAAAAATTTTAGTCTATGAAAATTTTGTGTCAATTTCGAATACTTAAGAGGGTTTTTTTACAATTTGTTCTTTGAGCCTTGTTCATATATACGAACATATATATATTATTATATATACACATACCATTTTTCTATCATTTGACCGACTTTTATCAAAATTTTGAACTGACAGACACAATCAACTATGTAGTGAAACAACATAGACCAACAGCCAAATGCATCCCAATAATATAGCTTATAGATCTATCAAATGCCTCCCAATAATTTATCTTATAGAAAAGTAAAATATAAATGAAATCCAACTCAAATACACGTACTCAAAGACATAGTGATACAGCCACCCCCATCTCTCCCAAAATTAAAATACCTCAGGAAGAAGTTATTTGGTTAGAGTCCCTAGTTTCTGCAGATGAGATAAATGTTGTGATTGATCAATTGGGTCCTAATAAGAGCCCTGGTTTTGATGGTTTCCCCCCAAGGTTCTTTCAATAGTTTTGGGGAGTGGTAGGTTAAGAATTGATTAATATTGTCCAATATTTCTTCCAATATTCCAAAATATTTCAATGTATTAACTCATCCTTCATATGCCTTATTCCCAAGGTGAATAACTACTCTAAACCTACTTATTACAGAACTATATTTTTGTGTTCCACTACTTACAAGATCATTATAAAAATTATGGCAAATAATATATCTTCAATGTTGGGGAACATTGTGGGAAAGGAACAAGCTGCCTTTATGAAGGAAATGAAAATTCATGAGAATATCATTATGGTAAATGAGCTTATTAGAGGGTTTAGCTCTTCCAAGATTACCCCTTCAATGGCCCTTAAAGTTCACCTTAAAAAGGCCTATGACTCTATGTCATGGAATTTCCTTTTCAAGGTCTTACCAGAATTTGGTTTTGGGAGCAGATGGATAGGTTAGATCAGGGAGTGTGTCTCCTCAGCTTGGTTCTCTCTGATTGTTAATGGGTCTCCAACTTGTTATTTTCAACCTAAAAAAGGGCTGAGGTAAGGCTACCCCTCTGCCCTCTTTTTTTTACTCTTATTATAGATATATTATCTTCAATGGTGCAAAGAAAACTTGATTTGGTAAGTTACAATACTGTCAGGCTATTTTTAAAGCTTATATTCCTTTTCTCCATTGCTTCTATGATGATGGCTTCTTTATTATTACTAACGCTGATATAATTTCTACCAAATGTGCTTGTGAACTTCAACAATTCCATAGTGTCTCTAGTTTATCAGTGAGTTTTGAGAAGAGTCAAGTCTTCTTATCTAAGCTAGTCAAAACATCAAAAGGCATTTTATGTACTCTGAATATAAAGAAAAGTGATTTTCCTCTGACCTATCTAGGCATACCTATGGTGGACAGAGGTTTAAAGCATGGGGATTACAAGGCTTTGATTGATAAAATATTTTCTAAGATCAATGGTTGGGGACCTCTGAACCCCTGCGGTGACCCTTGTGGGCGGGTGTGATGTGGGCAGGTGCGAGAGACACTGGGCGAGCTACCACACTGGCAGGCAATAGAGTGATCAATCCCACATCTCCTGGGTGTTAAGAAGGGGATGTACTTATATGTAGTGTGTTCTCTCCAAATAGTATGAAGTCTTTTAGGATAAAACCAAAGAGCAAAATTATGTGGGCTTAGTCTTAAAACGGATAATATCATACTATCAGGTTGAGCGGGTTGTTACAAATGGTATCAGAGCCGAACCCAATCAGAAGTGTGCCAACGGGGACGTCGGGCCTCCTAGGGGGGTGGATTGTGATGACCCTTGTGGGCGAGTGTGATGTGGGCGGGTGCAAGAGACACTAGGCGAGCTACCACACTGGCAAGTTATAGGGTGCTTAATCCCACATTACCTGTGTGTGGAGAAAGGGATGTGTTTATATGTAGTGTGTTTCTCCAAATAGTATGAGGCATTTTGGGGTAAAACCCAAGAGCAAAACCATGCTGGCTTAGGCCCAACGTGAACAATATCATACCATCAGGTGGAGCGGGCTGTTGTAACCTCTCTTTGGCTGGTAGGGTTGAGGTTGTTAGAACTGTCCTTTTCTCATTTATATACTACTAGTGTGATTCTTTTAAGCTCCCTACTAAAACTATTACAACCATTGAGAGGCTATTTAAAAAGTTCATATAGGGGAGTACGGATAGAACAAGACATTTGCATCTTTTGAGGTTCTCTCAATGGGTTGGGCCTAAAAATGAAGGTGATTTTGGGCTTAGTGATGAGATTGAATGTTTCACACTCAAGCCCTCATTATTGCATGTTTTAAGTCCTTAATAATGCTTCTTTTATACTTTTTATATTAAATTGTATTTTATTTGAATTTCAGGGAATTGTTGGTAATTTCTTTCAAATTAATAAAAATTGGGCTTTGATTGAAGAAATATATTAAAGAGATTTGGGTTCCTTCCATTAGGCAAGCCAATTTGAAGGTCCAAAGGAGAAAAGGTCCAAAAAAGGTTCAAAAATGTGCAAAGGGGTCCAAAAGGTTCAAAAAGGGTCATAAGGGTCCAAAATGGACCTTTGCCTAAGGGATGGGCTGCTGGTAGCCCAAGCCCCCGAGAAATACCTTAAATATGTTCTCTCTCTCTCTCTCTAATTTTGGGGATCTAGCTTCAAATCTCTCACTTGTGGGTCTTCTTTTGAACTATTTTGGGCGATTTTGACCTCTTTGAAGTTGGGGATTGCCATGGAAGTTGCTAGATCTACCTTGAAGATGGAGTGTACATTATCTATGGAGGGCTAAACTACTCATCTAGGAAATTATGTAACCCTATCTCTCATCTTTTAGATTAATTGTATTGAATTTGGGAAAAATTGATGTATGTATAAAATTGTTCCATGATTAGGTCTTCAATTTGTAGATGTTCTATAAAATGTGCATTAATTGATTGAATTCAATTGCAATGTGTGTTGATCTTGTGGATGAATGTATGGTGTGATTGATTTCAATTCTCTCATTGTGCTTGTAGTCCAATTGGAGAAATCATGTAATTAGGGTTTAATTTGACAATTGCAATTAGAACTTGATAATTCATGCTAAGGGAAAATGGAATGTCCTACAAGTAGTATAAATTAGTTTAGAATTGGTTAGGTAGAGACTTCATGCTAACCGAAGATGAGTTACACTTGCTCAATTGTAATTGAATTTTATCATTGAATGAGTTGTGAGCTTGTAGCCACACCATTATGGTATGCATATATATTTTTTCTTAATGTTAATACAATTGTCTAAAAGTAGGATTAGTGGTGAAGTAATTTTCCTAGATACTCTCTTCCAAATTTATCTTTACTTTAGTTTAATTGTCACTTAGTTTGTTCAATTCTTATTTATAATAAAAAAGTTGCTTACTTGAGTCAATTTCGAATTAATTTAGAATTAACACTTAAATCGATCATTTTTCTAATCCTTGAGAGCGATAACTCATTTCAATAGTCTTATCCTACAAGGATCCGTCCTATTGCAGAACGTGAATTTTAGTTGAACAAAAACACATTGAATCACTTAGAAAGGTAGAATACATAGACAAAGTATCTAAATGTTGTCTTTTTTAGGATATTTTGCAAGGTAAAGAGAGCTTATGGATTAGTTGGTGCCAAGCTTTATATCTACAGAATCAATCCATATGGTCTTGTGTTCCTAAGGCATACCATTCTAGATTCTGGTAACAAGTTCTAGATATCAGAGAAATAATGGTAGCTAACTTACAATTCAAAGTGGGTAATGGTCATTCTTTAAAACTTTTTTTGGACCAATGGTGGAATGGAGAAACCTTAATTGAAAGGTTTAGGCACAGGATATATAGAATGTTTGATCTTCCAAAGTTTGCCCTTAGTGCAATTATTCTTAATGGACAGTGGCAAAAACCTATGTTCATTGTAGAAGAGGCAAACCAAATTTGGGAGCAGGTGTTAACTTTCAAATATGTCTAGAATAGGATGGTATCAAATGGAAACATGGAGTTCCCAATTTCAAATCATTTTGGCAGGCCTGCAGTCATCACTCTTCTACTAAAAGGTGGGCAAAGTTGGTGTGGAACAAGGGGAGACCAGCTGTGGGATTAACTTATTGTTTGATCTTGCATGAAAAAATCCCCCACTATTTCTAATCTTAAAAAAAAGGTATATATTTAACCTCGATATGTCACAATTGCATAAATGGAATGGATAGTGGAGAACATCTAGCTTTGTTGTTGTTTTAATGAAGTGCACTTAGGAAAAAAAATTTATTATAACTAAATTAATAATGGAGTTAAAATAATGAGCAAGTATTTCACGAAGATTGGCATTGACGCAATGCAATGGTAAAATTGCACCATTGTGACAGTATGGAGCCACAAACAATTGAGTGGCCCACATACAATTGAGTGGGGGCAACTACCCCCACTCAACTTTTGTTTTATTTTACAAATAAAACATAAAGTCTTGAGTCATGATCCTTCAACCCTTTCCTTTTCTAATTGTTATTTTCCTCTCATAAAGCCTCTTTGAACATAAATTTTTCACAACTCACATGTATTTCATCTCCTCATATTAGTCATCGATATCTCCCTTTTACTCGCTTATTTTTTCTTCAAATGAGAACGAGAAGTGGGAATCATAAAGTTTCATTTCAATATATTTCTTGACCATGTACACAAAAATTTCGTGTCTGAAAATAAGACCAAAATAAAGTGAACAAAATATCAATTGATAATGTCAAATAATCGAGGACAATCCTCTGAGTACATTTTAAACAAAAATATATTCTCTGATTTGATCTCCTTTACAACTTGGATCCAAGGGCTACTTCAATTTGATCTTGAATCAAGTTGTTGAAAGTTTTCTTCAAGTATCTTTATTGTTGAAGAAAACCGGTGAAGATTTCTGAGGTAGGACTGAAGAAGCTTGATCTCGAACAGTCTTATTGATAATTCTTTGAATTTGTTGAATTGTGACACGACTTTGAATGTGTTTGTTGTTCTTCTTCTTCAAAGCTTCGAGGGTTGTATGAATATATGACTTTAGAGCTTCAAGTGTTGGTTGAAGGCAGACTCTGGCAGGACTTCCGTATTCTTCCCAAGTCCTCCACCCCACTGCCTCTATTTATAGACGTCTTAGAGGGACAAACTAGTAACGTCTTTTGCTCTTGATAATTATCCAATAATTATCTTTGATGATAATTATATAAATTTGGATGATAATTATCCAATTAATATATATGTAATTATCTTTGATGATAAATATATATATTATTCCTTTAACCTATTTTCTAATGGGTTTGGACTTTTGTTGGATAACTTGAATTGATCCATAACCAATTTATTTATTTGTAATAAGTCTGAACTTAGAATTGTCTAACTCATTAAAGAATAATTTTGCCTCATTGACTAATTAAGTGATGAATATTTCACCATAAAATTTTAAATGTCTACCGAAGTTAATACTCTTTTTCACTCAAACTCACTTTTTGTAAATAAAATATCCATTTTAGGTTTAAAATAAAATGATAAAGTTTTTGTTTGGTTTTTTAAATAATTAAAATTACAATAGAGTCTCTCAATTTAGCAGGACATCTCAAATATCAAAAGAAATATCAAACCAATCTTAATCAGAGTAATATATTACTAGAAGTAGTACGTTTGTGTATTAAAGTGAAACTATAAGTAAAAAAAATAGGGTTTAAAAAAGTTTACGATTTTGTTATTTGAAGCCCCTAAATTACCTATGTATAAATTTCCTCTAAAAAGCCACAATTATAAATAACCCATGATATACATTTGCCATTAAATTACAAGATAAGGAACAAAAAGTCAATCCCAAATGTAATACGATGTTTTGTCCCTCTTTTATGTTAGAAGCAATCCAAAGGTGAAACGTGGATAAAGAGTTGTCTAATATACTACTATATAGAAATACATTGTAAAAGTGTATATGTGTGTGTGTATAGATATATATATATATTACATTAAAGCTTAGTATAATAAGACAAAAAAAAAATCAATCTAACGGTCAAAAGTGGTTAAAAAATTAATCATGTGACTCAAAATGTCTTTACTTATCTATGGTTCAAAATAACTCTATCTAACGGTAATGATTAAAGGTGCATGATAAAGTCATAGGCACAGAAATACACTAGTGTGTGTGTGTGTGTGTGTGTGTATATTCTCTCTTGAATGACACACCCACTAGCCATGTAGCGGTTTGGTAGATATATAACGTTATCGCATACCCACTGTAGTGTAAAAAGTTTGGGTTAAGTTTAGAAAACACCCCTATGACATGGATATTGTGCGTATTGCACCCCTCCCGTTCTTAAAACACCCCCACACTAAGGATTTCGTTCAAATAGGTCCTTTCCGGCCCATTTCATCAACCTCCCCTTAAGGATGCATTGAATTTACCTAAATACCCATGTAAAGAAAAAAAGGTAAAAAACAACAATGTGATTTGCTCTCTCTGCCGGTATGGCCAAACACCAAACCCAAAACACAACTCTTCTCTCCTTCAACACAAACACCACCTCAATCCCTCCGCCCAAGTCCTCCACCACCATCGTCCTCGTCGTTTCACTCCTCTTCACCACCAGCTTTGCTCTCTCTGCTGCCATCGCCTTTACCTTCCTATTATTCTCTTCTGCAACATCTCAATCTCACCCCAATCAAACCACCTAGGAAGCATGGATACGGATACAGGACACGGGTACAATACGATATGGGTACAGCGATACGACAAATCTCAAAAAAATAGGATATGGTACGGCAGGATACAACAATATAAAAATAACAAATTATATTTTTATATATACAAAAAATAGAGTTATTAACATTTCTTTATAAAATATATTGATTAACAAACAAAATAAGAGTTAAGAATCATATTGCATAATTTGCATAGATAAATTTTATATTAAATTGTGATATATATCTCAACACTTCTTTTTTAAATAAATTTAAACTTTTCTTAACAATTATACTATGATATTATTGTACATTTTAATGTTCAAAACTTATTAGAAATGTGTCGTGAAGTATTTGAGAAGTATCGGATACATGGTCAAATTATCTAAAAAGTATCGGATACGTGTTAGAAATAAAAATATATATTTTAAAATTATGGATACATTTAGGAAGTATCGGACACATATCTGTGCGTATCCAAGAAGTATCGGTATCCGATAAGTATCCGATACGAGTACGTTACTCTTGCAGAAGTATCTGTGCTTCCTAGCAAACCACTGACTCAATTGAACAATTTGTTTGTCCTTTGACCAAACTCAAACAACTAGTTGTTCTCTTGGTTTCATTAGATGGCTTTCAGTTCGAGTACCAATTCAAGAACCAAACGCCGAACATCGACCGCCTAATTGATAACAGTACCAAAACCATGTTCTCAACTCTAACATTTCCAAATCATTACTCAATTGTCACTGGCTTGTAGCCTGCTAAGAGCCAAACAATGAAGACATTAAAGCCATGAAGATCGTCATTTATTCTCGCACTCGTTCCCGAAGATTGGTGATGGCCACAGCCGAAAATCCTTTCACGGTCGCCTCATCTTCTTCTCGTCAACTCCATCCATTGGGTTGGGTTGTGACAGATGATGGAGGTGTGGTTTTTTTTGGTTGGTTGTTGGGTGGTGGATGTGCACTTGAGGGGAATAGTGGCGGGGTTATTCACTAGTTTTGTTGAGGATATGTTAGTGATATTGAAGGTCAAGTGGGTATCATGAGGAATGAGTTTTGGGTTTTCATGTGGGTTACTTGAAGATGATTTTTGGGGTTTCATAGTGATAGTGCCGACATTAGGGTTTTGATTTGCTCACTGGTTTTGGTTAGTTTGATTGATTTTCTAATCTAGTTTGTTTGAAAAATGGAGAATTACAATCAAATTACCAAAAATTCAAGAGTTGAATACACCAATTATTTTAAGGTGTATGATCATTGTGATCGTATATATACATGTGTGTGTATTAAAGAGATGCAATCAAAGAGATCGTTGATCAATTGCA
Organism: Cornus controversa; assembly: GCA_026545225.1. NCBI lineage: Eukaryota > Viridiplantae > Streptophyta > Magnoliopsida > Cornales > Cornaceae > Cornus > Cornus controversa. The sequence continues at coordinate 24,966,986 of CM048845.1, read as the reverse complement.
GAAATATAGGGGAGAGAGTGTGTGTGCTGGAGAAAGAAAGGAGATGAGAGAGAAGGGTATGGCCAAAGGGTAATTTTGTCTTAATACATAAAGTTTAGTCCACGTGCCAGTCACATGACCAACTTAACGGCCAATTTCAAATGATAGACTAACCGAAGGTGCAACCCGCAAATTTATTCCAAATCTATAAGAGTTAAATGCACATTTGGAACTAGAGGAATATTAAATGCACAAAATCTATATAACAGGAATGTTTTCCAAACTTTACCCTAAAAGGTTTTGTCCATTACTAAAATAGGCTGACAAGTAAGTAAGAGTGATTGAAGAAGAGTTTTTGAAAAGTAGTGCAACTCTCAGGGTTGTTTATTGTTCTTTGTTTTCAAAGTCGCTATTGCATTGCATCCAACGTCTTCATATCAATAGGCATGACATTTTGGCGACAATTAATATTTTTGTATCATTTTTCGTTTAAAATATTATACAAATTAATAAATTGAAACAGGTCACAAATAGATTTGGACTAAACAAAGACAACTAAATAAATAGATCAAATCATGTTAACAGATTGAGTCCTCAAAACTCCAAACTAGCAAATTTGGTTTTGGTTTCAGTTTTGTTAAATTTTGCCATTCTAAGAACTAATGCTATGGATAATCATGATTGTTTCATCTCCAACCATTTAGACAAGAAGAATCTTACCTTGGGGTTGACAAAAACACTCCTTATCTAACCAATAAGAATCACATAACGAGAGCCTCATCTCTTCCGTAGATATTGGGTGAGCGGGAATTTTCAAGTCTCATAATCCTTTCAAATACTTCCGCTCTAGTCTCTACCTCGTTCCACCACTCACTTTGTAAGAAATAGAATTTTTCGTTTTCACACACTCGTTTGATGTGACTTATGACAACATCACGTTATAGATATGTCCATCGAATGAAAATACATCATTCAAACATATTAGTCACACCTACATATAAAAACGCGGTGCATTTTTACAAGTTGTGTATACAAATGTCATGGTTTGCTGAGTCATTATTGAATGTTTTCATTCCATATTTTTAAATGGAAGTTGCCACACTATCCAATCAATATTGGACCGACATTTTATAAGTTTAATGATTTATCCTTCTTGGTATGGGTAAGTGGGTGAGGTGAGGGGGGACCAAACTGGCATAAGAGATGAAGTTCCATTTCAAAAACCCCACAAATCAATGAACTTATTCTAGAAGATTCCCTTATCTTGGTATTTGCAAGAACACAATATCAAAGCCATCGGCATCTCTTGTGGACTCATCTCAAACTTGCTCCAAAACCATGGGCTAACTTATTCTAGTATATGCATGCTATATCTTCAATCCACCACCCCCTATCCTAGTCTAATAAAACGAATTCAATGAAGTCAAAGTCACATGTTTGGATTGTGATGCATTGGAGCTTTATGCATTAAAAGTGTATTTATACTAGTTCATACTTGATAACTTTACCTTTTACTATTTATCCGCCAAACAAAATATCTTTCCATGGCATCATCATAGATCTTGCTGAAGATATAAACATATTGTGGGTTATGATTCTCTACAACTCAAAACTATGCTGCAATTTCCACAACATATATATATATATATATCACAGATGGACGATGTATATATATATCACAGATGGACGATGGCACCAACAGGATGGACGATGTATATATATATCACAGATGGACGATGGCACCGACAGGATGGAAATATATATATATATATATATATATATATGATGGACCCATGTTGTCCCCAAGGACTTCTGCCGCACTGAATTTTTTTTCCCTCTTATATGCACTTATATTTTAAATCATATACTTATATATAACACATTGTCACCTCTAAAATTACAAAAAAAAAACCCACTAGGCTTCCCCTCTCTCTCTCTTCGTCCCCTCTCTCTCTCTCCCCAATATTTCTCTCTCTATCCCTCTCTTTCTCTCTCTCTTTTTTCCCTTTCTTTCTCTCTTTGTCCCCCTCTCTCTCTCTCTCTTTTTTAATATTTCTCTCTTTTTTATCTTCTCTCTTTGAGTTGAGTCTTTGTCCCCTCTCTCTCCAACGCCGACATGAGATTAGCAAAATCTCAAGAGCTCCTAGGCAAACTTTCAACGTGAGGCCCCTTATATGTAAGGTTACACAGCTCAATTTTTTTTTTATAAGTGCGAATTTTCAACACTCCTTAGTCACAAATAAATGTGATCGTCTTACATTTTAAGATGCAAAATTATCAATTAAAGTGTTTTAATCAAATTTATCCAACATATCTTTTTAATAGATATCATAACCAATTCATTCAATCTCTCTTATGACATCGTCGACCATATGTAAGATTTGATCAATTCTAACTTTGAAAAATTTCTCTCATCTCTCTTGTGACATCGTCAACCGTAGGTAATATTTGATCAACTCCAACTTTGAAAAGTTTCTCTCATCTCTCTTGTGACATCGTCGATTGTACTTAAGATTTGATCAACTCCAACTTTGAAAAAATTTTCTCAGAAGATGCAACTATAAATAGGATAGTCAATAATACTCTATATGCAATCCAAACATTTGAAAAACGTATAATAACCTAACTTTTTTATAAAATCTAATACTTCAATTGTTTTTTTTCTTCCTCGTGATAAAGCTTTTTTAAGACTTTTAGCTCTAAACATAATTTTGCTGAGATATTGAATTTGGTTGAGTTGTTGAAAAGAGGGAGGAATAAAGAAAAAGAAAAATAAATAAAAGAAAAGAAAAGTCGATAGATTGTTGAAAGAGGCAAATAAATATATAAATAAATATAGAATGACAATTTTTAACTTATACAACATATAGTACTAAATTTTGTTTTCTTGCCCTCTTTCTCTCCGTTTTTAACTTATACAATATATAGTACTAAATTTTGTTTTTTTGCCCTCTTTCTCTCTGTTTTCAACTTATATATATATATATATACATACTACTATTTTTTGGGGGGGCCCTAGATTTTGGAGGCCCTAAGGCGACCACCTAGGTCACCTATAGTCAAGGCCGACCCTGTCTCTCTCTATCTACAAAAATAATTTAAATTAATAAATTCATTTAATTTTTACTAGATAATTAAAAAAATAATAAAATAAATATTATTTTTCAAAACTTTTCATAATAAAGTAAATGTTATCGATGAACAATGATAAATTTATTCAATATAATTATTATGATGGTTTGAATAAAAATTTAGTGTTAAAGGTTGCCTTCTTTCACAAAAATTTCTAGATCCATCGCTCTCTCTCTCTCTCTCTCTCTCTCTCTCTCTCTCTCTCTCTCTCTCTCTCTCTCTCTCTCTCTATATATATATATATATATATATATATATATATGTGTGTGTGTGTGTGTTTTCTTTTCATCCATACGATTGCCTCTAACCAATTTCAACTGAAATAATATTCATACTTTCTATTCTGATATTTGTTTTTAAATTACTCTTAATTGAGTGATTGTATCATTTTTATTAAAATATTTAAGTGAAGCGTCAAAGAACACGTGAAAGTGCTTGACTGATGTGTTCAACTAGCATTTTTTTATCTTATAATTTTGTTTTCAAATCTCTTAAAATTTTAAAATTATCCCAATTTGAATACACAAAATAGTGCATGTGAAGAAGATCATCATGTTGCACTTATTAAAAAGGTTGCACTATAATTAAAATAAAAATAAATCATACCAAAATATTTTAAAATAAATTTACAAATCTGGTCAATTATGACAATTAATTTGGTCAAAATTTGTGTGTCATCGTGATTTAAATTCAGAGAACTCGTGGATACATACATGTGAACCTCATTACAGTTTTTTTTATAAAGAAAGTCTCCTCTCATAGTGTTTTTTGATTTGTTTACTCTTGAAAATTATTATTTTTTCTTTAAAAAAATACTCACACAGACAGTGAACACACACACCAACGCTAAATATTAACCAGAATAGGGTTGAAATGTGGCCTAACGACAATATGGACTACCCTATTGCATATATTTTTTTTTAATTTTAAATTTTTATTTAAATCCAGAAGTTAAGGTGGTGTATGTACTTTCTCTACTACCTAATATATCTTATTTTCTTATCTCTATAGAGATATATACTCTTGTCTACGGTACTATAAAATAAATTATTAGACTGAATTATTTTAGAAGTGTGAGGGTAGGTAAATGTGTAAGTGAATTTACATGTGAATGTATTGAATAAATCGTGACTGTTAGAACGAGAATAAAGGTAGTTAATTAAAACTGTATATATTTTGAATGGTAAAATTGATTTTTTACTCAATTTTGACTAGGGAGATTCAAACACTATGTTTAAATATAATATAAATAAGTCACTTAGTGGTTCACTAATGTTCAGGTTAATTTGTAATATCTTATTAATTTTTATGAGTTTACTCTTAATTATTAAATTTTTTTGATTGAATTAAACCAAATGGTCACACCGAATTTGTAAATGCATTGAAACTGGTGTCTGTGTCACATATGTATTTCATGTAGGTTTGTTTTAAAGTGGTTACCTATTAGATATAGTCAATTATATCATTTTTCAATATAAAATCCACATCGAAAAGTTTAGAAAATGAGAAAAAAGCAAAGTAGCCCTAATAAATTAGCCACCAAAAAAAATTTGTGGGCGTGGATTTCTTTTAGCATGGGAAAGTAAGTATAAGGGAAACTGAAATGAATAAAATTCAGTAAGTGTGCTAAATACGCATGAGTGATGTAAAACACTTTTGATCTAATACTTTTCCGAGTGGGGGAGTGAATCAAACATTATATATATATATATATATATATATATATATATATATATATTCATGAAATTTGATTACTTGTGTGTACCGTCTAGATTTTCTCTTCTTAAATTAGGATTCGTATAACTTGTCTTATAATTTATTTTATATAAACCATTTTCTCGAAATTCTACTATATTACAATTACTGTGATATGATGTAACCTAAAACAATTATTCCAAAATCTTCAAACTGATACGAATTAACACTCGTTTATCTTAGTATCAAATTTCATGAATTAAACACTATATATGACATTGATATAGAATAGATTGTTGAAATGTATGGACTATTTGAACTGCCAGAAACTCAAATGACGGTGCTGACACAATTTTTAATAAAATTTCGATGAGCCCATTTTGATTCGTACAGACTTATTTTTTATTGAAATTTACCCAAAGATCGAAACTTACTATCAATTCTGACATATGCTATTTATCGACCAAATTTCATCGTTTAGGCCCTCGTTTTCACATTTTCATGTTATAAATGACTATCAAATTTTTTTTGGAATTTTTGTTAGTGTTCGCATTGGACCAAATATAGCTGATTTTTTTGTAGTTACTTATTTTAGTGATTATGTTCTTATTACATTTTTTCGTGATTTGTAGAGTATCAAATTGGCCTTCTTAGGATTCTATTGCATACATCAGTAGTAGTTGTACTATTCATTCATTATTCATCAATAATAGAATGATTTTCTCTTCTCTGAATTTTATGCATTCGAAGTTGTTCGATCATTTAATTTCATTACTTATGCTTCGGTGGATATATATATATATATATATATATATATATATATATATAAGAATACCAGATTTCACGAATTCATGAATGCCTAACTGTGACATTAGGAATGTATAAATTTTAATATATCTTTTTAACTTTTCTCTTTCGTTAAGAAAACAAATTCAAGTGCTTGTATTAGTGGATTTATAATTTAGGAGAGAATTATGGTCATTCTATATTTCAAGGTATTAAAAACACATAAACACATCACAATGATCAAATTTTTTATAAAAAAAAAACTTCATTGTTTTTAAATTATTTTTTTTGGCATTGTTTAAAATAAACTTTTTTTTAATCAATGCCAGAAAAAAATAATTTAAAAACAATTAAGTTTTTTTATAATAAAAAATTCTTGGCCACGAAATGATAATAAAACAATAATATTTTATATATAATTAAATTAATATTTTTAAAAATATATATAAAAGGAATAAAATTTCTATTGTTGAAAATATTAAGTAATGTCACGCCAAAAAAAATATGAAGATTTTTTTTTTACTTGGCCACGAAATAATAATAAAACAATAATATTTTATTTATAATTAAATTAATATTTTTAAAAAGTATATAAAAGAATAAAATTGCTATAGTTGAAAATATTAAGAAATTATGTAGAAGGGTAAAATTGAAACTTAAAATGTGTTTTTAGTCCAGAAGGGTTGATTTGCACATTTTTGAAACTATAAAGGTGTAAAGTGAATATGAAGGAATTTTTTGCACGTTTTTGAAACTGGAGGGGGGTTTTATGAACTTTACCCTTTTCATTTATATTATTGATTATGTCTAATATAAAATATGAATCATGATATAAAAAACTTTAAAAAGGAGTAAAATAGATAAAATAATTCAATATAAAAAAAAAAAGCTCCTGATAAATTTGTTACAACTAATAATCAAAATTGTAACAAAAAAAAATTAGGTAAAAATTTAACAATAAACAATGAAGTCGTCTAATTAGTAACTTTGCATTTCAAAAAATAAGAAGAATGATTTTTAAATAAAAATTATTAACTATTATTTGATATTAATATTTTAAACATAAGATAACTTTTCTATTTTTCGTCTAAGTCCCCAAATTTTGTTGAGCTGCCCCTGCCCACAGGCACTGTGAAATTATGGAGAAAATTCATTATGAGTAGCCCACAAAGGAACTCAAACTCCCAACTTTTAGGTTTTAGGTCATGAGATATAAATTCTTTAAAATCACCTTCTCGCATTTCCTGTGTCTCAACTACTAGTGACCGAAGCTTTGGCTGGCACATTGTGCAACAAAATGAGATTTACATAAACTCCTGTTAGAGGTTTAAATATTCAAGTTACACCTCTTTTTAATAGCTTAACATTTTATAGTAGATGATATTTAACATAGTATCAGAGGCTGTTTAGTAGCAGGTCTTGAATTCAAATGAGCGGACTTCTGCGTTCGAATCTCATCATCACCGTATCTTGATAATTACTATTTATCAAGTACTCAATTAAGTCGATCGTGAGAGAGCGTGCTAGAAGTTAAGCTTTTAGGTTCAAGTATCATAGCATATCCCTAAGCAGATTTTTTGACCTTTGACCTATTTTCGAATTTAGCAAACCAATTAAGAGGGCCTAGTTCTATACCACAATTTCTTTTGAAATGGAAGGTTAATTGTCCCAATATAGTTTGCTAATTAGGGAAACAAATATTAAAATGTAATTACAAATTAAATATCATTAATAATTTTTAATTCTAATTTAAAGTATAAGATTCCATCGTAATCAAGTTAAACTCAATATAAAGTTTTTTTGATCCAATTTTATTTTGTATATATTTTGGAGAGAATAACATTGTGATTTCATCAAATTACATACTATTTTAAGTAATTTAATTTTCATAAACATGTTAGATTTATTCAAAATTGGATTAAATTTAAATAATTGAGTTCCTAATTGAATTAAAAGGTGCATGAAAAAATTTTGGATCTATCAAATTAATACCTGAGCTTGGGTTTAAGCATTGGTTATCATATTCAAATTTCAATTACTTAAAGTAATATTATAATAACAAAAACGCCCCTTAATAGAAATTTAAGAAATAGCAAATTGCATAAAACTCCCATGGACTATCAGATTTTCATCCATGGGAATTAACGCAATTTGCAAATTCTAATTTTATACATTTTTTATAACAAATTACATAAAACCTCTCTCAACTTTACTTTTTTTTTTTTTTGACAAAAACAATAGCAAAGTCTAGAGAGGTTTTATTTCAATAAGTTCGAAGTATTTTGTTACTTTTCATTCTCCGTTAACAACTACCTAACCTTGAGGGGACTTTTGGAACAATTGGTTAGTCAAATGGGGTTTTAGGTCAAACTTTTAGTCAATAGAAATTCTGTGCCAATTTTGAATAACTAAAGAGGGGTTTTTCGCAATTTATTCAATGGAGCCTTGATTATATATATATATATATATATATATATATATATATACCAATTTTTTATCCTCTATCTGACTCTTATCCAAAATTCAAATTGGCAGACACAATTAACTATGAGTTGAAACAACAGAGACCAACTGTCAAACGCCCATCTTAAATATAAGTTTAAAGATTTTAGAACCGATTGAGTTTTGGTTAATTTACTCGGGTTGAATGCTGAATTAGGTTGACTTAGGTTAGGGTTAAAAACGTCATATGTCAAGTTGAACCGGAATTGAGTCTTGAAGCGGCCGGAGTTGCACCCCTAATCAAAGTATAAATAACCTATCTGATACACATTTGCCATTAACTTAGGCAAAAAGTCAATCCCAATGTAGCACTCTGTTCTGTCACTACTTCTTGTTACAAACAATCCAAAGGTAAAACATGGATAAGAGTTGTCTAATATATATATATATATATATATATATATATATATAATCATGACCGTTCTATCTTTAAGAAAAATCTTATCACGACATTCACAATGAATAATATTAAATAGTAAAATTTCCACGACAACAAAAGTTAACTTGGAGATGAATTATGCGATGAGAACCTCATCCAAAGATTGCTTCTTCGCACATAAGCATCTCAATCCAACAACTCGAGTTATTGGACAAAAAACATGACTAGTATGTCAATAAAAATGTATCATTTAATTAAATTAATCTTGTTTATATATAAACGCTGCTCTCAATCAATAAAAATGATATATTTTTATTGATTGAACATACAAATAACATGATACGCGAAATCAGTAATGAATGTTTTCATTCCATACTTTTATATTAGATTTTTGGACTGACATTTTATGCGTTTATTGATTTATCTTTCTTGGTATGGGTAAGTGGGTGAGGTGAGGGGGACCAAAGTGGCATAAGAGATAAAGTTCCATTTCAAAAACCCCACAAATCAGTGAACTTATTTTAGAAGATTCCCTTGTCTTTGTATTTGAAAAACACAATATCAAAGCTATGGGCATCTCTTGTGGACTCATCTCAATCTTGCACCAAAACCATGGGCTATCTTATTCTAATATGTGCATGCTATATCTTCTATCCAACACCCCCTATCCTACACTAATAAAAAGAAGTCAATGAAGTCACAAGTTTGGATTGTGATGCAGTGGAGCTTTATGCATTAAAAGTGTAACTTTACCTTTTACTATTTATCCTCCAAACAAAATATCTTTCCATAACACCACCATAGATCTTGCTAACATATTGTGGGTTATGATCCTCTACAACTCAAAACTATGCTGCAGTTTCCACAACCCAACTACCATTTCCATCCTATTGGTGCCTTCATCCTTGTGATCATAGTTCGCACTTTCGGTCGTCGGCTGCAGTAACGGACGTTGTCATGATATACAAAATTAGGTTCGTATCGGCATTACATAACGTAATCAATTACCGCAATCGTGATTTTTTTTCAAACTTGCATGATGGGTCTAAAGTGCACTGATACATAATTTTTTACAGCATAATTCAATAAAGATGGGTTCTTAGTAATTTTTGGTGAGTTTATTGAATTTTTAAAGATTATTTAGCACAAGCAGTGATATATTAATGAGTTCTAAGTCGCTGTGGTTATTAAAAAAGATTTAGTATTATTCAATAAAGATGGGTTTTGGGTGAATTTTAGTAAATTTTATTGAAATTTGAAGGACTAATTAGCACAAGTATTGACCTTTTATGTATTTAAGTAGTTGTTGAAATTAAAAAGGCTTATTAATTATACTTTTTAGTAAATTAAAAAAAATTAAGTATTAAAAATATTAATAAAAAAACCATATCGATCATATATAATATGTGAGAATTGAGAAACAAAAACAAAAAAAAAAGTTAAAAGTTAAATATATAAAAAAATATAATACAAGACAAAAGTACCAAAAAAATATGAATCATTAACACATGTAACAAATATATTACAAGAAAGTTACAACTTATGAGTGAAAATTTTAAAATTAAAAATAATAAACTAGTTGAATGTGTCTCTAGTGTTCTTATTTGTTGAAAATAAATATTTTATTGACATAATGTATTATCCAATTAAATTGATTTATTATTTCATTATATTTAAAAGTAATGAAGCTTATACAGTGAATATGAAAATATAATATAAATATAATAATTGTCTAACAATACTCTGGTGATTGGGGTTGGGGGCATTAGATGCAATGGTTGGGGCAAATGTCAATTTTTTTTATATAAAATTTTAAAATTAATTTTTTATTTAAGTTGTCACAAAAAGTTTGGGAAGGCCACGGCTCCTTTGGTCTCCACAGTGATCTACCATAATTGTACACTACGTTCTTTGTTTTTTTTTATCAAAATATTTAAGTGAAGCATGAAAGTATATGTGAGTACAAATATCATTAAACCCAACGTCTATTCAAAATAATTAGAAGTAGAGCAATAATGGAGTTAAAATAAAGAGCAAGTATTTAATGACTCATGAAGGTGGGCTTTGAGTCAATAATAAGATTGTTCTACTGTGATGTGAAAGGCACAAGCAAGATCATCAAGTTACACTTATTAAAAGTTAGGGCATGAAACTATTAGAGCAGTTTAAATATTATTTTATTAAAAGAAATTACAGCGTTGTTCTTAATTTTAGAATGAAAGCTTACTATGAGTTTTTCATATGCATCTCTTCAACATTCCTTTCCTGTGTATCATTTTCTCAAAAATATTGACTTCTTAGGGAATATGCTCTATGCATCAATGAAATAATAATAAAACTTGAAATCCAATTTGAAACAACAAATGAATACTATATTCTAAATATTTGATCCAAAAAATAGATTTTATTGTAAAAAAAAAAAATAATAAATAATTTTAAGCTAGTCCATAATCCATATGTAATCCAACACTTTGCCGCAATAAAAAAAAAATTGGAGAATTTTTTCAATAACAAGAGATTTGGGTTCTAGTATTTCAAAAAATTATGAAAGATTGTTATCAATCTTTATTCACACATAAACATGGAGTTTGAGAATGTTATTAATTTTCATAAGAAATAAAAAAACTATGTAAGAATATATCTGATGTCTTTTGATTGATTTTTTTATGAATGTAAAATACAAAAAATAAAAAATTTTCGTTCACGACTCCGATGATAGATTAGGTTGAAAAAGAAAATAGATAAGGTTAACAAATCTTCATAAATATTTGGTGGATAGACTCGTTATTTTATTTTATAAAAACATAAATATAAGCACAGGAAGTATTTTTTGGAACGCTAACAATACTACCCAAAAATTATATCTAAATATTTAAAATAAATTTACTGATACACACAAGTTTGACGGTAAGGTATGATAATTTTAATACAAACTATTGGTACTCTCAAATAAAGCTTTATTAAAACAAATTGGTAGATATCTCGATATTTGTGTGTTATTCTCGTGTTTTCTTTTCAACTCTCTTAAAATTATCACAATTTGAGTACACAAGATAGTACATGAACAGGATCATCATGTTGCACTTACTAAATGGTCACACTATAAAAAAAAATAATAAAAAAAAATCATATTAAAATATTTTAAAATAAATTTACAAATGTGATCAAAGATAACAATTAATTAATTTGGTCAAATCTAAGGGTAACAAAAGTTTAATACAAACTTTATTAAACAATTCGGTTTATCGTGATTTAATTTTTTTCTTTTTTCAACATTCTTGATTTAAAATCAGAGACCTCGTGAATAAACTTACATTTGAACCACATTACAGCTCTTTTTTCCAAATAAAATCCCCTCTCATACTCAAAACCCAAGTGTGTCTTTTGTATTTAGTTGAGCCCCACGCAAGGCATCAAACACAAAGCAACTTGATAAAAGTCAACTTGAGATTGATCTGTTTAAAACACAGACCACTAAATGCTAAAGAGAAAAGTTAAAGACAATATGGACTACCCTATTGCCATATTTTTCTTTTTTAATTTTTATAAATCGAAAAGTTAAGATGATGCATATCTGACGTTATAATGATGTCATATAATAAGGTTCATTATTTTACTTACAAAAGCACCTATTTGGAAACAGTAAAATTCAAAAAACAAAATTATAGGATACTTAAGACCCACTCATGTTGAGGTTAATTTATAGTAATATCTTATTAACCTTTGTGAGTTCACCCTAGATTGAATTTTTTTGATTGGATTCGACCATTTAATAATTTCTCTTTTAAACCCGTGCACAAAAAATCTCTAAATGCAATGAATATAGAATGCTGCATTGGAAAGTTTAAAAAAAAGAGAGAAAAAAGGTAGCCCTAATAAATTATCACACACGAGTTCTAATTTTGTATCTTAGAGACAATTAAGTTTTAATTTTTTTTTTTAATAGGACCAAGACGTCCTACTTTTGAGAGATATTTACAAATGAGTTCAAATTTAAACTTTTTTCACTATTACCCTTATTAATAAAATATCAAGTATGAAACTCATTAACTATTTTTTTTAGATCTCACTATAATTACCGTGATATCAAAGAGCAAATGACATCTCTCAGATTAATATAATATGTTTCCATATTTATCGATCTTTACTGATCTTCTTGTACTTTATCAACTAAACCACGCTTGATGTAACGAGAAAGAAAAAGATAAGGAAAAAAAAAAGCAAAAAATTATGAACAACACGTGGCTCAATCTATCTCAAATATTACAAAGGAATAGAAAGAAAAAAGAAACTTTCAACCAAAGATATAAGAGCTAAAAAGAGAAAAATTATCATTACAATGTATTTTGTTGATACCAATAAATAACAATTTCTCGTATTTTAATCTAATGACAATTAAAGTTAACTATGGGATAAATATTTGAGTACTAATCACATCATCTACCAATTTGGTAAAAAGACTAGAAAGAAAATTAAAGACATAGTGAAGAAACGAGGTTTCTGCTTTCAAATTTATACCATATAGAAATTTGTGATAAGATTTAATCAATGTTTACAAAAGAAAATATAATTGTCATTAGATTAAAATACGAACAGTAAAGAAATTAGAAATATAATTTAATTTATGTCATATTAAGAAAAGAATTAAGAAATCTCATACTTGGTACTTCAGTAATTAGGGTAATAGTGAATTTTTTAAAATTTTTTTAGAAAAGGTAGGGGTACCTCAATTCACCATTAATTTCACAACTTTTAGCGTGAGGTTTTTTTTTTAAAAAAAAAAAAAAGCAAAGCAATAAAAATTTCCTCTCCACATGTAAATATGTGTGTACAGGCAAGCCACATGGGGTCGTGATTGCCCTCACTCAATTTTTTGTACTAATTTTTCATTATATATTTTTCCTGTAAAAGAACCCACTCAAAATTTAGCAAGAAAAACAACTCTTTAGTGTTAAAGTCCAAAATGGAAAAGTCATTAATCTTTCAATTCAAACTTTAGAGTGATTGACATGAGGAGGAGGAAAAAGGCACGCTCACATCATGCTACATCTAGTTTTGTGTTTTCTTAGGTTACGTTTGATATGATGGAATGAAATAGAAGAAAAATGATAGAATGGGTCTATTGGTATGATGATCATTGTTTTAGTGTTTGATTTGAATAAAATGAATTTCAAATTTAATTATTTAAAATACTTATTTCAGTGATAAATAAATTAAATTAACAAAATAACATTATTCTATAATTTAAAACTCAAAATGGTAGTGGGGGTGGAAGGCGGCGGTGATAGTGGTGGTGGTAAAAGGCAGTAGTGGTGTAGGTGGAGGTTGTAACGATGGTAGAAGACATCAGTGGTGTAGGTTGTGGTGCTAGTAAAAGGTGGCGATGTTGCGATAGTGGTGGTGGAAGGCAGTGACGGTGACGAAAGTTGGTGACAGTGGTGGTGGAAGGCAATATTGGGGTGGGTGGTAATGGTGGAAGATGGCGACAGTTGTGGTGGCAATGGTAGAGGGCGGTAGTGGTGATAGTGAAAGATGGTGGTGATGGTGGCGGTGGAAGGCGGCGATGGTGGAAGGAAGTGGAGGTGGCGGGCCTTGCTTCCATGCTTGTATTTTTTTAATCTCTCTGTGATTCCTCTCTTTCGTCAAGAACAAGCCTTGCATAAAATACAGTTATATATATATTAACTACTAAATTTTCTTTTCTCTGACCAGGATTACATAAAGAAAACAATAGACGAATACATTAACTACTAAAATTTTCAAGTATCATAGCATATCCTAAAGTAGATTCACACCTGACATTGACCTATTCCAAATTGAGCCTGCCAATTTTCTTCTGAAATGGAAGGTTGATTCTCTCCAATATAGTTTGCTAATTAGGGAAAAAAATATTAAAATATAATTATCAATTAAATATCATTAATCATTTTTAATCCAATTTTAAAGTATAAGATTCCATCGTAATCAAGATAAACTCAATATAAAGTTTATTTGATCCAATTTTATTTTGTATATATTTTTGAGATAATAACATAGTGATTTCATCAAATTACATACTGTTTTAACTAATTTAATTTTCATAAACATATTAGATTTATTCAAAATTGGATTAAATTTAAATAATTGAATTCCTAATTGAATTAAAAGGTGCATGGAAAACATTAATCATATCCGAGGTTGGGTTTAAGCATTGATTATTATATTCAAATTTCAATTACTAAAAGTAATATTATAATAACAAAAACGTCGCTTAATAGAAATTTAAGAAAGAGAGAATTGCATAAAACTCCCTTGTATTATCAGAATATTTGAACAAAATCCCCTTAGATAGAAATTTAAGAAAAAATAGGTTTTATGATTTTTATTTTAGATTTTCTTTTCCTTTTTAATTCCCAAAAAATAGAAATTTAAGAAAACTTAGGTTTTCTTTATAATGCTTTTCATTTTATGTTTTCTTTTGCCTTTTTAATTTCTAAAGCATAGAAATTTAAGAAAATTTTGAACATTACGCACCATTAAAGTGATGTTATAAGGACAAAAATGACCCCACAAATAAATTTAAGAAAATTTAGGTCTTCTTTAAAATATTTTCATTTTAGGTTTTCTTTTCCTTTTTTAATTTTTAAAGAATAAAAATTTAAGAAAAATTTGAAAATTATTCCAAGATATTTTCATTTTCTTATAGACGCATCTAATAGTTTTTTCTTATACAAACATAATCCATTTAAATAATTTTTTTTTCAAAAATAATTTTTAACAACACTATGCTAAATGAGTTATTTATGATAATTTAATCTTAACATTAAAAAATAATTCTAAAAAATGACATAGTTTCGTCTATGAGAATTAAAGTACTTTGCAAATTACTATTTTACACAAGTTTTATGACAAATTGTATAAAACCTCCGTCGACTTTACTTTAATAAGTTGAGAATATTTTGGTACTTTTCATTCGTTTTAACAACTATCTATGTTGGCAACTTTTGCAACAATTGGATAGTTAAAAGGAGTTAAAGGTCAAACTTTTAGTCCATGGAAAATTTGTGCCAATTTTGAACAATGAGGTTTACTCTACATATATACACATACATACGGAGTATATATTATTACATTACATACTAGGGGTGCACAAAAAATTCGTGAATTCGCGAATCAGATCCGATCCGATCCGAACGAATCCAATCCGATCTGTTAGCTAATGGATTGGTGGCGGATTAAAAAATTAAAATCCGTTAACCACGGATCGGATTGCGAATTGGATGGTCAGAAATTCGATCCGATCCGCAATCCGATCCGTGGTAATCCGTGGCAATATATTTATATATATAATCAGTAATTATATGTATAATAATATAATATGTTACATGCTTACATGGGTAAACCTAAAAACTCAATATATATTATATTTGTTTATTTAACAATTGTGTTCATTTAAAAAGTGTTGTGTTTGTTGATCAAATTTTTTTTGAAAATTTTGAAGTAAAAAAAAAAAATCAAATAGGAGTATTAGGCCAATCCGTCAATCCGATCTGATCCGATCCGTTCAATCTAGGATCGGATTGGTGGATTGCCACGGATCGGATCGGATTGGATTTTCTCCAATTCATAATCCGCTGATCGGATTCGGATTATGCAAAATTCGATCCGATCCGTGGTCACCCCTATTACATACATATATATTATTATATATATATATATACAGATACGATTTTTCTATCCACTAACCGACTCTTATCTAAAATTTAAACTGGCAGACACAGTCAGAGGTAAAACAACAGAGACCAACGACCAAACGCCTCCCAATAATATAGTTTATAAAACTGCCAAACAGCTCCCAATAATTTAGCTTATAAAAAGGGAAAATCCAAATCAAAGCCAACTCAAATACACGTACCCAAAACCCCATAAAACAAGCCCTTATCCACTCACAACACTTTTTCATCATTTCTTTTGTTATTTATCCTAAATAATTAATAACAGTACTCATTTTCTTAATATAAAATTGTGGATAAACTGAATATAGATCCAGATAATTGACCCCACACCCACCAAACCCATTAAAACCCTTCATTTTCGTTATTTTCACAATCTACTCTCACTTCTCGTCTTCTTCGCCTCCTTTGAAATTTGGAAATAACACAGAACCGCCCTCCCTCTCTCTCTCTCTCTTTCTCTCTCTAACCAGATATATAGTCAAGAAAAGAACAATTTTCCTTTTGTGCTTTAAGGGCAAAAAAAAAATTTGTTTCTGGGTTAGCTTTACTTTCCTGTGTTTGTACATCTTTTTTTCTTGAACTTACCCTCTCAAACTCTTTCCTGTGATCGGAAAAAATTGATTTTTTGATCCATAAAAATAAGTGGGTTTTTGTGGGTATTACATGTTTAATGCTCTAAGCTTGAAAATTCCTCTGATTTGCACACCCATGTCTTGTTCATTGAAGACTGGTCTCTCTGTTTCTGGGTGCAACGAGACCACTTTTAGATCCAAAACTCATAAAGGTGTTTATGGGTTTTGTCCTTCAAATCAATCTATGCGGTCTACGAGATCAAAATCAAGGTATTTGGGAGAAGCCATAACTCTCTCAGATCAAAAGGGCTTGAGAGAATGGAGTGTTCAAGCCCCGTCCAATTTCTCTGTTCATGTATGTAAAACTTTTAACTTTTCTATTTGTAATTTTTCATTGCATTATGAGTTTAAAGGCTAATATTTGATTCATGGTTTTAGGCACAAACTTCGATCGGTGTAAGCAGAGCTATGAGATGGTGGGAAAAGACCCTTAAGCCCAATATGATTGAGATCGATTCGGCTCAAGAACTTGTGGAATCATTGTTAAACGCAGGTGATAAATTGGTTATAGTTGACTTTTATTCCCCTGGTTGTGGAGGCTGCAAAGCTTTGCATCCCAAGGTATATATATATATATATTTTATATGATTTCTCAATTCTAACTTTCCCATAAATTTGTTCTAATCTCTCTCTCTCTCCCTCTAACAGATCTGTCAGATGGCTGAATCAAACCCTACTGCTATTTTTCTTCAAGTTAATTACGAAGAACTCAAAACAATGTGTTATTCTCTGCATATACATATCCTGCCCTTCTTCAGGTTTTATAGAGGTGCAGAGGGTAGGGTATGTAGCTTCAGCTGCACCAATGCAACTGTAAGAATTTGATCCATCACTTACATTTCATATTTCAATTTTTCAATAATGAATCTTTAATAAGTTTTTCTTTTTTAAAAAAATAAAAAAATCATTAATGATTTTTTTTTTTTTTTTTTTGTATTTCAACTTGTAACCCTTTTTAAATTTGGTTATACAGATCAAAAAATTCAAAGATGCGTTGGCAAAGCATGGGACTGATAGATGCAATCTTGGTCCAGCTAAAGGGCTAGATGAATCTGAACTATTGAGCTTAGCCTCAGCAGGTGAGATAAGTAAGAATCTACCATTACAATCCAGTAGAGAGAAAAGAATGGAAGATTTGGTTATTGAAGGCATAGATATATCCAGTAGTAGTTTGAGCAAGACAGGGAATAAGATGAAACTTAAGGAAGAAAATGCAATATTGATGGCTTGAGATAGTATTGAAGCTCATTGAAGATGGGTTATGGAGTAAAAAGGCTCCATTTTTTTTTCTTTTTTTTGGTATTTTTGGCTTCTTCAAATGTATATATTTATTGTTGTTGGGTTTTCCATAAGCAAGGCTCCTAGTTTTTTTATGGATTGAGCCATGCAAGGTTGGTTAATCTGTTATATTGGATTGGATATTGTGATCTGATTAAAGAGATTAATACAGATCTATCTTTATTATGATATCCTTATCTTTTGTCAAGTTTGGATAATCTATCATTATATGTCATGTACATTCCAACTTAAAAAAAAAAAGCAGAATTCTTGAGTTTTGACAAAGTCTTGTTGAATGATTCCAGGTGGGGAATACTTTTTGCACTCCAAAATTTTCACATGGTTAATTCAAGCAAATTTTCTATCCTGAGACATACAAAAATTATGGCTTAAATATTATTTCAATTCCAAGAGGTCAAAATTCATGTGATGGCCTGTGCCTTTTGAAGATTGATTGAGAGGACCAGTTTTTCAAATTCAAAGTGCTCAACTCAATTCCATGAGCTTGAACATCAAAGAAAATTGCTAAGGTTTTGGATTTTCTGGATTTGGGAAATTTATATTAAAACAATTATGTGATTTTAATCGACTTTGATAGATTAGTTTTCAAAAAGCCAAACTACAATTAATGAACCCTTTGTAGCCGATTCATCTCCCCAATTGTTGATGGGCATAAAGCTAAGTTCATAGACAACTCTTCCAAGGATCTCAAGCTTTCCAAAGAAGTGATAAAAGCTTAAGTTCATGACTCTTTGGTTCTATAGCTAGTTGATTTTGTGAGCAATTTCAAGTGCCCTAAATTTGTTCTTACTGTTTCAATGAATTGGTTGGAACCTAGATCTAGATCTAGATTATTGAGCATACAAGAATTGGAGAGATGCAAAGGAATGTTTCCACTGCATGATGAGATGATTTGCTCCAAAGTAGGGTGTTTCAATATTATGAAGCCCAAGCCCAAGCCCAAGCCCAAGCCCAAGCCCATTGCTCAATGGAAGATCCCTTTATAGGTCTTTAACTGGTAACAACATTTCTTGTATAGATGATATGTTGAAAATGGATGGAGGTCTTGACTTTTAGTGAGATAGGTTCTACCCACCTCACTAGAAATGTTGTAGTGGAAGTTGTTTAATTATTCTAGACTATGGACTGTTTCATAACATCATTAAGCGGTTAAAACTTAATAACTAAGCGTTGCTGAATAAAGCCCAAATTTTTAAGCAAAGGTTGCCTTGCTTAACGCGTTCTAATTTTAAAATATTTTAATTTTAAAATATTTTGTTGTTGACTTATTTGCACGGATATAAACGTCGGATGTGATGTCCTACCATCTCCTATCGGCTTTAATTTCTTCCACTAACTTCTTCCATGATCAATATATATATATATATATATATATATATATATATATATTGTTTATTTCTCCAAAAGTAAACTTTTGTTCCTTGATTGTTGTTGTATTTGAACCATAATTGATGCATTTATATTTTGTTTATTTCTCCAATAATAACTTAGAAAGCACATATACTTTACTGAGGGTGTCGTACCTATGTCGGACACTCGAACACTCCTCGAACACGTGTCGGATACTTCATAGAAGTGTCCTGACATTTTTCTTTTTAGAACACTTCTCGGACACTCCTCGGACACTTCTCGGACACTCCTCGGACACTTCTTGGACACTCCTCGAAGACGTAGCGGACACTAGCACTAATGTATATTCAAATATTTCGAATGGAAATTATATGATACTAAGTTATGATTAAAAGTTAAGCTAAATATATGTAAAAGATTAAATAAGTACGGTTCTTTAATTTATTTTAATCTATTTGTCTATTTTTGTTTATAAGTTCGTTTGGTTCTTAATTGTTTGATGATTAAATGAAGTATTTCTGTAATGTAGTATTTTTTTACTGAATAATTAATATATATTAATATATTATGTTATTATTTTATAGTCGTATCCTCGCCATGTCTGTGTCCTGTTGTTTTATAATTTCCCGTATTGCCGTGTCCGTGTCCTGTTGTTTTATAATTTCCCGTATCTCCGTATCCGTGTCGTGTCGTACCCGTATCCGTGCTTCCTAGATAATAACTTTTTGTTCTATCATCGTTGTTGTATTTGAACAATAATTGATATATTTATATTTTGTTTATTTCTCCGATAACAACTTTTTATTCTATCATTGTTGTTGTATTTGAATGGTCTATTGTTACTGTTAACCAAAAAAATGAGAGTTGATCATTTTTTTTCAATGCTTTACTTTGAGCTTGAAAGTACTAACCATCGCGTGTAATGTTATATTTAGTTTAGTTGAGGGCCTAGTTTTAACTCACTTCCACCTTCTAATTTTCTTTAATTATTTTTTTCATTTCTAGATATCTCATAATTATATCTAGAATTTTTTTTAATAAGTTATAACAAGGCTTTTATTTCTCTTCTTTGGTACACTCAAAGATCTCTTAGGTTATATTCTCAGCTTTACCTTATATTGTCAACTTTACCTTTTATTTTTTGTAAGTATATATATTTAATTTTATTAAATTAAAAAATTTCAATGTATTCTTATGCTTAATTTGGGTGACAAATTACAAATGATTTGTTTAGTTCTCGAGCTTAAAATTTTTAACTTAATTTAATTTTCAGACATTGACTTTTAAAATTATGTTAATTAGTATTGCTTGAATAATGTTCATTATTTAAGTTTGAAGCAGTATTTTTTTATAATTAAATTTGACATTAATATTTATTGTTAAATTGATATATATCTTTGAATGAAATTGGTTGTTTTATATGCTTTTATATTATAAATATAAAAATATTATGAGTACAAGATATTGAGGGCAAAAATGTAATCTGTGCACCATTCAGATTTCAGCTTTTGTATTTAGCAAACAACCCTAATAAATTCAACGCTTAAAATTAAGATATTATCAAACACATTTTCAGATTAATAAATTCATCACTTAAAATTCAGTAAATAAAACTTTCGGTGCTTAATTTTCAGTTTTATCAAACAAAACCTAAATCATTCAAGGCTTAGACATGTTACCAAATGCAGAAGGAATTATACCTATAACTATAAGGTTGTTTTGTCCAAGATAAAGTGTGGAACCTAGGTAAGGTGTGCTCAATTTTTTTTTTTGTTTTGGGTATGCCACCACTAGATTCATTCACTGCCAAAGATATGAATTGAAGCTGCCAACAGTGGTGTAGGCTTGCTTGAATCACTCCTAGTAATATATATTTTTTTAAAAGGTAAAATTGATTGTATATATATATATATATAAATGTATATTTTGCTCAGGCATCAAAAGCCCAATGGGAAAATGAGACCATTACATAACAATTGGCAAAGCCACGGCCCAATTAGAATAGAGAAGATTAGGACCAATATTTCCAAAACCTGAACATTTCAGAAACACAACAAAAAATTGCAGGCATCCAGTCTTGCATACCGATCAGTCTGGTGGTTGAGGCAGAAGACGTAAGACACAAGGAGGCAGTTTCCATTCATTAATGATTTGTCTCGCAGCTGAACAGTCAACGAAAGAACCTAACATAATCTTCAATCGAACAGAGTCAAGTGTCCTCTACAAAACCATTTTAGGGGAAAGCTTCTTCCCTTCGAAAATCCTTCGGTTTCTCTCAAGCCAAACATTATACATTGTAGCAGCAAGTGAGAGCTTGCATACTATTGCTCGATAGTTGGTTTGCATTCCTTTCCAATGCTGGCCAGCCTAGGAGAGAAGTTCAGGCCATGATGAGGGAAGGACGTAAAAGGCACAACATGTTTGAAGGAATGAGCAAATGAGCCCAACGAAAGAGCAACAGAAGAATAAATGGTCATGTGATTCAGGGCAAGTTGAGCAAAGTGGGCAAAGGTTTTGTTGGTGCAGGTAGTTCATTTGAACTTTAATCGAGAGTGGAAAGTTTGCAATGGTATGCCAACTAAAGGATAAAGGTTTGCTTTGGAATGGATGGTTTTGACCAGATTAGGTGAGGCCATTGGAGTGATGAGCGATGATGGTTGATTGCGCTAATGGTTTAGCCAATTGAGAAGTGACCAAATGGTGATGGAATTCATTTGTATAGATAATTTTCTGCTAGGTATTAGGATAGGAAGCAGGGAGAAGTTGCACAATTAGGGTATGATTCTAAGGATCAGTGGAGGGAAAGACCAAGTGGATCCATTCAAGAAGGTATTGAGGGATGTTTTAGTATCAAGGTGGATTCATGAATGTTCCGTGAAGAAACTCTGCAATGAAGGGGGTCAAGGGAGGGCCAACTGTCAAATCAGAAATTAGAGTGGATGCCATTCTCAATTTCAAGTTTGACAAGAGGTTTGATTGCTGGCTTGAGCTGAAACAACTTCCTGCAATTCCACGAGCATTGAGCATGTATGTTCACTTTCCAAATACTTCTTTCCCTTAAAAGATATGTATAAGTCCACTTGACCTACAACATGCTATCCTTTGCAAGTAATTTCCATAGACGCTTCACGATTGCGCATTTGTTCCATGTATGGAGATTAGGAAAACCAAGCCTCCTAAACCTTTCTGGAAGGCAATCAGTAGTCCATGCAACTTTGGCACTCTTTAGCCTCAATTCAATACATGACCAAAGGAATGATCTGAAAACATTTGTGAGCTCGATTAGAACAACATTAGGGAGGATGAATTTTGAGCTCCAAACAATTTGAGTGCTAAAAAGCACAGCTTTAATGAGCTACAAATGACTTGCGAAATATAGAGATTTTTTTGTCTAGTGCCTGATTCTTAATGTTATTTTCTCGATGAGCAGTCTGTAATCTGTGGATTTAAGCCTAGTGGAAACAAATGGATCTCCTAGGTATTTCATGGGGAGGAGACCTTTCTCAAATCCAATTATAGAGAGAATGTGAGCCTCATTGGGAGCATTGACACCAGAGAGAAAAATATTACTCTTGTTGTCATGCCCCGGGAAAAAATGGCGGGTCCTAAAAGATGTGACGGGGATGTGATCTTAGAGGTGCTAGGGCCTTATACGTGTTTGTATGGATTCACCACCTACATTGAGGTATTGTGTGCTAGGTCACCAACGATGGGATGGATAGATGTGGATTAGAAAATGTGGGCCCTAAAGTGTTTGACTACTATTTGGTCTTCAAAAAACTGGATTAATGGATCCGGGAGTTTGGGTATGTATGAGGAAAGTGTTAGGCATCCTATAACATCCATGTGAACACGGTTACCTACTTTATCTTTCATGTTACTTATGAGGATTAGGAAATGAGGTACTTCATAGTACCTAGTTTGATGTTACCTTAGAGATTAGATCAAACCAATAAATGATGAAATTTAATTCCATAATTGGTATAAATTTGGCAATTTATTAGACTTAAGAAAAGATAGGAGATTTTACATAAGGGAAGATGTCTTTTGATTTTGTCATTATAGATAAAGTGTGAACTATGGATGAAGGTATGATGTGACTAAACCCGAGGTTACACGAGTTGCCTATATATCTCAATCATGTATGTCATTATAATAATCAAGTTGAACGTAGTTTAATGAAGATGGATAAATTCATAAAAGAAAAGTAAAAAGAGTAAAAGTAGAATATGGATAAAGAGTTTTACAATGGACTTATCTTGATCTTGATTCTTTTCTTTTTTACTTTCTTATTGCTATTTTTGGAAGACTTCTTCACTTGATTAGATCTTGAATCTTTTTCTTTGGATTCACTTTGTAGATCTTAGAAGGTTTCTTCACTTGATTCTTCAATGGAATGGAGGCTTAATGTAAATGGGAAGGACTCCTCCCTACTTGGGTAGAGAAAGAGTTTTCTTTTGTAGAGATTTTTTAAAGAGAAGTGAGAGCTAATGGAGGCATTATAATGGCTGAGAGAGTGAATCCATCCTCCAAAAATGAGTGTAAGGATGTCCTATTTATAGACAAACAAGGAGGGGCAAAATGGGAAAGGAGAAAATGCAATAAAAATAAAAAACTGCCTACCCAACCTAAAATAGGCTAAGAATGCTTGGGTGTGCCTTGAGGCACGACCTAACCTATATCGAGGCTATTTTGTCCTTGGTCATCTTTTTGCCTCATCTTAAGATGCGACATTATTTCAATTTAGTGTTATTTGACATCCACCTCATGTTAAGGTGCGAAATTGTTCCACTTTAGTGTTATGTGACGCACGCCTCATCTTAAAGTTCGACATTGTTCTACTTTAGTGTTATTTGATACTTGCCTCATCTTAAGTGCGACATCGTTCCACTTTAGTATTATTTGACGCCCGCCTCATCTTGAAGGGCGATATCATTCCACTTTAGTGTTATTTGACACTCACCTCCTCTTGAAGTGAGGCAAATGGAATTTTTTTGAAATGACATTTGACCCTTAGGGCAGAATAGAGTATTTGAAATTTGATTTTGGGCTTGAGCTTAAACTTACCCTAGAGTTTTTGACCCTTATGAGCACAATGGTGAAGTCCTATTTTTGATCTGACGATGGGATTTGGCTCGGGGTAAAATTACAAATTTACCTTCCAAGTGGTAAAAAAATTCAGAACCTCGTTTTAAAGTGATTATGGGTCTATCCTAGGATTTTCGAGTATGGTGAACATTGTGGCGAACTTAGATTTTGATTAGATATCCAGATTGGTATGGTGAGATCAGGTGTCCGGAGTCATATTACAAGTGAGACTAGACATTCCTAAGGTTTCGACGTGCTACGAACAAGATGGCGATGCTAGATTTTTGATCTGACCTTCAGTGCAAAATGACCATTTTGCACTTGTGATGATGAAAGGTTTGGAATCACTTTCTGAATCGGTCCCCAATGCCCAAGGCTTTGAGGTGTTTTAAACAAGAAAGTTATGTCCGTTGTCAATCGGGACAGTCAAATTTGTGTGAAAATGAGATTGTAAGTTTGTTTATTTGATTGTTGAAGTTTTGGGATGATGTTATGATTGATCTCAAGGGTTTAAGGTGTGTCAGACACAATGGTGAAACTCGATTGCCGATCGAACAGTCAGATTTGTCTTGGTATAAAATTACGATTTTACCCCTGTGGTGATTTGAGGGATCGGGATCACAATACGATGCAATCTTGGGTGATCCTAAGGTTTCAAGTTGTTTTGAATACAATGGTGAAATCCAATCATAGATTGAACAGTTGAATTTGTCTATGTACAAAATTACGATTTTGCCCCTATGGTGATTTGAAGGATCTGGATCATAATACGATGCAATCTTGGGAGGTCCTAAGGTTATGAAATATTTTGAATGCAATGATGAAATTTGATCATAGATCGAATGGTTGGATTTGTCTAGGTGAAAAATTACTATTTTGCCCCTAAGCTAGGGTTTTAAATGACCCTCTAAATTGGAATGGACCCTTGATTATAGTGTTTAATATGGTTTTTGGACCTTCCGAATGCCATGGTGAGGTTCGCTCTTTGATTTGTCCATCAGTTTGTTAGTCAAAGTTTTGGGTTGACCATTCAAACCTTGTGCTAGGGTTTTCGGTCAACGGGGTGTCTGGAGTGGACCGGGTCCATGGTTACAGAGTACTCTATCATTTTTGGACCTTTTAAAGACAGTGGTGAGGCCCTATTAGTGTTTTGACAATTGGATTGTTGGTCACACTTTTAGGTTGACTAGTTTGAACCCGATTTAGGGCTTCGTCAAACACGAGTGCTTGGGAAGACTCATAACTCTCATAGCTAGTCTTTTATAAGGTTTTTGACCTCTTTGGACTCGATGGTGAAGTTTGTTTGTCATTTGGACAACCTTTTTTTATGAATGTGGATTTCGTGTGCCAGATGTTTTGAAATTTGCGTAAAACTAGAGCGGTGCAAAATGGGGTGTCTACACTTGTTTTGGTAATTTGAAGCCGAAAAAGTGAGGAGAAGTGATCTATAGTAAATTTGAGAATTTGAATAGAGGGGAGACTACTATAACAAAATAACATTATGTCATAAAAAAATATAAGATGAGTAAGGGACAATTTCTTGCATCTCCAATGATGTGTGAAAGCATTATTGTTAGAGGTGAATTTGTTTAAGATTGAGGAGCAAACATACATGACAATGACAAAAAGGAAAGATGACAGGAGGTCACCCTATCTGAGGTCCTTAGCCAGCCATGGAATTCACCATTTAATGAGATGGTGAAGGAAGTATAAATGATACAAGCTGCAATCCAGTTGATGAAAATTGTGGGGATGGGGGGGGGGTATCAAATGAGTTTGAGAGTGTCAATAAGGAATTCCCATGAGACTGAATCAAATTCTTTCCTTGAATCAAGTTTTAATGCACATATAGGGGAGAAATAGTATCTATGGTAGCCATTAAGAAGCTCCTAAGCCATGAGAATACTATCATCAACCACCCTACATTGGATAAAGTTTGATTGTGAGGGACCAATAAAATATGGAAATTTAGATTTGAGCTTACTGGCAATTAATTTAGCAATGCACTTATAGATGGTGGAATAACATGAGATTGGCCTGAAATCATTGAGTGAACCAGGGTTGGGAACTTTAGGCACCAAAACAATATAAGAACAATTAACCTCTTTGAGTAATTTGCCTGAAATGAAGAATTCCTTATTGCCTTGATCACATCATGGCCAATAATGGCCCAAGCCTTTTTAAAGAAAAAGGGCATTACAACCATCAGGCCCTGGAGCCTTGTCACTACTTATAGAAAACATGCATAATTGAATTTCTTCATCAGATGGAATGGAAGTGAGGGAAAGGAGGAAATCTGAAGGAAGAGAATGGCTAATATAAGGTGATAGTGAGTCAATACTAGGATATACATGGCAGCCTCACTGTTAACAAGATCACCATTAGTAAAAGTTAAAGCCGCAATCTTATTTCTATTATACGTTGATGTCAGAGATTTGAAGAAAAAGGAAGTATTGGAGTCTCTATGTTATAACCATAACACCCGTAATTTCTGCTTTAAGATATGTTCTTCTGCATCTTTGAGCATGATGTGGCAAACAAGAAGATGTTTTTCTTCTAATCTCAGTGATTCATCAATAGAAGAACAGTGAAGGGTAGTTTGGCACACATAAACCTTTTCTTTGGCATTGGCAACCTTGATTGAGTTATCATTGAATTCTTTAGCAGAATCTTCAGTGTTTGCTCTAATAATTGAAGAACCTGAAAGGCAATTTCCTTTTGGGAGATAGGCTCCCAAGCTTGATGATCAGTGGGCTATGATCAGAAATCCCATAGGGGAGGAAGGTGCATTGTGAGAGTGGAAAGGTAGAGTTCCAATGATCATTAATAAGAGCTTTATCCAATTTCTTAGAGATACTTGCAATTCCAACACTCTTGTTGGTCCAAGTGTGAAAAATTCTTGAGAATTTGAAGTCTTTAAGGTTTGAGGACTCCAAACAACAACAAAAATTAGACATTGCCTGACTAACTTTCCTAGAACCACTGTCCTTCTCATGTGGGGATTTAATGACATTGAAGTCACCAGCAAGAATCCAAGAAGATGAAGCAAAAAGTGTTGAATGCTGAGTGATGTCAAGCTATAGAGCTTTTCTTTTAATAACTAAATTTGCCCCATAGATGAAAGATATGTTGAACCTGGTTCTACATTTCAAGATAGAGACAGAGCAATGTTCGTCTTGTCTATTGTCATAAATGATCTATAAATCAATAGAGTTTAGGTTCCATAAGACCCAAATTTTCCCCAGCTAAGAGAATTGATAATTATGATGAATACTCCAAGAGGTGTTAGAAATTTGTGGATCAGCTGAACATTTACAAGGCAAACCTTAGTTTCACTGATAAAAATGATATCCACCTTGTGTTCTTTCATGAGATTCTTAACTCCAACTATTTGGAGGGGTGATTAAGACCCCTAATATTTCAAATGGTTAATGATACCATTTAATAGAATGTAAGAGTTTGCCTTTTGAGAGATTGATCCCTTTATGAGGCTGGAATGATCCTTTCAAACTTATGTTTCTTTATCTTGGTCTTCATTTATTTCCTACCTTTGTGAAAGGTGAGATCAGAAGGAAGACAATGTGAGCTAGATTCTGATTCTAAAACATAAGACAACAATGTTTTAGCTAGGGCAAATGGGATGAGAATGTTACTGATTGGTGAAAGAAGTGGATCCTTTTGGTTATCAAGTACAAAGCTGGTTGAGGGAGTGTCCTTACAAGACATTGCAGGTGAAAAATCAACCCCCAATTTTTCATTTTCTTTGAAAAAGTGGGTAACAGTGTTTTGATTTGCAGAGGTAAAATGTAAGAACCGAGACCATTTTTGCCAGTTTTTTATTTATTTATTTATTATCATATAAATGATTATATGTGCATTTTAAATGTTAAATGCTTGTTTGGGAACTTGTATAAGGGTCCGGGGAAGGTTTGGGAGTGTTTGGTGAAATTTAAGTTTTTTTTGTCAGGTAGGCTCGGGACATGGGTTCGGTGGGCCCAAAAAATTCAAAAGTTTCAGAATCACACCAAATTTTGAGATTAGATTAAATAAAATATTTGATGAGTTATGGAATCAATTTCGAGTTTGTAGGAGTTACTGAAAGTGAAAACGGAGTCCGAGAATGTACGGTAAATGACTAGTGTCATTTTTGTAAATAGGAGAGGGTAGGTCTATAAATAGAAAGGAGGAGAATACAACTCTCATTCTCTCATTCTATATCAGCCAATTGGGAGAGCTCAATATATATATATATATATATATATACATATATATCTCTCTCTCTCTCTACATTCATTTTCTTCATTCTCTCATGAAATTGAGGAGCTTGGAGTGTGAATTGCAGGGGCATCGAAGAAGAGAGAATTGTTCTACTCATCGAGGGCTCGAGATTTATCCATTCAAAGTTGAATTCATATAAAGTTGATTTTGGTGGAAAATTGGGGATTTTATTTAAAAACTCTTCTAAATTGAGGTACGGATGCCTAACCCATGAAATTTGGAGTTTGTGTGAGTATATTGGTTGTCTATGATAATCAATTGGTTATATGAGTATAATTAAATATTTTTTTCAAGCTAAAACATGTTAGATTATACAATTGGGTGAATTCTCAATATGAATTGACATAATTGTGTATTTATAATTGCTATAAGTGATTATAAAATATGTTGAATATGAAATGTGAGAGAATTATATTTGTTTCAAGTGTATATGTGAATGTGACACTTGTGAAATATATAATTGTAATTGGCAAATTTTGATGTCAAAACTTGTTGATCGAGTTATAATTTTTGTTTGATCTTGTGTCTCGATCTTCGGAGCTGAACGGAAGGTGTCTCGATACCGTAGATTTGATAAGGATATCACTTAGAACAGGTATATGAGTGAGGACACTATGTTTTGAAGTTTGGTGGGCTTAGGACTTGGAAAATATGCTTTAAATGTTAAAATTAAATTTTTGCTAAGTCCCATCGGATCCCAAATATGAGGACTGGTCCAACTTCTCTCGAGACTTTCAAAATTCAACATGTCTGAAAAGTTCCACGGTCCCCAATTTTTAGGACTGGTCCGACTTTTCTCAGGACTTTGAAATTTTCATGTATCTGCAAAAGTCCCACCGGTCCCTAATTTTTAGGACCGGTCCGACTTAGCTGATGCACGCGGAAATTTCCTTTTTGATTCGAATTGATTTCCTAGTCAACCAAAACTTCTTTAAAACTTTCCTTAGGTGTTTTAAACTTGTTTTCCAAGTAGACTAAGGATTCTAAACTTTATAAATACCTCTTTATGCTTTAATCAAAATAAGAGAGATGAGAAACTCAATGATTTAATATTCAGAGCCAGGAATATTTTTAATGAGCCAAAAAGAGGAATTTATGGGAGAAAATCTTTATTAATTTTATTTTTGAGAGCACACACACACGGAGTGTTTAAGTTGTGATGTTCTTCTTCATCTGATCAACGGAATCTTCAAGACATCATCAGTCTACACAGTTGATCAAGAGCAGCAGAGGTGGTTCCTTAAAACTACAAGATTTTATCTGAAGAGGAAGAGAAACGATCACTATGAAGGGAACAAAATACTTGCGGAGTATTTGTGTTCTTTCAGCAACCCTTCTGAAAGAATTGTGATGTTAGCCGGGAGTCTGCAGCAGTTGGACGTGTTATCGTAATTGTAAACCTGAGGTGTTCCACATCAAGTTCTTGTCAGAATGGAGTGGGTGTGAGTCTGGGACAGAGTCTGATGTACTTTGCTTCGAGATAGTGGATTGATTTATCTGGGGTTTCTGCCTCACCCCCGTGGTTTTTCCCATCTTGGGTTTCCACGTAAAATTTCTAGTGTCATCTCCAACTTTTCTTTACTTGCTTTATTTATTTTGTGATTGGTTTGAATGCTTAATTGATAATAATTGTGGGTAATTAATCAATCATAAAAATTGGGCAAGAAGACCTATTCACCCCCTCTAGGTCTAAGGATTAGCATCTCACTCTAAATTAACTAAACCGTTTCCGCATCGCGCAACTCACATTTGGTATCAGAGTAGGTTGCTCAATTCTGAGTTAGATTTTATTTGGTTAATTTAGTTGTGATTTTCATGATGTCTCATGTTGTGTCTTTTGATGATGAAATTGTTTTACCCCAATTTTCTGATTCTATAACTGGCATGCATCTTGAGTGGTCTAAGTTGAAAAGGGACTATGAAAATTTGTTGGAAAAATTAAAACTTGCTGAACTTGATAGAGATATTTACAAATTAGAAGTTTCAGTCACCAATAAAAATTTAGAAGAACTTAGACATGAAAAGATGAATCTTTTGGACAAAGTTGAATTTTTAGAACAGGAGGTTAAACAGATTAAATGGTTTAATAACTCACTTGAGCATAAGATTGATAAATTGAATTGTGAACTTGTTAAATCTAATCAGTGTTTCCAGAAATTTAACTTTGACACTTGCAAATTTGGTAAGTTGGATTTTTCTAAAAACTTGAGTAACAAAGAAGAATTGGTTTCAACTTCAAAGGAACTTTCACTTTTAAAATCAAAAGAGATTTGTGTAATAGTTGAGACTAAGCCTTCTATTATTACTCATGCTCTAAAACTTGCTCCAACATGTCATTTTTGTAGAGAAATAGGTCATAGTAAATACAAGTGTCAGAAGAGAAAAGTTGAACTGAAAAAGTATAAAAACTTAAACAGTTCAAGAGTTTTGCTGAATGAGATGAAAGAACTTGAAAAGAAGCAACAGGAATTGAAAGAAAATTTTGATAAATTGAATTGCTTTAATTATGTTCTAGGCAATAAGAAGAAAAAGCCCATTGAGACTGATAATTCTGATTCTAAAACAGTTAGGAAATTATTTGATCATAAATCTGAAACTGTTTGGGTGAAAAAGAATAATCTGAAATGTTTATGTCATGCACACTGCACTTAGAGCACTTGGTCCTACAGGTTGGTACTTTGATAGTGGTTGCTCTAGGCATATGACTGGGGATTGAACATTGTTTACCACTTTTAAGGATTATACTGGTGGGTCTGTTACATTTGGTGATTGCATTGCATCTAAAGTAAGTGGTAAAGGTAAAATTGATTTTCCTGCTTTTGGTGAATTGAAAAATGTTCTATATGTTAAATGTTTAGCTGCAAATTTGTTGAGTATCAGTCAGATATGTGATAGTGGTTTTCAAGTTAATTTTACTCAACATGGATGTTTTGTAACTAATGAGCAGGGTGATTGTATTTTGAAAGGATTTAGAACTCCTGAAAATTGTTATGTAATATTTTCAGTTCCTTCACATATGTGTTTTTCTGCTATGACTGATGAAGCTATTTTGTGGCATAGGAGACTTGGTCATGTGAATTACAATGATTTGGTAAGTTTGTCTAATCATGAACGAGTTCGAGGTTTGCCTAAATTGAAAAGGCCAACAGATGAGGTATGTGGACCATGTCAATTAGGTAAGCAAACTAGAGTGTCACATAAGAGACTTAAGCATCAAGTCACTTCAAGACCATTGGAACTGATCCATATGGATTTAATGGGTCCAGTAAGAACTCAAAGCATAAGTGGTAAAAAGTATATGCTTGTAATGGTTGATGATTTTTCTAGATTTACTTTTATTGCTTTCTTAAGAGAAAAATCTGATGCTTTTGTGTTTTTCAGGTCAATTTGCCAAAGGATTCAGAATGAGAAAGGATATGCAATAACTCGTGTTAGGAGTGATAGAGGAGGTGAGTTTGAACCTAGACCTTACATTGAGTATTGTGATAATCTTGGCATAAGTCATGAATTTTCTGCAACTAAAATACCTCAGCAGAATGGTGTAGTTGAAAGAAAGAATAGGACAATTGCAGAGATGGCACGTACTATGTTTCATGAGAGTAAGTTAGCTAAACATTTTGGGCTGAAGCTGTTAGTACTGCTTGTCATGTTTTAAACAGAGTATACCTTAGGCCTGGAACTGAAAAGACTGCATATGAATTGTGGTATGGAAAGACACCCAACATTAAACACTTTAGAGTCTTTGGGAGTAAATGTTATATCCTTAGAGATAGGGAGAATTTAGAAAAATTTGACTCTAGAAGTGATGAATGATACTTTTTGGGGTATGCATTGAACAGTCGGGCATATAGGGTGTATAACCATCGCACTAAAGTTGTAATGGAGTCAATTAATGTTGTGATTGATGACTCAAGGCCTAAGGAGATATATGATCAACCTGAGGAAGAAGAAGGTATAAACACCTTAGGGTTACCCGAGAGTGAACCTAGTGAGAGAGAGGTTGAGAAAGAAAGTGAGACTGAGGATGAAGGTGAACATGTAGTTAATGATGAAATTATGGAAGTAATTGATAATACACATGCACCTATAGAAAATCCTACAGCACATGAGGAAGTCCCAATGTCTGGCAGTTCTAGGGTTCGAAATAGTCATCCATTGACTAATGTGATAGGGCCATGGGAGGAAAGAAATACTAGGAGTAGAGTTCGGGATAACATAGGACACTCATGTCATATGGCTCAATTTGAACCTAAAAATGTTGATGAAGCTCTTCAAAGTTCTGATTAGCTTATAGTTATGCAAGAAGAGTTGAATCAATTTGTGAAAAATGATGTTTGGGAGTTAGTGCCTCAACCTAAGGATGTGAACATCATAGGAACTAAATGGATTTTCAAAAATAAACTTGATGAGAATGGAATTATAATGAGAAATAAAGCTAGGTTAGTTGCACAAGGATATACTCAAGTTGAAGGAATTGACTTTGAAGAAACTTTTGCACCAATTGCTAGACTTGAGTCTATTCGTCTTCTTCTTGCTATTGCATCACTTTAAATTTAAATTATTTCAAATGGATGTTAAAAGTGCTTTTCTAAATGGTAGTTTGTAAGAAGAAGTGTATGTAGCTCAACCTAAGAGTTTTGTTGATCCACATAATCCCGATCATATGTTTCATTTGAAAAAGGCTCTTTATGGTTTAAAACAAGCTCCTAGAGCATGGTATGAAAAATTGACTTTTTATCTATTGCATAAGGGCTTTAGGAGCGGGGGAGCTGATAAAACTTTGTTTATAATCAGGAAAGGGAAAAATTTGCTTGTTTCTCAAATCTATGTGGATGATATTGTGTTTGGTTCTACTTCTGATAACCTTGCTCATGAATTTGCTAAAGATATGGGTAATTGTTGTGCTTGGAAAGGGTATTTTGTTTTACCAAAATAATTCTTGTCCAATTCTTAATAAACCACTCGCAATAGCACGAATCTTTGTAAGATAGGGCTCTTGTGAAGGTGTCGATCCCACAGAGAATGTGATTAAATTAGTCTCATTTGATTCATTGAAAGAGAGGTTGATATTTTTTTGTATTTGTTTAACATAAAATAAATGGCACTAGTTAAAGTTTGAATTGATAAATATAAGAGGGACTAGGGTATTGATTTCACCACTAGCCTCACATCAATGGAAGAATGTATTTCAACTTGGGAAAGTTATATATGTATAATCATGATTCATGGGATTTGTCACATACCACCATGGTATCTTCAAGAAAATACATAAATCAAAAGATAAGAATAATTCATCTCTAGTTAGCATGAATCGTCTACCTAACTACTTAAATAAAAGACATAACATGAAATTAAAAGTGTAGAACGATTCATCTTCCTTAAGCATGAATTATCAAATCTAATGAATTTATGTTCTAATAAAACTATTGTATAACTTTCATACTTTATAAGATAAGAGAAGAATGAAGTCAAGATTAAACATAACTTTATACTTCAATTGCAAATGCAATCCTCAAAGTTATACAACTTATTATACACATATAACAATCCCAAATAAAAATATTATTATCATACCATTGATGCTTGACTAGGGCTACATCAATGCCCTAGGAAGAGTTTTAGCTCCTCATGGCTAACTTACAATTCTTCATAATTGAAGAACACTTCATATTTCTATATGTGTGTAGAATATTTCCACTCACTTCTCCTCCTCTACACTACTCAATTCCCCTCCATTTATAGCCAAAGTTAGTGCAATATGAGTGTCCACCATTTCTTCCACTAAAACTCATCCTATGGCCTAAATAGCTCCATATGTACTCCATTGTAGAAGAATTGGATCATCTCCCTCCATGTGTATAGCACTTTGGTGAATTAATTGAGTGGGGTGGTTGCTTGTCATCTCATTGGTCACTTGTCACAAAATTTTCAAAGCAACCAAAGAAAAATCTGCCCAGAATATTTATCCTACTGTTTTGTCCACTTTCAACCACCAAGATGTCAGAATTAGAGATTTCTCAAAACTAAACGTATTTAGAACTCTCTTTTATCTTTCCATAGCCGTAAAAATCACCTTAATTGGAGTTTGGAGCATGAAGTTAACAAACAGTGCGCAGATCAGAATTTTGAACGAATTTTGGGCTTGAGATTAGTCTTGCACTTGTACTTGACCCAATGAATGAACCAATTCAGATTTTTGGCCCCTTTTGCATTAAATCTTCAATATAGCTTGGCCCAATCCATGGACTCATCATTGGAATTTGGCCCAAACTAATGGCAATTTCTTCTTCTTATGGAAGCCTCATTGAAAGCCCAAGAACCATGGAATTAACCACTATTTCATCTAAGGATCTGAAAATGACAAAAACAGAATAAAACTATAAAAATACTAATATAAACATAATTAAAGGATTAACATATGTAAATTAGAAGGACTGAATGCACAACATTCTGTGCTTATCAGTAATACTTTTGAGATGAGCATGGTTGGTGAACTAACATTTTTTCTTGGACTCCAGGTGAAGCAATTTGATGATGGAATTTTTATATCTCAAACTAAGTATGCAAAGGAGTTAGTCAAGAAATTTGGTTTGGAAGGTTCCAAACATGTGCAAACTCCTATGAGTACTTCTTCCAAATTGGAAAAGAACTCTGATTCTAAGAGAGTTGATCCTTCATTATATAGGAGTATGATTGGCAGCTTGTTGTATTTGACAGCAAGTAGGCCTGACATTGCATTTAGTGTAGGAGTATGTGCTAGGTATCAAGCTGATACTAGAGAACAACATCTCATTGCAGTCAAGCGCATTATTCGATATGTCAATAGCTCTTTGAATTATGGATTGCGTTTTTCTATAGAGTCTAATTCTGAGATTACAGGTTACACTGATGCTGATTGGGCTGGTAACAAGGATGATATGAAAAGTACTTCAGGTGGTTGTTTCTATGTTGGTACTAATCTTGTTTCATGGTACAACAAGAAGCAAAATTGTGTTTCCTTATCATCATGTGAAGCTGAGTATATTGCTGCTGGAAGTTGTTGCACACAACTACTTTGGATGAAGCAGATGCTACTGGATTATAGAATTGACCAAGGTACAATGTCTATCTTTTGTGATAACAATCGTACAATTAATATCTCAAAGAATCAAGTTTTGCATTCTAGGACAAAACACATTGACATTCGACATCATTTTATTAGACAACTAGTTGAACAAAATGTCGTGTCTTTGGAGAAAGTGCATACTGATAATAATTTATCTGACATGCTCACAAAGCCTTTAGATGCTTCTAGGTTTCATCGCCTTAGGAAATCTATAGGCATTTGTTGTCTTGATTAGATTGCATAACATGGATAAAATCTAGAAAGGAACTTCATATTCATCTTATGAGTCTAGATTATGCATTGAACCTTGTAGTTTTAGGTTTTTTTTTTTTGAGAAGTTAAACAAACCATGTTAGAATGAGTATGTTTAAACACAAGAAAATTAGTGACACATAGATTACATGTGTATAACATACTATGACTAAGAGTTAAAAATTTGGTTTTGCTTACTTATTTCGTTTAGTAGATGAATTATGATGAGTACATTTACTGGATTATTTTTATGTCATTATTTTGGTCAAAGATAGTGTTGATATGATAGAGCATTATCTTAGGAATTGAATGTTCAATATTGTGCTAAAGACCAAAAAGAGTGATGAGTGAAAAAAAATATCAACAGTTGGAAAAGAAAAGAAAATAATGAAAAAAATAAAAAATTGTTGTTGAGCATATTCTTATGGGAAAGGCTACCTTCGGGATTTGTTAGAAGCTACCACTACAACATAAATCTCCAATGAGATATCTTTTGAAAAGAGTTATTTTGAAGAAATAGCTGGCTACCCGTAAGAGTGAAAGCCACCGAATATGTATGTGCGAGGAATAATAAAAGAAAAATTGAAAGTCTGTGCACATGTTGATTGTTTGATTTCTGAGTGAGTGTAATGTGATTGAAGTATTGTCTGGAAATCTGAACAATTGAAAAAAGAAATATTTTGGCTTATGAAAATTTATGGTGATTTTACAACACTTACTAAGTGTGTGAAACTAATTGATTAAGCCTTAGTTATGGTTTGTTGTGTGCATATAGTCTTGTGGAGTCAATATTTTCTATTGCTTACATATACAAGTTCTATATGCTTGTTTGCTTCCTCCTTATTATTTTTTATTTCTTTAGAGTCCCTTGTCAATTTGTGACAAAAAGGGGGAGAGATTTTGGGAGAGACTTTGTGACTTTCAGGGGGAGAGTTGTCTAGTCATTTATTATTAAGGGGGAGATGAGTTGTTCAAGAGAGAGCATTACATAGCATTGGCATTACATGTTTAGTTTTATTCTTGCTTATATTTATGCTTATTTATCTTTATTATGTTTTCACGAAGGTATCTTTGAGTGTTGTTTTGCAGAGTATCGTGGTTCATCATATTTACTGAATATAGGTGTTCTTCATATTTGCCACAAGCTCAAGATCAGAGTGACTGCTCAGTTTGGTTCAGATATGTTTTTATTTTTGACAACATTGTAATTTATCTTTTCTGCTACGGGGTAGATTATATATTGTCTAGGTTGGTTTTGTCACGAAATTGCCAAAGGGGGAGATTGTGAGATATATAATTGTAATTGGCAAATTTTGATGTCAAAACTTGTTGATCGAGTTGTAGTTCTTGTTTGATCTTGTGTCTCGATCTTTGGAGCTGAACGGAAGATGTCTCGATACCGTGGATTTGATGAGGACATCACTTAGAACAGGTATGTGAGTGAGGACACTATGTTTTGAAGTTTGGTGGGCTTAGGACTTGGAATATATGCTTTAAATGTTAAAATTGAATTTTTGCTAAGTCCCACAGGTCCCCAAATATGGGGACCGATCCAACTTCTCTTGGGACTTTCAAAATTCAACATGTCTGAAAAGTCCCATCGATCCCCAATTTTTAGGACCGGTCCGACTTTTCTCAGGACTTTGAAATTTTCATGTATCTGCAAAAGTCCCACCGGTCCCCAATTTTTAGGACCGGTCCGACTTAGCTAATGCACGCGAAAATTTTCTTTTTGATTCGAATTGATTTCCTAGTCAATCAAAACTTCTTTAAAACTTTCCTTAGGTGTTTTAAACTTGTTTTCCAAGTAGACTAAGAATTCTAAACCTTATAAATACCTCTTTATGCTTTAATCAAAATAAGAGAGATGAGGAACTCAATGATTTAATATTCAGAGCCAGGAATATTTTTAATGAGCCAAAAAGAGGAATTTATGAGAGAAAATCTTTATTGATTTTATTTTTGAGAGCACACACACACGGAGTGTTTAAGTTATGATGTCTTCTTCATCTGATCAACGGAATCTTTAAGACATCATCAGTCTACACAGTTGATCAGGAGCAGCAGAGGTGGTTCCTTAAAACTATAAGATTTTATCTGAAGATGAAGAGAAACGATCACTACGAAGGGAACAAAATACTTGCGGAGTATTTGTGTTCTTTCAGTAACCCTTCTGAAAGAATTGTGACGTTAGCCGGGAGTCTACAGCAGTTGGACGTGTTGTCGCAATTGTAAGCTTGAGGTGTTCCGCATCAAGTTCTTGTCAGAATGGAGTGGGTGTGAGTCTGGAACAGAGTCTGATGTACTTTGCTTCGAGATAGTGGATTGGTTTCTCTGGGGTTTCTGCCTCACCCCGTGGTTTTTCCCATCTTGGGTTTCCACATAAAATTCCTGGTGTCATCTCTAACTTTTCTTTACTTGCTTTATTTTTTTTGTGATTGGTTTGATTGCTTAATTGATAATAATTGTGGGTAATTAATCAATCATAAAAATTGGGCAAGAAGACCTATTCACCCCCTCTAGGTCTAAGGATTAGCATCTCACTCTAAATTAACTAAACCGTTTCCGCATCGTACAAGTCACAACACTTGTGTGTTTGATGAATTGTCTTAAAGAACATGGTTAGGTGTAAAATATGTTTGATTATCAATATAAATGCATATCATGTGGCATTACACGTAGCTCATGATATGGTTGAAACATGCGATTTTGTATATTATATGATTAAATACAAATGTATGCTTTTGTGTTATTCACAGAACTCGCGGAGTTGTATTTTAGACATTTCTACTGAGCATGTCAGAGCTCATCACATGAGTATTAACTATTTTCAGAAAATGGCAAGGAGGTAGTAGAGTCTCCCCAATAGTGAGTTGGCGTGAAGCGTAACTAGCTTGCATTTGAGAATACATAGTATTTATATTTGAATGCATGTCTGGGGTGGACTATATGCACATATTCAGATATGTATATGACTCATAATGTTTTCAGAAACATGTTTATTATATTATGATTATGATCACATACATTTAACTACAATATTTGTGCATGGTGAGTGCTAAATGATGAGGATGATTTTATGTTTCCATTTGAGTCCATTTATGTATATAAATGCATATGAGAATATTGTGGGTATAATGAACCTCTCTTTTCATGATTATACATGCATGATGATGGTGAAAGTAGTGGAGATGAGGAAATGATGTATAGAGTATTTCCTTTGAGTTATGAATATTGTGGAGGGCAAATTGAGACTTAAAAATAGGGGGAAACAGGTTCTGGAGAGTTTCAGCCGACTGAAACTAATTTCAGCTGACTGAAATTATGAGATATCGAGAGTTTATAAATGCAGGTTCTACATGTACCTATATTGGACGACCAAAATTACCCTCCAATCGATCGAAACACCTCCTTCAGCCGACTGAAACTGAAGGGTAGCCAGCCAATGAATTGCCCAGGTTTCAGCCCAACTGGTGGAACATCCATCATCTAACGAAAACTTGAATGTGGGTCATTTATGTGTTGTTATGTTCCAAGAGTTAACGTATCCTACTTAGGGACTCATGATGAACGAGTAAGTTTCCGCTGAGTTATGAGAATGATGATTTAGAGTAGAACCCAAGTGTTCCATATAGGAGACTTGGAGTGAATTGGTTAAGCTTCCGCGAATTAGGCTCAATGTCCGCGTTGGAACTGAGAATGAATAATGGTAAATTGTCATGGTTGTTCAGGTAGTGGGATGATGACTGGGTAATCATGACACCTCACAACTCAGAATTCGGACTCGAACTGGAGGAGTTCTGATGGTTTGGATTTTGGGGTATGACAGCTTGGTATCAGAGCATGATATCAAAGTGAGATTGTTGATGATTGATGTAGATGTTTAATTCAATCTCTCCCATTTTCAAGTGTCAAAAATTTAGGTATGACAGCTTGGTATTAGAGCACTAGGTCGAAAACCTAAGGACGAAGAGTAAGGGTTGGATTACGTGTAAATTCGGAATGGTTAGAACTTTTAAGTTTGATAACCTAACAATGCGAGTAGATGTGACATACTTGATTTGAGAACTTGTGAACAAGTAACACATGCTTATATGATGACATACTATGTGCTTATGTGGTAACATGCATTATATGTTATGTGTTGAATTGAGAACATGTCTATGTATTATGTGCTTAAATGATAACATGTCCTTATGTAGTGTAATGATTTGATTGAGATGAGAACATAGCATTAGATAACTTATTGTTGTTAACCTATATCTTGGCTATATAAAATTATGCCACTTAGACATCGTGGAGGGGCAGTTGGGGGTAGGGTTCTCGAGGGACACCGCTTGGTTACCAAAATGACCGCGACCCCTAGAGATTTTGTAAGGGTAGCTGCTACTGAAGTACAACAACTAGTAGTGCGACCAAAAGAAAGTGAAAGTTAGAGGCATTTTAAATTCATTACTAGATTCAAGAAGTTGATTCCTCATAGTTTCGATGGGAGCTCAGATCCATTGGTTGCGGATAACTGGCTTGGGCAAGTAGAGAAACATCTAAAGGTGATGTTTACACCCGATGATGGGATGAAAGTGATTCTTGCTACTTACTTGTTTTCGGGTGATGCTGAATTATGGTGGAAGTCAGTGAGTGACTAAAATGATGTTGAGACTATGGTGTGGGAAGAGTTTAAGAGTCTATTTCTTGAGCATTATTTTCCAAGGCCAAAGAGGAGGGCACTAAGGAAGGAATTTGAGGATCTAATTCATGACTGCATAACCGTGATTGAATATAAGAACAAGTTTATTTCTCTCTCACGCTTAGCACCCGAAGTGGTGAGGGATGAGGAAGAGAAGACATGGAGGTTTGTCAATGGTCTTCACCATTTTATTAGGGCAATGATGTCTATTTTGGGCATAAAGGTGTATGCTGAAGTGGTGGAGAAAGCTTTGATGGCTGAGGCTGAAGCCAAAGATAGGCAAGAGAAGCGAAAGGCTTGGAAGCAAAGCAAGGCTTTAACAGTTGTTTCAGAGGGACATGTAAAGAAGAAGTTCAAGAGTGGTGTTTCTCATTCAGTGGGATAGCCTATGGCGCGTTCTATAACTATCACTCGTGTGCCTTTGGGATCTATTAGGGCAGAGGTGATGTGCTTGAAGTGTAGCCAACTGGGGCTTTACAAAACATATTGTCCTTCGAGACCACCTATGAGTCAGTCTAGTATAATGACTTGCTTTGGGTGTGGACAACAGGGACACATAGTAAGGCATTGTCCATAGTAGGGTGGAAGTGTAAAGGGTGGTCAGAGTATATAGTAGAGGCTAGCTTAGACTGTGAGCACACAGTTAGGTGATAGAGCATTGTCTCCACACAACTGTCTAGTTTCCGTGGTAGTGGAGCACCGGATCAGAGGAATCAGGGCAGAGTATATGATGTGACACCTGTAGATTCCTCAGCTGGACCTTTAGTGGTCAGAGGTATGCTTCTGGTATATAGTTCTTGGGCTCATGTGTTAGTTGATTTGGTGCGTCATACTCGTTCATTGCTTCATCATTTGCATGGGCATTGGGACTAGAGGCTAGTTCATTGGGTAAAGCTGTTTGTTTTAATATGCCAGTGGGTGGCATTGTGATTCTTGACAAAGTGTGCCATAGATGTGCTATTAAGATAGTTGGACGGACACTTGAGTTTGATTTCATTCTCCTTGACATGAGTAGTTTTGATATCATCATTGGAATGGATTGGCTATTAGAGTTCCATGTGATGATAGATTAGTTTAGAGAGCAAGTGATGATTTGTACGCTGGAGGGACGTTGCTTTTATTTTGTGGAAGATCAAAGTGATTCCTATATTTAATTGTGCTATGGTATTAGTGATTGAAAGTGAAGTAATTTTATCTTGGCTAGTCTTTTGACCGAAGGGGAAGAGACTCTGAGAGAGGTATATCTGGCGATGGTATGTGTTCTCTCAGATGTCTTTTCGAAGGATTTGACGGACTTACCTCCTAAGAGAGAGGTAAAGTTTGACATTGATCTTATACTCGGTATGGCGCCCATTTCTATGGCACCATATCAGATGACATCGGTGGAGTTGGCAGAATTAAAACGTTAATTGGATGATTTGAAAGCTAAAGGCTTTATTAGACCAAGTGCATCACTGTGGGGAGCACCGGTATTGTTTTCTGAAAAGAAAAATGGTTCTTTGAGATTGTGCATTGGTTATTGAAAATTAAATCATATGACAATCAAGAACAAGTATCCGTTGCCGAGGATAGATGACCTATTTGATCAACTGAAGGGAGCTCACTACTTCTCAAAAATTGATTTAAGGGTGGGTTATTATCAATTGAGGGTAAAGGATGAGGATATCCATAAAACTACTTTTCGTATGCGGTATGAATATTATGAATTCCTTGTAATGCCATTTGGTTTGACTAATGCACCGACGACATTTATTGATTTGATGAATAGGTCATTTCATGACCATCTAAACACTTTTGTGGTTGTATTTGTAGATGACATACTTGTATACTCATTTTTAGAGGACAAACAT
The DNA here is from genome assembly GCA_026545225.1 of Cornus controversa. Lineage (NCBI taxonomy): Eukaryota > Viridiplantae > Streptophyta > Magnoliopsida > Cornales > Cornaceae > Cornus > Cornus controversa. The sequence continues at coordinate 24,924,257 of CM048845.1, read as the reverse complement.
GAGTTACATTTGAGGACAATTTTGCAAATTCTTAGAAAACATCGATTGTATGCTGAGTATGAAAAATACAAGTTTTGGCTCCAAGAGGTGAAGTTCCTTAGACATGTTATTTCTGGAGGCAGAGTCTCAGTTGATCCATCTAAGATCGAGGCCGTGATGATTTGGGAAAGTCCAAAGAGTGTCTTTGAAATTTGATGTTTTCTTGGCTTAGCGAGCTACTATAGAAGATTTGTGAAAGACTTCTCTAGTATTGTAGCCCTTATGACATGACTCATTTGTAAAGATGTGAAGTTTGTGTGGAACGAAGCTTGTGAGTTAGTCTTTAGTGAATTGAAGCAACGGTTAACCACAACTCCTATTTTAGTGATACTCGAGCGTGGCTTGGAATATGTGATTTATTGTGATGCTTCGAAAAATGGGTTAGGTTGTGTGTTGATACAATGTGATAGAGTATTTGCTTATGGGTCTAGGCAACTAAAGACTTATGAGCATAACTATCCTATGCATGATTTGGAAATAGCGGTAGTGATCTTTGCTTTAAAGGGGTGGAGACACTACTTGTATGGTGAGAGATTCGAGGTGTATTCGGATCATAAGAGTCTCTAGTACCTTTTCTCCCAAAAAAACTTGAACATTAGATAGAGGTGAGGGGTTGAGTATATAGAGGATTACAATTTTGATTTGCAGTATCATCCGGGAAAGGCAAATGTAATGGTGGATACATTGAGCAGAAAGTCTCACGGGACTCTAGTTAGCATAGCCATATGGGAATGGAAAATGATGGAAGATTTCTCAGAGTTGGGACTGTATTTCAGTGATGATGGTAAACCACCTACATTATTTAGCTTGGTAGGTTAGCTTATGCTTGTGAACAAGGTGATTGAGGCATAAAGACATGATCATGAGTTAGAGGCCTTTCACTAACAGATTGTTGGTGGTACGTCTATAAAGGATTAGACCTTGCATTCAGATGGGGGTCTACGGTTCAGAGGATTGATGGTAGTTCCTTCTGACTATCGTGAGGATGTATTATGGGACTTTTATCACTCTCATTTTGCATTTCATCTTAGTGGTACAAAGATGTAATTTGAAGTGCCAGTATTGGTGGTGGGGTATGAAGGGAGATCTGGCATAGTTTATGGTGAGATGTCTTACTTGTCAGCAAGTGAGGGTAGAACATTAGAAACCAGCTAGATTATTACAACTGTTACCAGTGACAGAGTGGAAGTGGGAACACATCACTATGAACTTTGTCATGAGACTTCCAATGTCAAACAAGGTAATGACACGGTTTGGGTCATTGTGGATAGATTGACTAAGACATCATATTTCATGCCTATGAGGTTGGCAGATGATGTGAGGAGACTTAGTAGACTGTATGTGGAACAAATTTTGAGGTTACATGGAGTTTCGATATTCATTGTGTTAGATAAGGATCCACGGTTTACCTAGAGATTATGGTAGGGATTTTTGACAGTATTGGACAAGGAGTTGCATTTCAGCACAACATTTCATCCTCAGACTGATGGACAGTTAGAGCGTGCCATTAAGATATTGGAGGATATTCTTCGTCCTTAAATTTTGGATTTTGGTGGTGGTTGGGAGGACCATTTGCCACTTGTGGAGTTTGCATACAACAACAACTATCAGACCAGTATTGAAATGACACCATTTGAGGCATTGTATGACAGACCTTGTAGATCTCCAGTTTGTTGGTCTGAGGTGGGAAAGACTATAGCCTTAGGACTAGATATTGTATATGAGATTACTGAAAAGAACAAGTTGATTAGACAATGGTTGTTGATAGCTCAGAGTCGACGAAAGAGCTATGCTGATAGAAGGAGGCGACCGTTATCCTTTGAGATGGGAGACCACGTGTTTCTTAAGGTTTCACCCCAAAAATGGTTGATGTGTTTTAGACAGAGTGGCAAGCTATCTCCTAGATACATTAGACCTTTTGAGATCTTAACACGTGTCAGTGAGGTTGCTTATAGATTAGCCTTGCCACCACAGTTGGAGAAGGTTCATCATATTTTTATGTAGCTTATAGATTGGGTTGCCACTACAGTTGGAGAAGGTTCATAATATTTTCACGTTTTGATGTTAATGAAGTATGAGCCTGATCCATCTCATGTTTTAAGTTGGGTAGACGTTGAGGTTGATGATGATGTCACCTATGAGGAGAGACTAATTCAGATTCTTGAAACTTGAGAGCAAGTTCTAAGGGGTAAGACCACTTCTTTGGTCAAAGTTTTATGGCATCACCACAATGTTGAGGAGGCTACTTGAGAGCGAGAGTAGGAAGTTTGTTCTAAGTATCCGAACTTGTTTTCTTCAGGTATGCCTTATTTCGGGGATGAAATCCTTTTAAGTTGGGTAGGTTGTAAGAACCGTGACAATTTTTGGCCCCTTTTTATTTTCATTTATTGTCATATAAATGATTATATGTGCATTTTAAATGTGAAATTCATGTTTGGGGACTTGTATAAGGGTTTGGGAAAGTTTTGGAAGCGTTTGGTGAAATTTGAGCTTTTTGGGTCGGGCGGGCTCGAGACGCGGGTCTGGTGGGCCCGAAAAATTTGAAAGTTTTGGACTGACACCAAAGTTTGAGATTAGATTAAATAAAATATTTGATAAACTATAGAATTGATTTCTAGTTCGTACGAGTTATCAAAAGTAAAAACGGAGTCCGGGAAGGTACGGTAAGTGACTAGTAACGTTTTTATAAATAAGAGATGCTAGGTGTATAAATAGAAAGGAGGAGAATATAGCTCTCATTCTCTCATTCATATCAGCGGATTGGGAGAGCTCAATATATATATATATATATATATATATATATCTATATATATGCACATTCATCTTCTTCCTTCTCTCTTGAAATTGAGGAGCTTGGAGCATGAATTGGGAGGCGCTAAAGAAGAGAGAATTGTTTTACACATTGAGGGCTTGAGATTGATCCATTCAAAGTCGAATTCGGACAAAGTCAATTTCAGTGAAAAATTGGGGATTTTATTTAAAAACTATTCTAAATTGAGGTAGCGATGCCTAACCCATGAAATCTAGGGTTTGTGTAAGTATATTGGTATTTATGGCAACTAATTGGTTATATGAGATGTTTTTTTCAAGCTAAAGCATGCTAGATTATACAATTGGATGAATTCTTTATATGAATTGACATGATTGTGTGTTTATAATTGCTACAAGTGATTACAAAACATGTTGAATGTGAAATGTGAGAGAATTATATGTGTTTCAAGTGTATATGTGAATGTGACACTTTTGTGTTTGATGAATTGCCTTAAAGAGCATGGTTAGATGTAAAACATGTTTGATTATCAATATAAATTCTATAAAATGTGAAAATGTAATGCATATTCAATGTGTATGCATGTGATACTTACATGAGAATGTGTAAGCATGTTAAATGGTTACAATGTTATTTTTAATTACCTATGCACGCTTAGCATGAGCATATAAAGTCCATCTTCATGAATGGGAAACATATAGTGAGGGTGGTGAGCTCAACTAGATGGTTCTGTTATTGCAGTCCTTTTGACGAGGGAATAAGATGATCTAATAATCGGAGTCCTATAAAGAAACAATGGTATGGACCTGTTATTCGAATCCCAAGTAGATAGGGTTAGATGGCCCTATTATTGGAGTCCAATGATTGTGTGGAGAGATTAGGGAGAATTGCATATCATGTGGCATTACATGTAGCTCATGATGTAATACCCCACTCCAACACATGGTATGATATTGTCCGCTTTGGGCCTGAGCCTGCACAATTTTGCTCTTGGATTTTATCCCAAAAAGTCTCATACCATTTGAAGAGAACATACTACATATAAAGACATCCCCTTTTCCACACCCAGGCGATGTGGGATTGAGCACCCTGTACCCTGTTAGTGTGGTAGCTCAGCCCAGTGTCTGTTTTCGCACCCGCCCACTCACACCTATCCACAAGGGTTACTACAATCCACCCCCCTACGAGGCCCAATGTCCTCGTCGACACACTTCCGACTGGGTTCAGGCTTTGATACCAACTGTAATACCCCGCTCCAACACATGGTATGATATTGTCCGCTTTGGGCCTGAGCCTGATTCGTGTGTGAGTGTGACTCAAAAAAGTATATCAATTAAAATTTCCACACTTCGCAATAGAACGAATTCCTTGCAGAATAGGGCTATCGAAAGGGGTATCGTACCTCAGGGATTATGGTCTGATGAGTTGGAATACGGAACTAATTCTAATTAAATTTAGAAGAAAAGAATTCTAATTTTTAAACTAAACTAATTAAAAGAATAAAATAAAATAAATCAAAGTAAACAAGATAGTGAAGATAATAGGAGAGAAACCTAGGGTGTTTGACTTCACCACTAACTCCACAATCAATGGTCAATTGAATCAACTATAGGGGAATTACATCATGCATAAGTGGTGTCGGTGGCTACAAGCTCACCTTCATCCGTCAAGAAGATAACATATGATTAAGGCTAAGCCATGGACTATCTTCGATTGGCATGGGCCATCTGCCTAACTACTCTAATCTAGGGTGCAGTATGGTTCATCTTCTCTAGGCATAATCCATCAAAGCTCATAACAATATATTCAGTGATTACCATTGTGTAATAATCTTTCTCATGATCACAGAAAACAAGAGGGATTGAGTTCAATAACAACAACTAAATATCTAAGACAAGATAAGAAATCATTGAGATTGAATTTACAAGACTTTTATTGCTCAATTCCTTAATAAGAATCCTCACAATTACACAATCTATGCATGTATATAAAGGTCCCCAATAATTAAAACAATCAAACCATTGATGCTTTGTTAGGGCTACATCAAAACCCTAGTGGATGAATTAGCCGCTCATGGTAGAAGAAGAAGCTTCAACTGTTGAGGAAGAAGACATCATCTTTCTGAATTACGCGTATGACTTCGTTCTCCAATGGCTCTGCAATATGTTTCTGTTCTCTTCAGCCCTCTCAGACTCTCCAATCTCTGTGTAAGCTCTCCCAATTCAGCCTCCAAGTCTTCACTTTATTCCCCCAGAGAATACAGCAAAGTCCTAATCCAATTAGGAATAAATTAGGGTTTCCCGCAACACTAATCAGGTGGGTTTTTCCTGCTGACTTCGGCCCGACTTTTGACCCACTAGAAGTCCGTTTTACGGAATTTTCGTGAAATACAAAAGTGTGCAGAATCAAATTTCGTTCAACCCTAGGTGAGAATTATGTCGATTTGAGGCTCGGAAGTAAGACTTCTGGTCCGTTTTCCAAAACGGGATTAAGACTGTATTATGCGCAGATTTGGGCTTCAGGCCCGAAACCTTCTTAAGCAGCTGTAATTCTCTTGGACCTCTTTCTTGGGCTGATTTGAGTTAAAATAAATGGTTGAGTGAATCTCCTTGATGTAGACTTCATCTCACCATCTTGGATGTCTTCTTTAAAAACCCAAAAGCACGGTTTTAACTGAAATAATCATTAAGGCCCTGAAAATACAGAAAATACTAAAACAAAGTAAATTCACACAATAATCTATCACTAAGAGAATAAAATACATAAGTTAAGAGGCTAGAATGCGTAACATTCAACGCCTATCACACCCCCAAAACTTACATATTGCTAGTCCCTTAGCAATAGAATAAAAGAAAACTAAAACAAACAAAACTACTAAACACTAACTAAAGTACCTAACTCCACTTTCGTGGGAGAAACGATTGCATTTAGCATATGCAACAAGCCTTTAAACGCCTAGGTTCCCCCTAGTGGACGAGTATAGTCTCGTGAGGGTTTCCAGAAATGTTACCCACAAACATTCAAAATTCTGTTTCAACATTAATTCAAGAAGAAGATTACAATACATAGTTACAAACTTGCATTCAAGAATAATTTCAAACTTTCAAATTCTATAATTCAAATCAATGGTCCACATGCATAATTCACATCAACATATCTCAAAATAATCAACTCTAATTTCCTCGTGTAAAGTGAACTAGCAGTCATCCCATGTAGCATAACTCAGCTCTGAATATATTAAGGCACATACCCTTTCAATTCACTAGCTCCCCTTATTGAAATCATACTTCCAAACATGAATACATGACTTTTCCATTTTTTTTTTCATTCTTTTTTTCATTGCTTTATTGGTTGTGCAATGTCTTGATCTATTAAGCTTTCTAAAAGATCCATGTAGCAAGCTTTCAGTCAGTGACTCCCAAGCCAGATGGCTTTAGGGCACTAGGCTTTAAGATACCTCGAAGACCTAATTACTCGAATCAGTCAGGCTACAAATCAAGACAACCAATGCTCATCTTTTCTCACCCTTTCACTTTTGACGCGAACACTCCGTGCTTCCTGAGGCATAGAGGCCCGGTTACTCATGAAAAGGATCAAATTGATTTGCTTATTCATCACTTTTTTTTTCTTTTTCTTCTTTCATTGAAGTCAAGTAAAACACATCATCGGTACTCCTTCTCAAGAGATACTAATTAATATCAAGCATATGTAACTCAATAACTCAAAACATAGGTTTATACCTCACAAAATTATGCTAGTGTGTTTGTGCATGTAAGGAAACTAGAATTAATCATCCCAAAACATGTTATTGCAAACCATGATTAAAACCACTTAATTTAAATCACAGTTTTCAAAATTTTAAAACATTCTCAAAAATTGCAAGTTATGCACCTACATAAGGTATTAATCCTTTGAATAATGTCAAAACATTCTATCTAAAAATAAAACAAAATAAAAATAAAAAAACAAACTAAGAAAATAAAATAAAATAAAATCCTAATACAAAAAGAATTTCACACAAATTTCCCCCATATGCAATAAAGCACATAAATAGGCATCGCCTCACCCCCAAACTTAAACTGTACATTGTCCTCAATGTACACCCAATTAAAGCATAGAGAAGAGTAAGAACGATGTTACCAAAAATTCGGAGTAGTGGAAAGAAAATAGAGTACATCACGAGCACGAAGGCAATGCAAGCACACCCCCAAACTTGGATGTTTCAACCTGTAAAAACAAACCACGATACCCCAAAGATCAAGTGAAAATAGTATGAGTGAAAATAAATATGAAACAGAAAAATCCTAAAAAAAAAATAAAATATTTTTTTCATTTTTCATTTTTTTTTCTTTTTCAGATAATAATAAAAATCTAACTACAAAAAGAAAAATAAATAGAAGAATAAAAGCTAAAAATAAAATAAAATACAAAAGATGGTTACCTTCCTGTCAAGGATGTGGTGGTGACTGAGCATCCGGATCCAAGTTTGCTTGGCGCATCAGTGCACGCATCCTCCTCCTCATCTCTAGTTGCTCTTGGCGAGTGTCACGAAAGTGATCCGCCATCTCTGTTCTCATTGCACCAAACTGTGTGGAGACCTCTGTCTGTAGGGTGCCAAACTGGGCCGTCAACCCAGCAATCTGCCCTTCTAAATATTGATAATCATGGCCACCAGCCTGTGCATGCACTTCCTCTTCCTCTTCCTCTGCCTCCATCTCCTCTGGATCTTCCACCGGTGGTGGTATATCTACATGCTCTCCTCCCTGGGCCAACCGAGATACCTCACCAGGCGCCGCTATGACTCTCTGATGCATATGAGATCGACTCAGGGTCCAGTCATGCGTGCCATAATGAAGATCACGTGGAAAGGCAAGTTCATCCTCATGGACTGCATACCCCTGTGACACAAGCAACTGATGAATAATGGTAGGGAATGAAAACTCCCAGTCACTTGCACTATCTGGTGCCTTGGCCACAACTTTGGAATAGAATTTCTCCATCTGGCCCCAGACAATCTGTGGGAATGACAGCCAATGCCCAAAATGTATGGCATATAAGGCTCTAAGGAACTCTTGACGTCTTTCAGTTTTATGTCCAATTGGACATACATTCTTGAGTAGAACAGCGTCAAGGAACCATAAATGATTTGGCATCGAAGACTTTGAAGCTGTATTTCTTTTCTGCCCGAAAAATTGGTTGGCACACAATCGTGCAACCACATTGCCTACCGACAACTCGTCGGGTAGAGGAGTATAAATATGAGATAAATCAGCTGGGCATTCATGAGGACAACCCATGGCAATGGCAATGGATGACATGTCCACCCGAACTATTGTTCCATCTACGGAAGAAGTAAGCACATCCCGCTCATCAGGTTTCGGCATTAAGTTCTGATAAAATACCTTGACAAGCCTCGGGTAAATGGTAGATGAGAGTGGAACAAAAATGGATGCCGACCGACGACGACGGATGTTGGAAATCCCCCATCGTGTCTCGGGAAACATACCATAAAGTTCGGCTATGTCAAATGTTGTTTCAAAGTTCAACGCCCTTGGATGCCATCTCTCTTGAATACCGTCTCGGCGAGATCGTGAAGAACCTGTGGTCGGATCATGCCTCGCTCGGCGAGGATTACGTGAACTTGAAGCATCTTGGTGACTTGCTCTCTTTGGTGCCATAGAAGTAGAAAAAGTGTGGTTGAGGAATTAAATCGAACACTTGGCGTGCACAATTAACTTGTACCCTTCAACCTCCTCTTTTCTGCAATTTTCCACCCAAATCGAACAAGTAAATGCACCAAATTGATCCTCCAAACTTGGTCTTCAAAAGCCCTCAAAAAGATTTGAACAATTTCTTCAAGGAAAAACGTCACTTACTTTGATGTTGAACTTGAAAAAGTGTGAGCTTCCTTTGAGAACTAGTGATTTTTGATCCAATTTGATGTTGAAGTTGATGTTGATCAATGTTGAATTCTTGTATAATAATCACTAATTGAAGAAATTAGTTTTCCGGATGATGTAGGACTTGAATTGGAGTTCAAAGAGGTCTAGGATGCAAGTAGTAGCAACATAGGAGGAGTGGGTGTCCATATATAAGGAGGATTCTCGGCCAGCCCTTCAATACCCTTGGGTGATCGATCCCCCTTGGATTGGGCGATCGATCGCCCACCTGCTGGTGGGGATCCTTGAGAAAATGCATGGGGCGATCGATCCCCCTTGGCTGGGGCGATCGATCCCCCTCCTGGAAGCCTGTTGGACCTTCCATCGCCCAAGGTCGACCGAACCTTGATAATTTTGAGTCTCCATCGCCCAAGGTCGACCGAGAGCACGATTTTTCACCCGTCTTGAGTCCAAATACCTCGGTACACCACTTGGCATCCTCCGGAAGCAACTTATACATCAAAAACTCAAAGAAAAAAATATTAAAACGCAACTAGAATTGAAAGAAAAAGTAAGAAAACTAAAACTAAAACTTAAAATCAAAGAAAACTAAAGAAATTAAAGGATAGAAATACATACAAAACCTACAATTTAACGTCCGTAGGAGACGATTGACTCTCTGAAGGGATTAAGTCCGATAGACGGGATCCGTCAAGTCGACGGACTCTACGTCTCTTCTTGGCACACATCCTTCCACACAATGTTTCAACCTTTGGCCATTAACTTTCGTCAAAGTAGTTTCAAACAATTGCTCATCCGAGAATGAGTCTCGAATAGGTAATGCATCGAATACCGGCTCAGACTCGATTCGAGATAAATGATCCGCAACCACATTCTCCGTCCCCTTTTTGTCTTTTATTTCCAAATCAAATTCTTGCAGCAATAAAATCCACCGAATAAGACGCGGTTTGGTTTCTTTCTTTGCCAATAAGTGTCTCAATGCTGCATGATCAGAGTAGACAACCACCTTGGACCCCAATAAATAGGAACGAAACTTGTCCAAGGCAAATACTACAGCTAGAAGCTCTTTCTCTGTGGTTGTATAATTGAGTTGGGCATCAGAGAGAGTCTTACTAGCGTAATAGATGACATGTGGTCGTTTCTCTTCTCTTTGTCCCAACACGGCTCCCACTGCATAATCAGAGGCATCACACATGATTTCAAAAGGTACAGCCCATTTTGGAGACTGCATAATTGGTGCAGAGGATAACAGAGACCGAAGCTTTTCAAAAGCTTTCACACAATCTTCATCAAAGATAAAGGGAACATCTTTAGATAACAAATGGCACAATGGTCGAGCCACTTTACTGAAATCCTTGATGAATCTTCTATAGAACCCGACATGGCCTAAGAAAGATCGAACTTGCCTTACCGAAGTTGGATGAGGCAGAGTTGCAATTAGGTCGATTTTTGCTTTATCAACTTCAATGCCCCTCTCTGAAACAATATGGCCCAATACAATACCTTCTTTCACCATAAAATGGCTCTTCTCCCAACTAAGTACCAAATTCCGTTCTCGGCACCTTTGAAGCACAAGTGATAAATTGCTCAAACAGTGTTCAAAGGATGATCCAAAAACAGAGAAGTCATCCATGAACACCTCCAAGAATTTTTCCACCATGTCAGAAAAGATGGCCATCATAGACCTCTGGAATGTAGCCGGAGCATTACATAATCCAAAAGGCATACGACGATACGCAAAAGTACCAAAGGGACAAGTGAAAGTGGTCTTCTCTTGATCTTCTGGATCCATAGCTACTTGTTTATAACCAGAGTAACCATCCAGAAAGCAATAATAGCTCTGACCAGCTAACCTTTCAAGTATTTGGTCAATGAATGGAAGAGGGAAGTGATCCTTCCTTGTCATAGAATTGAGCTTTCTGTAATCAATGCAAACACGCCAACCTGTGGCAGTACGTTGTGGAACAAGCTCTCCCATGGAGTTAGGGACAATGGTAAGACCAGATTTCTTTGGAACCACTTGTGTCGGACTCACCCATGTGTTGTCAGAAATTGGATAAATGATTCCTGCATCAAGTAACTTGACAACCTCTTTCTTTACCACCTCCTTCATGTTGGGGTTCAGTCGCCTCTGTGCCTCTCTAGTTGGCTTACATCCTTCTTCCAAATGAATTTTGTGTATGGAAACTGAGGGATCAATGCCCTTAAGATCAGCAACACTCCATCCAATCGCTTCACGATGTTGGTATAAAACCTCTACTAAGCTATTCTCTTGAATTTCTGTCAGATCAGAGGCAATTATAACAAGAAGAGTTTTCTGTGCCCCCAAGAATACATACTTCAATTTGTCAGGCAAAGGCTTCAACTCTAATTCTGGAGGGGACTCCAATGAAGGCACTAAGGGAGTGCTAGAGAGAAAAGGTAGTGGCTCAATTGGAATTCTCCATGGTGGAATATTCTGAATAGCATCTACTTCCAGCATAGCATGCACTTCTTCACACAACCCTTCATCATTAATGTTCTCAAAGTCATAAAAAGACTTACATACCTCCAGGGAGTTTCGAGATATAGAGGATGAAACAAATTCCTCCACACATTCATCAATATCATCCATGCAGAACACATCACTCTGATCTGGAGGGTGTTGGATAGCATTGAACACATTAAGCTTGACATTCATGTTGCCAAATGAAATATCCATGATCCCCGACCTACAATTTATGCAAGCATCAGCAGTAGCTAAGAAAGGTCGACCAAGGATCACAGGAATGTGCCTCTTCGGATTGTGAACCGGCTCAGTGTCAAGTACAATGAAATCAACAGGAAAGTAGAACTTGTCCACTTTAATGAGCACATCTTCTATGATTCCTCGGGGTTGCTTTGTTGATCTGTCTGCAAATTGTAATACCACCGAGGTAGGCTTCAATTCTCCCAAGCCCAATTGTAAGTAAACTGAATAGGGTAGCAAATTCACACTTACACCCAAATCAAGAAGAGCTTTATCCACATGGTGCTCCCCAATAATGCATGAGATAGTTGGAGCACCAGGATCTTTGTACTTGGGAGGAGTACACTGCTGAATTATTGAACTTACTTGTTGTGGCAGCATTACTTTCTTTGGCACATGGCTTTTAGAACGCCTTTTCTGAGTGCACAAGTCCTTCAAAAATTTTGCATAAGGAGGAATTTGCTTGATGGCATCAAGGAGTGGCAAATTAATCTTCACTTGGCGAAACACCTCCATCATGTCATGCAGCTTGTCCCCTTGCTTCCCCAATTTAGATGCTTCAAGAAAACGTTGTGGGAAAGGAGCCTTGGGCTCATAAGGAATTTCAGCACTTGGACTTGTGGTCACTTTTTCTTCTTCTTTCTTTTCACCCACCTTATTGTCAATTATTTTCTCACTTCTCAAAGTGGTAATGGCTTGAACTTGCTCATGGTGTGGGTTGCTTGTGGAAGCTTGCATCCCTCTTGGATTAGCAATTGGTTGACTAGGGAGCTTCCCTTCTTCTCTTCTACTCAATGAAGTAGCAAGCTGTCCAAACTGAGATTCCAGTTTGGCAATGGATTGAGAATGCGAGTGCACTAGCTGAACTGTAGATTGTACTGTTGCTGCAGTAGCTTGCACTGTCTCTATAAGAGAATCAAGCTTGTCAAATTTAGACAAGGTAAGAGTCAGCTTGTCTTCAATAGCAGAAATTCTTTGGGCCATAGGACTTTGTGTTTGATATTGCTGTTGAGGCACAAAAGTCCTAGGTTGATATGATGGTTGCATTGCTGCCCCTTGGTTACTGTAAGAAAAACCAGGATGATTCCTCCATGTGGGATTGTAAGTATTACCTCGTGGAGGATTCATTGGTCCAGTGAAAGTAGCTTGAACTTGCTCATGTTGAATATCAGAAAATTGCCCCATTGAAGGACAATTGCTCACATTATGCATAGGACTGGAGCAAAATTCACAAGGGCCTAGCAATGAAGAATTTGAAGCAGAAGGAGTTTGATTGGCAGTCATAATTGTTGCTACCTTCTATGCAATTAAATCAATATCAGTTGGCATAGCTTCTGAAGCACCAACCTCAAAAATCCCATCAGTCTTCCTGGTAGTGGCAGGTCTGCTAGAACGAGTAGAGGACACATGTTGTAGAGAGTTGTCACTAAGATTTTCAAATAAGGTCCATGCCTCTTCTTCACTCTTCAACATAAAAGTACCTCCACATGACGCATCAACCATCTGTCTGTTGGCTTCTGTGAGCCCTTCATGAAAACTCTGCACTAGTTGCCACTTAGGAACTTGATGATGGGGACACTTCCTAAGAAGGTCCTTGAATCTTTCCCATGTCTCATAAAATTGTTCCCCCTCATGTTGGGAGAAACCAGTGATAGCACGTCTGAACTGATTGGTCTTCCCTATCGGAAAATACTTCTTGAGAAACTCATGTTGCATCTGAGTCCAAGTCATGATAGAACCAGCCTGTAGAGAGTTGAACCAATACTTTGCTTTGTCTTTCAGAGAGAATGGAAAAAGTCTCATTCTGAAAGCATCTTCAGAGAAGTTGTGAATTTTTGTAGTTGAGCACACTTCAATGAAGTCATCCAGATGCTTGTAAGGGTCTTCTTGAGTCAGCCCAAAATAAGATGGTAGCATCTGAAGAATGCTGGACTTGATCTCATAATTCTGTGCTGTGACATTGGGCAATTGAAAACCTGCTGGCGAGGTATATGTCTCAGGAACATAGTAGTCCCTAAGCAGTCTAGCTCTTTCACCATCAGCATTAGGAACAAGGTTATTATTCCTCTCTTCTGCCATGTCTTCAATTAATTCTTCCTCTTGCACAATGGTATCAACAGGAATGTTCCTCTGTTGTCTAAGAGTACGTTCAGGCTCAGGATCAAGATGTATCAAAGGATCAGCCACAGAACGACGACCTTGCATATATTTACCGAAAGCACCTGAAAAGAAAACAAAAACAAAATTAAAAATAAAATATAAAAATTTCCTAAACTAAAAATCCAATTAAAACTAATTCTGTAAAATCCAATCAATCAAATAGATAATCCCCGGCAACGGCGCCAAAAATTGATTCGCATGTGAGTGTGACTCAAAAAAGTATATCAATTAAAATTTCCACACTTCGCAATAGAACGAATTCCTTGCAGAATAGGGCTATCGAAAGGGGTATCGTACCTCAGGGATTATGGTCTGATGAGTTGGAATACGGAACTAATTCTAATTAAATTTAGAAGAAAAGAATTCTGATTTTTAAACTAAACTAATTAAAAAGATAAAATAAAATAAATCAAAGTAAACAAGATAGTGAAGATAATAGGACAGAAACCTAGGGTGTTTGACTTCACCACTAACTCCACAATCAATGGTCAATTGAATCAACTATAGGGGAATTACATCATGCATAAGTGGTGTCGGTGGCTACAAGCTCACCTTCATCCGTCAAGAAGATAACATATGATTAAGGCTAAGCCATGGACTATCTTCGATTGGCATGGGCCATCTGCCTAATTACTCTAATCTAGGGTGCAGTATGGTTCATCTTCTCTAGGCATAATCCATCAAAGCTCATAACAATATATTCAGTGATTACCATTGTGTAATAATCTTTCTCATGATCACAGAAAATAAGAGGGATTGAGTTCAATAACAACAACTAAATATCTAAGACAAGATAAGAAATCATTGAGATTGAATTTACAAGACTTTTATTGCTCAATTCCTTAATAAGAATCCTCACAATTACACAATCTATGCATGTATATAAAGGTCCCCAATAATTAAAACAATCAAACCATTGATGCTTTGTTAGGGCTACATCAAAACCCTAGTGGATGAACTAGCCGCTCATTGTAGAAGAAGAAGCTTCAACTGTTGAGGAAGAAGACATCATCTTTCTGAATTACGCGTATGACTTCGTTCTCCAATGGCTCTGCAATATGTTTCTGTTCTCTTCAGCCCTCTCAGACTCTCCAATCTCTGTGTAAGCTCTCCCAATTCAGCCTCCAAGTCTTCACTTTATTCCCCCAGAGAATACACCAAAGTCCTAATCCAATTAGGAATAAATACAAATGTGTGCAGAATCAAATTTCGTTCAACCCCAGGCGAGAATTATGTCGATTGGAGGCTCGAAAATAAGACTTCTGGTCCGTTTTCCAAAACGGGATTAAGACTGTATGATGCGCAGATTTGGGCTTCAGGCCCGAAACCTTCTTAAGCAGCTGTAATTCTCTTGGACCTCTTTCTTGGGCTGATTTGAGTTAAAATAAATGGTTGAGTGAATCTCCTTAATGTAGACTTCATCTCACCATCTTGGATGTCTTCTTTAAAAACCCAAAAGCACGGTTTTAACTGAAATAATCATTAAGGCCCTGAAAATACAGAAAACACTAAAACAAAGTAAAATTCACACAATAATCTATCACTAAGAGAATAAAATACATAAGTTAAGAGGCTAGAATGCGTAACATTCAACGCCTATCAGAGCCCGCACGATTTTACTTTTGGGTTTTATCCCAAAAGGCCTCATACCATTTGAAGAGAACATACTACATATAAACACATTCCCTTTTCCACACCTAAACGATGTGGGATTGAGCACCCTGTACCTTGTCAGTGTGGTAGTTTAGCCCAGTGTCTGTCTTCGCACCCGCCCACTCACACCCGTCCACAAAGGTTACTACAATAAATGAAATACCCCCTAGAAAATTTTGCGCATGAGGTGGCCAATCTCATACACAAAACCTGAGGATGTTAACAACTGATAGTAACAAGCATAGAGGACAAAAGAGAAAATAAAGTAACTTCTAAAAGCTGAACAGAAAATCTCACTGAATTGAAATAACTGATAAATAAATAATTATATGTCTGTAGTACAATTTGGAAGTCCTGTAACCCAAGGACCCTTAACCAGAATGAACAAAAGTTTAAGACTCTAAATTGAAAACCATCAACCAAAATCACTAAACGAGTTCATAGTTTGACTCCTGAATAATAAGATAAGTTCCTACCCTGTGACTGATGAGAGTAGATGTCTGCCACAACCAACCCTAGTATTCTATCCTCGCGGGGGAACCTGCCTGGGACCTGAAATATCAACAAAGTGGGTTAAACCCACAAGCAAGTTCTATCTACTACATCCCAATCAGAGAACCAATATACATACCCTTAGTGTGAGGGAGACAAGAGATAAATATAGGTGTAAACATACAGGTTATTCCTTATTCAGTTCATGTTTTCAAAGATAAAAATCATCTTATATATTATCCCAACAAACCCTTATCATTCAACAATGAACACCTTCATTAATTTCAAAATAAAGAAACATGGGCATGCGTTTTATTAATATAGGTAATCCTGACATGCCAAATATAATGTATAGATACCTTATGAGGTATGGGTGATCCTGACACGCCGGACAATCCTTACATGCCAAATATAATGTATAGATACCTTATTATGTATGGGCAATCCTAACACACCGGACAATCCTTACATGCCAAATATAATGTACATATACCTTATTAGGTATGGACGATCTTGACACACCGGACAATCTTGACATGCCAAATATAATATATAGATACATTCCCAATATGAAACATAAAATAAACAAGGTGCATTATGATTTTAATTTGCACAAACAAAGTAATTCAAATTATCCGATATGAAATTATCACCATAAGACAAATCGTTCACAAGTAAACTATAACCAAGTATTTCATGGGCATTTATATCTTTAAAGAAAAATACATTCAAGTAAATCAAATAACACAATAATCCATTTTAGAAGTAAACACCCAATCAAACCTCCAATTTATCTAAACCTTTAAGAGAGTCAAAACCTAACTCGAATTTAAGTTTTTGGGCCTATTTTGCTTCTAAGAACCCTATTTAAATATTCTGGAATTTTTTCGAATTTTGGGAATTTAAAAAAATATTTTTCCATCCACATAAAATAAAACAAAATTTGGAGGCATACTTTAAAATCGATAAAACCCCAAGGGAAACTCATTCCACCTAAAATTTAAAACCCAGTTGTATTTCATACCTATAAGTTACCTAAATTTTTCTAGAATTTTCTGGAACTTTAAAATATTTTCTCCAAATAAAAGAAGGTGAAAACCCAACTTTTAGACACTTTAAAAATTAATTGAACACCATGGGAAGCTCATTTTGGGATGAAAATTTAAACACAAATTTACTTAATATCCAGGAAGTTACAATAAAAATTTGGGAATTTTTAGAAATTTCTAAATATTTTTCTAAAATAAAAGAAGGTGGAAAACCTAGTTTTTAGACACTTTAAAAATAAATTTAAAAATAAGGGTAAATCTTTTTGACGTGAAATTTAAAATCCAAGGCCCTTAAGTCACCATAAAGATAAAATAAAATTTTGGGAACTTTTAGAATTATAAAAGTATTTTAAAAAAATGATATTTCAAAATTTCGAGTTTTTCCAAAAATTTGAAAAATTCAAAACAAATATCAAAATACCTCGGAATGGGCCCATATCGGACCCAGAGGTGGACCCTATGAGTGGGGCCCAAAAATAATTTTCCGACCACCGGCCGGCGCCGACCGCACAAGCCTGCTGGGGCCTTCTTCCCTAGCGCGCATGGTAGTGCGCTAGGGGTTTTTTCGGTGTCCCCCAACCTCCGTTCGCTCTAATTCTTGTACCAATCTTCTCGTTTTGATCCCTCTACCCATTGGTGCAAAAACCCCAATCAACAATGGCCCGAATCGGAAACCCCTAATTCACAAGTGCTAGGGTTCTTTGCAAAATTCAAAATTTAAATCTACTTCCCTAAATCTGATTTTATAAGGGTCAAAGTTGTTTTCCCCATACAATCTATGAGATATAAATTTGTAATTGGCATATTTTGGTGATCAAAACTTGAGTGATCGAGTTGTAATTTTCGTATTATTATTTGTATCGATCGTCGACAATTTCGAGCTGATATTCAAGTGCGTGGATGCAGATAAATTAGTTAGAACACCATATAGTACAGGTAAGTATGGAGAGGACACTCTGCACTTTTTATTTCTGAGCCTATTTTGAAAAACTAGGGTTTAAATGAAGATATTAGGGTTTTTCAAAGTTGGACCGGTCCCCAATATTTAGGACCAGTCCAACTTTTCTCCCATCGGTCCTAATTATTTGGCACCAATCCCACTTAGCCTGTTCCAAATAGGAAATAGATTTTGACGAAAATTCTGATTCCTATTGGGTTTGAAACTTCTAGGAGAGTTCTATTTTGATATTCAACTTCTTTTCCAAGTAGAATTAGAACTTCATTGCCTATATATATGTATTCATATTTTCTCTACAAAATAAACAAGTAATATATGCCTGAAACATATTTTTAGAAAGTATATACAATATAATTAGGGCTATATTAATTTTGAAGAACACGCTTCCATACTACACAAGTGATATTTAGGATGGTGTTCTACTTCTGATTTGCTGCTCAGAGACTGCATCAAATCTATTTGCTGATCAGAACATTGGATCGATGGTTCTTCGTTTGCTTGCTTGCTGAGGAAGAAAGGTGACCAGATTGCACTACGAAGGGAACAAAATACTTGTTGAGTATTTTGGTTCTTCCAGCAACCTTTCTGTAAGGATGGTGACGTTACCCGGAAGTCTGTAGCAGATGGACGTGTTGTCGCAATCATAAGCCTGAGGTGTTCCGCATCAGATCCTTGACAAAGTGAAGAGGGGTGTGAGACTGAGACAGAGTCTATTGTACTTTGCTTCATCATAGTGAATTGGTTTCCTGAGGCGTGCCACCTCTTTCCGTGATTTTTCCCTCCTTGGGTTTCCACGTATATCCAGTGCATTCTTTTCTTTACTTGCACTTTATTTATTTACTTACTTTGATTGTTTAGTTAATTGGACTTAAAATTGAATTAATTAAAAATTAAGCAAATGAGCAAGTGATCCTATTCACCCCCTTTAGGTTCTAAAATACTTTTCGCAATTGCTTCCGCACCGTGCAACTCATAATTGGTATCAGAGCAGTGTTCTCTAATTTGTGAGTTGTTCCTTGCGAAGTATTTTTAAAATCAAATTTTATTTTTGTTTTCAAAAATTATCATGGAATCTAGTATGAAAGAGGGTGGATCGATTCAGCGAACTCCTTTTTTTGATGATTCAAATTATACTTTCTGAAAGTCTCGCATGAAAGTCTTTTTAAAATCTCAAGGAGAGAGAGTTTGGATGGCTGTAGAGAATGGCTATAAAATTCCTACCACTACCACTAGTGATGGTGATGCTATTGTGACTATAGAGAAGGATAAAGCAATATGGTCTAATGCTGAGCATGAAGATACTAATAATAACAAGGGTTTATATGCTATATTTAATTCTGTTGTTCGTTCTGAATTTGCTAGAATCTCTACTTGTTCCACTTCGAAAGAAGCATGCGATATTTTATAGGTAACTTATGAGGGTACCACCAAGGTAAGAAGATCTAAGTTACAAATGCTTGCCACTAAATTTGAAACAATTAGAATGGTTGAAGATGAGATATTTTCTAATTTTTATTCTAGGCTTAATAATATTGTTCAAAGTAGTGCTAACTTTGGTGCGAAAATTTCTTCTTTTCAGATTATTAGAAAAATCATGAGATCATTGCCTGATAGGTTCAAAGCTAAGTTGGAAGCCTTAGATGAAAGCAGAGATGTAGATTCAATGGAGGTGGATGAGTTAGTTGGATCAATTCAAACTTTTGAGATGAAATATCCAAAGCTTCAGAAAACAAAAAATTTGGCTTTAAAAACATCAAAGACTTCAAAGTCTTCAAGTTTGTCAAATGGTTCAAATTCTTCAAAATTTGAAGTTGAAAAAATTGAAAGTTTTGAATATGATTCAGATAATGATGTTGCACTCCTTGCTAGAAAATTTAGAAAGATTCTTGAATATGAAAAAGGTAGAAATTTGAGAAAAGGAAATTCTTCTAAATTCCGGAATCAAAGCTCATTATCCAAAGGTAAGGAAAGGAAAGAGAAAGAAGATCACTCTAAGAAAATTGAGGTTACTTGTTGGACATGTGGTGGTAAAGGTCATACATCTAATCAATGTCCAAGTCCTAAGAGAAATAACTTTAGTGGAAAGAAAAGTTCAAACAAGAAAGACATGAAAGCTATTATTTCTGAGTCTGAATCTTCTAACTCTGATAGTGATTCTTCTGTTGAGAATGATTCTCTTGCTTTTGTTGCTTTATTGAATGGTGATAGTGCTAATGATTCGTCTTCTAATGTAGGTGAAACAGAGATATACACTACTCTCAGTCAAGTAGGGTCTGATGATTCAGAAGTTGAGCAGTCTGATGTAGAACCATGTGAAAGCAAGCTGCCAGAACTCTTTGAAAAATTGCTGAAAGCTTATAAGAATTCAAATAAAAAGAAGAATGTTTTTGGTTCTCCACAATTCTTTCCTGATAAATTGCATGTTAAAACTATCTGGATGAGAAAGGAAGATTTGGAGAAGTTTGTGCGTGTTGATACTATGGGATTTATTCCTAACAGGTCTTTGGGTGCAAAACCCCCTAACTGAGTCATTTAGGACTTTGATGGTCATGGACTGAACTTATGTTCATTATTTGTTTTCCATTGGATCATATCTTTTAGGTTATGATAGGTTTTGTTTATTTTTAGTAATAATCATTTGAGATTATAAGAATCATGTTTTTCTGAGAAATAATGTGATTTCTTTATATTTCTTTTTAATTCACTTTGATTTGTGAATGCATAATTGGGACACTTAGTTTATCAATAAATGAAGTACCTGATTTTATGATCTAAACCTTGATAAC
This sequence comes from Cornus controversa, assembly GCA_026545225.1. NCBI lineage: Eukaryota > Viridiplantae > Streptophyta > Magnoliopsida > Cornales > Cornaceae > Cornus > Cornus controversa. The sequence continues at coordinate 24,903,722 of CM048845.1, read as the reverse complement.
CAATATGCTGTATTTATTTCTTTTTAGAGGTAAATCTTTTGAGTCCATACAAATTGTGCACTAGTCCAACTCTGAGAGAATTGATTGAAAACTAATGTGAAGTTGACTAGAGTATATTGTATGAGTAGCATTAAAAGCTTAAATGATCAATAAAAAAAATGATGAAAAAATTTATGTTTTTATTCAGCATGAAAAGAAAAAGAAAAAGAAAAATACTGAATATCTAAGACAAAAGGAAAAGGCTACCTTCGGAATGTGTTCGTAGCTTCCACTACAATGTAAATCTCCAATGAGATATCTTTAAAAATTTAAAGAGTTGTTTTGAGGAAAATAGCTAACTGCCCTTAAGCGTGAAAACCACCGTCTTAGAAATAAAATAAAATGATGAAATTCAATAAAAAAAATATATATGTTTGATCATGTGTAGTTATATTTGCTTATTATCTAATATGTTTTAGAAGATGGATCAAAGGAATTTGATTAATTTTGATGAAGTTGGATTGCGCACACACATATGGATTTATTAGATGAATTTCTAAATTTTTATAAATATTTGTGTGTTGGAAGTTGTGTCATGATCATGAAGTTGAGAATGAATTTTAGGGATAAATTATGGGTTTTAAAATTCTGCATTTATAAATGTTTGAAATTTTTTAGAAATTTTAGAACTCATGTTATTCTCTGAAAAATGTGCTTTGATTATTCATATTTTATTTTTTATTTTTCTCTTGAAAATTTTTTAAAAATCCAAAAATATGTTTATTTTGATTTTGTGTTTATTTTTCACTCTTTATGTGCTTAATTGTCAAAATCAGGATTGAAATGAGGTGTATTTGGTGAATTAGAGGTCCAAAGTGTAATTTCTCAAAATTCACAAAGTTGGGCCGGTCCCCATTATTGAGCACCGGTCGCACTTCTTCAGGTTTTGAGGAATCGAAAGATGTTGGACTGGTCCCCAAATATGTGGACCGGTCGCACTTAGCGGATGCCCAGTTTTTATGCAATTATTATTATTTTTATCTAGTTAAATAATGATATATCATTAATAATGATATATCTTTTCCAAAGTAGAATCAAAGTACTCAAAACCTTTTTTCAAAAATTGGATTTTTGAAACAATGAAACAATTAATTATTGAAGGAAATTTGATTATCTAACAGTATTTTTTCTCTGTCTCTTCTTTTTTTAGTCGTAACTTTTTGTTTCCTCTTCTTTATATTTTTCTTTCTTACATCATTTTTCGTCTGTTTATTTAAGTTGAATTTTTCTCAATTTTGGATTTTCTAAACGTATATACACTATAACTAATATTTTAAAAAATTATATTACAATTGGTGTAAAAAAATTTTAAATGTTAATTACATAATACAAATTTGGCCCTCTCAAGCTAAAATTTATGATTCTGCCCTTGTATATATAGTAACATTTTAATAAAATATATTACTCTTAAATGGGTGAATATCTCTGAATTCCCCTAACAGAACCATTGAAATTACCAATTTAACCTTGTGTTATATGACCTCATTGCAGATGTATTTGATGATATATGTCATCAAATTCATGTTAAGTTAGCTATGTACTTTCGACGGAATATTATGCTTATCAAACAAACTTTACTTTTGGGAGAACTGACTTTCTCCCTCTCTTCATACTCGTGTTCAATCAAACCCTAAATCTCCATGAAGGCGAAGGAGAGATACATGGAATCATGCTTGATAAATAGGTATATGACGAACTATAGATGATGTTGATGTATAAAATATAGGGTTAAATACATAAAACCCCCCTCTATTATAAAAAATTCTCATAAACCCCCCTATACTAAAAAATCAATCAATTTTTCCCCTCCCGTTAGTTTTCCATTGAAATTAACGGAGAAACTGCACGTGTATCTCACGTGAGCTGTTAAGTGATGTGTAAATGACTAAATTACCCTTGACACATCTGTTGAAATTAACAGCATAAAATACCCTAATAGTAAGGAGGGTTTTATGAGAATTTTTTTATAGTAGAGGGGGGGTTTTATGATTTTAATGCAATCAAGAAACCCCCCTCCACTTTCTAATTTTCTCAAATTGCCCCTTCGTAAAGGGTACATCTGTCATTTACAAATAACCTTTTTTTATGAATTTATTTTATTAAATAAAGGAAGTATATTTTGGTAATTTCATTATCAAATTGACAGAGCCATTTAATTTTGTCCTTATATGAGAGAAATTGATAGTAGATGGGGTTTTTTTGAAAATTCAGGGGGTTTTATAAGAATTTTTGATAGTAAAGGGGTTTTTTTTATGAATTTAACCCTAAAATATATGTTATGTGCATTGGATTGCGGTAATTAGTGGTGGGTTTGAAAGAAATCACGTGGTGGTTTAAAGAAACTCTAGATTTTCATGAATCTCAAACGACTCAATTTAGACTTTGGTTAATTTGCCGCAAATACCATAAACCATACATTCCTACCAGATTGCCCCACTCTTATCTAGGAAAACAACATCGAGCTTTCAGTTCTCAGCTCCTCTACTTAAGAACCCCCACTGTACAACAAACTTGCATGCCTAAAGAACTAAGAAAATAAGGAAGCAAATCGGAGACCTTGTACTTCCACCAAATTTTCTACTTGACATCATCATCAAAGTCGAATCCTCCCACAATCTGAGGCATTATAATCAACCAAAATGTAGCAATGCTGGGATCTTTCATGCCGTGAACAATATACTAAAAGAGAAAATCGGAGAACAATTAATGTTGCTCAGGTTCATTCATGGTCAATGCTAGATTACATTTTGGTAAATTACGCTGATCTGAGGTTTGATGTAATTACACCCGGCATCAAACTAATGAATTTTGTTACAATGACCTTTCTTGAGGTTTGTTCCATTAAACAAAGACCCCCTCCATCCAAAATTTCATTAGTTTTGTTAAAAAAATTTAAGGTAAATTACACAAACCTCCCTTGAGGTTCGGCCTAATTACACCCGACATCAAACTAATTGATTTTGTTACAATGATCTTCCCTATAACAGAAATGAACTAATCGACGTTAACTTTTGGGTGAAATTTCTATTATACCCTTAATATTATATTGATATAAAAATTAAAATATTTATATATAAAAAATGACATTTTTGCCCATCTAATATAATAATATTTATTATATTATATATATATATAGTAAATATTAGGGTTAAGTACATTAAACCCCCTTGAACTATCACCATATTGCAAGAAACCCCCTGAACTAGAAATTGGCCACCTGAACTATCACCAGATTTCAAGAAACCCCCCTAAACTATCACAAGATTGCAAGAAACCCCATGAACTACAAATTGGTCACTTGAACTATCACTAGATTGAAAGAAACCTCCTGAATTATAAGAAACACACACTTAAGGACAAATTGTCAACTAGTATTTAACAAAAAAATCAAATTACTTTTTCGTCCTTAGTTAATATGTATGATTGTTGGTGAAGTAGACTAAGGCCCTGTTTGGTAGCACTTTCGATTTCAGATTTCAGCTTTCATTTTTATTTTTTTGGAAGTCACAACAAAAATCGCATTTGGTAAAGCAGTTTTCATTTCTGAAAAAATGAAAGTGATGTCAAAATTTTGACAATCCTTAGCCATAATTTGAAAGCTTCATAACGAAGCTTTTAGTTTTAGATTTCATTTTTCAGTTCAATTTTTCATTTATGATTTTTTTTATAAAATACAATAAATAAAAAATTTTCTTGCTCAAAAATATAATATAATACAATAAATTAAAATTTTATAAAAAAAATAATAAGAAAATTAGAAAATACAATAAATACAAAATTGGTGACTCAAAAATATAAATATAACAAAATAAAATACAATAAATATAAAATTGTAAGTCAATAAGAATATAAATCTTTTATAAAATACAATAAATAAAAATATATATATAAATATAAAGATATATATAATAATAATAAATAAATAAATATAATATATATAAGAAGAAAATACAATAAAATAAGAGTTATATATAAATACAATTATATGTAATATAAAAATATAATATAATAATTACAAAATTATAATTCAATAAGAATAATTTTTTATATAAAATAAAAAAATAATATATATATATATATATATATATATATATATATATATATGAAGAGATATATAAGAAGAAAATAAAATAAAATAAGACATGTTGGTTATGTTGATTGTAGAGGTTGAGATATAAGGCGTATTTATATATATAATGGGTTAATCAATCATAAGGGTACTTTTGGCATTCTAAATTTGGAGTGGGTCATGTGTATCAACTAAGGCTAGATTTTGGACAATAATTTAATAATTTAGGGTTTATTGTAGAGAGAGGGGGTCAAGTCTCCAAATGATAGTTCAGGGGGTTAAGTGTCCAAATAATAGTTTAGGAGGGGTTTTTGAGAGAGAGAAAATAGTTGAAGGGAGTTTAATGCACTTAACCAAAAATATTATTATATATATGTGTGTGTGCTCACAACCTCAGCTGCCATCATCACCCCCATCGACACCACACCAAGACTACTGCATGCCATAGATCAGACCCACCACTCACGGCTTCCATGCCATGAACCACCACTAGTTGAGCCACCATGAGCCACCACAACCATTGTGCACAACCCTAGCTACCATGGCCACCACCATGGTGAGGTTGATGAAGTCGAACGTGGGAGCATGGTGGTGACCATGGCAGCTGGGGTTGTGCACGATGGTTGTGGGAGCTCATGGTGGCTCGGCTAGTGGTGGTTCAATGCATGACAGCCGTGAGTGGTGGGTCTGGTCTGTGGCATGGTGGTGGTCTTGGTGTGGTGTCAATGGGGGTGATGATAGCAACTGGGGTTGTGCGGACACACACATTTATACATATCTACATATATATATATAATAATATTTATTATATATATAATATAGTAAATATTATTATATTATATGGGCAAAAGTGTCATTTTATTTATATAAATATTTTAATTTTTATATCAATATAATATTAAGGGTATAATAGACATTTCACCCACAATTTAACGTTGGTTAGTTAATTTCTGTTGTAGGGGAGCTCATTGTAACAAAATCAATTAGTTTGATGCCGGGTGTAATTAGGCCAAACCTTAGGGGAGGTCGGTATAATTTACCCTAATTGTTTTTGACAAAACTAACGAAATTTTGGATGGAGAGGGTCTTTGTCTAATGGAGCAAATCTCTGGGGAGGTCATTGTAACAAAATCCATTAGTTTGATGCCGGGTGTAATTAGGCCAAACCTCAAAGGAGGTTAGTGTAATTTATCTTAAATGTTATATATATATATATATATATATATATATATATATATGTATGTATTTTCCTTTTCCTAAATCACTTAAGATTACTTGTTTACTTCGCTTCCATGTTTATGTGCCTATAAATAGGATTTGTGTATTGTTCACAATTAATTAATTTAATTCAATATACAATTTTTCTATATTTCTAACATTTTATCAGAACCTACCAAATCCTTGTAATATTCATTTTCCATCATCGTTGTCGCAATTCCTTGATGGGTTGCCACCAAGGATCACATACCTATATTCGGTGTCAAAAATAGTTCTTTTCAAAATCCTTTAACAATTCCCATGATACTAGACGAAAGATTAGGTCAAGACGAATCTGACGCCACCAGAAACAACCATAATGGAGGTCCCACGTGCCGCTAGAATTTTTCAGCATTCTTCACGAGCTTTAACGCACCACTGGGCTATGTCACGCAGACTCTTGCACACCCATGCGCTCTCACACGCCAACAAACTAGCCACGTCAGCTTCTTTGCACCGTTAGCACGCCGCGTCTGCCCTAGATCATGGGGCCTACCACATCATCTAACACATCACCGCCATGTTAGATTCTAATAGTTTTTTCATGCCACGTCATCCCCCCACGTGTCAGACACGTTGTAAGGACAGCGACCATTTTTTGTCGATTTCCTTTTAATTTCATTTATTGTTATAATGATGCTTTAAATAATTGTTTATGTGTTTTAAATGTATAATACTTGTTTAGATAACTTATTTAAGGTTTGAGAAAATTTTCGGAGCATTTGACAAAAGTTGACTTTTTCGGGTTTGGTTAACCCATGCACGCGGGATTCGTTAACCCAGAAAATTTGAAATTGTTAGAATGACTTCCAATTCAGAGGGTAGCTTAAATAAGATATTTGACACGCAACGGAATCGATTTCGTGTCAATCAGAGTTACAGAACTCTGAAAACGAGCCCGAAAAGGTTTAGGAAAAATGTGATGGCATTTTTGTAAAAATGAGTAGGTCTTATTACTATAAATAGCAAAGTGAGGGATTTTCATTCATTCTCTTATTCCATCAGCCCTGAGAAGCTCTCCTATATATATATATATATATATATATATATATATATCTTCATCACCTACCTTATTCTTTATCATATTAGAGGGTCTTAAGGTGAGAATTAGAAGGAGCTGAAGAAGAGAGAAACGTCTACGCATTGAGGGCTCGAGATTGTTCTGATCAAAATTATCTTCGGATAAAGTTTGATTTTTTAGATATTTTAGCTTGGAATTGAGGTAGGGGTATTCTCTCCATCTTACCATTGATTCCTTAGAAATTGATGTGGGTTGTATTGTTTAGCATGTCTAGAATTATTAGAATGTGAGTCTTGCACTTTTAATTGGGTCAATTCATGATAATTGATGATGTTGTTGAATTCATGTGTATTGAATTGTGTTTGTATGCTTAAATGTTGTTAATTATAGAAGAATGTTGCTTTATAACATGAATTATAGTGTAGAGACCATGTTGTGTATAATGCATGTTATGTGTTTGATAATACGCATGAGAATGATCATTTCCTTCAAATTTTGCATTATGATATGCATGGAAGTACATGGTTTAGCATGTGAATTAAGTGGCTTATAATGCACTTGAATTATGGAATTGTTGCATTGTGATATGCATGGAATTACATATTTTAGCATGTGGATTAAGTGGCTTATGATACACTTGAAATTGTATGTGTTGCCATACTTCAAACCTATGTGATTGATTGTTGATTTTGGGAGTAGGTCAAAAATGAAAAAGGGCCCTGAGCCCGGAACTTGGCCAAGGGGTTTTGTCTAGACCTTCGGGTTAGTAGCCCATGAAGTAGAATATTTGAGTTTTATCTAGACCCACGGGTTTTAGCCCATGAAGTAGAATATTTGAGAAAATTGCTCAAACAGCTTTTGACTCACGACCCACGACTACTCCCACCCTTGTATGATTTCAAAACTTATGTGATTTGATGTTATGCCTCGTTATTGAATTATGATATTCATGTTAGTGCTTATGTGGCCTTTAATTTCAATCAATCCTTGTTGAGCAAATATTTCATTGAATGTTGAATTAAGATTACCTTAAGTGTGCCCACTGTCATATACCATGTAGCATAGGAATGCCATGATAGCATTTCATGTGCATTAGAAGTATGCCATATAATATATGGGTGCCATGCTCGCATTCCATAAATACAGAATTGCATTCCATAAATGTAAAAGAAATACAGAGAATATAAATTATAATTAAAATAAAACTGCATTCCATAAATGTGCAAAACATTTTCAGTACAATGTGAAATGATAGAATACATAAAAAGATCCGAAGACATGGCCTATATGTCCTACTGAAAATAAATACAGAACTAAAACTAAAAATAAAACAGAAAAATCCTAAACTAATCTAGGGTGGGTGGTAGTGGAGGGGGCTCAGTGGGTAGTGCAGAAGTCTGTTATGCCAGCGTCGTCGCAGCTCTGCTACAGCCCATGCTGTGTCACGACATACCTCAAACTCCGCGGAGTCAAAAATATGCTCGGGGTGAAATCCCCGAGTACACCAAGCTCTGCCCGGCACATCTCGAATCTGGATACCTATATTTTTCACTCGAGCCATACCCCGGGACTGTCTGCAATTATTCCAAAATGAAGTAAATTAAAAAGAATGCTCTAAGTCAAGGCATCAAGACATGTATTCCAAAACATGCTCACGACGGCTTAACAAATTTCACTAGGAATCATGAAAGCCATTCAAACCACGGACTTCATTCATGCACAAGGCAAAATCTAAATCTATTATAACCCTCATAGATATATAACATGTACCTAACATTACAATGCACCCCAACCGAAAAGTTCAACTGTTTGCACCCCACTCCATGCACTCATGTGCACAACACGTACCCAACATCACTACATGGGTTACAAATGATATTAATCCATCCAAACACGCATTTCTCTACCATAAATATGCTCATGCAATCAACCGAACTCAAGGAAAGTGGAAGAGAAACTATAAGGTGTATGGAACTAAACTTACCTGAAGTATTGGTGCCGAACCGTACGAGAAGATGAATCCCGTTGGAGGAGCCTTCACGGATGATTGAGATTAATGATGGAAGTCGTGAGGGGCTTTGGGACGCTCAACCGAGAGGGATGGAGGAGTGGGGCACACGAATAGGAGTGAAATGAAAGTGAAGGGTCATGTTTGATATTTATAAGTTTACGCATGTGCAGTCCGCGTGCCAGTCTCGATTGTGCGAAATGGACATCTCGAACAATCGAGATCTTGATTGTGCGAAATGTCCATTTCGCACAATCAAAATTTTGATTGTTCGAAGTGCTATTGAAGTAGTATCGAGGTACATCACCTCTCGGGACTTTGCACTATGCAGAATTTCTTCATTTTTCCTCAAAATCTCGATTGTGCGAATCATCATCTCACACAATCGAGATTTTGATTGTGCGAAATGTCCATTTCGCACAATCGAGATTGTGATTGCAGAATCTTTGATGCCACCTTATTTGATACCTACTTGACAATAGTTTACAGCACTTAGATACAAATTTGAGTTGGATTAGAGGGACTTCATGGATACATGATAGCTACCATGGTCGCACCACATTTTACGTCTATGGCTTGATGTTAGAATCATCTTTATGAGTCAAAATAGATGGGATCCGTCAAATTGACGACATCCACATACTCCATTCTAGTTTGGTCATCCACACATGGTTTTAACCCTTGTCCATTGACTTTGAAAAATGTGCCATCCTTAGGGCCTTTTAATTCCACCGCTCCATGAGGAGCAACAGAATATACCAGAAATGGACCATCCCAACGGGAGCGGAGTTTTCCAGGGAACAAACGGAGCCGTGAGTTGTACAACCATACCTTCTATCCCAGAGAAAATGTTTTGACTTGAATATTGCGATCATGAAAGGCCTTAGATTTTTCCTTATAGATTTTAGCGTTCTCATATGCGTCATGCCGTAATTCTTCCAATTCGTTCACTTGAAGCCTTCGATTTGAGCTGGCTAATTTCATGTCAAAGTTGAACGTTTTAGTGGCCTACATAACATTGTGCTCTAATTCAACCGGAAGATGGCAAGCTTTTCCATATACCAACCGGTAAGGTGACATTCCAATGAGAGTTTTATACGCAGTTCGGTAGGCCCATAGTGCATCATTTAAGCGTAATGACCAATCTTTCCGGTCAGGCTAAACTATTTTTTCAAGTATATTCTTTATTTCCCGACTGGATACTTCCACTTGTCCACTGGTTTGAGGATGGTAGGGGTGGCTACTTTATGTGTGATGGAGTATTTTGTGAGAAGGGTTTGGAGGAACCGATTATAGAAATGTTTACCTCCATCATTGATGAGGGCTCATGGCATGCCAAATTGACTAAAGATATTAGCTTGTATAAACTTGACCACGACCGCATGATCATTGGACTTGGTAGCCACAGCCTCTATCTATTTAGATACGTAGTCCACCGCCACAAGTATGTACTCATGACCAACGAATGGTGGAAAGGGTCCCATGAAATCGATGCCCCAAACATGAAATATCTCAACAATAAGAATAGGGTTAAGAGGCATCATGTCTTTGCGGGACATTGCACCGAGGCCCTGTATCGCTCACAAGAGCGGCAGAACGAATATGCATCTTGATGAAGTGTTGGCCAGAAAAACCCGCATTGAAGGATTTTTGCTGCGGTTTTCTTTGTACTAAAATGTCCTCCACATACAAGTGTATGACAGAATTTTAAAATGCTTTGGAATTCAAGGTTGGGGACACAATTCTGAATTAACTGCTCGGGACAATATTTGAAGAGTTGAGGATCGTCCCAATAATATGATCGAGATTGGGAGAAGAAACGATCCTTCTCTTGAAGTGGACGGAATTTTTTCGGTTGCCAAAAAATTGACAATATCCGCATACCAAGGAGTGCTCACTTGAGAGACTACAAAAAGTTGTTCATCTGGAAAGGATTCACAAACTGGGAGGGAATCATTGAGAGTCTCAACGATAATCCTAGAGAAATGATCAGCCACTACATTTTCTGTTCCCTTTTCGTCTCTAATCTCAAAATTAAACTCTTACAACAAGAGTATCCATCAGATCAGTCGGGGTTTGGTGTCCTTCTAGGCCAAAAGATGTCGGAGGGCAGCATGATCAGAATAGACAATGACCTTGGAACCTAAGAGATAAGCTCGAAATTTGTCCAGGGCATACACCACATCAAGCAATTCATTTTCTATCGTGGTATAATTTATTTGAGCTTCGAAAAGGGTTTTGCTTGCATAATAGATTGTATAAGGCAATTTGTCTACACGTTACCCTAAGACTGCACCCATCACATAATCGGATGCATCACACATCACCTCAAATGGGGAGCCCAATTTGGAGGAATGAGTATTGGAGCTTGTGTAAGCAATGTGCGTAGCTTCTCAAAAGCTTCAAGGCACACTGCATCAAAGGTAAAGCAAGATTCTTTTTCAAGAAGGCAACACAGAGGTCGAGAGATCTTGCTAAAATCCTTGATGAAGCGACGGTAAAAACCCGCATGCCCAAGGAATAAACAAATTTCTCTCACCGTTGATGGTGGAGGAAGTTTGGAAATAAGTTCAACCGTGGCTTTATCAACCTCTATTCCTCTCTTGGACACGACATGCCCTAGGACAATGCCTTCTTGAACCATGAAATGGCTCTTTTCCCAACTGAGGATTAGATTTGTCTCTTGACATCGTGTAAGAACACGGGATAGATTATGGAGACAAGATTCAAATGAAGGTCCAAAGACAGAAAAATCATCCATGAACACTTCTAAAAAGTTTTCCACCATGTCAGAAAAGATAGACACCATACACCGTTGAAAAGTTGCACATGCATTGCATAACCCAAAAGGCATGCATCTATAGGCGAATGTACCTAATGGACATGTGAAAGTGGTTTTCTCTTGGTTTCGTGGGTCTATAGCCACTTGATTATAGCCGAAATATCCATCTAGAAAACAATAGAAACTTTGACCTGCTAACCTCTACTGGATTTGATCAATGAATGGGAGTGGGAAGTGATCTTTCCTAGTTGCTAAGTTAAGTTTCCTATAGTCTATGCACACTCTCCATCCTGTGGTGGGGCGCCAAGGAATTAACTCACCTTCGTCATTTGGTTGCACAGTGATGCCAGATTTTTTGGGTACCACTTGAGTGGGGCTAACCCACTTGCTATCTGAGATGGGGTAAATGATTCCCGCATCTAGCAATTTCACAACCTCCTTCATTACAACATCTTTCATATTTTGATTTAATTGATGTTGTGCCTCTCTTGAGATTTTTGCATCTTCTTCCAAATGTATGCGGTGCATACATATGGAAGGATCTATTCCCTTTAGATCAGCAACACTCTATCCTATTTCTTCCTTGTGCTCTTTTCGCACTTCTAGGAGTTCCCTCTCTTGTTCATTGGTGAGATTGGAAGCAATGATGACTGGGAGGGTTTTATTACAGCCTAAGAAAGCATACTTTAGAGTAGCCGGTAGAGGCTTAAGCTCAAGTTATGGCGGGGATACTAGAGAAGGAGTTTGGGAAGCATTTGACAAAGGGGGAAAAGGCTCTCTCGGTGTTCTCCATTTAGGTGAATTCATGATAGCTGTGGCATCAAGCAGTGAACTGACTTCACTTATAGATTGATCAATGTTATAGTCATCACAGTTGAAGTGGCTTAAGCACACCTCTAGAGGATCCTTCGAAAGAATGGAGGGTAGTGCTTCTTGGACAAGATCTTCCACTACATCAACAGAAAAGCATTCACTTTCATCATTGGATGTGTGGTGAGAAGCATTGAAGATGTTCAATCGAACTTTCATATTCCCGAAAGAGATGTCCATTACTCCAGTGCGGCAATTAACGTAAGCGTTTGCCGTAGCTAGAAATGGATGACTTAGAATGATTGGAATATGTCTAGTGGAATTTTGGATAGGTTCTGTATCAATGACTATGAAATCCACCAGAAAATAAAACTTGTCCACTTGAATGGTCACATCTTCAATGATGCCACGTGATTGCTTCACCGATCGATCGGCAAGTTGCAACACTATTGTGGTGGGCTTAAGTTCCCCCAAACGTAATTGCTTATACACTGAGAAGGGAAACAAGTTGACACTAGCCCCTAAATCAAGAAGTGCCTTTTCAAATTATTGGTTACCGATGGTGCATGAGATAGTTGGGGCACCCGGATCTTTGAATTTAGGAGGGCTTGGTGCTGAAAAATGGAACTCACGAAAAGGACTTTCCTAGGAACATTGTTCCTGGATTTACGCTTTTGAGTGCATAAGTCCTTCAAGTATTTAGCATAGGAGGGAATTTTCCTGATAGCATCAAGGAGAGGGAGATTGATTTTCACTTGTTTAAAAATTTCCATCATGTTCTGAATTTTCTCTCCTTGCTTCCCGAAATGAGAGGGTTCCTTCAATCTTTGAGAAAAAGGAACCGGAGGTTCAAATGATGTGTCACACTTTGGAGTAGGTGATGATAAAACTTCAGTTGATTTTTCCTTTTGACTTAGTGAGATTTTTTTCACATTTGGATTTAAGAGGTAATCTTTTGGATTTTTAGAATACTCAATGGTATCCTTTTTCTCTTGCTCAACTTTAGAGTTTATAACTCTACCACTCTTTAAGGTGGTGATTGATTGAACCTGCTCAGGAGGAGCATCATGAGATGAAGATGAAGGATCATCAATCATGTGAACACCCTTAGGACTCACCACCGGTTGACTTGACAACTTTCCTTCCTCTCTTCTATTCAAGGCATTAGCTAGCTGCCCTATTTAAGCTTCTAGCCTAGCCATAGATTGAACATTGGCTTTAAGCTTAGAAATTGATTGAGAGTGGGACTGCAATAAGTGGGTGTTAGCCTCAAGATTGCTTAGCACTCTTTCTTCAAAGCCTTGGCTTCTTGGAGGAGGTGGTGGCGGAATTTGGTAATTGGATTTCTGATGATACGGTTGAGGATTCAGCCTATATTGAGGCTGTTGAGATTAGAAATTGTAGGAATTTTTCCCTTGATAAGATGGACTTGGTTCCTGAGATTTCCAAGAGAATGCAGGATGATTCTTGTAACCAGGATTGTATGTATTTGAGTATGGATCATTTATTCAAACACTCCTTTACTCTTGAGCATAATCGGGGGATTGACCGGCCATAGGACAATCTTGCACATAATGTGAAGTTCTATAGCAAAATGAACACCCATCCTAATTTGGAACAAGTTGGCTAGAAGTAGGCAGCCTACTCTTCATGAGTTGGTCAATTTTTCGAGTAAGGGCCTTTACTTGCATGACAACCTCATCTGACTTGGATAATTCAAACACTCCTTTACTAGATTGGGTGTTTTTACCCTTTCGAGAAGAGGAGCGTTGAGATGAATTTTCACTTAGGCTTTTAAAAAGTCTCCATGCCTCATCCGGACTCTTAAGAAGGAATGTTCCTCTACCATTTTTCTATGTTTATCACTCAACCCATCATAGAAACTTTGCACAAATTGCACTTTGGGATAGCATGGTGCGGACATGACCTTAAAAGCTCTTTCAATCTTTCCCATGTCTCATGAAATTATTCTTGGTCAACTTGAGTGAATCTAGTGATTGCTCGCCGAATATCACTTGTCTTTTCCATTGGAAAGTATTTTTTTAGAAACTCATGGTGCATTTCCCCCCATGAATGGATAGAATTGGGCTCTAAGGAGTTAAACCAATATTTGGCCTTATCCTTGAGAGAAAATGAAAACAAACAAAGCCTCTAGTCATCTTCTGAGAAATTTTGCAACCGGAGGGTTGAACAAACTTCAAGGAAGTCATCTAGATGCTTGTATGGGTCTTCGTTTGGAAGTCCATGAAAATAACTAAGAAGGTTGATGGTGGAGGATTTTATTTCGAAATAATTCACTACAATATTTGGAAATTGAATGCATGATGGCGAAGCATATGTAGTAGGAAGATAAAAATCCCTAAGAACTTCCCCTTGAGGAGGGTTATACGGTGATAGACCGGGGGGTTGTACATTGTTTAGGTCCATGTTTTCAGTCCTAGGCAAAATAGGGTCTCTAGAGGTTCCTCTACGTTGTCTAAGTGTCCGTTCAAGTTCAGTATTACACGGAAGCAATGAAAGTGACAATGACCGTCTACCTAGCATGCATCGATGGTAAGACACAATTTAAATAAATATATACAAAAATAAAGAAAATTCAATCAAAAGCACGAATTTTAGGCAATACACTCACAAAAAGTCCACGCTTGAGTCTCAAGATACACGGTGTGAGGTATACCTAAAATTAAGCAATTTGAGAGATAAGAACAGAATACATGCAAAAAGGATAATAATAAAAAAAATATATTCTAGACTAAGAATCAAATTAGACTTAATCTCTCAGTGGCGACAATTACACCGTACTCCCCGGGAACGGCGCCAAAATTTTGATGTGGCCAAATTTGTCTTTATTTTTGTAGCTTACTATTACCTATCAAAATATAATTTAAACCACTCGCAAGAAAATGAATCTTTGTATATATGGTTCTATATAGAGGGTATCGATCCCACGAGGAATACGTGGATGAATTGCACTATTGAGAGAGAATTTCCAATTTAATCCTAAAACTAGAATTTTTTATTTGAATTTAAAACTACTTCGTAGAATGTAAAAACATTAAAAGTAAAAAGTTTGTAAAGTTGAGAGAGGGATAACTAGGGGTGGTTTCCATCTCTAGCCATTTGACATGTCCAAGTATGTAGCAAATGGGATTTTCTACAAGTATATGCAACACAATGTCATTAGGCTTGTGGCCTATAATGACATATCAAAAGATAAACATGATTTCTAACTAAACATAGCCCATCTTTAAAAAGCATAGTCCTTCAACCTATCTACTTATCCTACCTTCTAAATGTACCTACGTGTATCCGAACTACTCTATCTTGGCATGGGCTATATAAACAAGAAACATCACAGTCCATTAAAAACCATTACAAAGCCATCATTTACACTTTTTTGTGAAGGTTGTAAATGTTAAGCATTCAAAATGAAATATTTCTACTCTCAGACAAGATGAAAAAATAATATCAAATGAATATATTGAAGAGGTTCACAAATATTATACAAAACACTAGGCTAAGTAATCAACATATAAATATAAATCCCAAAGTTGCTACAAAATGAACAAGTTACATGGCTAGGGGTTTCAACCCCAGATGGAAAGTTAGTTGATCATAAGAGACTTGCAATCCTCCATGGAGAGAGAAATGAAGCTCCAAAGGTGTGGTTCAGCACTTTCTCCTCTCTTCCTCCCAGTCTTCTTCTTTCTTGCTAAAGAACATGCATATATGTCTATCCACTAGTGTCCTTGGGTCTCACCTTGCCTATATATCTATATAATCCACCCAATATATATATGTTCCCCTCACATGTCTCTTTGAAGTCAAAAAATTTTCAAAAAGGATGTGCAAAGGTCATTCTTAGAGGGAAGTGGCAAGACAAGTGGACAAGTGGGCAACTTGTAGTCTGCAGAATCTCGATTGTGCGAAATTAAGGTTTCGCACAATCGAGATTTCGGTCATGAGAAATTGAAGTTTCGCATAATTGAGATTTTGATTATACGAAATCATCATCTCGATTGTGCGAAATGCCTTCATGAATTTCTTGATTTCTTCACTTCAACAACATTTGATCGGAAACATTGCCCTTTTTCGGACAAAACCTAATATGCATCAAAAACACAAAAATAGCATAAAAATACTTAGGTAAACATAAAAACGGAATCAACATATGCAATTAAGAAGGCTTAAATGTGCAACATTTAACGCTTATCAGGAAATTTTTAGAACATTTGGCAAAAATTGACTTTTTCGGGTTCGGTTGGTCTTGGGCGCGCGAGCCTCGTTGACCCAAAAAATATGAAATTGTCAGAATGACTTCAAATTCGGAGGGTAGCTTAAATGAAATATTTGACGCGCAACGGAATCAATTTCGTGTCAATCAGAGTTACGAAACTCCGAAAATGAGCCTGGGAAGGTTTAAGAAAAATGTGATGGCAGGAGAAGCTCTTTTTCCATCAGCCGTGAGAAGCTCTCCTATATATATATATTCATCACCTACCTCATACTTCATCATATTAGAGGGTCTTAAGGTGAGAATTAAAAGGAGACGAAGAAGAGAGAAATGATCCACGCATCGAGGGCTTGAGATTGGTACGATCAAAATCATCTTCGGATAAAGTTAGGTTTTTGGGAGATTTTAGCTTGGAATTGAGGTAGGGGTATTCTCTTCATCTTATCATCAATTCCTTAAGAATTGATGTGGGTTGTATTGTTTAGCATGTCTAGAAATACTAGAATGTGAGTCTTGCACTTTTAAATGAGTCAATTCATAATAATTGATGATGTTGTTGAATTCATGTGTATTGAATTGTGTTTATATGCTTAAATGTTATTAATTATGGAGGAATGTTGCTTTATAAAATGACTTATAGTGTAGAGACCATGTTGTGTATAATGCATGTTATTTGTTTGATAATACGCATGAGAATGATCATTTCCTTCAAATGTTGCATTATGATATGCATGGAAGTACATGTTTTAGCATGTGAATTAAGTGGCTTATAATGCACTTGAATTATGGAATTGTTGCATTGTGATATGCATGGAATTACATATTTTAGCATGTGGATTAAGAGGCTTATGATACACTTGAAATTGTATGTGTTGCCATACTTCAAACCTATGTGATTGATTGTTGATTTTGGGAGTAGGTCAAAAATGAAAAAGGGCCCTGAGCCCAGAACTTGGCCAAGGGGTTTTGTCTAGACCTTCGGGTTAGTAGCCCATGAAGTAGAATATTTGAGTTTTATCTAGACCCACGGGTTTTAGCCCATGAAGTAGAATATTTGAGAAAATTGCTCAAACAGCTTTTGACTCACGACCCACGACTACTCCCACCCTTGTATGATTTCAAAACTTATGTGATTTGATGTTATGCCTCGTTATTGAATTATGATATTCATGTTAGTGCTTATGTGGCCTTTAATTTCAATCAATCCTTGTTGAGCATATATATTTCATTGAATGTTGAATTAAGATTACCTTGAGTGTGCACACTCTCATATGCCATGATAGCATTTCACATGCATTGGAAGTATGCCATATAGTATAGGGGTGCCATACTCGCATTCATGTAGGTCGCATCGAGTCGATGCATATGTTGGTTTGGTTATCTCTACTGAGCCGCTGTGGTGCTCTTCGCCCTCCCCCAACCATTTTTTTTATAGATAAGGCACAGGTGATAAATGGAGCTTGAAGTGCTCGGGTCATGGGATTTACTCTTCGTTACTATTAATTAGTTTATGTTTATTTATGTTATGCTTAGTGATAAGTAATGAATATTGCATATTCAGTATCCCTAAATTATATGAATTAGTGTCTTAGTAATATTTCTTTAATGTTTTTATTAATAATTTTAATCTTTTTATAATTTCAGGTGATGAAGGATAATTCTGATTAATAATGGTGAAATCGGGCTACAAATGGTACTCATTTAGTTATCACTGAAGCTTGACCCATGAGAGATATTTTTATCTTGAAGATCCAAACTAAATGGACTGAAGAAATGGGCTGCAAATAAATGTAAATGAAGGAAAGGAGCACGGGCCCATTCGCATTGAAGATTGGGCCAATTCAGGCCTAAAAAGTCCTGGACCCGTGTTGGTATTCAGACCATAACTCCGTACACGATTGTCAAAACGACCCAAACTCCGCGAAAGTTGAAGGAAATTCAATTCTGCACAATTTCATATTTCACGAAAATTTCCTAAAACGGACGTTTTCATCAACTTTCTGCCCTATTTGCGCAGCTGCCACTTTTTGGGCGCAAATGCCACTTTGTGAGGAGCAAGTGCCATTTTCTTATGCGCACTTGCCACTTTGGGAAGGCTAGGTGTCCCGTTGGTTTGGTTTCGCAAAGTAAAAACGATGAAACGAAGAAAACTAGGGTATTCTGGAGGGGGGAGAGCAGAGAGAAAAGACGGAGGCGATTCGTGACGATTGACAGAAAGAAAAGAGAGGCTTCAACAACTGCCATGAGGAGCTAACTTCATCCTAGGGGTTTAACGAAGCCCTAGCTAAGTATCATTGTTGATTGGGTTATATTTGGGGATTATTCTTTTTATGTATATAGTTGTATAATTTTGAGGACTATTTTGTATCATTTGTGTAATAAGTGACAATTGCATAGATATGCATTTATGGTTGTTTAAATATTTATAATCATTCTTGATTTAATGTTGTCTTGTCTTAGATGGTATTTTATCTTGATTGAACTCAAATCATTCCCATGAGAGATTAAAAATGAATGATAATTATACAACAAGTTTTCATTGCATGTATGAACATATAACTTTGACAGTTCATGCCTAGGGAAGACGAGTCGTGCTACACCCTAGTTTAGGTAGACGATTCGTGCCAACCGAAGATGGGTTGTAGCTTAGTGAGTGTTTGTATATATCCTCTTGACGATTTCATTGTGAACATGTGTGTATGAGACAAGGACTTTGATAGGCCATGCCTAGGAAAGACGAGTCGTGCTACACCCTAGTTTAGGTAGACGATTCGTGCCAACCGAAGATGGGTTATTGCTTAGACCTTAATTATATGTTCATCGTTCCATGAATCTGATTTATGCATATTATAGAATTTTCCCAAAAGTAATTTCAATCGACAATGGTATGATGCTAGTGGTGAAGTTAAGACCCTAGACTTCTCTCTCTTGAATTTTATCTATCATTTATTTATGTTTGTATTTCATTTCATTTAATTTCATCACCTTAGAATTAAAAACAAAACAAATTCTTTTTCAATTAAATTAGAAGAGATCTTGATAGCTTAACAACGAAACCAACGCAGTCTCTGTGGGTTCGACCCCTACTCACCACTTTACTAATTTTAGTAGAGTATTTGTAGGGTTTTATAAATTCTTTTTTTGTCGAGGTGTAAAACAACGATGACATTATTCCATATTATTTTATCACGTTTTGCACGTCGAACACTTAGGCATTTATCGAACTTGTATTTGGATTTAAGTATTGGAATTGATATGTATGAGCCACGTTTGTCACTCGAAACGTATTTAGGACAACGTATGGATTTATGTTTAAGTTAGATTATTTTCCTTTGCATTATAAAATTTCTATCGTTTATGTAAAATGTGGATTTTGGAAGAATACTTAATGAAATGTATGTTTAGCATCAAAGGTATTATTTTTAGCATTTATTCTTGTTTCAATGTTGTATGAGGTGATATGAGGATTTGGAAAGGAATTAGAGTATGAATTGCATATTTGATGAATAGTTAAGGAATTCAACAGAAAGTTTAGGCCCAGGTCAGTTTCAGCCAACTAAAAGTTCACTTTGAGATTGTTGAAAGTCGACTTTGAGCTTGCTGAAAGTCCACTTTGAACTTGCTAAAAATGGCAGAATGAAATGAGTGTTTCTAGAGCACTTATTCAGCTAACTAAAACACCAGTTTTAGCCTGCTAAAAGAAGCTGATTCTGAATAGAACCCTTAGCTAATTTGATAAATAGAATGTGTAAGGTTAGGTGTGTGCGTGGCTATGTGTGGGCCCATTGAGATGAGCGTTGTAGAACTGTGCATACGTAATAATGTGTACATGATAACTTTTCGCGATCTTAAAATGGGTTTGTGACTTAATCACCCTCAGTATTCGGGAGTCAGAAATCGGGGCTTGACACACGTCATTGCCATGGCAGAATTCAAGGGAGTTTTTTTGACATATCATCATCCATGTATCTGCCACATCATCGACCTATCAGATTCAGTTGATCTTTATGGCACATCACCATCCATATGTTTGCCTTGTCAGTGACATATTTGCAGTCTGCCATGTCTCACTAGTGCTAGAAAATTTTCAAATTGGACTATCTTATCCGAGAGAAGATGTGCTTAAAGACACCATCATTTGCTCATTGGTCTTCATCTTCCTCATTTGCATCTTATGAAGCTAACCTTGAGCCACTTTTCAATCAGGTTTTATCTTGATATAAAGGTGCATCTTCCTTTGCTCTTTTTGTCATGCTAGGTATAACCAGATGACATCCGACTCTACCTTGCTCACCTCTCTAACTCCTGTACCTCACTCACTTACCATACACACTATAGATGGATCTTCCATGGCCATTAGTCATATAGCAACTGCTTCTTATTCTTATTTATCTATTCTTGATTCTTTTCATATACCAAACCTTTTGCTTAATCTTTTATCTGTCAGTCAACTAACTGAGGTTGGTTTTACGATCATATGCTCTTCCAATGGTTGTGTTGTACAAGATCCCCAGATAAGACATATTATTGGGATTGAACGCAAGACTAGACGACTTGATCGAACTCACCACTCTACATTTTCATATTCTCGTCATCTTTGTTGCCTCTACACATGTCAATTCACATTTTCTTGAGTTGTGGCACTCTCATTTAAGTCATACTTCCTTATCTTACATCCAAACTTTAGTTTCTAAAGGTTTGTTAGGTCAAGTTAAAGTTGGATCTTTTTATTTCATTTCATGTCAATTAGGCAAACAACCTATTTTACCTTTTCCTAAAAGCGAGTCTTTTGCTTCTTCTTCTTTTGATCTTATTCATTCTGATGTGTGGGGCCTTCTCCTATATCTACCATAGGAGGAGCACGATATTTTGTCATATTCCTTGATGATATTTCACAGTTCACATAGATATTTTTGGTGAAAATTCATTCTGAGTTACTTATATTATGATTTACCTAACTTATATTATGATTTTGCTCAAATGATTTTCACTCAAATATCCAAGAACATCAAAATATTTTGTTCTGATAATGCTTTGGAATATAGACAAAATGATTTTCTTCAAATACTAAAAAATTATGGTACTCTTTTTCACACTTCTTGTCGAGGCACATCATAGCAGAATGGTCAAGCTGAGCGCAAACTTTGACATATTCTAGACTCAGATCATTCACCTTGTCCTTTCTGCTTCTACTCTTGCCTCCTTTTGGGGTGAAGTAGCTCTCACCACTGTCAACACCATTAATCGTGTTCCATCACCCCTCTTACACAACCAAACATGCTATGATTGCCTCTATGGCAAGCCTCCCGACTATAGTCAACTTAGAGTATTTGGGTGTGCTTGCTTTGTTCTCCTTCAACCTCATGAGTTCACTAAACTTTAAGTGCGCGCTTAACTTTATTACTTTCTTAGGTATGGACTTGAACAAAAAGGATATCGGTGCTATAATCTTGTCGCTAAATGGCTTAGAGTTTCCCGTCATGTTATCTTTTGGGAACACAAGATATTTCATAGACTATCCAAATTCAATATTCGAAATAATGTCTTTCATGTTCCTCCATTAACATTTAATATAGATCTTTTTCCTAATACTCAATCTTCAGAATCATCAGAAACAATCGATTCATCTTCAACCAAGTCTGAATCATGTGGCCC
The DNA here is from genome assembly GCA_026545225.1 of Cornus controversa. Classification (NCBI taxonomy): domain Eukaryota; kingdom Viridiplantae; phylum Streptophyta; class Magnoliopsida; order Cornales; family Cornaceae; genus Cornus; species Cornus controversa. The sequence continues at coordinate 24,881,847 of CM048845.1, read as the reverse complement.
ATCTAAGGTGCTTGATAATACAACGACTTCAAATCTATGTCGTTCAACTCAGGTAAGAGCTCTACCTTCCCACATTAGTGATTTTCATTGTTATCAGGCCGTTGCAACTTTACAAGAATTTCATAATTTTCGTAAGGCATCCTTTAACCCCTTATGGCATCAAGCAATAAAAGAAGAGTTAGTTGCACTCACTAAAACTCAAACATATGATCTGATTGAGTTGCTTCCTAGAAAGTCTATTGTAGGATACAAGTAGGTATACAAGATGAAGACTTGCTCAGATGATTCTATTGAGCGTTACAAGGCTCGCCTTGTAGCTAACAAATTCACACATGAATATGTCATAGATTATGAAGAGATATTTGCTCTTGTTACTCGTATTTCCTCTGTTCGCAGTCTTATTGCCATAGGTGCCTCTCGTCACTGGGTTCTTTTCAAATGGATGTGAAGAATGCCTTTCTTAATGGTGATTTGCTTGAGAAATTTGACATGCAGTCTCCTCCTAGTTTGCCTCATCCTCCCAATCAGATATGTCGATTTTGAAGTGCATTATATGGACTTAAGCAAGCGCCTCATGCTTGGTTTGCCAAATTTAGCTCAAATATCTCTCATTTTGGCTATTTTGGTAGCTTTTATGATTTTAACGTGTCCATCTAATGCACTGACCATGGTATTATCATTCTCCTATTTTATGTTGATGATATGATTATCACTAGGGATGTTTTGTAAGGTATTCAGGATCTTAAATAGTTTCTTAGTCATCAATTTGAAATGAAAGACCTTAGGTCACTCAGTTATTTTCTTGGTCTCGAAATCACTTCAGCTACCGATGGTTACTATCTCACTCAAGCAAAGTACAATTATGATCTTATTTCAAAAACTGGGATAACTGATAGTAAAATTACCGATGCACCACTTGAGTCCAACACAAGAGTCACTCCACATGAAGGTGAACCTCTTCACGATGGCACCTTATATCGACAATTGGTTTGTAGTTTGGTATATCTTACTCTCAGTCATCCAGATATTTCTTTTGCCGTCCAGATAGTTAATCAATTCATGGCTGCTCCACGATTCACTTATTTTGCAGACGTTCTTCGCATTTTTCGTTATCTCAAGGGTACATTGTTTCATAGAATTCATTTCTCTTTTTAGTCATCACTTGTTCTCCATGCTTATAATAATGCAGATTGGGCACGAGACCCCATAGATCGTCGTTCTACTATAAGATTTTACAACTTTCTTAGTGATTCACTCATCTCTTGGCGTAGGAAAAGCAGGCAGTGGTTTCTCGTTCTAGTACCGAAGCGGAATACAAGGCACTTACTAATACTACTTTCGAGGTTAATTATATGGTTACATTGGTTTCTTTAGGATATGGGAGTTTCCTCACCATTGTAACTCTTGTTTATTGTGATAAGAATTGTAATACCCCGTAATTTGAGGACATTTAATTTGGGGTTTTAATTATTTAAATTGTTCATTTTGTGGTGTTTTAAATGTTTTTGTTAATTTTGTGAATGCCTGTTCTTTGTTTTGGTTTAATATAGATGGTTGATTAATTAGTACTAAGTGTTGAATTACTTTAAATGTTTGCGAAATATTTGCTTTTAAAAATAGATTTTTCTTTTAAATAAATTATGTGGGTTTTTAGGCTGCATTTCCTTTTATTTTAATTACTATCAGGTTGGGCTAGACTGTTGGGTTGGGCTATATATATTTATATATATAGGTGGGCTAAATATATTATATTTATTTTTTTAATTATTTAGGAATTATTTTAGTTTATTCTTGAAAGAAAATAAAATAAGAGAAAAAGAAATTAGGGTTCAGTAGTTTCTACGCACAGAGAGTTTCTATGCACAGACAATGAGAGAACGGTAGATGCCGAAAAAAGGGAGAGAAGGTGATTTTGCTCAAAATCATAAGGCAAGTTCAATCTCTTCACTTCTCCTTTGAACTTGTAAAAATAGATAAATATTTGTCTTGCTTGATTATTACGTATATCTTTGTATATAACTATGTATTAGTATGATTATGCATGTTTAGGAATTTTTGTTTGATGAAACATGAGTAATCTGTGGACTTGGTACAACTATGGTGTAAATTCTCACATGTATAAAAGTGTATATATATATATTTATATATATATATATATATATATAAACATGAGATTTGTGTTGAATGTTAACGTCATTTTTGAAAGTTTTTGTTCTAATTAAATTGTTGAACTTGCTCTCCCGAATAGTCCTTGTAAGTTTGGTGGTGAATCATTAGATAGTTTGATGGAAATTTGAGTTTGAAATTTAAGAACCCTAAAACTTGAATTTGGGACTTTTTGATTTAGGTTATGAATGGTGGGGATTTTGGCTCCATTGCGTAGCTTATACTGAGAGGAGTTGAATGTTATATTCAAACTTGGGATTTGGTGGCCGGAAAAGGGGCTGGAAGACGAACAGTCGCGATTGTTGCAGAGAAAAGAAAAAAAAAAGTAGGAAGATAGAAGAATAGGGCACGCCATGCACCCACGTGTGCTGCTGGCGCATAGGTCCTGTTCCGGCCACCGGCGGGGATCGAAAAAATTTCAATCCGGTCCCACTCGCCGAGCCCAACCATTGGGCCCAGTCCGGAATATTTAAATAAAATTTTTTTTTTAAAATTTTTTTTAATTATTTTAAAATGTAAAAAATTAGGAAAAATATATTTTAAACTCCAGAAATTTTCCGTAAATTTAAATTTATCTTTTAGGGACAGAATACACATGAGTTTGTAATTTGAAGATGAAATGAGTTCCCCTTGTTGTAGGATTAGTACAAAAATTTTACTTGGAAGTTGGAATTTTATTTTCTTTTGATTAGGAAAATATTTTAAATTACCAAAACATTTCCAAAATTTTTTAATAGGACTTTAAAGACGGATTATCCACAGAAACCTAGGCTAGAGTTAGGTTTAGAGATACTTGATGTTTAAATGGAAGTATAGGTTTTAGTGTGGGCTTTTCTTTTTAGTTAATTGTTTTTTTTCCTCTAATTGTTTCTTGATTAATTATATGATGTTTAAATCAGTTTATGAGATTATGTTAAACTCACTTACTTTCATGGTATGTTGTGTCATTTTAATTGTTTAAGTAATAAATGTGACGATAGGATTTTCATTATTTTAATTAGCATGCTTTTAAGTGTGTTAGATTATTACTTAACAGTAATATGGAGGCATGTAAGGATTGTCAGGCATGTCAGGATTGCCTAATATCTAATAAGGTATATATCTATACAGTATATCTTTTGGCATGTTAGGATTGCCTAATACCTAATAAGGTATCTATACATTATATCTTTCGGCATGTCAGGATTGCCTAATACCTAATAAGGTATCTATACATTATATCTTTTGGCATGTCGGGATTGTTAGTCATGTCAGGATTGCCTAATACCTAATACCTAATAAGGTATCTATACATTATATTTTTTGGCATGTCAGGATTGCCTAATACCTAATAAGGTATCTATGCATTATATTTTGTAGCATGTCAGGATTGCCATGCATGTCGGGATTACCTAATACCTAATAAGATATCTGTACATTATATTTGGGCATGTTAGGATTGCCTAATACCTAATAAGGTATCTGTACATTATTTTTGGGCAATTTAGGATTGCCTCTTATGTAAACTTAAAACTAGTCTGCACTTGCATTGTGATAATAGATGAGTTAGTGTAGTGTGTGGGACTGCTCTATTCTTGGGTCACAGGGTTAATTGTGGATATGTTTAAGCTGGTGGGTTATATTTAATTGTATATAAACATAAGTTTGATGTTTTGTGGAAGGATTATTGGTGGAGGCAGGTTAGGTTGCCTATTCCCTAGTAAGGCATTTGTAAAATATGGATAAGGTTTGGTAGGATTGCCTATAATCTAATTAAAAAACTTTGTGTGTACAGGCATGTTAGGATTGCCTATGGTTTGAACTTAAAATTTTGTTCTACCTTTATTGTGATAATGGATGGGTTAGTTCAGAACATAGTTCTAATTATTTTTGAGACAAGAGATTAAATGACTAAATGGTATAATTGTATCTATATGTTTTTACTATCCTCATATAGAGGGTATGTTTGCCAGTTCTTTGATTGGGTGGTAGTAGAGGGAACTTGCTCGTGGGTTTAATCCACTTTGTTGATATTTCAGGTCCCAAGCAGTTTTCACCTCGAGGTTAGAGTGTGGAGTTCATAGAGCGTGGCAATCATCTTTTCCTTAACGGAGTTCAGAGTAGGGACTTAGATATGTGCATAAAGTATTTACTTTTATGATTTTTGGTTAAGGGGTCCTTGAGTTAAGGGACTTTCAAGTTGTATCGTTCAGACTCGCATTATGTTTATTTAACATTATTATTTATTTCATTCAGACTTTTCTTTCAGCTTTTATGATTCTTTTTCTTTTGTCCTTGTATTCTATGCTTGTTTGCTATCAGTTGTAAGTATCCCTTATGTTTTATGTGTGAGACTGGTCACCTTATGCGTGAAATTTACAGGGGGTATTTCAACAATAGTGCAATTCAGAATGCACACAATGATGTTTTTCATAAACGCACCAAAGACATTGAAATTGATTGTCATTTTGTTCGTCATCATATTCTCTAAGATATTTTACTGTTGTAGTCCATTGCTTCTACTAATTAGTTAGCTGATATCTTCCCCAAATCTCTATCACTAGGACTTTTCAAGAGCTTGTCACCAAACTCAAGTTGACTTCATGTAATCCACCTTGAGTTTAAAGGGGCTGTTAGATTATATATTATATGTTATAAAGATATGTACCTTTTCCCTTTCCTAAACCACATAGGATTATTTGTTTATTTAGCCTCCAAGTTTATGTGCCTATAAATAGGTTTTGTGTATTGTTCATAATTAATTAATTCAATTCAATATACAATTTTCCTATATTTCTAACAGTCAATTTGTTAATATAAATTTTATGTGAATTTAGAGAAGTTTAGATAGCAAAGGTAAGGTCTGAAGTGGGCTGATTGTAAAGCGGATCAAACGAGCATTCTGGGTATTGATTTGGGTAAAAAGATTGAATCTCCATGTTATTGTTCTCCACACGCATGCCGCCGGCGTGTGGGGGCGCTTGTGACCACTTCCAGCAACAAATTGGGGCTAAAAAAGTGGCGATCCGACCGCACTTGCCGTGGGTCATTGGTTGGTAATAATTTCAAGTCCAACAGAATTAAATAAATGTTATATATATTTTAAATGATTAAATTTTTAAAAAAATAGAAAGTGAATATTTAAAAATATTAGAAAATTACAAAAAATTATAATAAAGTGGAGGAAAAGTATTTTGGTTCTATAAAATGAGGAAGGGTAGTTAATTTGGAAAAACTAGAATAAGTTAAAATGGTAATTTGGGTTTATAAGAAGGTTATTTTGGTCATTTTATGTCTCCTAAAGATATTTTACATAGTATTCTCTTTAGTGACATCAGGTCTAACTAACGTCGGAGGAGGTCGCAGCTATTTGGATAACTCTCAAGGGGATGTTGACTATTAATTTGCACAAAGCTTAAGCCAAACGATAATAAGTCAAAACTCGGGGGAGGTTAGAGATATTCACCCTTGAAAAGTTAGTAATGGAACGATTTTAAATAATGTTGTTGGTAAACAGATTAAAAAATACTTTAATTGTCATTCTATATAACGTATAGTCCTGTCTATATCATTTTATAACCGTGTTTATATCATGTATGCATCATTTTATAACCATGTTTATATCCAAACTTTCTAGGTGCACATACAATGATTAGAAAGAAGATAGTCGAGTGATCGAAAATGGTGGAATAGTGTATGACATGGAGCAGAGATAAATAGTTTAGTTTTTGGTAAATAAGAAACAATATTTCAAAACTTCTTCAAGAAAGGAGCTTTCATGAGAATTCAATTTTTCTATCTTGTATTTAGAGGAGTTTTATTGTGGTAAATATTTTTGAGTTTTCTTGTCTTCTGTGACAGCGAGCTGTATCTCCTGCCAAAAGAATTAGAAATTACGGTTATTTTCTTTGGTAAAAAGTAAGTAATTTAGGAATTATAGTTACTAATAAATAAATCGGTCATTTTGTTAGCCTAACAAGTGTAATTAGAGTTTGGACTGAAACATTTTTGTCTTCACTGTTTCGACTTTGTTTTCCTTCTAATAGGCCAATAATATTATCAGAACAATATTAAGTATTCAAATTCAAGTCTGTACCTTGAAATTAAATCATTTTCTTAAATTCATGAAAATATTTCTAATAAGTTTTCCTCCTTCAATTTCTTATCGTTATGAAGCTTCTTAGTTAAGGAGCAGTGAGCATATCTAACATCTTTATTCTTTATAAATACATGAAAGATTTTAATTTCAAAATTCTTGTTAAGTTATCTTGGTATCTGATGCAGGAGCATCTGAATCAGATGATGCTGAGTTGTCAGATGACACGTTGATGGCACTGAAATACCTTGAGTTGGTAGATCAGCACAAAGATGACATGAAACCGTGACCTTGTCCCTAATTGGGGTAATTTTGGATGCACTTCAGTATTTTGCCCATAACTTTGGCTACGGGTATCAGAATCGCCTTTATGACCACAATTCGGAAAGTTTGTTTTAGCGCGCACATTGTGGGCACCAAGCCATGCTGGGTGTGTATTTTTTTGAGGCCAAAATCCAATATTTTTCCCTCCGAATCCCCAATTTTAGTTATTTTTTTCCTTTTTTAGTAATATTTATTTTGTTGATTAAGAAGAGATTCTGGGCTTGATTTGGGCCAGATTTTTGGCAACTTCCTTCTTTTATTTCGTATTTTATTTTGGCACAATTTTTGAAATCCTGTTATTTTTGGTTATGTTGACGAATTTCAGCTATATAGCCCGGCTTGTGAGCTGATTTTGAGATACTTTGATTTTGAATAATAATTTGAATACCAGAGGCTTTTCTCTGAGTTTTCTTTGGGCAATTCTCGTGCATTCTTCCTGTTTATTTTTTGTTGCTATTAGCCTACAGAATAATCACTATTTTATTCGGCGTCAGTATCATACTTGGTATTTAAGTCTTGTAAAGTAAGGATCAATGAATTAAGTGTATCTGCAGATACTGCAGTGCCATAGACATCAGAATTTGTGAATTACCACCACACCTTCCACTTCCACCACCTCATGCATTGCATTACTCCCACCATAACCTCCACAGCGTATAGAAGAGGTTACTGTTTGTTTGTTTGTTTTTTTTTTGTAAGGTAACCTCTGCTACGATCCCCACAGTCACCTCCAAGACTTCGATGTCCTTCCATGGCAACTATTTTTTGTGACTTACCACTCGGTCATTAGCCAAGTTGGTATAACCTCTCCTCAAACGTAAGATTAGAATTTTGAGTTTCGTAATATTTGGAGCGTGTGTTAGTATCTAACTAACCAAAAAGAGAGTGATCATGTTGAATTTCAAGGGGCCACCTAAGCCTAGCTAGCAGAGCTAAATTAAAGGCTGAAAATTGCTTGAAATCCAACCCTCCATTAGCTTTGGTCTCACCGATGTTGTTCCAACCAATTCATTTCATATTATTCCCTTTTTTCCTAACCACACCACCCAAAGTTCATTAAGATGCTATTCAATTGTTTACACAATGAAAGAGGAAGTTTGAAGCCTAATTGGCATTGAATAGTTGGGCAAAGCTACCAATACTGACTTGAAGAGGACTTCACGAACTGCTTTAGATAGTAAGTTGCTTTTCAGAGCTTTCAAGTTCGACACAATCCATCAAATATTGGAACCAAAGGCTTAAAACCATTAGCTTTAACCTATCGGGTAGGCATGTTCTGAAAATTAACAGAAAAAAAAAATCAAACACACAAGCAAAGATACACACATTTACAAAGTTCATCCAAAATCTAGGGCTACGTATTTGGTATTACAGGATTTTCACTATGATGAGAAAAATGACAAACAATTATAGAGAATTAAAACTGTATATATCGACACCTCCTAGAACTACATAGCAAGTGTGAAAATACTAAAATACCCCTTTAAAAAGTTGGAGTTAAGATGTATAGTATAATCAGGCTCCACACTTCCTATCATGGCACGAACCTACATGCATTTGAGTGGGGGCATCCGCCCGCACTGAAATTTTTATTTTTTGTATTATACGCTTATAATTTTATGAAAATTTGAAAAAACTCCCACTATATACAACTTTGCCCCCACATATATATTTTTTTATCTAAACTAACCCTACAATTGTAAATGTACTCAACCATGCCCTCACTCATATAATTTTTTTGGGCCTGTCACTGCAACAGAGCATAAAAAAAAATTGTTGATTGGTTTTGTGATGTGGTTTATCTTATATACTTGTCCTTCCATTTTTGATTATGTATATTACCAAGTTATTTTCTAAAAAATAATTAAAGGATAATTATGAAAAGATTGGATTATTTTTCTTTGACTTTTCAAATCGACAAATATTTTGGAACAACCCAAAAATGAAAGATGGACAACTAATATGAGACGTAAGGAGTAGAATATAGTGCTTTCCCTCTTCAAGTCTTCTCTAATTAATATAACTATATGGTAGCAAAATATTCAAAATGTGTATAAAAATTCAGCTTCACAAATTGCTTGGCTAACATTATGAATGAGAACAAACCTATAAAAGTCAAGACTCTAGTTTTGCTTTTTTTTTTTTTCAAAATATAAAATGTCGCACGTTAATTTGAAGGCTTTCTTTGTATACTCTATTTTAGTCGACAAGCCAAAACAAAATGCTGGGACACAAGGGCCTTGCCGACCAATAATTACAAAGGGAGATGAACCCATGAATATATCCACTTGCTTGTTCGGCAATGGAGATTTCGGTCAAAGAAAGGATAATATGAAGCTCTCCCTTTAAATGTGCTTACATATTAATTTGTATATACATACTTTAGAAGATCTTGTTTATCCCATAAATCGAATTTGTAATATTTTGCTCCTTGAATCCTGATAAGAAGTGTGGAGCTTGATTATACTGAACACCTAGGCCCAACTTTGCAGATCCAACTTTGCTGTAAGTTGGCAAAGGATTGTATGACGTGCCTATATATACAGTCTGAACTATTTGTAATTGTATGCCATTTTTATTATCATAGTGAGACCTTATAACACCAATAATGTAGCCCTAGATTTTGGGTGAACCTGTAAATCTGTGTAACTTTGCTTGCGTGTTTGATATTATTTTTAGTTAATTTTTGCATCAACTAGTATCAGAGCCTTAAGTTCAAGTGGGAGCGATGGGTGTAGAAGAAGGAACGATCAAGATCGAAGGAAGGTTCAATGGAACAGATTTTGGGTTCTAGAAGATGCATATTGAAAACTATCTGTATCAGAAAAATCTGTATGAACCTCTTTCAGGAACGAAACTAGAAGACATAAAAGATACTGATTGGACTGTTCTTGATCAGCAGGCTCTAGGGGTTATTCTGTTGATATTATCTTGCAACGTCGCCTTTAACATAACGAAGGAGAAGACAATGGCATGTATGATGGTAGCCCTCGCAGATATGTATAAAAAACCCTCTACATCCAACAAGGTATATTTGATGCGGCATTTTTCCAATTTGAGGATGTCTGAAAGTTCATTAGTGGCAAACCATCAGAACAAGTTCAGCACAGTTACGACTCAGTCGAGCTCTGTGGAAATCAATTTTGATGATGAGATTAGGGCATTGATTCTATTATCCTCTTTACCAGAAAGCTGGAATGGTACTCTTACGGGAGTGAACGGTTCTTTTGGAAAAGGGAGGATGGAGTTTGATGATAATCGGGACTTAATTCTTAGTAAAGAAATTCGTAGGAGGGAAATAGATGAACCATCTGGATCTACTCTAAATACAGAGAGCAAAGGAAGAAATTCTGAAAGAACAGGCTTGGATCGCAGCAAATTGAAACCCAAAAGTAATGGCAATTTGAGTACTGAAAAATTTCCTGGCAATTGTTGGAATTATGGAAATAAAGGATATTCAAAGAAAGATTGTCGAGCACCAAGGAAGAATGGAAAATGGGAGTAGGAATCTGTAAATGTAGCTACAAAGGAGATTCATGGTGCTTTAATTTTAAGTGTGGATAGTCCGATTAAGTCATGAGTTCTTGACTCAGGTGTATCATGACATATTGGAGAACTATGTCAGTGGTGATTTTGGAAAGGTTTATTTGGCTTATTGATAAGCAGTGAATGTTGTGCATTCAATGCCCCAAAAATTATATGAATTATGCCTTAGTAATATTTATTTAATATTTTTAATAATAATTTTAATCTTTTTATGATTTCAGGTGATTAAGGGTAATTCTGATAAATAATAGTGCAACTAGGCCACAAATGGTGCTATTTTAGTAGGGAGATGAAGCTTGACCCATGAGATATGTTTATATTAAAGATACAAGTTAAATGCACTAATGAATTGGGTTGAAAATGAGTTTAAATGAAGAAAATGAGCATGGACTTATTCACATTGAAGACTAGGCCAATTCAGGCCCAAAAAGTGCTAAACCCATTTTGGTACTCTTGCCATAACTCCATATTCGAGTGTTAAAATAGCCAAAATTTTGCAAAGGTTGAAGGAATTTCAATTATGTACATTTTCATATTTCACAGAAAATTTCTAAAATGGATGTTTACAATTTTTGCGACATTTGTGCAGCTACCACTTTCAAAGGCGCATGCGCCACTTTTAGGGATGCAGATGCACCCATTGTGGTGCAGAAGCGAATATAAGGCTGCAAGTGCACCCTCTATGGGTGCAGATGTGCCCCTGGGATGCCAGGTGTCCCGTTTATGCTATTTTGCAAGATTAAAAAGAATAAAAGAGAGGAAATTAGGGTATGATAAAAAATGAGAGAGAGAGAGAGATACAGAGGCGATTCGTAATGATTACAGGTGAAGCGATAGCAAGAAGATGAAAATTTCATCATCGTTCAAGCCTGGACCTCTGATCCTGAGCGGCTAAACATTATTCCGGGGAAATGATGTAACCCTAACCTTTCTTTCAATGTTGTAAAGTTTATCTTAATTTGGTGACGTTTTAATTTGTGTATTGATTGTATAACCAAGACATAAACAATAGATGTGCTATTGATTTTAATTTGAATGCATTATTTCATTGTGTATGTACTCTTGTTTTTCTAGAATGCACGTATGTTTGCAATGATTAAGCTTTGGTTTTTTTCAACTTCTGTAATTTTGTTAAAACAGGTCAACAGTGTTCACTGATCAATTAATTTAGAGTTTTGATAATTCGTACTAAGCGAAGATGGGCTATCACATTATTATTTAGTTTATTTTGTAGTCTGTAGTTAGATGTATAGGCCATGATAATAAAAAATGAGTTATGCTTAATTGTATGTTGAACGAATCCTCTTGATTGAATTAAATTAGGCTCGTAGCCATTCTTTTCCGAATGCATATATTAGACGTCCCAAATTAGTATAGTTTGTCATTGTTAGAGGTTAGTCGTGAAGTCAATTCCCAGGACCCACTCTTTTTGATTAATTATTTTAAAACAAATTTGCAAATAGCTTTAATTTTTGGAATTAAATTAAGGATCAACCATCAACATTCTTTTCCAATTATTTTAGAATTAATTTAAGGACTAAGTAGCATAACAGTTTGGCCTTGCAAGTCCTTGAGGTTCGACACCCTCTATATAGCCCTATCTTACGAGGACTCATTCTATTGCGAGTGGTTAAGTTAAATTGACAACACATCAAGTTTTGGCGCCATTGTCAAGGACTTGGTTGAATGGTTTTGGTACCTAGTCTTAAAGATTTGTTCTAATTTAATTATTAATTTAGGATTTTTCTTTACTCTTTTATGATCCATTTCATTCTTTAAATTCTTTTTTTTTTTGTAATTATTTTTGTTCTTATCTTTGAAGTGCTGAATTTTAGGTACCAATTGTTCATTCAAGTATCAAGACTCTAAATTTCTAGCACTTAATTGACATTCACTTTTATTATTTTTGTATATATGGATAGTGTAGGTTTTGAGTTTTAGTTTTATTTTTATTTGTTTATTTGAAAATATGTCATTTTAGTATGAATATCGTTTGTGGAACCATTACTCAAACCGGACTGCAAAACCTTACATGAAGAACTTAAGTGTGATCACTTAAGTCATAATGAGAGTCCACATTTTACTATTGTTTTTGAACTAAGTAGTGATCAAGTAAAAATGAATGAGAAAGTTAGTCAAGAACAACTTAAAGGGTCATGTTTTCCTGAATCGGTCAAATTTTATTCTATTGATTCATTTTTCTTAAAACCTCACATTGATATGGATAAGTTGTGCCAAAAAATTGTTTGAATTTCAGAACGACAAAGTGAGGACAAAATAGGGTGGACACTCTTAGATCTTCTCAAGAGATGTGGTATAGGGTGAACCTTCCATCAAAAGTAGTAGTTAGGAAGTATGTGTTTTTCGATTCATTTATTTTTATTTAGTTTTGCTTTTATTTGAGTTTTAGTTTCTTTCATATTTGGTTTTTACTGTTTATTTTTAATTTATTTTATATTATTTATTAATTGTGTTTGTTTTTCATTTTGTTGCGTTTGTTTTTTATTTTTCCTTTTAATATGCGTGATGTGTAGTTGTGTTTTTTATGACAGGTTCTTGCATCCAAGTTTGGGGGGATGGCCAACCCTTATTCATGTGAATGCTTTGCCAAATTTTGGTAATTCTACTACCACGGTAATATTGTTCTATCACTTCCTATATGCTTCATGTTTTTGATACACATTAAGGACAATGTGAAATTTAATTTTGGGGGTAAGGAAGGACAATTTGTTTGTGATTTTTATTTGTGATTTTGTGTTATTAATTGTTAATTGTTGAAAAAAAATCAACAGATGAATACATCTTGTAGTTTAGGAATTTTTATTTCTTAGTAATTTTGAACTTTTGAAATCATGCGTTGATTTGAATAAGTCACATCATTGCTCATTTTAGCTATCTTATAGTTATTGATTCCTAGTTTACTCCACATGCACATGAGCACCCTTGCATTTTTATTGTGGGGTATGTACCTTCATCCTTGGTTTACATTTTGTTAATGTCCAATTTGAGTTAGAGAACCTTGAGAATAGATGTCCTTGGCATGATTGTTGAAAAATAAAAATAAGAAAACAAATTAATTGTGTTTTATATTTGCATTGCAATAAGCCTTCTTGCGGAGTGACCGGGCCTCTTGCCTCACTAAGCATTGAGAGTTTGCGTTTAAAGATATGGAAGGTTGAACAATAAAGGGTTCGAAGGCTAGTTTAAGTTCATAGCCTAGTAGACTTGGGTCACTAAGTCTTTTAGGATATCTTTACATCTAATGCCCTAAAACCATCTAGTTTGGAAGTCATTGGCCCAAAGCTCATTACATGGGTTGCTAGAGAGCTTAATGAACTTAGACATTGCACAATCACTCATAAAGAAAAAAAGAAAAAAAATCATTTATTTTTTATTTTTGTGTGCTCATGCCCTGGTCATTTCATTTAAAAGAGGATTCTAATGATTTGAAGATGTTGCAATTTGAATCTAAGGGTATGGTTAAGCCGCATGTTTAAATGTAAGTTCACTTTTATAAGGAGGCTAGGATTGATTGCTATTTTGATATGTTAATTGAGCTTTGCATGGGGAGTTTTGTTTTGATTCATGATTTTTTGAAGTTTGTAGATTGCTAATAAATGATAATTCCTTAAAATACTCGTTGTAGTTATCGTTTTGGTGAATGTTGGTGGGTATCATTTCTGTTCAACCCCCACGGGACTTCACTCGTCCACTAGGGATGCCTAGGGTTTTAAAAGGCTTGTTGCATTTGGTAAATGCCACCACATCTCTTACGAAACATGAAGTAGTTTAGTTGTTTCATGTTATTTCTAGTTTTGTACTGCTAGGGGACTTGCAATATGTAAGTTTGGGGGTGTGATAAGAAGTGAATGTTGCGCATTCAATGCCCCTAAAATTATATAAATTAGTGCCTTAGTAATATTTATTTAATGTTTTTAATAATAATTTTAATCTTTTTATGATTTCAGGTGATTAAGGGTAATTTTGATAAATAATAGTGCAACCGGACCAGATATGGTGCTATTTTAGTAGGGAAATGAAGTTTGACCGATGAGATATGTTTATATTGAAGATACAAGTTAAATGGACTAAGGAACTGAGCTAAAAATGAGTTTAAATGAAGAAAATGAGCATGGACCTAGTCACATTGAAGATTGGGCTAATTCAGGCTTGGAAATTGTTGGACTCATTTTGGTATTCTTGCCATAACTCCATATTCGAGTGTCAAAACGGCTCAAACTTCACGCTATTTAAAAGAAATTTAATTCTATACATTTTCATATTTCATAAACATTTACTAAAACGGATGTTTATAGCACCTTTATGCCACATTTGAGCAGCTACTACTTTCAAGGGCGCAAGTGCCACTTTTAGGGGTGCAGATACACCCATTGTGGCGCAAATGCACATATAAGGGTGCAGGTGCCACTCCCAAAAGCGTAAGTGGGCCTTTTATGGGCGACAATGCGCCCCTGGGATGCCAGGTGTGCCATTTGTGATGTTTCACAAGATTAAAAAGGAGAAAGGAGAGGAAATTAGGGTATTCAGAAACGAGAGAGAGAGAGATACAGAGGTGATTCGTGACGATTACGGGCGAAGCGAAGGCAAGAAGATGACAATTTCATCATTGTTCAAGCCTGGTCTTCCGATCATGAGCAACTAAACATTATTCAGGGGAAGTGACGTAACCCTAAGCTTTCTTTCAATGTTGTAAATTGTATCTTAATTTGGCGACGTTTTAATTTGTGCATTGATTATATAACCAAGACATAAATAATAGATGTGCTATTGATTTTAATTTGAATGGATTATTTCATTGCGTATTTACTCTTGTTCTTGTAGAGTGAACGTGTGTTTGCAGTGATTAGGGTTTGGTTTTTTTCAACTTCTGTGATTTGTTAAGACAGGTTATACATTAAATTTAACTAATCATTTAATTTAAAGTTTTGATAATTCGTACTAAGTGAAGATGGGCTATCACATCATTAGTTAGTTTATTTTGTAATCTGTAGTTAGATGTATAGGCCATGCTAAGCGAAGATGAGTTATACTTAATTGTATGTTGAATGAATCCTCTTGATTGAATTAAATTAGGCTCGTAGCCATTCTTTTTCGAATGCATAGATTAGACGTCCCAAATTAGTACAGTTTGTCATTGTTAGATGTTAGTGGTGAAGTCAATTCCCTGGACGCTCTCTTTCTGATTAATTATTTTAAAACAAATTTGCAAATAGATTTAATTTTAGGAATTAAATAAAGGATCAACTATCAACACTCTTTTCTAATTATTTTAGAATTAATTTAAGGACTAAGTAGCATAACAATTCAACCTTGCAAGTCCTTGAGGTTTAACACCCTCTATATAGCATTGTCGTTCTTTTGCGAGTGGTTTAGTAAAGTTGACACTACATCATTGATGATAAACATTTGAATATTGTGGGTAAGGGAGATGTTCAGATCAAGGAATTTAATGGAACTGTTTAGAAGGTTCAAAATGTGAGGCATGCTCTCAGCTTGAAGAGAAACTTGATTTTTGTGGGAAAACTTGATAACAAAGGGAATGCAGTAAACTTCGTGGGTGGTTTGTGAAAAATTACCAAAGGAACTATGGTTGTGGCTCATTAAAGAAAGACCGGTACTCTTTACATGACGACTACACTAGGAATGCCGTTGCAGTTGCTGATTTAGGCGTTGATTTAAACGTGTGGCACCATAGGCTGGGTCATTTGAGTGAGAAGGGGATAAAGACATTTCTGTCAGAGGGGAAATTATTAGGAATTAAATCAGTGGAAATTGGTTTGTGCGAGGATTGCATATTCGAAAATTTGAAAAATGTCAAATTTTCAAAGTCGGGTAGGAAACCTAAGACAAAAATTAAAGTTGGTTCATACAGATGTGTGAGGATCTTCTGCAGTTTCATCTCTTGGCAGCTTATCATATTACGTTACCTTCATCAATGATTTGACAAGGAAGGTATGGTTTATTTTTTGAAGAATAAATATGATGTGTTTTACATTTTCAAGAAGTGGGAAGGCTATGGTGGAGAATGAAACAGGATTAAAGATAAAGTGTTTCAAGTCTCATAATGAAGGTGAGTATAACGACAAATGCTTCAAAGAGTTCTATGCTACTAATGGGATTAGAATGGAGAAGACTGTTCCTATAACAGCAGCAAAGCGGTGTCGTAGAGCGAATGAACATAACCTTAAATGAGCGTGATCAGAGTATGAGGATACATGCTGTGTTGCCTATAATGTTTTGGGCTATGTAGTTAACACAACAACATACTTGATCAACTGGGGACCTTTTGTTCCTTTAGAAGAAGACTTACTAGAGGAGGGTTGGAGCGAAAAAGAGGTAAACCTTTCACACCTTAAAGTGTTTGGTTGTGTTTCATATATGCACATAAGTTCTAATGCTTGAAGCAAGCTTGATTCGAAGTCCAGGAAGTGTACTTTTATTGGTTATGAAATTGATGAGTTTAGTTACCGATTCTGGGATGATCAAAATTGGAAGTGTGTTAGAAGCAGATATGTTATATTCAATGAGAAAGTAATGTCTAAGGACAGGTTCACAGCAAAATCTATTGATGCAGATGTTCATGCCAAAAATGTTGGGTTTGTTGAATTGAAGGAAATCACTGAGGATGATGTGCAAAGGAGAGCTCAGAATAATCCAGAAAATATAGTTCCACAAGTGGAACAAGGCACACCTATGACTGCGGTGAGACGATCCTCCAAAATCTCTAGACATACATAGCGGTATTCGCCTTCTTTACACTATTTGTTGATGTTTGATGGTGATGAACCAGTGTTATGATGAAACAGTGCAGGTTGATGATTTAACAAAGTGGGAGTCAGCTATGTAGAATGAGATGGACTCACTCATGTCAAATCAGACATAGGTGCTAAATGAGCTACCAAAAGACAAGAAGGCTTTACATAACAAGTGAATTTACTAGATTAAGGAAGAACATGATGGCAGTAAGCGCTACAAAACCAGATTGGTTGTGAAGGGATTTCGATAGAGGGAAGGTATTGACTACACTGAGATTTTCTCTCCGGTTGTGAAGCTGACTATAATCAGATTGGTACTAGGAATCGTGGCTGCAGAAGACTTGCATCTCGAGCAGTTAGATTTCAAGATTGCTTTCCTTCATGGTGATTTGAGGAGGAATTTACATAAGGCAGCCATAGGGATTCGTAGTGACTGGAAAGGAGGGTTTGGTATGCAAGCTGAAAGAGAGCTTGTATGGTTTAAAACAATCTCCGAGATAGTAGTACAACAAGTTTGATGGATTCATGTGTAGTAGTGGCTACAAGAGGTGCCAGACAGATCACTGTTATTATGTGAAGTGGTTTGAGAGGAGTTATATTATTTTGCTTTTCTGTGTAGATGATATGTTGATTGCAAGTTCAAGCTTTGATGAGATTAATAATCTGAAGAAACAATTGTTTGAGCACTTTTTAATGAAAGATTTGGGTGATGCAATGCAGATTCTTGGTATGAGGATTTGGAGGGATAGAGTGGGCGGTACTCTAAAGTTGTCACAAGCAGAGTATGTCAAAAAGGTTCTTAACCGGTTCAACATACAAGATGCAAACATTTACTTTTTCAGTCCAGTTACTCTCCAAAATAAAAATGTTACAATATGTATTTTTTCTTTCTTTTAATTTCGATTATTACAAACATGTTTATCTTCTTGCAGATTCGTAATTGTTAGATTGAGAGGTTAACCTTTATAACCTTGCAACTCAATGGTTAAAGTACATAAGTTTAGTGAGAAAATCTCATCATAGCTTTTTCTTATTTTTAATATAATCTAAATAATAAAAAACTTATAGCTGAAAAAAATTAGAATAAAAAATCTTAAATAAATAACATGAACAAACTAATATGAAAACACCTTACAAATCAATTTTCTCTCTCTTAAATTCATATAAATAATAGGTGTTATATATATATAAATATATATTTGAATGCCACACAGAGGTATTAATGTTAAGTTAGGAAGCATGGACACTGGCACGGGATACGGGTACGACATGACACGGACACGGCGATACGGGAAATTTTAAAAAAATAGGACACGGACACGGCGAGGATACGGCTATAAAATAATAATATAATATATTAATATATATTAATTATTCAATAAAAAAATACTACATTACATAAATACTTCAATTCATCATCAAACAATTAAAATCAAACAAACTTATAAACAAAAATAGACAAATAGATTAAAAAAAATTAAAGAACCAGACTTATTTAGTCTTCTATATATATTTAGCTTAGATTTTAATCATAACATAGTATCATATAATTTTCATCCGAAATATCTGAATATACATCACTGCTATGAAGTGTCCGATACGTTTTCGAGGAGTGTCTAAGAAGTGTCCGAAAAGTGTCCAAGGAGTGTCCGAGAAGTGTCCTAAAAAGAAAAATGTCAGGACACGGGTACAAAGTGTCCGACACGTGTCCGAGTGTCCGACACGGTGTCCGAGTGTCTGACACGGGTACGGCACCCTCGGTGAAGTGTCCGTACTTTCTAGATGTTAAGTCTTTATAAAAACTACCAACTCTTTTAGATTTTTAGAAAACATTTCCATTTGGGCCTCTTTTGTAGTCCTGGTTGTGATACCCTCTATAATCAGACTTCTTAGGCTGGTTTTTTTTTAGCCCTTAGTCTCTGACTATGGGCTTTGAGCCTTGTTTGTAAATTCTGGTTTCTACTCACTTACTGAAAAGAAAAAAGGAAAAAAAAAAAAAACAACTCTTCTAGAGTAGTATCATCTATAAATTGAAAATTAGGTGGTGTTTGTCAGTTCCACTTCGCGACAAATAAATTGCATTGTAGATGAAAATACTGATGTTTTTATTTCTCTGTATTGTTATAAATTCACCTAAATCATAAGAGTACATGTCTCTGGTTGATTGAAACAAAAGAAAACATAAGATAATTTTGCTTTTATACAGACAAACATGCCCTATTGTCTTATCATATATACTAATGCCTCATTTTCTGTTTTTTAGTAAATACAAGTTCACTAAGAGATTTGCAATGTAGGCGTAATTGATTTCTAGCCATTCCATTTGTTGGTTGAATAAATTGGTTTGACTAGCCAATTCAATCACCTAGTGATGCAGGCATGTCAAAACTATTAAGTTGGTTCAAAGAAATGTGATGACCAGTCGAACACAGTATCTCTTTTGAGTATTGTGTAGAATCGGGATCAGATGACACTACTGTGAGAGAATACCCAACTCATTATCAGGTTCTGTTTTCGTCATGTAAGAGGATTTTAGTGCAAAAAATTGTAAAATTGAATCGTAAAAAGGAGTGAGATAGAAGGAAAGAAATAGATAGATGGAGTGATTAAAAGGGAGATAGAGCAAGAAATTGAGAGAGATGTAGAGTTAGAGAGAGAGAAATATTCCGAAATATATCGTAAGAGAGATTGTATTCTAGTTGATGCAAAGTTGGTTGTGAAACCCTTTGCGCAGTCACATTCACACTTATTTATAGGACTTTTATGAAATAACTTCCTAAATCTATGTAACGAGATAAAAATAGAATAAAACAAAATACAGAAAAACAAACACATAAACCATCAGCATTAACCTATCCGGTATGAAAGAAAATTGTCATTTGGTTTTTGGATGTGGTCTTGCAGATGAAGTAATAGCCCAAAAATGTCCATTAGATGGCGAATTTCTGAATGTATGAAGCCAATCTTGGGAGCATAAAAACTAAAATTTCTCCAAGTATGAAGCCAATCTTGTGAGCATAAACTTCTGTCCAAAAAAGTCAACAGTGTGACCTGCTTCCTTGTCATTACACAACGTACGTCTAGGGAAAGTCATGGAAACCCATATCCATTAGATGGCATTAATCTTCTATCATTCTTCTAAAACTCCGGAGCATCCACCTAGGTTTTAGAATCCAACTCCTCTTTTCATTAACATGTAAAAGATCATTAGAATAGCCCCATTAAGAGTGAATTGAAGACTCCTAAGAAAACACCATTAATGATGGGCTTTAATGCTATCTATGCATGAGGTGTAAACTCTGTATGCTCTGTTTTAGTAGACAGGCCAAATGGAGATGAACCCATGCATATAACCACTTGCTTGTTTGGCGGTGGAGATTTTAGTTAAATAAAGGATAATGTAAAGCTCACCCTTTAAATGTCCCTACGGATTAATTTGTATACACATACTTTAGAAGATCCTGTTTAACCCATAAAGATAATTTGTGACATTTTGCTGCTTGATTGCACCATCAAAGTTTTGTACTTTGAACACATTTTAGTCTACAATTAATAGTTTGGACACGTGAATTACTATACTAAACTTTTTGGTTAACTAAATGTAGAAACATTTCTTCCTTTCTCCAAATTGTGGCAATTTCTGACATGACATGAGAGCTTCTCTAATTAATGAGTAAATGGAAAAAATTTGAATGGATGTCAAGCCCCCTAGCCACCTATTTTCTTTTGTTAAATAAGTGAGCGAACTAAGTTAACGACTTCTCGATTCGATAGTAAGACGGCTTAGAAGTCGATAGTAAGACGGCTTTTCCTAAGTTGTTGTACTTTAGGAGGAAATATTATGAATCCAAACAGCATAGGAAAGAAAACATAAGGTATAATACAAGATAGAATGTCCCAACAACCAAACACAGGAGAAACTTAAGAGTGCTTAGTAAGGAAGCACTGGATACATGGCTAGGCAACAAAAGAAAACAACAAAAACAAACCATATATCTTGACTAATGCTATGTTCCTATGCCATACACAACCCCAATTTGCGGAATTAATAAAAATAAACATGAGCACTTGCATCGTAGAACACTAAGTAGCGAAAAAACACACATCATGAAACCTCAGTGGCGAAGCAGTTGCTGTTTGATCTTATCTAGTTTCGCCGTCACTTCTTTTATGTCACTCCTATCTTCTGGTACTTTTCTTGAACACTCCAACCCTAGTTCTATAATAGTTGCAAAAATACCTTGTGTGTCACTCATTTCATCTCCTCCTGTTGTCAACAAACCTCTGTCAATGACTTCTGTTATTCTGTTGGGAAATAATGCACTCACCCATTGCCTCAAACTTAATTCTTCAGTGAACATTTCATTTCTGGGGTTTTTTCTTGTGAATGTCTCCAACAACATTATTCCATAGCTGTAGATATCACCTTTAGTGGACACCCTTCCTTCTGAACCATACTCTGTGAGACATTCATTTTATTCAGGCATCGTCAAAATTCATCTCTTCATTTTTTATTATATAATCCATAAATAAAAAATAAAATAAAATACAGAGAAAAATAATTTATAACTAGTCATTGGAACTATACCAATACATATTTATTTATATAATGGAAAAATTAATGCAATTGTATGTCTAGTCACCAATCTTTATCAAGATATTCATATGATTGATGAGAACAAGCAACTTATGCCATTACAGCCATATTAAGAATATATTTTTAAGAAATATATAGAATAATAATAATAGTGGTCGGGAAGGGTCTGATTTTCCATCCATATATAATTTGATATTCTAACAATTTTGAGAAAAATAAAAGATAAAAAGAAGGTTATATATGAAAAGCATAATAAATAAGGTCGAAAACATTTACCTGGCGCAATGTAGCCGACTGTACCTAAAGTCTCCGTTTGTGTTGTAGTCTTGTTTTCAGCTAAAATCTTTGCAATGCCAAAATCACTCACACGTGCGACCATGTCATCATCTAAAAGGACATTGCTAGGTTTCAAGTCACAGTGGACAACAACTTGTAATTGACCTTGATGGAGATACTCCAAAGCTAGAGCAACATCAAGCATAATGCTGATTCTTTGGAGGAGATTCAAGCAGTAGTTGTGAGAATATAACCACTTCTCTAGACTTCCATTAGGCATGTATTCTAAAATCAAAGCTCTTAACTCATTGTTAGAACATGTACTTATGACCTTAACAAGATTCCGATGCCTAACAGTTCGCAGTACTTTGCATTCTTCTTCAAAACTTTTGAAAGCTTTCTCAAGTTGTAAGTTGAGAATTTTCACAGCAACATTCATTCCATCAGAAAGTATTCCTTTGTAAACAGCACCGAAACCTCCTACACCAATCAGGTTGGTCTCACAGAAGTTATTTGTAGCATTACAAAGCTCTTGATATGAAATCAACCTATGCTCCATTGCAGCTAACAAATCATTGGAAGAAGTCTCAGCTTGTGCTTTATTTTCACAATATTTTTTGAGCATCATATACAACAAAGCAATGAAGATTGACATCGATGCAACAATGGCTGGAAGAACATATTTGTAAGGAAAATGTTTAGTTCTTGAACCTGTGCATGGCGGAACCTGTAAATTAGGTTTTCCGCAAAGTGCTTCATTTTTCATAAAAGATTCTGCTGTAAAATTTGCGAAAGGACCTCCACTTGGAATCTCCCCAGATAGCTTATTGTAAGAGAGATTCAAATATTTGAGATGTGAAAGTGCCTCCAGAGACTTGGGTATGGAACCAGATAGGTTGTTGTGGGAGAGGTCTATGAAATCCAACGTTCTCAAGTTACCCAATGATTCAGGTATAAGTCCCGAAAATGAATTCCCGGAGAAGTTGATAGAACGTAAACTTTGAAAGGCTTCCAAAGTGCTTGGAATGTTACCTGAGATTTGGTTCCAAGACAAATCTATGATTTCAAGTGATTTCATTGCTTTAATGTTGACATCTAGGGTAGTTAGCGAATTGAAAGACAAATTCAAGAACCAAAGATTATCCAAGCTCCATAAACTCAATGGTATTGTCGAGTGCAATGAATTAGAATGCAACGACAACGTCCGCAATCCAGTAATATTTCCAATGCATGCAGGGATTGATCCAGAGAGGTTATTGTTATGCAGTCTAATATCTCCCAAGTTGTGCAAACTGCAAATCTCCTTTGGAATGGATCCTTCAAGCATGTTTTGATCAACGTAGAACTTTTGCAGCTCCTTCATACCCTCAATTGTAGATGGAATGGTTCCGTTGAAATTGTTGCCCATCAAGATGAGATAATTCAAGTTTGTAAATGAACCAATTCCCTTCGGAATCTGACCCATTAGTTGGCAATAAGATGCATAAAACATGAGAAGGGAACTAGAAAGATTTCCAAGCGAATCTGGCAAGATGCCGTTAAATTGATTATAATCTATATACAATTTTTCCAATGACTTCAAGCTTGTCAAAGACGTGAGAAAGCTAAGTTCCTGACTTCTCGGTTCTACAGTTAACCAGTTTGCCTGCAGATTAAGAACTTTGAGTGATTCTAAGTGGCCTAAACTTGGGGGTACTGTCCCAGTGAATTGGTTGGTACCTAGGTCTAAATCAGTGAGCATAGAAAAATTGGACAGATAAGAAGGGATGTTTCCAGTTAATTGATTTACTCCAAGGCTGAGAACTTCTAGATTAGAAAGCCCAGTAGTACCGCTCAATGAAAGATTTCCGGAAAAGTGATTAAATTCTAACCAAACTTGTTTTAAAGAGGAGATGTTGAATATAAATGGAGGAATTGACCCAGTGAGATCATTATCACCGAAATAAATTACTTCCAAACTTGGAACATTACGTATCTCATTAGGAATATTGCCATGAAACTTGTTTTCTTCCAAACCAAGCCACTTCAAGCTTGACATGTTAGCAAAGAAAGATGGAATTGTACCTGTGAGGTTGTTTCCTCCTAGATAAAGCTCACTGAGACTGGACAAGGTACTCAATTCTTTGGGTATGCTGCCAGTAAATTCATTACTTGGTATAGAGATGAGTTGAAGTTGTCGGCAATGTTGTAAACTTGCCGGGATCACTCCTTCTAAGTAGTTAAAATCTAATCCGAGTTCCTTCAAGCGACGCAAATGACCGATCTCGTGAATAAGTTGACCACGAAAATTGTTACGAGCAAGAATTAGCACCGTGAGGAAGGAGAGGTTACCCACATGGGGGGAGATGGTGCCATGGAGTCCAATGTAATGAAGGTCCAAAGACGTGACTCTCTGCTTGTGTCGGCGGCTACATGAGACCCCAACCCATTGGCAAAAGTTGGTTTTTTCAGTCCAGTTACTTCCCAAAGTGTTGTTGGGGTCGAACGTGATTGCGGATTTGAAAGCAATAAGAGCCAATTCATCGGTATAGTTTGACGAAAACGTGGCACGACAAACCGTGCACGACTGCAGTAGCTGAAGCACTAATAGCAGCAAGCCAATGCCAAACCTCTCCATCTTCAAGGTTCCAAACACACACAGTGAGTGCTTTAGAAAGAGAGAGAGCTAGCTAGTAGATTCGGTATATAATATATCATGACAACACTAGCATTCTGTACCACTGAACAAATTTTGGGACATTATTTTTACAAGAGAAGACTCAGTTTAACAGGGATTTATATATGCAACAGGATATCTCTGATTTTTGCTTTAAAAAAACCATATGCAGTAGTGGGTAAGTTTATTGGTTCCATCAGCTACATCTTAGGCGTGACGCATACTTGCTTGGACTAACATGAAGACTCAATTTCCAACTTCTAAATCTCGTAGTGGGTCAAGTTTATTGGTTCCATCAGCTACATCTTAGGCGTGAAGCATACTTGCTTCGACTAACATGAAGACTCAACTTCCAACTTCTAAATCTCACTGCTTAGTTGAGTAGATATTGGGTAAGGGGAGTATATTATATATTTTGACATACTCACTCAATAAAAATACATTATTTAATAAAATTAATTGAACGCTCTTAATTAATTAAAATGATTTATTTTTATTGATTGGACATATAATAAGATGGTATACCGATTTCACCCACCGAACACCTAGGATTGGACCAATTATATTTTTTGACATACTCAACTAATAAAAATATATTATTTAATAAAATTAATTGATTGCTCTTAATTAATTAAAATGATATATTTTTATTGATTGGGCATATAATAACGTGGTATACGGGTTTCAGCCACCGAACACTTGGGATTGGACAAATGTTAAGAAATATCTTTGAAAAATAGTGTGAAAAAGAAGATTGAAATATCTTTGGAAAATAGCGTGGGAAAGAAAATTCCGATTGGGCAAATGTTAAGAAATTTCTTTCCAAGATAGAGTGGAAAAGAAATTGCAACTTCTTGTAGTGTTCCTAGGAAGGAAATTAATGCTGCTTTCCTAAAGCAACCAATCAAGTTCGAATTAGTTTTTGATTTTCTAACTCCACTGCCCTTTTCGTACAGAAAAAATGTGGTCTATGTTTCCTCAACTTTTCTCATCTTTAATATGTGGCTTATAGTAGTGCGGTCTGTGTTAATGACCAGTACACCACTATGCTGGATGAAGGTGACAGTGTACATGGAAAAATAATGGAAATTTCAACACCAGCCAACATCAATCACTGTTATACGGAGAAAATTGACCTTCAAAATTATGCGTGTGTGAGAGGGTGGAAGTTTACCTGGTAAAATACTGTTAAAAGATTTATATATTTAAGTTACATATTTTTTAACAAATTAATAGTTTAAAATAGATAATAATTAATATGGTATCAGAGCAGATAAGATTTGTGTTCAAACATTACCGTTATCTTGATAATTAAAGTAGAAACACGTGTTGTACTAAAAGAATACCGTGAAGGACTCATACCCAACCCAATCAATTATTGACACCCTACTCTAATAGATACATACATTGCAAAAACCAGTCGGTCATACCCCAACCCAATCAATTATTGACACCCTTCTCTAATAGATACATACACTGCAAAAACCAGTCGGTCATACCCCAACCCAATCAATTATTGACACCCTTTGGTTGGCCGGTCACCTCTCTTTTACTATGTCCTCACTAAAACGGCTCAAAACCTTTTCACACCCTACAAAATGTTTGAACCAATCCAATAACTCATTGATTCCATCACTGCACTCAACCCTCGTTGCTCTCCACCAACCATCAAAGTTTTGCTTGAGGGCTTTGATGCATCCATCATGGATTCCACTAAAGCTGACCCCATTGAAAGAGTAGCATGGCTACAAGACTGCCTTGATAAGGCTAAAAACACCCAAAGGTAAATGTGACAAACCATTTAACAACTCATAGCTCACCTAGTTGGTTCCAACCATAGAGTTTCTGAAGAAATTAAGGAAAAAACCTATAAAGCACAGTATCTTAGAAACTACAACGCCACATGTTCATATTTGAACTTTGGAGCCAAGTCATCAAATCAACCATATCTCTCCCACAACCCTGACAAATTTGACTTGCTAAACATGCCCTTACCCTCTGTAGTCTATAGCGGATAGCTGGGCTCTCCACAATTATGGAGATCCAGACTGACGTGGTCCTCCACAATGTGGCTATGCTATACATGTTGCCCTAAACCTGCCCTTATCCTCTATAATCTATACCTACCCAAACCCAAACCAACACTCAGCCACCAAACATAACTTGTCCTCCTAACCAAATTCTTTCCCCTTCTGCCAAAAGTTAGACTGCAATAGCCCCACATAACACACCTTCAATGGTGTTTGAGTACATTGTGTGATGTATAAAATTATAATTGACAAATTTTGATGTCAAATCTATTACGATCGAGTTGTAATTTTCATTAATTTCTTGTAACGATCATGAAGTTGAAGACCAAGAGAAGATCAAGTGCATAAAGTCAGATGATTCAAGTGAGAACAAGTTCTAGTCATGGTAAGTGTGTTTGGACACATTACATTGTACACTAGAGAGGTTGATTTTGGAAAATATGGGTTTTAAATTTAAAATTTAGAATTTTTAAAGTACAACCAATTGCACTCATCTTGGGTCGGTCCCACTTAGTCAGACTATTCTGATTAATTAGGAAAGTTTCTTTTATGAAGATTTTGATTCCTACTCAACTTAGAACTTTAGGTAGTTGCATACATTGAGATCCATGAATTTAATTATGTATTAATTTGATGATTGCAAGTTTATGAGAAATTATAGACTTCAAAGTTTTCTTAAAAGTAATTGGAGATTTGTTTTGAGAAAGTTTTGAAAATTAATTTTTGGTAAAATCCTCCAAATTTGAAATCGCTGAAGTCTAAAATTGCTCATAATAGGACAAAAGATTCAAATTAATTATCATAAGCATGCATATTATAAACTGTAAAACCCTCAAGGATTTTAAAATATCAAGTGGGAGATAGGTCTTACAATACAAGGCCCCACAACCTTCATTATCAATCATAGTATGATGCTTTAAATTAATCCCCCTTCAGGGATAATATAAGCATGGAGCACACAAGATTGATTTCTCACTATCATTCCATTAGAATATTATTCTCATCAGAATGATAATATTTTTTTTGGATAAATATTGAGATCGATAATGGTACACACTTGACTTAGTATTTGTTTTCTTCAAAATGGTAAATGTTATTATTCTAGCGAGGTCGAAGGAAATTAGGAGTTACTCAGAGGGGGATGGGATGCCTAAGTTGAATAATGGGACAAACCCAACTAATTAGTGGGAGTAATACTCTCATCGGGGTATTACTTTTACAGTAATTAATATTCTGATTGTCATGGTTAATCGTTGAGGGATATATTTTGGTACTTGAATTATTACTTGATATTAATTCATTTTTCTTATATAAATATATGTTTTTCAGATTCGCCATGTAAATCCCATCAATCCTCTTGCTACTATTCTCAAAGATAACAAATTTACTGGTCCAAATTATATTGTCTGAAAAATAAGCTTGGACATTATCCTTACAGCTGAGGGGTTCAGTTATGTTCTCACTACACTATGCCCCGACCCTCCTTCTATAGATGACCTTCTTGAGGTTGTTGAAATCTATCAGAAGTGGCGTACAGAAGATGACAGGATTCATTGTTATATTCTAGCTTCGATGTCTAGTGTGTTGCAAGCCTAACATTCTGATTACACTTCTGCTAGGGATAGCATGGTGAACCTCAGGGAGATGTTTAGAAAAATTAGCAAGACTACCAAGATGGTTAAAGGAACTCTAGTTTGTGATCATATTCTTAAAATGATCAATTTTTCAAATGAACTGAAAGTCCCTGTAGCTGAATTAGATGGTGAATCATAGATAAATATGATCATTGCCTCACTGCCTAGATCATTCAACTTTCTTTAGTCGAACTACAATATGAATAAGCTCAATTTTACCCTAGGCTCAATTTTACCCTAGTTGAGCTTTTGAATGAGTTACAGGCTGCTGAGGTTATAATCAAGATGAAAGGCAGTAATTTTATGGCTCAAGTTGGGCCATCTAGATCTAAGCCTAAGGGTAAGGCGAAACAAAGAAAGTGGTCAAATAGGGAGCCATTCCCAAATAAGGTAGCAAGGAAGGGTAAAAAGGCATTGAAGTCTACCTCTAAGGGAGATTGTTTTGAGTGTATTGAGAAGGGTCATTGGAAAAGAACTACCCTAAGATAACAAAGGCAAATGTATGTTTGTCATTGAGGTGTGTTATGTGGTTGGATCAACAGAATTTCGGGTGTGTTGATTCAGTAGCCGCTAATCATATTTGCAATTCATTATAGGGTTCTAGGAAACCTGAAGACTCAGTGAAGGAGAGATATATTTGTGCCTATGGTCACAAGCTATAGTTGTTGTTTTGGCAATTGAAGTCGTTGCAACTAGAGAGTAGGAGAAACTTGATGTTAAATGATTATCTTTATGCACCAGAAGTTAGAAGAAATTTGATTTCTATTTCATCTCTTATTTCTAAAAACTATGTTTTTACATTTGAAAAAGTTTTTTCAATTAAATTGGATGAACATGTTATTGCTACTAGTGCATTGGTGGATGGTCTTTATTTATTAACTCCTAGATCTTATATTTTGCGTTTTAATGAGTTGAATGTAACAACAAAGAAACTAAGTTTCAAAAGAAAATGTGTTTCTTCTGACTCAATGTATCTTTGACATCTTAGATTAGGTCATATTAATCCTAATAGGGTTCAAATACTAGTTAAAGAAGGTTTAATACCTATTGAGGTAGAGGCACCTATTCTAACTTGTGAACATGTATTGAGAGTAAAATGACTAAGAGGTCATTTACAGCCAAATGATATAGAGCTATAGAACCATTGGAGTTAGTGTATACATATGTATGGGTACCTTTAACTATACAAGCAAGAGGAGGGTATGGGTATTTCATTAATTTTACAGATGACTACTCCAGGTTTGGATTTGTTTATCTGATGCATCATAAATCTGAAGCTTTTGGAAAGTTTCAAGAGTATCAGGAAAAAGTGGAGCAGAAATTATGTAGACACATCGAAACACTACAGTCAGACCATGGAGGGGAGTACTTCTTAGGACAGTTTAAGGACCATATGGTTACTGAGGGTATTGTTAATCAGTTGTCTGCACCGGGTTACGTTCAGCAGAATGATGTAGTAGAGAGAAAAAAAAGAACATTATTAGACATGGTTAGATCGATGTTGAGTTATTCAACATTACCTCATTCCTTTTGGGGTTTGGCTTTGGATGCAGCTGCTTATACACTGAATCATATTCCATCTAAGTCGGTACCTAAGACTTCTTATAAGTTATGGATAAGGCATAGATCTAGTCTGATGCAGTTCCATATTTGGGGTTGTCCTGCACATGTGCGAATAGGACATGTGACTAAGTTGGAAGCAAGATCAAAAGTGTGTTTGTTTGTAGGATATCCAAAGGAGACTAAGGGTGGTTTATTTTATGATCCTGAGGATAAGAATGTATTGGTTAATACCAATGTTGTATTTTTTAAGGAATATTATATTATAAACCACAGACCCAAAAGTAAAGTTATTTTGGATGAGATGTCAGATTCTTTTAAAGAACTGATAGCAGATGAACCAATCATAGATAATAAGACTGATGGAGCACAAGAGGCTATCACTAGTACACCTTCATCTTTTAGTACAACTATGCCCTGTCGAAGTGGGAGAGTCTCACGACAACCCATTTTGGCACAATCTTACAAGGTTATCCCAGATAAATATGAGTTGGACTCTGTGAACTATGAAGAGGCCATCAATGAAATGGATACAGGAAACTGGCAAGTTGCCATAAAATCAAAATTGGAATCTATGTATTCCATTCAAGTTTGGGAACTTGTAAATTGTCTGCTGGGATAAAATCTATTGGATGCATGTGGATCTACAAAAGGAAAAGAGGAATAGATGGTAATGTGGACACATATAAGGCAAGGCTAGTAGCCAAATGTTTCATTAAACATGAAGGGATTGACTATGAGGAGACATTCTCACTAGTAGCCATGATGAAATCTATTTTAACTCTTTTAGCCATAAATGCTCATTATGATTAAATGGTATGACATATGGATGCCAAGATGGTATTTTTGAATGGTCATCTGGAAGAGGACATCTATATGAAATAACCAGACGAGTTTGTGGTGAAAGGTTAGGAGCACCAAGTATGCAAATTAAAGAGATCCATTTATGGACTCAAGCAAGAATCTAGGAGCTGGAATATGCATTTTGATGTAGCAATCAAGGCATTTAGTTTTGATCAAAACATTGATAAGGCTTGTGTGTACAAGAAGGTACAAGATAGCATTGTGATTTTTTTATTCTTTATATTGATGATATTCTACTCATTGGAAATGATATGGGGGCATTATCATCAGTGCAAATTTAATTTTTTAGCCATTTTGACATGAAAAAATTGGGAGAAGCTAGTTGTATCATTGGGATTAAGTTTATATGTAATCGGAAGAAAATGATTGTTGACTTATCCCAAACTGCATATATTGAGAAGATTCTAGTCAGGTTTGCAATGAAAAATTTCAAGAAATATTTCTTACATTTCAGGCATAGAGTATCTCTTTCTAAGGCTCAATGTCCCAAGACGCCTGGAGAGGAAGAGGAGATGAGATAGGTACCATATGCTTCTATAGTAGGTAGTCTCATATATGCATTGTTATGTACAAGACCAGATATATGCTATGTAGTAGAATTTGTTAGTAAGTTTCAGTCTAACCCTGGTCGATGTTGTTTGCAGTTGCGCTACTTGCAATTTATAATTACCACTGGCAATAGAATGAATCCTTGAAGGATAGGGCTCTAAGATGAGGGTGTCGATCCCACAGAGACTGTAGGTATAACTCGCTAAAGATTGAGGGTTGGTTCTTATTTAAATCACAACCGGGTGTGGTTGTTTTCTTACTCTAATTTGAAAGCATAAAAAATAATTAAAATACAAAGTTAAGAGAAGGGTTAAGGACTAAGGGTGAGACTTCACCACTAGCCTCGTAGTATGCAACACTTCTACTAAATTGGAGGGATTCATGCAAATGTGTACTAAATGAAGTGTTGACAAGTCTCACATACAACGATGTCGCCAAGAAAATACATACACCTTAATATACTATAATCTATATTCAAAAAGCGTGATTTCCCTACCTACCTACTTACCTAATTATCTAATTACCTAAGTGTAGCTAAATCACCGTCTCTAAGCATGGACTATGCAAATCTAGCTATGCATTTTATAGTGAAAACTAGTCTCAAGCCATCACTTGTAGTCCTTGTGAAACTTACAAGTGTTTGAGGATCATGTGAGGAATTTAAACATTCTAAGACAAGAAGATAAATTACAAAACATAAACATGAAGAAATTGTAAACTTATATTGATACATAAGGCTTAAGGCAAGAGACATATATACAAAAATACATAAAAATCTCTAATTAATTGAAGTTATAACATAATTACAAGGTTAGAGTTTGTCAAAACCCTAGAGAATGATTAGTTGATCATAGTGGGCCGGAAGCTCTCCATAGACAGAGATGGTCCCATGTTCAAAATGGTCTTCAAGGCCTTACAAAGCCCTCTTTGATGTTTTCCTTCTCTAGAACTTCACTTTCTCTCTCTAGAATTCTATATATGCTCTCTATTACAAGAATTGTGATATATCATATTATTACATATTTTCTAGCTATATAACTGATCTAAGGCTCAAAATATCATAGAAATTCCATTCAAGGCTTTATCTAAGTAAAATTGGACAAGTGACAAGTGAAGAAAATATCTGCAGAATAATATCTTCTGCAGGTTTGGACGATGCATCAAAGTAGGGACTTTGATGAATCAAAGCTGCGATGCATCGAAGTGGGCACTTTGATGCATCAATCTTTTCTTCTTCTATTGATCTTCAAATCTTTAGCTTTCCGACTCTGGTCTTGACACACCATTCACTATTCCTTGATGTGGACTTTTCATAAAGTACGACAGGCCATAAGAATGTATTCTTATTGTAATAAAGGAGTCGAATTACGCCAAATTCAGAGTTTGAACCTAAAATCATCAAAAACATAAAAATACGTAAAAATTATACAATATGTGCAGCTACGGGATCAAAATACATAAGTAAAGGCGCGAGAATGTGTAACATTCAATACTTATCACACCCCTAAACTTAGATATTGTTAGTCCCTTAGCAATAGAAAATAAAATAAAATAAAGCAACTATTCTAATTTCGCTTTCGTGGGAAACACAGTTGCATTTAGCAAATGCAATTAGGCTTTTAAACCCCTAGACACGTCTAGTGGATGAGTGAAGTCTCATTGGGTTTAACACATTTGTTAAACTCACAAAAGTATGCAAAAATGATGGTCTGCTCAATCATCAACTAGAAAAGTGTGATACCCCAATTTGCACTCAAAATGACAAATGCAACAAGTATTATGGAGCTATCTGGACATCAATAGATATAACCATAAAAAATCAAAATTAGGCAATAGTCCCCACAAAATGGTCAGTCTGATATACATACAAGTGCAAACCCTAAAATCCTCTTTAAAAATGAACATACATTTAAATGTGTGGTTTATTGTCATTAATAGAGAATAAAGAAAAATTTCCATTCTTAGAAGAAACAACTTTCTGAAACGGATCACCAAAGCATAACACTAACTGCAAAAATATTTACAAATATTAAGCGCAATCGGTTGTGCAATGCCTAAGTTATTTAAGCTTTCTTGTAAGCCCATGTAACAGTGTTGGGTTAATGACTCCCAAACCGGACGGTTTTAGGGCATTGGGTGCAGAAACATCCCTCAGACTTAATAACCGTGCTCACTAGGCTACGAACTTAACTAAGCCAATTGTTTATTTATTGCTTAACCTTGCAGACCTTTTAGATGCGGACACTCCATGCTTCATGAGGCACAGAGGCCCGGTTTAATGAGTGAGAAGGCTTATTGCCAATTTTTGTTTCGTTTGTTTGTTTTCTTTTCTTTCTTCCCTTGTTTTTAGCTTTTGATTTTTCTAAAGCAATTCGTTCTTCAAGTAGTTCACATAAAAATAAATGTTTTCACAGTTCTCCAAACGACGCATAACCCACAATTGAATGCATGTGTGCATGTTTGTGCCGTTAAGGACAAATTAGGGAAAGAACTGTACAATAATCAAAGACTAAATAAAAATGTAGATTATTCTACCCTAACACAAATTTTCAATTTTCAAATGTCATGTTAAAGCTCCTAATTACAAGATGCATTTATCGATGACATTATGGGTATCACATCCTCAAGTAGAAGGACATCATGGAAAACATGAAATAAAAATACAATATGTACAAAAAATTAAAAACACAACCGGTGTATGCAAATCAGTGTATGCAAGTGTACCGTACCCCCAAACTTAAATTAAACATTGTCCTCAATGTTTAAACTAAGAAGAGTTAGAACAATGTTACCGGTGGGTTGATGGGTCTCAAAAAGTCAAAACATCAACCATGTAAGGGTAATGGGTACACGAGTACGCGGGTATGTGCCGGACAAGTAGGGTATCAGAACCTGCAAAAATACAAGTACATACCAACATAACATACTTTCACTGGAAAGTAAATAAAAAGAAAAGACAAAAATAAAGTGTAAAGACAAGGAACAATTAATAATATTCCATTAATTCAAACATGTGTGAGTACAAATGTTAGAATTTATGGAATATAAAAGAATTGCTTAAAAAGCAACAAAAATGAGTGCCAACAAGGCAATAGACATTTCAATGACTGTAAGTACATAAAAATAGAGCTGAAATAAAAAAAAATACAAAAAAAAAATAAGAACAAAAATAACTAGAACTAATGCTAAGGAGGTGGCGGTGGTGGTGCTGTAGAAGTGGAGGTAGAAGGATCCATGCCGAGCACCTGCCGGAGCAGCTGTTGGATCTGCGGCTAACCCGCAATAACTGCGTCCAGACGTGAATCAGTCTGCCAGTAGTGCTAAATGGCAAGGTCATTGTCTTGCATTAGACTAAGCATGCCTTCTCCAATAGTACCTAAGAAATCATTTGTCCGTTGGTGATGCTGGGCAAACTCCACCTGTAACTGCTGGAGGTTGGCACTGAGACACTTTAAGCCCGTGGCCAGATAGTTGTAATTAGCATGGCTCATGGCAGGAATGTCCGCATCAACCTCGGCTATGTCAGTGTCAGTGTTAGTGTCCTCCCCCTCAGGGGCATAAATATTAGGATCTCCCTCTTCAACCTCCGGAGCGACATTGGGAACAAGAAACATGTGGGGAAGCATCTTACTCTATCGCTGAAAGGTAAAGTGAGGGGGTGCCTCACTCATAATCTCATCAGGTAGAAGTTGGAAGTGCGCGTGGTGAAGTAAAGCCGTGACAAGAAATGGGAATGGTAGGCTAATAGTGGCCATCCTCGGAGTGGGCCTGTCAAAGAGCTTCTCCCATACCCGTGACATCTGGCCCCAAATAACAGCCAAAATGGAGAACCAAAAATTAGAATGAAGGGCAAACAAAGCCCTCAAGAAGTCACCCCAATGATCTAGTCGGTGGCCTAGAGGATGTGCATTTCGTTAGAAAATTATGTCAAAGAACTACAAGTTTCATAAGCACGAGGATTTAATGGTGTAGGAGTTGGTGGGAGGATCTGAAAAATGACCGCGACACATGCGTCGGATTATGAATGAAATAGATAGGTCGGAAGGAATGTTGGGAAATTGGTGAATTTCCTCTCCCAAGTGAAGGTCTTCGGGTTCCTCATACAGACACCCGATGCAGTCAGCAATGTCTCGGATGGTGATAGTATTAGCGACACCATCGATGATGGGGCGTAGTGTATCTGGGGTGTCAAGTTGGTAGGACATGTTCATGTAGAATACACGAACTAGTCGCGGGTAAAAAAATCTCAGCTACAGGTACCAAAAGCCCTAACAAATGGCGCTGAGTGAGGGTAGAGAGGGAGTACACTGCATATGGATCCTTAGTAAACTTATCAATGTTCACCATATGCTCAAGGTGGAAATCGCGGGTCACCCATTGATCCCAAGAGATGTCACGAACCGGAATAGGAGGGGCCTCATCACTAGCCATGGTACATGTGGCCACGAAAATATCTAGCTAAAAGTGAACCTGGCCACAAAGAATATACCAAAAATATCAATAGTAGTTCCTAAGCTTCGTCATCTTATTGCTAAACAAAACTAACAACTAGGCACATGTACCCCATATAGATACAAGTTAGAATTAAAAAGCATATCTCAGAAGGTTCCATTCCTGCTCATTCAACTTAATCACCCTAAAGAATATGCACAAGACAAGTATAAGACCCACAAAAATATAATACCAAGACTCTCAAATCCCACAACAAAAAGTATGTACAAAGGGAATACAGAACCCATAGCTAGTAAAGTGCTAGTAGAAATGGAAATGCTTGAAATACTCTCCTTGAATGCAAGGAAATGGATGATAGATGATAGATGATCTAGATGGTGGGGCTTAGTTGGCAGTTGCGAACAAGCAAGAGAAAGCCAAAAGTCGTGAGCAAAAGAGAGACAAATACGAGGAAAAGACGAGGGGTTCGAATATTAAGTGACTGCGTGTGCAGTTACGTGCTTTAGTGCGATGAATCAAAGCGGCTACTTTGATGCATCGTCGCTGTCAATGCATCAAGGTAGAGGTTTCGATGCATTGTCTATGTTGATGCATCGACCATCTATCGACACAAGGAGCGAAGGCTGTTGGAATCGGCAGGACAATGGGACTTTTTAAAGATTAATGCATCGAAGCTAATGTCGATGCATTGAAGCTGCGATGCATCGAAGTGAGCATTTCGATGCATCGAAGATTCCTTTGACTAAAAGTTCACAAAATTGTCCTAAGTATGAAAAGATTTAAGTTTCACCCTCAATTCAAACCTCTCACACTCAGACACCTCAAAAATATTTAGATACATTCCTTTTGGACTCAAAGGGTCACACGGAGCATGATAGGATCACAGAAATTGTTGCTAAATTTACGGTCTACGACGAGACGTGTACACAAGTTTATTCACATTAGCTACCCCAAACATTCGCTCTCATTATTGGAAGTGTGGTGAGATGCGTCAAAGGTATTCAACCTCACAGTCATATTTCCGAAGGAGATGTCCATCACCCCGGTACTATAATTAACGCAAGCATTAGTTCTAGCCAAAAGTGGATGACCTAGAATGATCGAAATATGCTTTGTAGGATCTTGGACAAGTTTGGCGTCAAGGACTTAAAGTTCACCAGGAAATAAATTTTGTCCACTTTGATCAGAACATCCTCAATTATCCCACGTGGTTGCCTCACTGAACGGTTGGCAAGTTACAACACAATGGTGGTCAGATTAAGTTATCTTAGCTCTAATTTCTGATAAACCGAGTAAGGAAGTAAGTTAACACTTGCTCCCAAGTCAAGGAGGGCCCTCTCGAATTCATGGTCACTAATAACACAAGAGACTGTTGGGGCACCAGGATCCTTAAATTTTGGAGAGGTTTTATTTTAGAGATTGAACTCACTTGCTCAGTTAATTGGACTTTCTTACGTACGTGGTTCCTTGATTTATGCTTTTTAGTGCATAAGTCCTTTAGGAATTTTGCATCAGAGAGAATTTGTTTTATAACATCTAGGAGAGGAAGATTGAATTTCACTTGTTTGAAGATTTCTATCATATCTTGCAATTTCTCTCCTTATTTCCCAAATTGAGAAGGTTCCCTTAATCTTTGAGGAAACGGAATAGGAGGTTCGTATGAAGCCTCTTGAATTAGAATAAATGAGAATTTAGCTTCAATGAATTTCTCCTTTCCTTTGTCTTTTGGATTATTAGAGAACTCTTTTAGATTTATAGGAATATCATTTGGATTAAAAATAGGAATGTTTGGATTTATTGGACGCTCATATTCTTTCTCCCTCATTTTGTCAACCGAATTTTCTAGCACTCTTCCACTTCTTAAAGTAGTAGTTGATTGAGCTTGTTCTTTGTCAAACTCAAAGGAATGAGAAACATTATCAATTACTTAAACTCCATTAGGGTTTGCCACCGTTTGGCTAGGCAACTTTCCACTATCTCTACGATTCATTGCATTAGCTAGCTGTCCTAATTGGGACTCTATCTTTGTAATAGATTGTGAGTGGGCACTGATCTTTTAAGTATTATTTTCAATATTACTGATCAGCGTTGAATGTTACACATTCTACCCTCTTAACTTGCATATTTTATTCTCTTAGTGATAGATTATTTTATGATTTTACTTCGTTTTAGTGTTTTATGTATTTTCAGGGTCTTAATGATTATTTCAGTTAAAACCATGATTTTGGGCTTTTAAAGATGACATCCAAGATGGTTAGATGAAGCCTGCATCAAAAGGATCCATTCAACCATTTATTTCAACTCAAATTAGCCCAAGGAAGAGGTCCAAAAGAATTACAACTGCTTAAGAAGGTTTCGGGCCTAAAGCCCAAATCTGCGCTTAATACAGTTTTAATCCCATTTTGGAAAATGGATAAGAAGTGTTATTTCTGAGCCTGAAATAAAATTAATTTTCATGGTTGAACGAAATTTGATTCTGCATACTTTTGTATTTAACGAAAATTTCATGAATCGGACTTCTAGTGGGTTAAAAGTTGGGCCGAACGTCAGTAGGAAAAATCCACCTGATTAGTGCTGCGGAAAAACCTAATTAATTCCTAATTGGATTAGGACTTTGGTGTATTCTCTTGGGGCAATAAAGTGGCGAATGGAAGGCTGTTTTGAGAGGGATTAGAGAGTTTAGAGAGCTTTTGGACATAATTGAAGATACTTTTACAGAGATTTCGAGTGGAGAACCATTGGAGAACGAAGTGTTACGCCTAATTCATGAAGATGATGCCTTCTTCCTCAACTGTTGAAGCTTATTCTTCTACCATTAGCGACTAGTTCATCCACTAGGGTTTTGATGTAGCCCTAACAAAGCATCAATGGTTTGATTGTTTTAATTATTGGGGACCTTTATATATATGCATAGATTATGTAATTTAGTGGATTCTTATTATAGAATTGAGCAATAAAAGTCTTATAAATTTAGTTTCAATGATTTCTTATCTTGTCTTAGATATTTGATTGTTGTTATTGAACTCAATCTCTCTTATTTTTTGTGATAATGAGAGCGATTATTACACAATGGTAATCACTGAATATATCATTAAAAGATTTTATGGATTATGCCTAGAGAAGATGAACCATACTGCACCCTAGATTAGAGTAGTTAGGCGGATGGCCCATGCCAATCGAAGATAGTCCATGACTTAGCCTTAATCATATGTTATCTTCTTAACGAATGAAGGTGAGCTTGTAGCCACCGACACCACTTATGCATGATGTAATTCCCCATAGTTAATTCAATTGACCACTGATTGTAGAGTTAGTGGTGAAGTCAATTACCCTAGATTTATCTCATATTATCTTCTCTCTATTTTTCTTTGGTTTATTTTATTTTTCTTTTTAATGAGTTTAAATCTAAAAATCAAATTTCTTCTCTTTACAAATTTAATTAAAATTAATTCCGTACTCCAACTCATTCAGACCATAATCCTTGAGGTTCGACACCCCTTTTGATAGCCCTATTCTGCAAGGAATTAGTTCTATTGCGAAGTGTGGTAATTATAATTGAGACGCACTAACACACGAATCAATAGAGGAACATCCTTGTTGATACCATTATGCAAGAGGAAGAATTCATTAAAGACATGGAGGAGGAAAGGAATAACAACCTTGTTCCTAGTGCTGCTGGAGAAAGGGCTAGATTGCTTAGGGAATACTATGTTCCTGAGACATACACCTCACCAGCTTGTTTTCAACTGCCCAATGTCACAGCACAGAATTATGAGATCAAGTCCAGCATTATTCAGATGCTACCATCCTATTTTAGGCTGACTCAAGAGAACCCTTACAAGCATCTAGATGAATTCATTGAAGTGTGCTCAACTACCAAAATTCACAACTTCTCTGAAGATGCTTTCAGAATGAGACATTTTTCATTCTCCCTGAAAGATAAGCAAAGTATTGGTTCAATTCTCTACCGGCAAGTTCTATCACAACTTGAACTTAGATGCAACAAGAGTTCCTTAAGAAGTATTTTTCGATAGGGAAGACCAATCAGTTTAGACGTGCTATCACTAGTTTCTCCCAACATGAGGGGGAACAATTTTATGAGACATGGGAAAGATTCAAGGACCTTCTTAGAAAGTGTCCTCATCATCAAGTTCCTAAGTGGCAACTAGTGTAGAGTTTTCATAAAGGGCTGACAGAAGCTAACAGACAGATGGTTGATGCGTCTTGTGGAGATACTTTTATGTTGAAGAGTGAAGTAGAGGCATGGACCTTATTTGAAAATCTTAGTGACAACTCTCTACAACATGTATCATTTACTCGTTCTAGCAGACCTGCCACTACAAGGAAGCCTGATAGGATTTTTAAGGTTAGTGCTTCAGAAGCTATGCGAACTGACATTGATCTAATGGCACAGAAGGTAGCAGCAATTATGGCTGCCAATCAAACTCCTTCTACTTCAAATTCTTCATTGCTAGGCCCTTGTGAATTTTGCTCTAGTCCGATGCATAATGTGAACAATTGTCCTTCAATGGGGCAATTTTCTGATGTTCAACATGAGTAGAAGAGAAGAAGAGAAGCTCCCTAGTCAACTAGTTGCTAATCCAAGAGGGATGTAAGCTTCCACAAGCAACCTACACCATGAGCAGGTTCATGCTATTATCACTTTGAGGAGTGAAAAAATAATTGATTACAAGGTGGGGGAGAAGAAAGAAGAAGAGAAAGTGATCACAAGTCCAAGTGCTGAAATTCCTTATGAGCCCAAGGCTCCTTTCCCACAACATTTCCTTGAAGCATCTAAATTGGAGAAATAAGGGGACAAGCTGTATGACATGATGGAGGTGTTTTGACAAGTGAAGATTAATTTGCCACTCCTTGATGCCATCAAGCAAATTCCTCCGTATGCTAAATTCTTGAAGGACTTGTGCACTTAGAAAAGGCTTTCTAAAAGTCATGTGCCAAAGAAAGTGATGCTGCCATAACAAGTGAGTTTTATAATTCAGTAGTGCACTCCTCCCAAGTACAAAGATCTTGGTGCATCAACTATCTCATGCATCATTGGGGAGCACCATGTTGATAAAGCTCTTCTTGATTTGGGTGCAAGTGTGAATTTGCTACCCTATTCAGTGTACTTACAATTAGGCTTGGAAGAATTGAAGATGTGCTCATTAAAGTGGACAAGATCTACTTTCCAGTTGATTTTATTATACTTGACACTGAGCTAGTTCACAACCCAAAGAGGCACATTCCAGTGATCCTTGGTCGACCTTTCTTGGCTACTGCCGATGCTTGTATAAATTATAGGTTGGGGATCCTGGACATTTCATTTGGCAACATGAAGGTTAAGCTTAATATTTTCAATGCTATTGAGAATCCTCCAAATTAGACTGATGTCTTCTTCATGGATTCTGCGGATGTGTCTGAGTCTATAGATGAAATAGAGGTGCAAGAAAAACAGAAGGAAAAGAAGGTGTTAGAATATTAATTTTCTACTATTGTGGTAAATTCTGTATATATTACACCATCCAAATCACTTCGGGGTAAGCAATTATTTGGAGTATCTGACAACTCCACACCATGGTATGCAGATATTGTGAATTATTTAGCCACGGGAAAAGTGCCACGAGCCTGGACCAAGCGAGAGCGTGATAGATTATTCTCTAAAGTTTATCATTACTTTTGGGAGGATCTAGAGTTATTTAAATATTATCTAGATTAGATTATTCGGTGGTGTGTCCCGGACCATGAGTTTCAACATATTCTCAAGTTCTACCACTCGTTAGCATGTGGAGGTCACTTTAGGGCAAGAAAGACAGCAACAAAGGTACTTCAATGTGGATTCTTTTGGCCTTTTCTATTTTATGATGCCTATGCTTTCTGTAAAACCTATGATCGTTGTCAAAGATTGGGTTCAATGTTAAGACGAGATATGATGCCAATGAGCCCCATTCTGGTGGTTGAAATTTTTGATGTTTAGGGAATTGATTTCATAGGACCCTTTCCACCCTCTTTTGGCTACGAGTACATTCTGGTTGGTGTGGATTATGTCTCCAAATGGGTGGAGGCTATTACAACTCAAACCAATGACCACAAGGTGGTAATCAAATTCTTGCACGAGAATATTCTCAGCCGATTTGGAATTCCTCGAGCCTTGATCAGTGATGGTGGTTCTCACTTTTGCAATAAATTCTTGAGAGGTTTGCTTGCTAAGTGTTCAGTGACACATAAGGTGGCAATGCCTTACCATCCTCAGACAAGTGGGCAAGTAGAGCTGTCCAATCGAGAAATTAAGCATATTCTTGAGAAGACAGTAAGACCAGATAGAAGAGATTGGTAATTACGACTAAGTGAGGCACTATGGGCGTATCGGACTACTTACAAGACTCCTATCGGTATGTCACCATATCGGTTGTTATATGGGAAAGCATGTCATTTTTCAGTAGAGATCGAGCATAAGGCACTCTGGACAATCCGAAAATTCAATTTCGATGCAAAAAGAGCTGGAGAAGAGAAAAAGTTGCAATTGAATGAATTGGAAGAATTCAGATGTGATGCTTATGAAAGTTCACGAATTTATAAAGAGAGGACGAAGGCTTTCCATGATCGACATATCTCACGGAAGTCCTTCTCTCTAGGTGATAAAGTATGACTCTTCAATTCAAAGATTCGGTTGTTTCTCGGGAAGTTACGTTCAAGGTGGGATGGACCATTCCAAGTGATTTTGGTTTTTCCTCACGGTGCTGTGGAAATTCAGAGTTTTTGAGATAATACTTTGATAAAAGTTAATTGGCAAATATTGAAGCATTGTGTAGAAGGATTTGTGCCAACAAGAGATGTGGAGTCCGTCGACTTGACGGATCCCGTCTATCCGACTTAATCCCTTTAGAGAGTTGATCGTCTCTTACGGATGTTAAATTATAGGATTTATATGTATTTCTATCCTTTAATTTCTTTAGTTTTCTTTAATTTTAATTTTTAGTTTATGTTTTGTTAATTTTTCTTTCAATTTTAGTTGTGTTTTCTTTGAATTTTTGATGTATAAGTTGCTTCCAAAGGATGCCAAGAGGTGTACCAAGGTCTTTGAACTCAAGACGGGTTAAAAAATGAGCTCTCGGTCGACCTTGGGCGATAGAGACTCCAAAAATACACGTCCTGGTCGACCTTGGGCGATGGAGGCATCAAGAGGGGCGATCGATCGCCCATTTGAGGGGGGATCGATCGCCCCCATAATTTTTCAACTTGGGAGGACCAACAAAGGGGCAATCAATCACCCCATCCAAGGGGGATCGATCCTCCATGCCCAAAATGGGCTGTCCAAAATTTTGAGGTCTATAAAGACCCCCTCTCCAATTATGATGCTACTACTTGTTCTTTTGACAACTTTGGGATCCAATTTGACTCCTACTTCAACTGGGAATATATTTTATTCAATTGGTAATTATCAAACAAGTATTCATCATTGATCATCATCAACATCAACATCAAAATCGGATTGATCATCACTAGTTCTCAAGAAAACTCTTACTTTCTCAAAGTTCTTCATCAAAGTAAGTAGAGTTTTTATTTTGCAAAATTGTGCCAATATTTTTGAGGGCTTTTGAAGATCAAGTTTGGGG
Organism: Cornus controversa; assembly: GCA_026545225.1. Classification (NCBI taxonomy): domain Eukaryota; kingdom Viridiplantae; phylum Streptophyta; class Magnoliopsida; order Cornales; family Cornaceae; genus Cornus; species Cornus controversa. The sequence continues at coordinate 24,838,729 of CM048845.1, read as the reverse complement.
GATTGGTGGATTGAATTGTTCAATTTGGGGTGGAAAAATTTCCGAAAGAAGAGGTTGAAGGAGAAACTTTTATTGTGCACACCAAGTGTTTGATTTAATTCATCAACCAAGCTTTTTCTATTTATATGGCACCAAAGAGAGCAAGTCACCAAGGTGCTTCAAGATCGCGCAATCCTTGCCGAGCAAGACATGATCCAACACCCGTTTCCTCAAGATCTCACCGACATGGAATTCATGAGAGATGGCATCCAAGAGCCTTGAATTTTGAAGCGACGTTTGACATCACCAAACTGTATGCCATGTTTCCCGAGACATGATGGGGGATTTTTGACATCCATCATCGTCGGTCAGCTTCGATTTTTGTTCCATTATCTACTACTATATACCCGAGGCTCGTCAAAGTCTTCTATCAGAACTTAATGCCAATACCTGATGAGCGGGGTGTGCTTATTTCTTCAGTGAATGGCACATGAGTTCAGGTTGATATGTCTTCGATTGCTATTGCCATGGGCTGTCCTCATGAATGTTCGACTGATTTGACCAATATCTACATTCCTTTACCCGATGATTTGTCGGTGGGTAATTTGGTTGCACGTTTGTGTGCTAACCAATTCTTCAAAGTCTTCTACGCCGAGTCATTTATGGTTCCTTGATTTTGTTTTGTACAAGAATATATGTCCCATTCACTACAAGAAAATTAGTCTTTTACGACAGGCCAAAACTGCCTTAAATGACTTCTTAAGGCGCTCAATGGCCTGTCCTCTATTAAGGTGTTACGATTACGAAGTTTTTTTAAAGGCATGCGGAAACTTTTTTAACGGCATTCAAAAACTGCCTTTAATAATTTCATAAACGCCTTCAAAAAATTTTTTCAAGGCGCATATAGAGTGTCTTAAAAGTTTCATTATTCAAGGCGGTCAATACATGCCATAAAAATGTAATTATTTAGGGCGGTCCGTGGTTGCCTTAGAATCTTAACTATTAAAGGCGGTTAGTTGCGGCCTTAAAATATTAATTATTTAGGACGGACTATGCTTGCCGTAAAAACTAATATTAAGGGCGGCTTGTAACCGCCTTAAAATCTAAATTAAAGGTTTTTAAGGGCAGCATTGGCCCGCCTTAGAAACTAAGATATTTAGGGTGGGATTCGCCCGCCTTAGAATCTAATTATTAAGGGCGGGCTTATCCCGTCTTAGAAGCTAAGTATTAAGGGTGGGCGTAAGCCACCTTAGAAGCTAATTATTAAGGGCGGACTTGGCCCGCCTTAAAAGGTCTTTTTTTTTTTTTTGAAAATTCATTTTTCTAATACCTCATTCCAAAAACCTGTGAAACCCAATCCAAAAACCTGTGATGCCATACAATACTAACATCCAATTTGCATCCGAAGCTAAAACATTCAAATGAAAGTCAACCCAAAAACATAGTTTGAATAACTTTCATCTCAACCCAAAAAGTATGTGCTTATCAAATATCTAATTTGCATCCAAGCTAGCACATTCAGCATGCTTAAAATTACAACTATTAACAAATTATACAGTGAACATTTAAAAGACATTCTAGCTACAAATGAACTTAAGCAAAACACTGAACTTGAAGACCGAGAGGCAATCGAAGCAAAATGGAGCAAGTACAACAAGAGAGAAGGCTACTGTTACTGCTACTGCTATTGCTACTGCTGCGCTGGTTCATTATCCTGGGATTTAAAGAGAGAGGGTCAATGGAGCAAGTACAATAGACAAGGCACAAAAAATATCAATATATAATGAAATGAAACACTGAATGCGTCCCCTGTAGTAAACGTTCTTTAGAGTTAGTGACTAAAATTGAAGTTTTGACCTACTATGATACATCCATATATTTTTTTAAAGAAAAAATAACTGAATAAATATAAATGCATGGGTTAAGATTTCATTTTACTAAAAAATATTCAACAGGTCTCCTAAAAAATAACTGAATAAAAAATGAAGTGTTGAGTTAAGATTTCTTTTTTACTTTTACATGCTTACAATCCACGTGCCTCTGACACTCACATCTGGTCATGATCACTAGCATATTATTGTATAATATAAGGAAAACAGCATAATAGGAAGTTTTAGGTAGTTGGACTTTTTTATATGAAAGAGATATATAATGTCAGTAATCATGTCAAAACAGGTACCGAGTTCCCATCCATGCAGCACAACCCTCAATCTTTAGTGTGAACTTTTATTGATGTAGGACAGAATTGTCGACAAACCTGTTTTGACTCGAAGAAACCCATATTTGATCAAAAATGACCCAATAAGCAAAACCCAGTGGCTGAAGACTATAGGATGAGAACAATTTGGAGCAACCAGTCATATATAATTGGAACTCAAGAGAATATATTGTTGTTTAGTGGGTTCGAATACTTCACAATCTCCACTGGTAAATTTTTTATGTTGAAAGCGGTCCTAGGTGTTTAGTGATTTTGTGTATATATACTTAATATGATAATATAATGTCAATTAATATAGATACAAAAAGGAAATGTAAAACAGTCTTAATCTCAAATTTGTTATGAGAACTGTGGAAGGATTGAAGAGGATGTTTCCCACAAGATTAGAGTAGGTTGGATGTAGTGTTTAGTGATTTTGTGTTTATATACTGAATATGATAATATAATGTCAATTAATACAGATACAACAAGGAAATGTAAAGCAGTCTTTAATCTCAAATTTGTTTTGAGAATTATGGAGAGATTGAAGAGGATGCTTCCCACAAGATTAGAGTAGGTTGGATGTAATAAAGAAGTCTTCTGAACCATTTTGTGATTGTCGAATACCCAAGGAACTAAAGGATAATTGTATCAATAGCTACGTGTTCAGTCATGCTTTACACTACATGATGGTGGATAGTTAGAATATGTTTATAAAATGACTACCCCTGGGAATTTTCTCGGTAATTGCCTGGTGCATGTGGGATGGGGGACTGCATGTGCCCAGTGGTGGATTATGGGGTACTAAGAGGTCCTCACCACTATCATTGACAAAAAAAGAAAAAATAGGAGGATGATAAAATGGATGAAGTCATACAAGTAGGTACGTGAAAGATTCTATTTGTGAGAAGGTAATGGCTCCATTTGAGACCACGAGACTCATTTAAGATGGTTTAGTAAGTACAGTGAAGATCGAGGATTGATTACAAGAAGGACCACTATTGGTCTATAAAGTGCAAGGACCTATAGGGACAAGAGGAAGGCTTAAAGGAAGTTGGGTTGAGACAGCAGGAGAAGACATGATGGTCTATGGTTTGCCTGAAAATATGGTACCTGATCACGTTGAATGATAAGTAGTATCTGTGTAGCCAATCCCAAGTGCTTGGGATTGTCTGTTGTATAAGTTCAACACATTCTATATACCTCATGTTATTGGACATGTGGCTTGGGGAGCTTCATCTAATGTAGGTAGCTTCATTGGCTTTTCTCCAGGGTGCCTGGCATGTAAACTTGCAGGGTGAAATCTGGAAGTCTTAAACTACTTGCCTGCGCCTTTTGTATATAAAAAAATTTTCATCTTCAAAATCCAGACTGACTAAGCAATGTGAGAAGCTTTCAATGAGACATTTTTACCATCCTCGTATAGAGGAAACCTTGTGGTAAAGCTTCCTTTCCTTTCAAAGAGAATGGCATGCATGATCTCAAAACAGGATCCTATATGGTGTGAAAATCAATATGTAATCTGTCACAAGTTAATTTTCTTTCACAATAATTTCATTTGTTAGCAACTTTGATTAATCTATGAATTCTCATCGAAAAAATTACTTTCTAGCTTAAAGTTCAGAGGTGTTGTGGTGGCCTATAAGTTATGGGTGGGAGCTGAGAATGACAATTTAGTTGCTGCATCACCCAATCTCAAGTAGAGACACATTTTGCTTCTCCACAAGTTTGATGTGTAGTTATCTGAAATTTTTATGTTATTGATGTACCATATGATATAAACATGAAAGATTTTACAATAATGCGAAATGCATATGAGGAAGTGCATTGTGCAGTAAGCCCCATTTTCTATAAATTTTGTTGATTATATGTTCTTTCTATTTTTTCTTACTTTTATTTATTTTTTCTTTTTCTTTTGAGGAGTATTGGTGTAAAAGGTTGCACCCCAAAAATGTATGTGAAAAGGTTTACAGGCAACCTCCCCTGCGTGATTCTCTGAAAAAGGGTAAGCTGAGAAAGCAAGATTTTGCCATCACAAAACAGAAAAGTGTTCTTCTATAGGTTGCAGATTCTATTGGCAAGAAGATCCAGTATAATTGCCCTGGTTTCTTGCTTAATAGGCGTCAGGTGCATGATACTAAGAACTCTTCTGAAAATAAGCAATTCTCTCCATTTTAATTTATTGTTGTGGGCTCTTTTGTGTTCCCTTTCTTTTTTTTCCCTTCAATTCTTGTAATGCATTTTTGGTTTCTTCTTTGGACACACGTTGAAACATCTTGTCTTCTTGAAAATTATAGTTCTTGCCTAAAATTTTTCCTTTATTTTACGTATTCTAAAAAGTACTTATTAAATGTCAAACTACGGAAAGTGAGTTAGGTTTGATTTACAAATCTGGTGATTCTTAAGCATCTCATTTTGGGATAGTGACTAGAATATGGGACCTTATCAATTAAATCAATCGTATGACTTACAAAAATATTAAAGACATATTCTATATGATCAGGATTTACTTAGAATTTACTTCAAAGAGTTTATGGAGATGAAACTTTAGAAAAATCTAGGATAGACATTATTTTATTTTGATTTGTTTCTCCATTTGTTTAATTGGAAACAACACCGGTTCTTGTCAAATTAACAACGCAGAGACTGTTCAATTGTATGGTTTATGCTTGTTACCCTTTGAAGTAGATTTTCCAACTTCTAGAAACTGTATTAGCAACTTCGTATTAATGGTTGTGAACATTTCCTCGTATTATGTCATTGCCATTCCAAAAATGACCCAGATAACACAGCAACAAGGGGCCTCAAAAGTGCATTTTTAACAACCTTAACCCCTTTCCCATGCCTCTTGGCATTTAATTTAACAACTGAATCCGAGAATACTTTATGTCCAGAGAATTCCTACAATTTTTCCGAAGTTCCTAGGCCCAATCAACTTTAAAATCAATCCAGGTTCATCCTTTTCAATCCGCAAACCATACAACCTGTCTTTAACCTTTTTAAACCTACTCCTACAAGTTCTCGACAACCTTAGCCCAACAAAAAAGAAAAATAACATAGGAATTCCTAGTATTGTCCACTATCAGAGGAACTCTTGGTTTTTATTAATTATAACTAGACCTCTTATGACCATTGAAAGTGCCTAGTCTTTCTTGTCTAGTGCGATTATTCACCAAAAATGTGTTGGAGATTATGTAGTGAAGAATACATGATTATTGGCTTCAACTTCCATTGTTGCTATCATGCTTCTATTTTCTTGTTAATTTTAGGTAACCTTGCCTCACCAATTCCCTCACCCCCCAGGTCAACAGATATCTTAAAACTGTACACACAGCGACAAATCCAGCAAATGTAACAGAACACATTATGTATGACATTTTATGTACAAATATGTATACAAAATGAGGCAGTTGCACTACGGAAAGGGTCATTACTATAGCTCATCTAGATGCTTTGACAACTATGCCTCATTTCGACAACATTAATAAGTTCTTCAAAATTACTCTCTAATTGGTTCAGTTATTTGTATGCTGTGAACAAAATAAAGTTGTCAATATTCTATCAGCAAATAAATAAACAAATTCTTTTATTTTCTTTTTTTTTCGTTCTTCTTTTTTTCTTTTCTTTTTTTTGCCGAAAGAAGGAAAAATAGGAAGAAGCAAAGAAAAAGCCAAAAATATGTAATTTTCTCTATTAACTTCCAATCCTGCTACGTAGCATATATAATCAATTGCTTAAAACCTAAACTTCTAAGTTAAGATATAATAAAAATGCTTAGAGCCCTTCATCATAAACACTAGTGAAAAATATACAGTTCATTTGCATGGATAGAGGAGGGAAACCTTATATTAATTCCAAGGGTGAAAAATGACGAGCCATAGCCACGCACACGTAGTACTTCCTGCCCTTCATATTCCCTGACACTGGATTTGTTATCCTTCTGCAAACACAATTAAGCAAAACAACGTACTGTTCAGTTCTGGACCTTCTGGTCAATAGCCTTAAGACTATGAACTCAAAAAATGTCAATTCATGAAATGCAAGAAATAGGCTCTTGACACTCAAAAATAAACTAAAGAAATAAATAACGTGAGAAATTTTGCAACAAGATAATATCTGTTGCTGCAAGCATAGTAACACAAGCCATTAGCCTTGCTAAAAGGCAAGGTCATTTGATAATATCTGTCAATGCAATGCTGTAATGGAACTCACACAGGTATACTTGTTTTTCTTCCTCTTTGTGTTGCTGAAAATGTCAAAGTAAGGAGCATAAATAATATTTCTTTTGCATGAGTAATGATTCCTAATTTCCTATGTATTCATTTATCTCTAGCATCCGTCCGAGCCCTTCAAATCTGAGTGCCAAATGCGATACGAACTTGGTCTTCTTTTATATTCTACCAGTTATACTTTTTGTTGACATTTGTTGTTTAGTTTACTGGGCATTAATTGAATCTGGTTCCCTTAATTGATATGTCATTTGTTTATTTCATTTTAGTGGTTTGTCATTTTTTTTAGTGGTTATCCTACTGCTCGTTTTAATTTTCTATTAATTGAGATTTATTTATTTATTTTTGATGTGTGAAATTGGCAGTGGTCCACCTAGATTTGAAGGAGATAGGCCAAGGTTTGGTGATCGTGAAGGATATTGGATACTGTGGAGGTCCTAGAGGATTCCCTGGTGAGTTTGGTGAGAAGCTAGGGAGGAGCTCCAGCTGACTACCAACCTTCATTTAGGGTAATTTTTCTGTTTGGTTATCGTTATTAGTGTAATTGCTTGTTGCTTTGTGTATTTTTGGATTCTAAAGCTAGTATATTTGTTCCAAGATTAAATAAGAATTTTTTTGGGGGGCAAGGAAAATAGGAATATTGAATTATGGTGTAGCATAACTGTAAGTGTCTGGAAATATAACACTCGGATAACTTATATAGTAATATCCACTGTTGATAAACAAAGATCAAATGTAATAAACAGGATAACTTCTTACTTTTATTTTATTCTCTCCGGAAAAAACTCTCCTCTTTACAATGGGGTCTCTCTCTTTTTATACTACTTCCCGGAGCATGAGGTGGTAGGGTAATGATGACTTCGTCTTTAATTCTTATCTTCGGTTGTATTTATCTTGATCCTTGATGAGTAGATCGTTCCAATCTTCTGGAGCAGGAGATGGGGGTTCGGGTGTTGTGTAAGAGTTTTATTGGTCCATGTGTTATGCCTAAGTGGGGTATGCCCTTTTTATTCTGGACCAGCCCATCATGGGTAGGGTTGTCTTTGATTTGGGCCTGATCAGTCTTGTGGATTCTGGCCCAGCCCATCCTTGGTACGGTTGGGTCTGATTTGGGCCTGATCAGTCTTGTGGATTCTGGCCCAGCCCATCCTTGGTACGGTTGGGTCTGATTTGGGCCTGGCCCCTTCTTTTATTTCTTTTGGGCCGTTTATTTGGTCCACAATAACCTATTGAATTATCAAAGCTTGAGGAGGCATTGCTGACAAATAGGGCTAGCCGGCTAGGAGTTTCCATGAATTAGAGGATGGTCTAGATTCATATTCTTAGACTTGCACATAAGGTGCATGTTATATTAGGTTGTTCTACTATAAATGCAAGTATTTCTAGATTGTTCTTAAAAGACAATCTTGCTTAAATACAAACAATGTAGATATGTGTTTATTCCCTATCTTGGTGGCTGCCTTAACATGAGTGCTTGTAGTCAATTTATTTTCTCTAGAGGGAAGGCAGTTTTTTTTATATGTTTTGGTTGTGATTTTCCTACTCATTATAGGAAAAGAAGCACTAATGCTCCTTTTTTTCCAGTTTCACATTTCCATTCCACACTTGCTCTATTAATCATATGTAGAGACTGAAACATCCATAATACTGTAAATAGAGAGAGAAACTAACCTTAGAGTTGTTTTCAAAAGAACCAAACATGCCCTTAACAGATTGCTTTCAAAAAAGTTCTATATATCTCTTGTAGAGATACAACGACAGAAACAAGCAAAAAGCCCTAAAATACGATTATCCCTAAGGCCGAGCTGCAAGTAAATAAATATTATATTTTCAGTGTCAATAGAATTAGATATTCAAATATTATATATTATATTTTTAGTATCAACGGAATTAGATATTCAAATATTATACTTTGGAATACTTTCTGATCTTGATAAACTTGCTAGGCCATGCAATTGAATTTCCATGAGCTTGCCCAAGCAAATAAAGGCCGGAGGGATCTGCCCTATACAAGGGAGCTTCAAATTCAAAGACAAAATTGATCCACACTTTCCAACAATCAGAACCGAGTGGTGCATCACCTATGAGCGTAGAAGGATCTGAGGAAACAACTTCACCAGTAGCAACAAGTAATCCTGTCCCATTGTAATGGAATAACTGGAAATCTTTTCTTTCAACATTTTCAGTAGATGGGACACGTGGTGAAGCATTGGGACAAGATTGGTTATTAGCATTCTGTGTCTGGCATGAAAAAAAAGAATAATAATTATGACAAAGCATTTTTAATAGAAATGATGACAACGCATTCTTATTTTCACTTACCAACAATGATCTAAACTCTTGCATTTGTTCCCTCATCTCTTCCCTCATTTGGTCCCTCATCTCTTCCCTCATTTGCTCTCTCATTTCCTCCTTCATCTCTTCCCTCATTTTCTCCTTTTCAAGTCGCATTGCTTCCAACATTTGCTCCCTTTGGTCCCGCATCATTGCTTCAAATTTCTTTTCATATCTTTGGGAATTTTCTTGTTGTTGTGCTTGGGTTTTCAATTTTATAGGTGTTACCCCAAACCCAAGCCCTCTCACTCTTCCTCGATGTTCTGAACCAAATACATGATTGATCGCATCGTCATGAATTCCTGAACTTTGAGTCGTTTGGGAATATGTCTTAATTATTTCCTAAAATTCCATAATTTAAACACACTCATTAGTAATTTAATATAATAAATATAAATGATTAACTTAAATTAAAAAAGAAGCATGTTACCACAGTCTCCTTGACTTGTTCATTTATGGGCTACCCATCCTTTCTCATATGCGCTTTAATCCACACATCCACCCTTGAAATGTTATTGGGTGTGTCAGACTCTTTTCTCTACATACCCAAACATGCACGTTTCAATTATTTGTGCTACTAAATCACAAGAACTAGGGTTAGCATTAAATAAGTGAAGAAAATAAACATTCATTATTACCATTGAATCTTCTGATCGAGCATAGCCTAATCGGCTTGTTGTGTGTGGGGTAGTTATTTTGCTCCTCAATTCTTGTTTTTGTTTTCTTTCTTTCTGTAAATACAAAAAAGTTGCTAATTTATATAGGTCATGAAAATATATATATATATATATATATATATATATATATAATTAAAAAGTGCATATAAAAAGTGCATATAAATACTCATAGCATGCTCCTCCGATAATCGATTAGCAACAAACTCTTGCCACTCATCCACTGAATTTATATTATCGGGCTTCATTAAGGCAATGGCTCGTCGATTATTTCTCATGGACAACACATTATTTGTTGTATTTGATTTGTGATTGCGCCACGCCTTTCCCATCAATCCAAATGATACGCTTGCATGACAATCGACAACATCGAATCTTAGTTGCAAATATATATCAAATTATCAAATAAATATCCTACTATCATAAGGATAACATGTTTTTATTCTTTTAATAGAGAATCAGACACATCCTTCTACTAGCAAATTAGTAAAAATAAAATACCTTTATAATATCCCATAATTCTTGTAATAGAGAATCAGGCACATCCTTCCAGCTCTTAATTGTTATGGGAACCCTCTCACGTGCTAGAACCCCAAGGCAAGAACTATACCTCTTACTATTATCACCAACTAGCTGCCCCCTTTCATTAAAATCCACAACTAGGCGCTCATTTGGTGTGGATGCTATCTTGTACAGTTGAGACTTTCCCCTACCCTTTCTTTTCTTTGTATTTGATGTAGCCTCAATGGAAGGTCCTTGAGAAGTAACGGGATCGGGTGAAACCCCACCAACTCTAAATTGATCGCCTGAAGGTGTCCTTGGAGAGTTTGAACCCCCGTCAAAAATGCGTACAACTGAGGGTGTACGTATCATTGCAGCCATAACTGCTCGACGATTTCGTTCTGCACGTGTCTCACACTGTCTAGATGACTTCATTCAAGTACATGCATTAAAAGAAGAAGAACATTAAAAATACACATGTTTAAAGTTGATACTTAAATCAAAACAATCAATTTAAGATAAAACAACATTAAGTAAGATTGATACTTACTTCAGGATGTTCAGACATAGTAAAAATCTTTAGATGACCTGTAATCTTATCAAAGGAGTAATAATTCAGTTTATATTGGAGGCACCACTATTGATTTAGAAAAAGAGCACCAGAAACAACATATTACCAGTTTAAGAAGGAATTTAATGCAAATTTAGATAGGTACATAATCACAACCATTCAGTTTCATCAAAAAATATATATTCTACAAGTAACCAATTACAAACCAAAAAATATAACCAAGTAACCAAATACCCATTTGAAAATATTCTACAACGTTATGCCCTCACAATCAACTTGTACATGATGTTTGCCATCATCAAGAATTTCACATTCAAGTCTTGATATATCTAATGGAGCATAAGGCATATAAGCATTCTCTTCAAAAGTGTCCAAGTCAATTTTGCCTCTTGGTGGTACTTTAAGTACCACATACCAACTGGACGTTTCAGTATCCCTAGAATAAAACACTTGCTTAGCCTGTGACGCAAGGATAACTGGATCACTTTCAAATTGACTTTGACCTTCATGAAGGTTCACCAATGTAAATCCATCTTCAACTTTGATGTCGTTTTTAATATTTGCCCAGTCACAATGAAACAACGGTACTTGAAATGAGTAGTTGTCTAACAAAATTATATCTTTCAGAACACCATAGTAAGATATTTTTTCAACAACTTGATTTGTGTCTCTTGCACTAGATCGACATATAGTTTCAGCTTCAATGGAAACACCACTATTTTGTGTGCTTCTCTCGACATCCTTGATGTGAAATCGATGGCCATTCACAATATAACCAGAATAAGAAATTACATCGTTTCTTGGCCCATATGAAAGCCCCTTTAGCGTTGTTGACACATTAGTACTAGCATTAATCATGGTTTTGAACCATGAACTGAAGGTCTCCATGTGTTTCTTTTGTAGAGTGCTTTCATTCCTTGCAAGACAACTGTCCAAACCCTTGAGTTCCTCCACATGCTTTCTGATAAGAAAATAACATGGTTAAGTATTTTGTTTTTCAATAATAGTTATAAATTAAAAAAAAATTCGTACCATCTTACTTTAAATATGGTTCCACCTCCTCATTGTTGAATAATACATAACGGTGAGCAATGGCTAACATGTCACTAGACATGGTTTTTGAAATTCCCTTTGAAAGTGGGCGTCCTCCTTCCATTGTTTCAGTTTCAATATCTTCATTTCGAGAACGACGAACACCAATTTCAGTGACTTGTTTCATGTGCTCACTACAAAATTGAATGCACTCTTCTACCAAGTACTTTTCTGCTATGCACCCCTCAGGTCTTGCTCGATTTTTAACATATCCTTTATAAACTTTCATCATCCTGAATATAACGATATAATTATATATATGTAAATTAAATAATATTTGTAATTGCATAACATATATAAAATAATGTTATAAATAAATTACCTCTCAAATGGGTACATCCAACGAAATTGTACTAGTCCACATAAACGAGCTTCTCGTGCAATATGAATGGTAACGTGTACCATAATGTCGAAGAAAGACGGTGGGAAGAACCTTTCAAACATACATAAAGTTTCGACAATTTTATTTTCAATTTTTTCCAATTGATTCCTATCAATCACCCTTTGACATATTTCATGAAAATAGGCACATAGGCGAAATATAACAATCCTCGAACCTTTAGGCAGTGTCCCTCGTAAAGCTACAGGCAGCAATTGTTGCATAAGAACATGACAATCATGAGATTTTAGGCCACTAATTTTGCACTCATCCAATGATACACGTTGCCCAATATTTGAACTATAACCATCAGGTAACTTCAACTGTTGTAACCTTTTACAAAATAATTGCTTCTCTTTCTTCGATAATGTATATGGTGCTGGTGGCAAGTAATTTTTTTTCCCCAACTCCTTTGGGTGCAAATCTCCCCTAATGCCATTTGCTTCAAATCCATACGAGACTTTAGTCCATCCTTTGATTTTCCCTTTATATTCAATAGTGTGCCAAAAATACTCTCACAAACATTTTTTTCAATGTGCATCACATCCAAATTGTGTCGGAGAAGTAACGCCTAACATAACAAGCAAAAAGAATTATTAGTAAGGAGTGTGAACTCCTCAAATAAAAAAAACATGACCACCGAAGATATAGGTGAATTCAAATTGTGTACCTCCCAATATGGTAACTCAAAAAATATAGACTTTTTCTTCCATGGCCAAATACTAGGTTTCTCTTCCTTCTTACACTTTTTACTTTTTTTCTTAATTTTTACTTTTTCCCCATGTATTTTGAAAATCCTTAACGCCGTAAAAAATTTCTCAACCTGCTAATACTCTAGGTGGCCCCTTCATTTCTTCTTTTCCATCAAACCAAGTTTTCTTCTTTCTATTTGGGTGATTGAATGGAAGAAATCGCCGAGTACCCCTGAACACAGTCTTCCAACTAGATTTCAACCATTCAGAATATGTGTATTTAACACACACTGGACAACCAAACTTACCTTTTGTTGCTTGGCCAGACAAATTAAAATAGGCCGGAAGATCATTGATTGTCCACATCAAAACCACCCTTAAATTAAACAAGGATTTAGTGAATGAATCATAAAGCTCAACACCTTTTTCCCATAATACTTTTAAATCTTCCAGTAGTGCCTCCAAATACACATCAATGTCATTTCCTGGTTGCTTTGGTCCTGAGATTAACAATGTCAACATCATATTCTCTTTAGACATACAAAGCAACAGGTCAAAATTATTTACCACTAAAATCACAAGCCAACAATTATATTTAGAGCTAAGGTCACTGAATGGATTGAACCCATCGATTGCAAGGCCAAGCCTCAAATTTCGAGGGTCTGATGCAAAACTCGGCCACTTTTTATCAATCAATTCCCATGCACATGAATCAACTGGATGCCGCATTTTTTTATCACGACTTTTATGAGTCGAATGCCACAATACTTGTTCAGCCTTTTCATTTGATCGAAATAATCGCCTAAATCTTGGTATTATTGGAAAGTACCACAACACCTTAGCCGGAATCCCATTTCGAATTTTTTTACTATGTTCATTCACTTTCCACCGTGAAGCACCACATTTTGGGCATGCAATCAGATTCTCATTTTCTTTTCTAAAAAGACAACAATCATTGATACACGCAAGTATTTTTTCGTACCCCAAGTCAAATATCTTCAATAACTTCTTTGTTGCATTGATCCCCTCAAGAAGTCATTCGTGTGTAAGTGTGACTCAAAAAGTATATCAATTAAAAATTTCCACACTTTGCAATAGAACGAATTCCTTGCAGAATAGGGCTATCGAAAGGGGTATTGTACCTTAGGGATTATAGTCTGATGAGTTGGAATACTGAATTAATTCTAACTAAATTTATAAGAAAAGAATTCTAATTTTTAAACTAAATTAATTAAAAAGTAAAATAAAATAAATCAAAGGTAAACAGATAGTGAAGATAATATGAGAGAAATCTAGAGTTTTTGACTTCACCACTAACTCCACAATCAATGGTTAATTGAATCAACTATAAGGGAATTACATCATACATAAGTGGTGTCGGTGGCTACAAGCTCACCTTCATCCGTTAAGAAGATAACATATGATTAAGGCTAAGCCATGGACTATCTTCGATTGGCATGGGCCATCTGCCTAACTACTCTAATCTAAGGTGCAGTAAGGTTCATCTTCTCTAGGCATAATCCATCAAAGCTCTTAACAATATATTCAGTGATTACCATTGTGTAATAATCTCTCTCATGATCACAGAAAACAAGAGAGATTGAGTTCAATAACAACAACTAAATATCTAAGACAAGATAAGAAATCATTGAAACTGAATTTACAAGACTTTTATTGCTCAATTCTATAATAAGAATCCTCTGAATTACACAATCTATGCATGTATATAAAGGTCCCCAATAATTAAAACAATCAAACCATTGATGCTTTGTTAGGGCTACATCAAAACCCTAGTGGATGAACTAGCCGCTCATGGTAGAAGAAGAAGCTTCAACTGTTGAGGAAGAAGGCATCATCTTCATGAATTATGCGTATAACTTCATTCTCCAATGGCTCTACAAATATGTTTCTGTTCTCTTCTCAGCCCTCTCAGACTCTCCAATCTCTGTGTTCTCTCTGTGTTATCCTCCCTCAATTCAGCCTCTAAGTCTTCACTTTATTCTCCAAGAGAATACAGCAAAATCCTAATCCAATTAGGAATAAATTAGGGTTTCCCGCAGCACTAATCAGGTGGGTTTTTCCTGCTTACTTCGGCCCAACTTTTGACCCACTAGAAGTCCGATTTACGAAATTTTTGTGAAATACAAAAGTGTGCAGAATCGAATTTCGTTCAACCTAACTTGGAAATAATGTCGATTTGAGGCTCATAAATAAGACTTCTGGTCCATTTTCCAAAATGGGATTAAGATTGTATTATGCGCAGATTTGGGCTTCAGGCCCGAAACCTTCTTAAGCAGCTGCAATTCTCTTGGACCTCTTTCTTGGGCTGATTTGAGTTGAAATAAATGGTTGAATGATTCTCCTTGATGTAGGCTTCATCTAACCATCTTGGATGTCTTCTTTAAAAGCCCAAAAGCTTGGTTTTAACTGAAATAATCATTAAGGCCCTAAAAATACAAAAAACACTAAAACAAAGTAAAATCACAAAATAATCTATCCCTAAGAGAATAAAATACATAAGTTAAGAGGCTAGAATGCGTAACATTCAACGCCTATCACACCCCCAAACTTACATATTGCTAGTCCCTTAGCAATAGAATAAAATAGAACTAAAACAAAAGAAACTACTAAACACTAACTAAACTACCCAACTCCACTTTCGTGGGAGAAACGATTGCATTTAGCATATGCAACAAGCCTTTAAACCCCTAGGTTCCCCCTAGTGGACAAGTATAGTCTCGTGAGGGTTTCCAGAAATGTTACCCACAAACATTCAAAATTCTGTTTCAATCATTAATTCAAGAAGAAGATTACAATATATAGTTACAAACTTGTATTCAAGAATAATTTCAAACTTTCAAATTCCATAATTCAAATCAATGGTCCTCATACATAATTCACATCAACATATCTCAAAATAATCAACTCTAACTCCCTCGTAAAAGGTGAACTAGCAATCATCTCATGTAGCATAACCAAGCTTTTAATATATTAAGGCACATACCCCTTCAACTCACTAGCTCCCCTTATTGAAATCATACTTCCAAAAATAAATACATGACTTTTCATTTTTTTTCGTCATTCCTTTTTTTTTCATTGCTTTATTGGTTGTGCAATGTCTTGATCTATTGAGCTTTCTGAAAGATCCATGTAGCAAGCTTTCAGTCAGTGACTCCCAAACCAGATGGCTTTAGGGCACTAGGCTTTAAGATACCCCGAAGACCTAATTACTCAAATCAGTCAGGCTACAAATCAAGACAACCAATGCTCATCTTTTCTCACCCTTTCACTTTTGACGCGAACACTCCGTGCTTCCTGAGGCATAGAGGCCCGGTTACTCATGAAAAGGATCAAATTGATTTGCTTATTCATCACTTTTTTTTTCTTTCTTTTTTTTTCACTTCTTTTCTTTTTTTTTTCATTGAAGTCAAGTAAAACATATTATCGGTACTCATTCTCAAGAGATACTAATTAATATCAAGCATATGTAACTCAATAACTCAAAACCAAAGTATATACCCCATAAGACTATGCTAGTGTGTCTGTGCATGTAAGGAAACTAAAATTAATCACTCCAAAACATGTTATTGCAAACCAAGATTTAAACCACATAATTTAAACCATAATTTTCAAAAATCTAAAACATACTCAAAAATTGTAAGTTACGCACCTACATAAAGTATTAATCCTTTGAATAATGTCAAAACATTCTATCTAAAAACAAAACAAAATAAAATAAAATAAACAAACTAAGAAAATAAAATAAAATAAAATCCTAATACAAGAAGAATTTCACACATATTCCCCCCCATATTGCACTAAGCACAAAAATAGGCATCGCCTCACCCCAAACTTAAACTGTACATTGTCCTCAATGTACACCCAATTAAAGCATAGAGAAGAATAAGAACGATGTTACCAGGACCAAGGAGTAGTGGTAAGAAAATAGAGCACACCAACTGCATGAAGGCAATGAAAGCACTCCCCCAAACTGGGATGTGAAAACCTGTCAAAACAAACCACTATACCCCAAAGATCAAATGAAATAGTATGGGTGAAATTAAATATGAAAGAGAAAAATCCTAAAAAAATAAATTTTTTTTTTTTCATTTTTCAATGTTTTTTTTTATAATAAAAATCTAACTACAAAAAGAAAAATAAAAATTATAAATAATAAAAATAAAATAAAAACTAAAAATAAAATAAAATACAAAAGATGGTTACCGTCCTGTCAAGGGTGTGGTGGTGATTGAGCATCTGGATCCAAGTTTGCTTGGCGCATCAGTGCACGCAGCATCCTCCTCATCTCTAGTTGCTCTTGGCGAGTGTCACGAAAGTGATCTGCCATCTCTGTCCTCATTGCTCCAAACTGTGTGGATACCTCTGTCTGTAGGGTGCCAAACTGGGTTGTCAATCCAGCAATATGTCCCTCTAAATACTGATAATCATAGCCACCAGCCTGTGCATGCACCTCCTCTTCCTCTGCCTCCATCTCCTCAGGATCTTCCACCGGTGGTGGTATATCTATATGCTCTCCTCCCTGGGCCAACCGAGATACTTCATCAGGTGCCGCTATAACTCTCTGGTGCATATGAGATCGGCTCAAATTCCAGTCATGCGTGCCATAATGGAGATCACGTGGAAAGGCAAGCTCGTCCTCATGGACTGCATACCCCTGTGCCACAAGCAACTGATGAATAATAGTAGGGAATGGAAACTCCCAGTCACTTGCACTGTCTGGTGTCTTGGCTACAACCTTGTAATAGAACTTCTCCATCTGGCCCCAGACAATCTGTGGGAATGACAGCCAATGCCCAAAATGTATAGCATATAAGGCTCTGAGGAACTCTTGACGTCTCTCGGTCTTATGTCCAATTGGACATACATTTTTGAGTAGAACAGCGTCAAGGAACCATAAATGATTTGGCATTGAAGACTTGGAAGCTGCATTCCTTTTCGGCCCGAAAAACTGATTAGCACACAAACGTGCAACCAAATTACCCACTGACAAATCGTCGGGTAGAGGAGTATAGATATGAGATAAATCATCTGGGCACTCATGAGGACAACCCATGGCAATAGCAATGGATGACATGTCCACTCGAACTATTGTTCCATCTATTGAAGAAGTAAGCACATCCCGCTCATCAGGTGTTGGCATTAAGTTCTGATAAAATACCTTGACAAGCCTCGGGTAAATAGTAGACGAGAGTGGAACAAAAATGGATGCCGACCGATGACGACGGATGTCAGAAATCCCCCATCATGTCTCGGGAAACATACCATAGAGTTCGGCAATGTCAAACATGGTTTCAAAGTTCAAAGCCCTTGGATGCCATCTCTCTTGAATACCTTCTCGACGAGATCGTGAAGAACCGGCGGTTGGATCATGCCTCGCTCGACGAGGATTACGTGAACTTGAAGCACCTTGGTGACTTGCTCTCTTTGGTGTCATAGAAGTAGAAAAAGTGTGGTTGAGGAATTAAATCGAACACTTGGCGTGCACAATTAACTTGTAACCTTCAACCTCCTCTTTTCGGCAATTTTTTCCACCCAAATCGAACAAGTAATTACACCAAATTGATCCCCCAAACTTGGTCTTCAAAAGCCCTCAAAAAGAATTGCACAATTTCACCAAAGAAAAACTTCACTTACTTTGATGTTGAACTTGAAAAAGTGAGAGCTTCCTTTGAGAACTAGTGATTCTTGATCCGGTTTTGATGTTGATGATGATGATGATCAATGTTGAATTCTTGTTTAATAATCACCAATTGAAGAAAATAATTTCCCGATTGAAGTAGGACTTGAATTGGAGCTCAAAGAGGTAAAAGATGCAAGTAGTAGCAACAAAGGAGGATAGGTGGCCTTTATAGGCCTTAAAAATTCGGGCAGCCCCTCCATGGGCCTAGGCGATCGATCCCCCCTAGGGTGGGTGATCGATTGCCCACCTGTTGGTGGGGATCTTCAAGAAATAACATGGGGCGATTGATCCCCCTTGGCTGGGGCGATCGATCCCCCCTGGATGCCTGTTGGACCCTCCATCGCCCAAGGTCGACCGGGACTTGATATTTTTGAGTCTCCATCGCCCAAGGTCGACCGAGAGCACGATTTTTCACCCGTCTTGAGTCCAAATACCTCGGTACACCTCTTGGCATTCTCTGGAAGCAACTTATACATCAAAAACTTCAAAGAAAAAATATTAAAACGCAACTAGAATTGAAAGAAAACTTAAGAAAACTAAAACTAAAAATTAAAATCAAAGAAAACTAAAACAAATAAAGTATAGAAATACATACAAAACCTGCAATTTAACGTCCGTAGGGGACGATCAATTCTCCGAAGGGATTAAGTCGGATAGACGGGATCCATCAAGTCGATGGACTCTACGTCTCTTCTTGGCACACATCCTTCCACACAATGCTTCAACCTTTGGCCATTAACTTTCATCAAAGTAAGTCCAAACAATTGCTCATCCAGGAATGAGTCTCGAATAGGTAATGCATTGATCACCGGCTCAAACTCAATCCGAGATAAATGATCCACAACCACATTCTCCATCCCCTTTTTATCTTTTATCTCCAAATTGAATTCTTGCAGCAATAAAATCCATCGAATAAGACGCGGTTTGGTTTCTTTCTTTGCCAATAGGTGTCTCAATGCTGCATGATCAGAGTAGACGACCACCTTGGACCCCAATAAATAAGAACGAAACTTGTCCAAGGCAAATACTACAACTAGAAGCTCTTTCTCTGTGGTTGTATAATTGAGTTGGGCATTAGAGAGAGTCTTACTAGCGTAATAGATGACATATGGTCGTTTCTCTTCTCTTTATCCCAACACTGCTCCCACTGCATAATCAGAGGCGTCACACATGATTTCAAAAGGTAAAGCCCATTTTGGAGATTACATGATTGGTTCAGAGGATAACAGAGACCGAAGCTTTTCAAAAGCTTGCACACATTCTTCATCAAAGATAAAGGGAACATCTTTAGATAACAAATGGCACAATGATCGAGCAATTTTACTGAAATCCTTGATGAATCTTCTATAGAACCCAGCATGGCCTAAGAAAGATCGAATTTGCCTTACCGAAGTTGGATGAGGCAGAGTTGCAATTAGGTCGATCTTTGTTTTATCAACTTCAATGCCTCTCTCTGAAACAATATGGCCCAATACAATACCTTCTTTCACCATAAAATGGCTCTTCTCCTAACTAAGTACCAAATTATGCTCTCGGCACCTTTGAAGTACTAGTGATAAATTACTCAGACAGTGTTCAAAGGATGATCCAAAAATAGAGAAATCATCCATGAACACCTCCAAGAATTTTTCCACCATGTCAAAAAAGATGGCCATCATACACCTCTGGAATGTCACCGGAGCATTACATAATCCAAATGGCATATGGCGATAAGCAAAAGTACCAAAGGGACAAGTGAAAGTAGTCTTCTTTTGATCTTCTGGATCCATAGCCACTTGGTTATAACCAGAGTAGCCATCTAGAAAGCAATAATAGCTCTGTCCAGCTAGTCTTTCAAGTATTTGATCAATGAATGGAAGAGGGAAATGATCCTTCCTTGTCATAGAATTGAGCTTTCTATAATCAATGCAAACACGCCAACATGTGGCAGTACGTTGTGGAACAAGCTCTCCCATAGAGTTAGGGACAATGGTAAGGCCAGACTTCTTAGGAACCACTTGTGTTGGACTCACCCATGTGCTGTCAAAAATTGGATAAATGATACTTGCATCAAGTAACTTGACAACCTCTTTCTTTACCACCTCTTTCATGTTGGGGTTCAGTCGCCTCTGTGCCTCTCTAGTTGGCTTACATCCTTCTTCCAAATGGATTTTGTGCATGCAAATTGAGGGATCAATGCCCTTAAGATCAGCAACACTCCATCCAATTGCTTCACGATGTTGATATAAGACCTCTACTAAGCTCTTCTCTTGAATTTCTGTCAAATCAGAGGCAATTATAACAGGAAGAGTTTTCTGTGCCCCCAAAAATACATACTTTAATTTGTCAGGCAAAGGCTTCAACTCTAATTCTGGAGGGGACTCCAATGAAGGCACTAGGGGAGTGCTAGATAGAGAAGGTAGTGGCTCAATTAGAATTCTCCATGGTGGAGTATTCTGAATAGCATCCACTTCTAACATAGAATGCACTTCTTCACACAACCCCTCATCATTAATGTTCTCGAAGTCGTAAAGAGACTTACATACCTCTAAGGAGTTTTGAGATATAGAGGATGACACAAATTTTTCTACACATTCATCAATATCATCTATGCAGAACACATCACTCTGATCTGGAGGGTATTGGATAGCATTGAACATATTAAGCTTGATATTCATGTTGCCAAATGAAATATCCATGATCCCCGACCTACAATTTATGCAAGCATCAGCAGTAGCTAAGAAAGGTCGACCCAGGATCACTAGAATGTGCCTCTTCGGATTGTGAACTAGCTCAGTGTCAAGTACAATGAAATCAACAGGAAAGTAGAACTTGTCCACTTTAATGAGCACATCTTCTATGATTCCTCGGGGTTGCTTTGTTGATCTGTCTACAAATTGCAATACCACCGAGGTAGGCTTCAATTCTCCCAAGCCCAATTGTAAGTAGACTGAATAGGGAAGCAAATTCACACTTGCACCCAAATCAAGAAGAGCTTTATCCACATGGTGCTCCCCAATGATACATGAGATAGTTGGAGCACCAGGATCTTTGTACTTGGAAGGAGTACACTGCTGAATTATCGAACTTACTTGTTGTGGCAGCATCACTTTCTTTGGCACATGGCTTTTAGAATGCCTTTTCTAAGTGCACAAGTCCTTCAAGAATTTAGCATAAGGATGAATTTTCTTGATGGCATCAAGGAGTGGCAAATTAATCTTCACTTGTCGAAACACCTCCATCATGTCATGCAGCTTGTCCCCTTGCTTCCCCAATCTAGATGCTTCAAGGAAATGTTGTGGGAAAGGAGCCTTAGGCTCATAAGGAATTTCAGCACTTGAACTTGTGGTCACTTTTTCTTCTTCTTTCTTCTCACCCACCTTATTGTCAATTATTTTCCCACTTCTCAAAGTGGTAATAGCTTGGACTTGCTCATGGTGTGGGTTGCTTGTGGAAGCTTGCATCCCTCTTGGATTAGCAATTGGTTTACTAGGGAGCTTCCCTTCTTCTCTTCTACTCAATGAAGTAGCAAGCTGTCCAAATTGAGATTCCAGTTTGGTAATGGATTGAGAATGCGAGTGCACTAGCTGAACTGTAGATTGTACTATTGCTGCAGTAGCTTGCACTGTCTCTATAAGTGAGTCAAGCTTGTTAAATTTAGACAAGGTAAGTGTCAGCTTGTCTTCAATAGTAGAAATTCTTTGGGCCATAAGACTTTGTGTTTGATATTGTTGTTGAGGCACAAAAGTCCTAGGTTGATATGATGGTTGCATTGCTGCCCCTTGATTACTGTAAGAGAAACCAGGATGATTCCTCCATGAGGGATTGTAAGTATTACCTCGTGGAGGATTCATTGGTCCAGTGAATGTGGCTTGGACTTGCTCATGTTGAATATCAGAAAATTGCCCCACTGAAGGACAATTGCTCACATTATGCATAGGACTAGAGCAAAATTCACAAGGGCCTAGCAATGAAGAATTTGAAATAGAAGGAGTTTGATTGGCAGCCATAATTGCTGCTACCTTCTTTGCAATTAAATCAATGTCGGTTGGCATAGCTTCTGAAGCACCAACCTCATAAATCCCATCAGTCTTCCTTGTAGTGGCAGGTCTGCTAGAACGAATAGAGGACACATGTTGTAGAGAGTTGTCACTAAGATTTTCAAATAAGGTCCATGCCTCTTCTTCACTCTTCAACATAAAAGTACCTCCACACGATGCATCAACCATCTGTCTGTTGGCTTCTGTCAGCCCTTTATGAAAACACTGCACTAGTTGCCACTTAGGAACTTGATGATGGGGAGACTTCCTAAGAAGGTCCTTAAATCTTTCCCATGTCTCATAAAATTGTTCCCCCTCATGTTGGGAGAAACCAGTGATAGCACGTTTGAACTGATTGGTCTTCCCTATCGAAAAATACTTCTTGAGAAACTCATGTTGCATCTGAGTCCAAGTCGTGATAGAACCTGCCGGTAGAGAGTTGAACCAATACTTTGCTTTGTCTTTCAGAGAGAATGGAAAAAGTCTCATTTTGAAAGCATCTTCAGAGAAGTTGTGAATTTTTGTAGTTGAGCACACTTCAATGAAGTGATCCAAATGCTTGTAAGGGACTTCTTGAGTCAGCCCAAAATAAGATGGTAGCATCTGAATAATGCTGGACTTGATCTCATAATTCTGTGCTGTGACATCAGGCAATTGAAAACCCGCTGGTGAGGTATATGTCTCAGGAACATAGTAGTCCCTCAACAATCTAGCTCTTTCTCCATCAGCATTAGGAACAAGGTTGTTATTCCTCTCTTCTGCCATGTCTTCAAATAATTCTTCCTCTTACACAATGGTATCAACAGGGATGTTCCTCTGTTGTCTAAGAGTACGTTCAGGCTCAGGATCAAGAGGTATCAAATGATCAGCTACAGAACGATGACCTTGCATATATTAGCCAAAAGCACCTGAAAAGAAAACAAAAACAAAGTTAAAAATAAAATAAAGAAAATTTCCTAAACTAAAAATCCAATTAAAATTAATTCTGTAAAATCCAATCAATCAAATAGATAATCCCCGGCAACGGCGCCAAAAATTGATTCGTGTGTGAGTGTGACTCAAAAAGTATATCAATTAAAATTTTCCACACTTCGCAATAGAACGAATTCCTTGCAGAATAGGGCTATCGAAACGGGTATCGTACCTCAGGGATTATGGTTTGATGAGTTGGAATACTGAATTAATTTTAACTAAATTTATAAGAAAAGAATTCTAATTTTTAAACTAAATTAATTAAAAAGAAAAATAAAATAAATCAAACGTAAACAGATAGTGAAGATAATATGAGAGAAATCTAGAGTTTTTGACTTCACCACTAACTCCACAATCAATGGTTAATTGAATCAACTATAGGGGAATTACATCATGCATAAGTGGTGTCGGTGGCTACAAGCTCACCTTCATTCGTTAAGAAGATAACATATGATTAAGGCTAAGCCATGGACTATCTTCGATTGGCATGGGCCATCTGCCTAATTACTCTAATCTAAGGTGCAGTATGGTTCATCTTCTCTAGGCATAATCCATCAAAGCTCTTAACAATATATTCAGTGATTACCATTGTGTGATAATCTCTCTCATTATCACAGAAAACAAGAGAGATTGAGTTCAATAACAACAACTAAATATCTAAGACAAGATAAGAAATCATTGAAACTGAATTTACAAGACTTTTATTGCTCAATTCTATAATAAGAATCCTCTGAATTACACAATCTATGCATGTATATAAAGGTCCCCAATAATTAAAACAATCAAACCATTGATGCTTTGTTAGGGCTACATCAAAACCCTAGTGGATGAACTAGCCGCTCATGGTAGAAGAAGAAGCTTCAACTGTTGAGGAAGAAGGCATCATCTTCATGAATTATGCGTATGACTTCGTTCTCCAATGGCTCTGCAAATATGTTTCTGTTCTCTTCTCAGCCCTCTCAGACTCTCCAATCTCTGTGTTATCCTCCCTCAATTCAACCTCTAAGTCTTCACTTTATTCTCCAAGAGAATACAGCAAAATCCTAATCCAATTAGGAATAAATTAGGGTTTCCCGCACCACTAATCAGGTGGGTTTTTCCTATTGACTTCGGCCCAACTTTTGACCCACTAGAAGTCCGATTTATGGAATTTTTGTGAAATACAAAAGTGTGCAGAATCGAATTTCGTTCAACCTAACTTGGAAATAATGTCGATTTGAGGCTCATAAATAAGACTTCTGGTCCATTTTCCAAAATGGGACTAAGATTGTATTATGCGTAGATTTGGGCTTCAGGCCCGAAACTTTCTTAAGCAGCTGCAATTCTCTTGGACCTCTTTCTTGGGCTGATTTGAGTTGAAATAAATGGTTGAATGATTCTCCTTGATGTAGGCTTCATCTAACCATCTTGGATGTCTTCTTTAAAAGCCCAAAAGCTTGGTTTTAACTGAAATAATCATTAAGGCCCTAAAAATACAGAAAACACTAAAACAAAGTAAAATCACAAAATAATCTATCCCTATGAGAATAAAATACATAAGTTAAGAGGCTAGACTGCGTAACATTCAATGCCTATCAAGAAGGTTATTATCTGTCGAAAGCATATCACGAATAATCTTAAGAAGCTCATCAAATCCAGTATCCGATATATTATGAGCAGTTTTGTGCTTATATAAAGCAACTGTTGCTGACATAATTGTATACTTTGTGCAATTAGGATATAGAGGAGTTTCAGCCTTTTCCAACGCCTCTCTGAACTCAAACTCTCTACTTCCATAAGTGGGATCTGTTGTAGCATTTTCTTCACCATCAAAATACACATCTCTAAACATCCCATACGTTTCAGGCATTTCCACACCATCTGCAGTGCCTTCATTTTCTACATACGTAATCCGATTCTCTCCATGAAAGGCCCATACAGTATACACAGAATCCATTCCATTTATCACTAAGTGCTCGTACACCGTATTAAAATGTTGATATTGTGAGTTTAAATAATGTTTGCAGGGGCATATAATCTTAGCTGGATTCCCTGCATTACGTTGGGCCCAACTGGCAAATCTACGTGCTCCATTTAAATACTCCGTTGAAGCTCTACAATTGGAAAGTCAAAATTTCATTATGACAAGAATGACAGGTATAATGTCTAAATTGTTATGGGTAAGGTTATTTAGGTTACAATAACCTGTTATGAAGGTGCATCCAGCCTTTATCCATGTCTTCTTGCTAATTTATTCAACAATAGGCAACTACTAGTAGAAGTGACCAATAAACCTAAACAAGGTTCATCGTGAAACAAATGACAAAATGTAGGGAGTAGAAAAAATCCTCTAAGGAAAATATTAGCTCGAAATTGCATAGAGAAAACAATATGGACAGTTCAATTCACTGCCTAACTGAACTCTTTGGAAACTATCACATATATAATTCACTTCTAGATAACTAGTTCTATGAAAAATTAAAGCATACAAACCTGTTATCAAAATGAAAACTATAACTTATAAAGTAAAATAAGAAAGCTATAGTCAAAAGTTGGTAAGCAAAAATTTATTATGTAAAAAATGGTATTAGTTAATACATTGATCACAATTGCATGACCCTTTCACATGTGACTGAGACCTTGCTAATCTGTTGCACATAATTATCCATATGTGAAACGTAATCATTTTTGTTAGGTATGGTATAACAAAATTAATTGAGCACTCTAATGCATGATACAAAGCTCCATATATATATACACCATGTGCAGAAAACCTAACCCTGAAACTTTATATCTAAGACCATCATTATCACTACAGACTCAATTAAGGCCATTAGGGTTGCGTTTCAAAGATGACTACAACATGAAAAAGTAAAAAAAAGAAAAGAAAAGTGACAATAAGTCACTTATATATATCCCAAGATTCTATTGCATCCACATTGAACTTAATTTACTTTCTTAAATGGTTTGGGGTGACATATTTTGGACACCCTTTCACAAAATCTGAATATTAACATGTTGCAGGGCATTTTGTCACTGACTTGGGCCAGTTGCCCAATGAGAAGTGCGACTGGCCAGCAACAATTGTGGACACGACTGTTGCTAGCAAACCTCTTACAACAAATAGCCACCAAGCCCTAACATAATTAGCACCAACTGTTCTTGCATGGTAGCATGAAAACACCATAACAATAATATCCATATCCATCACAAGTGACTGAAAGAAAGAGAACTATACTAGACCATCGAGTTACTAAAACATCTGGCTCTTTTAACTTGGAAACAATTGGCCTAAACCACAAAGATGATTACCAATGGGAAATCACAGACAAGATAACTGAAAAAGATCCGCTATTATAGCAATAAGTTATGATTTATAAGGCACTTTCACACAGGAACATGTAGGCAAATTCTATGTTGCACGAAAACTCACATTGTCTAGTGAAGTGATGTGTATGGAATGACTTCTAATGGCCACCAATTCTAGAATTAGTTCCCAAAAATATAGTACTACTAAACATAGAATTTGATCTATATTTCTGTCACATGTGTAATGTTTAGAATAAATCTTTTGAATGGTTCTGAACTATAGTCCTATATAAGGAATGTAAGTGTTGTCTGTTGTGGCTATCATTATTCTATGAAAATGGTAGGACATGCACTTTTTACAAACTATGGACTAACCAAAATATAACACTCAAACTCAAATGTATGCCTCATAACCACCTATAGAAACTATGAACTAACATTTAGAGAATAAGAAAAGAAAAATCAACTGCAACTCAATAACAAAATTTATAGCTATCTAATCGCATAATATCTGTAATAAAAATGCAAAATAGAGACTACGAAAAGCAAAAATATGCATGGAGAATATAACAACAGAATCACAAGCTAAAACAGAAGCTAAACACATATATCATATGCAAATTGGTTAAAATATGGCCATGAAAGCTAAATCAGAACTGAAATATACTTGGGTGTTATATAACAAAATAAATCATTCTTATGCATGGCATACAGAATACACCTATTCTTACCTCACAAGCTCTTGAAGAAACACCTCCTTGTGGTTATAAAGACTATGAACTATCAAATCCAGCACACGATAGACCTGTAGTCCATCCAAGTTTCAACTTCAAGAGTCATAAGAGAAATTCAAAAAAAGTTCAAAAATCAAAAGAAAATTGATGAGTGATAATCAGTCCAATTTTCTTTTCTTTTTTTTAGATTTTCAACATGATTCATCTCTCATGCTAAATTGCTAAGAGTTCTGCATTTTCTAACATTTTAATAAAAAAATAATTATCGTACAAAATAAACAGAAGAATATGAGGTAACCAAAAAGTTCAGCTTATGATCTGTCGAGAACAGCTTAACCAAAAAGTGCATATAATTACTGCAATCCCAAGAATAGGACTCAAAATTCTCAGATTCATAAAAACTGTATGTAGAAAAATGAGAAGGATGTACTACATTTCAAGCAAAAAATGAAGCCTATTGAATCAAAATCTAGAAAATAAAAGCAATCAAGAAACAAGAAATAGTATCGAAACAAAATATAAGCTTAAGTTTTGCACATATCTGATACACGCAAAATCATCTAGGAGACAGCAAAATTAATAAATATGTTCCAATAAAAGCTAAAGGAGCTACTAAATCAGCATGTAGAAGTCAATGGTAATAGATACTGGTAACAAAAAAATAACCTCCAAACAAAATATGAGAGAGAGATGAAACACACTTTAAAGCAAATTTGACTTGTACAAAAATAAACAAGGTCCCCCTCATCAAACTCAAACAACATGCTACTATTATAAGGATGAAAACATTGAGAAGTGACCTTGATATACTTGAGTCCATGCCAGCTGAAATTCCCATTTGAGTTCTGCAAAATTTTTCCTCGCCTGAAAAAAATATGGATGGATATTGATATTGTACTCCACTAGTTCAAGGAAAATTTACTATCCCTAAAATATAATTTAAAAATTAAGCAGGTGATCAAGATCATATATTTGAGAAGAAAAAATAATATTAAACTAGTGGGGAGCCAGCCAAAGATAATCCTAACCACTATAAAGTCTAGTTTTTTTTGTCTTTCATCCTAAATGGGTCCTACATAACCAATTCAGTTTCTTGAAGTAACTGAAGTAGCATTGATGCCTTTGCACAGAGCACCCCTCCAAAAGTTGGAAGCATTGACAATTAATGTGCTGTATTGCCACCCAAGAAATTTGCTTGGAGATGAATTGATGGCAATGGTCACATCCTCCCCACCATCACTACCCAAACAAAGCCCAACTTCAAATTTGACTTCACATTACCTAATTCATTAACATACATATATTTAGCCCATAAATTACACCACACCCCAGCAATTCTTACAAGTACCTTGAAGCCTTCTATTGGATGCCTACACTAGTATATAAATGCCCACTACTAGTTAATAACCATTGCTTCATTGAAATGCTACAAGTGAGATGATAACAAGCTGGTGTAAGAAATGGAAGTGATGGAACTCAAGCTCATCCTTCACACCTACTTGAATAGTTGAATACATATATAACTAATCATGAAATGATAGTAAGATGTAATCTTTTGGGTTTTGATTATTCTTTTCTCTTTTTAGATTTATAATTTTTTGTGTGATCATAATGGTGATATTTTTTGCAGGATGTAGTTGTAATGGAAGGTGTGGCACATTTCATCCACCAAGAAAATCCTCGAGAGACCAACAAACACATCTACGATTTCATCTGCAAATTTTCAGCCTAAAGATTGAGTACGTTGTATAGAATGAGAATGATTCTCTAAGAAAGATTCACTAGCTTAGTTTCTTCTTAAGAAATATATGATTACTTCATCACATACTGATCGGCGTTGAATGTTACGCATTCTAGCCTCTTAACTTATGTATTTTATTCTCTTAGTGATAGATTATTTTGTGATTTTACTTTGTTTTAGTGTTTTCTGTATTTTCAGGGCCTTAATGATTATTTCAGTTAAAACCTAGTTTTTGGGCTTTTAAAGAAGACATCCAAGATGGTGAGATGAAGCCTACATCAAGGAGATTCACTCAACCATTTATTTTAACTCAAATCAGCCCAAGAAAGAGGTCCAAGAGAATTACAGCAGCTTAAGAAGGTTTTGGGCCTGAAGCCCAAATCTGCGCATAATGCAGTCTTAATCCCATTTTGGAAAACGGACCAGAAGTCTTATTTCCAAGCCTCAAATCGACATAATTCTCGCATAAGGTTGAACGAAATTTGATTCTGCACACTTTTGTATTTCAAGAAAATTCCGTAAATCGGACTTCTAGTGGGTCAAAAGTCGGGCCGAAGTCAGCAGGAAAAACCCACCTGATTAGTGCTGCGGGAAACCCTAATTTATTCCTAATTGGATTAGGACTTTGGTGTATTCTCTTGGAGAATAAAGTGAAGAATAAGGGGCTGAATTAGGGAGAGATTAGCCGGAGCTTACACAGAGATTGAAAAGTCTGAGAGGGCTGAGAAGAGAACAGAAACATATTGCAGAGCCATTGGAGAACATAGTCATACGCATAATTCATGAAGATGATGCCTTCTTCCTCAACAGTTGAAGCTTCTTCTTCTACCATGAGCGGCTAGTTCATCCACTAGGGTTTTGATGTAGCCCTAACAAAGCATCAATGGTTTGATTGTTTTAATTATTGGGGACCTTTATATACATGCATAGATTGTGTAATTGTGAGGATTTTTATTATAGAATTGAGCAATAAAAGTCTTGTAAATTCAATCTCAATGATTTCTTATCTTGTCTTAGATATTTAGTTGTTGTTATTGAACTCAATCTCTCTTGTTTTCTGTGATCATGAGAAAGATTATTACACAATGGTAATCACTGAATATATTGTTATGAGCTTTGATGGATTATGCCTAGAGAAGATGAACCATACTGCACCCTAGATTAGAGTAGTTAGGCAGATGGCCCATGCCAATCGAAGATAGTCCATGCCAATCGAAGATAGTCCATGGCTTAGCCTTAATCATATGTTATCTTCTTGACGGATGAAGGTGAGCTTGTAGCCACCGACACCACTTATGCATGATATAATTCCCCTATAGTTGATTCAATTGACCATTGATTGTGGAGTTAGTGGTGAAGTCAAACACCCTAGGTTTCTCTCTTATTATCTTCACTATCTTGTTTACTTTGATTTATTTTATTTTATCTTTTTAATTAGTTTAAAAATCAGAATTCTTTTCTTATAAATTTAATTAGAATTAGTTCCGTATTCCAACTCATCAGACCATAATCCCTGAGGTACGATACCCCTTTCGATAGCCCTATTCTGCAAGGAATTCGTTCTATTGCGAAGTGTGGAAATTTTTAATTG
This sequence comes from Cornus controversa, assembly GCA_026545225.1. Taxonomy (NCBI): domain Eukaryota; kingdom Viridiplantae; phylum Streptophyta; class Magnoliopsida; order Cornales; family Cornaceae; genus Cornus; species Cornus controversa. The sequence continues at coordinate 24,808,035 of CM048845.1, read as the reverse complement.
GTATACTTTTTGAGTCACACTCACACACGAATCACATACAGTTCTCCATTTAATGTTATTTTTAACCCTTTTAGGATGTTATATGCTATGTTACCAGTCTATAACTCATCTTCTTCACCTGCATATCATTGATAATAGTAAAAAAATATTAAATCATGTTGGTCTTTGCTTTGTTTTATTGTGTTACAGGAAAAGGAAGCATAATTTGTAATTTTGTAATTATTTGGGTGATTTTCCTATTTTATAAATACTTTAATTAGGATTCTTTCGTGATATCTGCAGGAAATGAACAATGTTGATGCTTACAAGCACACAAAAGCTGATCCCAAACTGCTTATTGATCATTACAAGCACCAGTTTTTGGTAATGGCTCTAAATAAAAATAAAATCTTCAGATTTTCTTTGCTCTAGAAAACTCATGTTAAAGTGCTAACTCTGAAATTTCTCTTTATTTTCTTGCAGCCCTAGTAGAAAATTTTGTGGTGGGTGATTAGAACTATGTACTGAATAAGTGGCTTAGTGCCTTTTCTAAATGTTTCTTTGTGCAAAATTCAGGCTAATTTGCTAGGAATACATGTATGGATTTGTTGATGTCTTGTGTATCAGAAAAATTATGCTCAGCATACATGTTGCTTTCATTCATTACTAAGATTAAAGTTACTGTGCACTTTGTTATGTAATGTAAACTGTGTGCGTGTGTAATTACTTGTGATATATAATGTCAACTCTTTCTATTGTGGTCAAGGTGAAATTAAACCTCTAAATTTTAACACTGAAACAACAGAGATATCAAATGGTACAATGGAATCATATTAATGGATTTTGACACTGAATTTGATTCTTTGGTGTAAGCTAGGTAGGTCGGCCCTGTGTTATGAATCCATGACCAATCTAGGAGGAAACTATATGTTGATTGATGTTGGTTATTTCCCAATTTGTTTCTTTACTTCCCTTAGGGTGTCTCTTTTAGATCCATCATATGCTATAATGACAATGTTGCTATGTTGCACATGTCTATAATACATCCTAATCCAGTTGATGCATTCCATGCTTGCTCTAGATGTTTTAAGGTGATCTTTTCAGGCTCTAGTAAGATAATTTTGGAAATGTGGGTGGTCTTCGAAGTTAGATCCAAGAAAAAGATTAATCGATGGAACAAGGGGGATAGATCTTAGGATCAAGGACAAGAGGGGTTGTTGCTTTGAATAAATTTTTTGGCAACAGTTCGACTTGCCAAACGTATTTTCAGTGTTTAGATATCAAAATTTTGTAAACACATTAACGATACCAAACATGTTATGCATTTTCTGATTTTATAAATTATGAAACACAACAATGTTTCCAAACGCGTTATCAATTAATATTCAAAACACTAATATAACATAACACATATTATGTTATTTGTTAAAACAAAAACTAATATCAAAACACCTATCCAAACAGGCCCTTTGTGTTCCAGAGGATTTGATGCATACACAGAAATAGTCGAAAACTCAATTTGCAACTTTATGTATGGCCAATTCATGTACCTTTTGTTGTTGTGACCACAAATTAGGTTGTATGTTCAAGTTTAATTTGGACTTCTATTTTAAGTTACAAATGGAACTCTATTCAGAATAAGCTATTCACATTCACAATTAATAGGCAACACAAACAAGATAAGGTATAGATATCAAGATTAGCATGGCCATTGATCAGTGCTGTTTACAACGTATCAAATTGGTGAGTGGGTTTGAATTTAGGAGCTTTTGTGGGGTTTGAAAATCCATTTTCCCTGCTAAGGGAGCATATTTCTCACACCATTGGTGAATTCTGGTCCTATATTGTATTGGAGAGAAGTTTCTATTTTTGCTAACTTAAATTTGGATTTTTAATAGATTCACAAGAGTGAAACAAGACTATTGATATTTGTGCAAAAAGATAGGTTAAGCAATGGATTGGATGAAATTCGTAAACATTGACAATTTGTATGTGCATATTTTTTTAGTACTTGTCATCCCATTCCTGGTAAATGAAAAATAATTTGATGTAGACTATATACAAAGTAAGGATATCATAAACCAGAATAGATTATTCTTATAGTAAATTGAAAAAAGACAAAAATAATAATAATGACTAGCTAGTTTTCTTGATAAGTCTGCAATTGATGCAGATGAGAAGTTGAACTAACAAGACTCCAATCTTCCCACCAGTCCACGTGGACCCGAAAATCTGGAAATTTTTTGAAAAATAATTATTTTTGATTCTGAGTGTAACGAATTGTTTAATGAGTTAAGGGAGCGATTTCGAGGCCGTAGGAGTTTTCAAAATCGAAAAAGGAGCCCAGGAAGGTACGTTAAGTGACTTGGGGGCGTTTTGATCATTTGGCACCCCAGATATTATAAATATCTAGGGCTGAGATATCTCAGCCATTTCTTACGGTTCTCTCTCTCTCTAAATCTCTCCCATTTCATCCCTCCACCTCCTCTCTACATTTCGGGTGCATTCGGCTTGGATTCGTGATTCGCCAAAGAAGGAAAGTGTGTAGGGGACGGCTAGGGCTTCGGTTTGAACTGAACAAACTCATGTTTCGGCAAGGTGGAACCTGCTAAAAATTTTGATAAGTGGTTGGAAGGTCTTCAATCTTGAGGTAGGGGTGTTTCTTCTCTTCTAGTTGTCGATTCTAGGGTTTTGGGTGGTTCTGAGAGGTTTTCGGTTAAGTTTGTATGTGAGAGAGATGGGGAAGGGGCTGAATTTTTATATTTCCTCTTCCCTTGTGATTATGCATGTTGGATAGTTCCATCTTGAAGAATATATGATGTGTGGGTTGAATATGTGCAAAGTGTGCAAAAATGAGAGCATGATTATCTATATTGTGTATTATATGCATATGTAGGTTATGTATATTTTGGGGTGCAATCATATGATTATATGTTGGTTGTGTGTGTGTATAAATGTTGAATGCATGCTAGGTTATTTTATAGCAATTGTGTGCATTGTTGAAGTGATAAGTGTTCAATTCTATGCATTTAAACCCTCTTTATTGCATATGTTAGTTCTGTTTCTACGTTTACCGAGATATGTTTACAGTATTTTTGTGTTTTTGATTAATTGCAGGTCTTGTAGTAAAAGGAGCAAAGTTTGAGGCCATTTGGAGCTGAAGAGAAAAGTTAGAAATTGCAGCCAAGGCATCTCGATCAATCGAGATGTTGATCTTGATCAATCGAGATCTCGATTGATCGAGATCTTATTTCGATTGATCGAAATCTCGATCAATCGAGATCCAATCTCGATTGATCGAGATTCTGCAGAAGCCACTTGCCCACTTGCTCACCTGCTCTCCCACTTGCAACAAAATCCACCTTTTTGCACGACTTAGGGGGATTGTCTGACTTGAACAAGACCCTTGGGGACCTTCTTGATATAATGGATATATATATTGATATTTATATATATATGGTGGGCCCCAAGGTTGAAAAGGGAGCCATAAAGCACAAGGAAGCCTCATATCTCTCATACACATCAGATTAGACCAAGAGAGACTTTCGGGAGAGGAGAAGAAGGAGCTGGACCAGACCTTGAAGCTCCAATTTCTCCATTAATGGAAGAGTGCAAGGCATCCATGAGCAAATAACTTCTCTACTAGGGTGTTGGTTTCAACCCCTAGCCATGTAAACTTGTTCATCTTTGTAGCACTTGGGATTTGTAATTAAATGTTGATTATTTAGCCTAGAGACCATGTACACTAATACATTTCTTTTATATATTCATTTGATGTTGAGTTTATTCTTGTCTTAGAGTAGATTCTTTCATGTGAATGCACAACATTTGCATATTCCACAAGAAGTGCAAATGATGGCTAGATAATGGTGTTTAAATGAATGTGTGGTGTTTGCTTGTATAAACCATGCCAAGATAAGGTAGCTTGGATGCATGTAGGTTCACTTAGAAAGTAGGGTAATTAGGTAGTTAGTTAGGTTGAAGAGCTATGCTTGTTGAAGATGGATTATGATAGGTTAGCACACACATTAATCTTTTGATATGTCATTGAGGTCACAAGCCTAATGACATTGTTAGGCATTTAATTAATGAATCTCATGCTTGCTACATCTATGAACAAGTGAACGGGTAGTGGTGGAAACCAACCCTAGTTCTCTCTCCCATCCTTTACTCTTTAATTTTATTGTTATTACATTCATGCAATAGTTTTATAAACAAAAACTCAAAACCCTGTTTTTAGTATTAAAGTGGAAATAATCTTTCTTTAAGACAATTGCGACTAGTCCTAGTGGGATCGATACCCTCTATATAGAACCGTATCTACAAAGATTCGTGCTCTTGCGAGTGGTTAAATTATATTTTGATAAAAAGGGCAAAATTAAGCTTACAATATAATTCGAGTTTAGCCACATCAAAATTTTGGCGCCGTTGCCGGGGACCACGGTTTAATTGTCGCCATTGGAAGATTAAATCTGGTTTAATTCTTAGGCTAGAAATTCTTTCATTCTTTTTTGTATATATCTTGTTCTTATTTCTCAAATTTCTTGATTTTAGGTATACCACATTGCGGGCATCTAAAAGGATTAAAGTTGGAACCCTTTGTGAGTATAAAGTCTAAAATTAGTGATTTGAGTTCATTCATTTTTTTTTGTATATATTATTGTTTATTTTGCATATTGAGGTGTTGTTCCACTATTAATGCATGCTAGGTAGACGGTCTTTGTCACTTTCGTTGCTTCCGTGTAATATTGAACTTGAAAGAACACTTAGACAACATAGAGGAACCTCTAGGGACCCTATATTGCCTAGGACTGAAAACATGGACCCAAATGAAAGACAACCTCCCGGACTACCTCCTTTTAATCATGAACAACCACCTCCACCTCCACCTCCACCTCCTCAAGGAGAGTTGCTTATGGACTTTTACCTTCCGACTACATTTGAAGTACCTTCATGTATTCAATTTCCGGATGTAGCGGCAAATCAATTCGAAATAAAGTCCTTCACCATCAATCTTCTTAATAGCTTCCATGGTCTCCCTAATGAGGATCTATACCGACACTTAGATTACTTCCTTTTTGTGTGTTCCACCATTCGTGTACCACACTTTACGGAGGATGATCTAAAGCTGCGTATGTTCCCATTCTCCTTAAAAGATAAAGCTAGAAGTTGGTTCAATTCATTAGAACCTAACTCAATCCATTCTTGGGCGGAGATGCAAATCGAGTTCTTAAAAAAATACTTCCCAATGGGAAAGACGAGTGATATTCGGCGAGCAATCACCGGATTCACCCAAATTGATCAAGAACAATTTCATGAGATGTGGGAGAGATTAAAAGATCTGCTTAAATCTTATCCACATCATGCTGTCCCAAAATGGCAGCTAGTGCAAAGTTTTTACGATGGGGTGAGTGAGCAACATAGACAAATGATAGACTCCGTTTGTGGAGGTGGATACCTTTTGAAAAGCCCCGATGAGGCATGGAAACTTTTTCAAACCCTAAGCAATAATTCAGCTCAACGCTCCTCCACTAGGAAAGGGAAGGCCACCCAACCTTGTAGAGGAGTGCATGAAATTTCACGGGTAGATGAGGTTGTCATGCAAGTAAAAGCCTTATCCCGAAAAATGGATTTAATCATGAAAAATGGGCTGCCTACTCCAAGCCAATCTGTCCAAAATCAGGATGGGTGTTCGTTTTGCTATAGCACTTCGCATTTTGTGCGAGATTGTCCTATTACCGAGCAATCTTCCGACTATGCTCAAGAGCAAGCGAATACCCGCTTATTGCAAACTCACTCTCAATCAATCTCTAAGCTGGAAGCCAATGCTTAATATATGGCTAGGTTAGAAGCTCAAATCGGGCAACTAGCTAATGCCTTGAATAGAAGGGAGGAAGGTAAGTTGTCGAGTCAACCGGTGGCGAATCCTAAGGGTGTTCATGTGATTGAGGATCCATCATCTTCATCTTGTAATGCTCCTCCGAAGCAAGTTCAATCAATCACCACCTTAAGGAGTGGTAAAATCATCAATTCTAAGGTAGGGGAAGAAAAAGAAAAGGAATTCAATGAGCAATCCGCAAATCCAAAAGAATCCCCTTTAAATCCAAATGTTTTTCCTTTAAATCCAAATGTGACCAAAATCTCACAAAATCCAAAAGGAAAGGCAAGTGAAGTTGTGTCGTCATGAAGTCCAAATCTTGACACTTCTTTTGAACCTCCGATTCCTTTTCCTCAAAGATTGAAGCAACCTTCTCATTTTGGGAAGCAAGGAGAGAAAATTCAAGACATAATGGAGATCTTCAAACAAGTAAAGATCAATCTCCCTCTCCTTGATGTTATCCGGCAAATTCTCTCCTATGCTAAATTCTTGAAGGACTTGTGCACTCAAAAGCACAAATCTAGGAATAATGCTCCTAAGAAAGTCCTCTTAACTGAGCACATAAGCTCCATTTTCCAACACCAAGCCCCTCCTAAATTCAAAGATCCGGGAGCTCCGACCATTTCGTGCACCATCGAAAATCAATCTTTTGAAAAGGCACTTCTTGATTTAGGGGCTAGTGTCAATTTGCTTCCATTCTCAGTCTACCAACAACTAGGTTTGGGGAACTTAAGCCTACCACCGTTGTGTTGCAACTTGCCGACCGCTCGGTGAAGCAACCACGTGGCATCATTGAGGATGTAATCATTCAAGTGGACAAATTCTACTTTCCGGTGGACTTCATAGTCCTTGACACGGAACCAGTTCAAAACCCAAATCGACATATTCCTATCATTCTAGGTCGTCCATTCTTGGCCACGGCAAACGCTTGCGTTAATTGCCATACCGGAGCGATGGACATCTCTTTTGGGAATATGAAAGTCCGTTTGAACATCGTCAATGCTTCCCACCATGCATCCGAAGACGAAAGTGAATGCTTTTGTGTTGATGTAGTGGAAGACCTTGTTCAAGAAGCACTTCCTTCTATTCTTTCTAAGGATCCTCTAGAGGCATGTCTAAATCATTTCAACTGTGATGAGTTTGACATTGAGCAATCCATTTGTGAGGTTAATTCAATACTCGATGTCACGACCGTCATGGATTTGCCTAAGTGGAGAGTTCCGAGAGAGCCCTTGCCTCCTTTGTCCAAAACTTCCCAAAATCCTTCTCTAATCTCCCCACCACAACTTGAGCTCAAGCCTCTACCAACTACACTCAAGTATGTTTTCTTGGGCGCTAATGAGACCCTTCCAGTCATTATTACTTCCAATCTCACCAATGATCAAGAGATGGAACTCATAAAGGTGCTAAAAGAGCACAAGAAAGCAATAGGATGGAGTGTGGCAGATCTTAAGGGAATAGACCCTTCTATTTGTATGCACCGCATACACTTGGAAGAGGATGCAAAGACCTCAAGAGAGGCACAACGTCGATTAAATCCAAATATGAAGGACGTTGTAATGAAGGAGGTGGTGAAGTTACTAGATGTGGGAATCATTTACCCCATCTCAGATAGCAAGTGGGTTAGTCCCACTCAAGTGGTTCCAAAGAAGTCCGGTATTACGGTGCAACCAAATGATAAGGGTGAATTAGTTCCCCAATGCACCACCACGGAATGGAGAGTGTGCATAGATTATAGGAAATTAAATTCAGCCACTAGGAAAGATCATTTCCCCCTCCCATTTATTGATCAAATATTGGAGAGATTAGCCGGGCAAAGTTTTTATTACTTTTTAGATGGATATTCCGGCTATAATCAGGTTGCTATAGACCCGAGGGACCAAGAGAAAACCACCTTTACATGTCCCTTTGGCACATTTGCTTATAGACGCATGCCCTTTGGGTTGTGCAATGCACCGGCGACTTTTCAACGGTGTATGATGTCTATCTTTTCGGACATGGTGAAAAAATTCTTGGAAGTGTTCATGGATGATTTTTCAGTTTTTGAGCCTTCATTTGAATCATGCCACCAAAATCTATCCCGTGTTCTTAAACGATGTCAAGAGACCAACTTAATTCTTAGTTGGGAAAAGAGTCATTTTATGGTTCAAGAGGGTATTGTCCTAGGGCACATTGTGTCTAAGAGAGGAATCGAGGTTGATAGAGCCAAGGTTGAACTCATTTCCAAACTTCCTCCACCATCAACGGTGAGAGAGATTCGTTCATTCCTTGGGCATGCGGGCTTTTATCACCGTTTCATCAAAGACTTTAGCAAGATCTCTCGCCTTTGTGTCGCCTTCTTGAAAAAGAGTCTTGCTTTACCTTTGATGAAGCGTGCCTTAACGCTTTTGAGAAACTCCGCACCATGCTCACAACCGCTCCAATTCTCTTCCCTCCAAATTGGGCTCTCCCATTTGAGAACATGTATGATGCATCCGATTATGCCATGGGTGCAGTCTTAGGGCAACGAGTAGACAAATTGCCACATGTCATCTACTATGTAAGTAAAACCCTTTCCGAGGCTCAAATCAATTATACCACAACGGAAAAGGAGTTGCTTGCGGTAGTATTTGCCTTGGACAAATTTCGAGCTTATTTATTAGGTTCCAAGGTCATTGTCTATTCAGACCATGCTGCCCTCCAGCATCTTTTGGCCAAAAAGGACACCAAGCCTAGGTTGATCCGATGGATACTCTTGTTGCAAGAGTTCAATTTTGAGATTAGAGATAAAAAGGGAACTGAAAATGTGGTGGTTGACCACCTGTCTAGACTTCTTGTTGAATCCCTCCATAATTCCATTCCAGTTTGTGAATCCTTCCCGGATGAACAACTTTTTGTCATTTCTCAAGAGAGTATCCCTTGGTATGCGGATGTGGTTAACTACTTGGCAACCGGTAAAATACCATCTTCTTGGACCAAGCAAGAGAAGGATCATTTTCTCTCCCAATCACGATCATATTATTGGGACGATCCTTAATTGTTCAAATATTACCCCGATCAAATAATTCAGAAGTGTGTACCCAACAGTGAATTCCAAAGCGTTCTCAAATTTTGTCACACACTCGCTTATGGGGGACACTTTAGTGCTAAGAAAACCGTAGCAAAAATTCTTCAATGCGGGTTTTTCTGGCCGACACTTCATCGGGATGCATATTCATTTTGCCGCTCTTGTGAGCGATGTCAGCGCCTCGGCACGATGTCTCGGAAGGACATGATGCCTCTCAACCCTATTCTTGTCATTGAGATATTTGATGTGTGGGGCATTTACTTCATGGGACCATTTCCACCCTCTACTGGTTATGAGTACATACTTGTGGCGGTGGACTACGTATCTAAATGGATAGAGGCCGTTGCTACCAAAACCAATGATCACGCAGTCGTGGTTAAGTCCATTCAAGCTAATATCTTTAGTCGGTTTGGTACGCCTCGGGCCCTTATCAGTGACGGAGGTAAACATTTCTATAACCGGTTCCTTCGAACCATGCTTACCAAATACTCTGTCACACACAAAGTAGCCACCCCATACCATCCTCAAACTAGTGGTCAAGTAGAGGTATCCAATAGGGAGATTAAGAATATTCTTGAGAAAATCATTTGGCCTGACCAGAAAGATTGGTCATTGCGACTAAACGATGCATTATGGGCATACTGAACCGCATATAAGACTCCCATTGGAATGTCACCTTACCAGTTGGTTTATGGAAAAACATGCCATCTTCCAGTTGAATTGGAGCATAAAGCTATGTGGGCCACCAAAACTTTCAATTTTGACGTGTAAACGGCCGGATCTAATCGAAAGCTTCAATTAAACGAATTGGAAGAATTGCGACATGACGCATACGAGAATGCTAAAATCTATAAGGCAAAGTCCAAAGCCTTTCATGATCGTAATATTCAAGTCAAAACGTTTCCTCCGGGCCAAAAAGTATGGTTGTACAATTCATGCCTCCATTTGTTTCCCGTAAAACTCCGCTCCCGTTGGGATGGTCCATTTTTGGTTAATTTCGTCACTCCCCATGGAGCGGTGGAATTACAGGACTTGAAAGATGGATCGTTGTTCAAAGTAAACAGGCAGCGCTTAAAAGTGTGTGTGGATGACCAAGTTACCACCGAATACGTGGATGTCGTCGCTTTGACGGATCCTGTATATTTTGACTTGTGAGCCGATTCGAACGTCATGCCATAGATGTGTAAGGTGGCGAAGCCATGGTAGTTATCATGCTTCCATGATGTCCTTTTAATCCAAGTTACATTTAGTATCTAAGCAATTTAGTATCTAAGCAATTTAGTATCTAAGTCCCAAAAGTCCAAGTCCATGAAGTATAACTTAAGCTAGCTGTTTTTGAGCATCTCGATTGATCGAACCAAGATCTCGATCAATCGAGATTTCGATTGATCGAGATTTTGGTCTCGATTAATCGAAATATTACAGAGAGTTTGCCAAGTCCAAAGTCCCGAGAGGTAGTATTCTTCGATAGCACTCCGATAGATCCTCGATCGATCAAAATTTCGATTGATCGAAATGGGATTTCAATTGATCGAAGTAAAATCTCGATTGATCGAATTAAAGTCTCGATTGATCGTAGAAAAATCTCGATTCACTGAAGAAGGATCTCGATTGATCGAAGCTGATCTCGATTGATCGAAGGGGGATTTCGATTAATTGAAATCTTGATTGATTGAGATGTACATCTCGATCAATCGAGATGCACACGATGCCTGCACGTGAGCCGAACTATTATTTAAACCGTTGGGCTTCCCTCTCATTTCAAAAGACCATCTGACTTCTTCCTTTTCTCCGAGCGATCCAGAGCTTCTCCAAGCACCATCCCGCGCTTGATCTACCATCCCCGACCATCCACCGCCGTTCGCCGTCGTCCGCGATCACCGCTAGCACTCGCACGTCCCTCTCTTCGCGGCTGCGAGTGGGTCTTCATCTTTGTGTGCCGATCATCATCTTCACCTTGAGGTAAGTGATGCATGGCTATCTTTTGCGCACTTTCTCGCTATTTTTGATAGTTTTACCGCGTAATAAACATAGACGGTTGATGTTGGGTTGGAATGGTGCATTTGCGATATTCATAATGGGATTTTGTGGGTTTTGGGGGGTAAGAATTCATGTATAGGGGAAATATTGCGTTATTTTTGCTTCGAATGCTTACTATACGGTTTGTAACTGCGGCACCTTCGTTTCGGTTGCATCCGCTTACGCTGCCTCTTTGAGAGCGAATTTTTGAATTCATGTGTCAGCACCATGGACTAGGACCTCATTTTCATTTTTATTCTTTTCTTTTTATTCTTAGTTTAGCATTCCTCTTACTTTCTTTTTATTTGTGTACTTTTGGAATAAGTGCAGACTACTCCGAGACTATGGCGAGGGTGAAGAATGGCCCCGGTTCTGTTCGAGACATGCCCGGGCGAGCCTTCGGTCTCGGAAGTTTCACCCGAAGCAGATATTTGACCTTGGAGAGTTCGAGAGGCGTCCCGATAGCGCGTGGACTGTCGCCGAGCTCAGGAGGCGTCGCCTCGACAGATTGTGTGTGCCTCCCACTGATGTGGCACACGAGCCCTTGGTGTAGGTCTTTTACGAGCGCATGACCTATTCCTGCACAGCGCCGGACACCTTAAAGACGGTCGTGGGCACCACGATGATCACTATCACGCCAAGCCGGATTGCGCAGATGCTCGGCATCCCTCACCAGCAGCCTCCAGATATGGTTGACCAGGACGGTAGATCGCTTTACAGGGCCGCACTTCCAGCAGACTCTACACTGTTCTCCATCGTGATGGACATGTGTGGCGGGGCGTTTACCACGCCCAGTCACAACTGCACGTCCAAATCGATGTGCCCTAGCAGATTATGGTTCCTGGACACCGTTCTCATCAAGAACGCGTGCCCTCTCCAGCATGTGGCAGAGCGCAGAGGCGACCTCCTCCGTTGCCTTTATGCTTTCCACACGGGCACGTGGTTTTCTGTCCCATCGCTGGTATGGGGGCAGATGTTCAAGGTCTGGGACGACCTCGTCAACAAGAGGATGCGGCGAGCAGCGAGCTGGCGGCTTCCCTTCCCTTTCCTAGTCGTAGCTTTTCTCAGTCGTGCTAGTATACCGGTCAGTGATACTGACGTTCAGTTGGCACCGCCCACCCGCTTCACATCTATGCAGTGGGAGCAGGTGAGGCGACACTTAGAGCGACAGGACCACCAGGGCGATCCACCAGAGGATGTAGATATGGATGCCCCGGTGGAGTTGGACGAGGGAGAGCCTGCAAAAGGTGAGTCTTCCGACGAGGAGATGGATATTGCTGCAAAGCGGCATGACATCCTAGCGACGGGCTATTCCTGCCTGGAAGCTGATGTTGAGCGGCTCCAGCAGGGTTTTGAGGAGCACGTCCAGGTGACGCAGAGTCAGTTGGAGGGCATCAGATCAGACATTTCATCTCTGGCACAGGGTCAGAGGGCAATTTTAGACGAGTTCCGAGCCTTCCGGCAGGACCTGTAGTTCCTGTTCGCAGGTCGAGCTTCCACCTCAACTTCTGCTCCCATCGAGCCACCACCACCACCACCCGCCCTCGAGTAGCTGCTTTTATTTGTCTTTTATGTTTTACTTTCTGTATTTTTCTTTCTTTATTTTTGATAGGCCATGTTGGCCATGTTTTCTTTCTTTTTATGAGTATTCCAGTTGCATGTACGCTTTGTACTGAACTCACTTTCATATATATGGAATCCAGTTATCTTTTCTTTTATACCATGTGTTATCTTTCCTGTCGTTATTTTTGCTTTCTGTCAATATATCTGTTCTCTATACTTTGACTATGTATGTAGTACCACTTGCCTACTTGTTATATACGATTCAGTTGATGATTTCCGTTTATTACCGCCTGGTTTAAATTCCCAATACTGTTGAGATTGCTTCAACGCAGTATGGCGTTAATAAAGAAAGGCAGCCCTTTTGCATGCTATACGTTAGCGTGCCTGGATAGTCAATATCTTATCGCATAGACCTCTTAGACAATTGGGAACCACCAGTTCAGACCCTTAGAGATGCAGTGATCTTGGCATTGTCCGTTTGTGCATAATTATTTTATTATGATCTTTTCATATACTTTTTGTTCCTTTTAATGCTCGTGGTATCCAGTTGGTGTTCCGTGCAGGTTTTTCTTATTTGCAGGATGACCGCTATTGTTGGAATACCATTTTTGTCGCGTTCTGCACTTCCGGTAATATCGCTCCTTACTTTTCTTGTCCAAACATTGAGGACAATGTTGCATATAAGTTTGGGGGTGCGGTATGCTATACCACTTGTATATGCATGCAATGTTTAGTCTTAATATTGAGTGTCATTGTAGAGCAGTTCTTGATATTTTTGCATGCTTGCTATGATGTCTTGCTTTGTAAAGGAAGATCATTCGAATAAATGTCAGAGGTAAATGCAGCAGGTAGTTAAGAACTTTAACATTGTAAATACCCGCACTTTTGCAAGCTATATAGTAGGCTAGAACGGTCCACATTTTTGTCCAAATATGAGCACGTACAATTCTTGCCCTAAATTTGTCCTTACCGCACAAATTCGCACACATGCATTTTAAATTGTGGGGTATAAGTCTGATGGAGAATTTTGTAAGTTTCTGTTTTTATCTGAACAACTTAAAAAATAAGTTCTTCCGGTTGTAGTAAAAAAAAAAAGAAAAAAAATTTGCAATAAGCCTTCTCACTCAATAAATCGGATTTCTATGCCTCAAAGCAGGGAGTATTCGCATATAAGTGTGCAAGGTTGAGCAATAATAAGCGGGTGGCTTGCTTAAGCTCATTGCCTTGTAAGCTCGGTTATTAAGTCCGAGGGGTGTTTCTTCACCTAATGCCCTAAAACCAATTGGTTTGGGAGTCATTGGCCCAATGCCGCTACATGGGCTTACAAGAAAGCAAAAAGAGCTAAGCATTGCACGGTCATCCGCACATGAGCAATCATGAATGTTTTGTGATAATGAACAACGGTGTCGAGCGTTTTCAATGAGTTTTTCTCTTAAAAACAGATTTGTTATTATTCTTCTCCAAATATGACAAAAGCCACGCGTTAGAATGCATGTTCACTTTTCAAAGAGGATTTTGGGGTTGGAGTTTGTATTTTTGTTCGAAGTGGCCATTATGTGGGGACCGTCATTTATTTATAGCTTGTGAAAGTCCATTTTTGCTAATGACCGCATAGTTCTGTAATACTTGTTGCATTTGCCAAATATGAAATGAACGGATGATCGCCCTTTATCTAGTTGATGACTGAGCATGATTTAAATTTTGTATAAGATAGTTAATTTCATTTTTTGTAATATTAAATTGCTAAGGGAGTAGCAATATGTAAGTTTGGGGGTGTGAAAAGTGTTCAATTCTATGCATTTGAACCCTCTTTATTGCATATGTTAGTTCCGTTTCTACGTTTACCGAGATATGTTTACAGTATTTTTGTGTTTTTGATTAATTGCATGTCTTGTAGTAAAAGGAGCAAAGTTTGAGGCCATTTGAAGCTGAAGAGAAAAGTTAGAAATTGCAGCCAAAGCATCTCGATCAATCGAGATATTGATCTCGATCAATCGAGATCTCGATTGATCAAGATCTTATTTCGATTGATCAAAATCTCGATCAATCGAGATCCAATCTCGATTGATCGAGATTCTACAGAAGCCACTTACCCACTTGCTCACCTGCTCTCCCACTTGCAACAAAATCCTCTTTTTTGCACGACTTAGGGGGATTGTCTGACTTGAACAAGACCCTTGGGGACTTTCTTGATATAATGGATATATATATTGATATATATATATATATGGTGGGCCCCAAGGTTGAAAAGGGAGCCATAAAGCACAAGGAAGCCTTATATCTCTCATATCTCTCATACACATCAGATTAGACCAAGAGAGACTTTCGGGAGAGGAGAAGAAGGAGCTGAACCAGACCTTGAAGCTCCAATTTCTCCATTAATGGAAGAGTGCAAGGCATCCATGAGCAACTAACTTCTATACTAGGGTGTTGGTTTCAACCCCTAGCCATGTAAACTTGTTCATCTTTGTAGCACTTGGGATTTGTAATTAAATGTTGATTATTTAGCCTAGAGACCATGTACACTAATACATTTCTTTTATATATTCATTTGATGTTGAGTTTATTCTTGTCTTAGAGTAGATTCTTCCATGTGAATGCACAACATTTGCATATTCCACAAGAAGTGCAAATGATGGCTAGATAATGGTGTTTAAATGAATGTGTGGTGTTTGCTTGTATAAACCATGCCAAGATAAGGTAGTTTGGATGCATGTAGGTTCACTTAGAAAGTAGGGTAATTAGGTAGTTAGTTAGGTTGAAGAGCTATGCTTGTTGAAGATGGATTATGATAGGTTAGCACACACATTAATCTTTTGATATGTCATTGAGGTCACAAGCCTAATGACATTGTTAGGCATTTAATTAATGAATCCCATGCTTGCTACATCTATGAACAAGTGAACGGCTAGTGGTAGAAACCAACCCTAGTTCTCTCTCCCATCCTTTACTCTTTAATTTTATTGTTATTACATTCATGCAATAGTTTTATAAACAAAAACTCAAAACCCTGTTTTTAGTATTAAAGTGGAAATAATCTTTCTTTAAGACAATTGCGACTAGTCCTCGTGGGATCGATACCCTCTATATAGAACCGTATCTACAAAGATTCGTGCTCTTACGAGTGGTTAAATTATATTTTGATAAAAAGGGCAAAATTAAGCTTACAATATAATTCGAGTTTAGCCACATCAAATACCACTGGAGGTGGAGATAAGAAGTACCTCTGATGAAAGACTTCCTTATTGTAATATCGAAGCCCGATTCAGTAATCACCAAAGCATATAGGGATATGGCTCAAGAGGTTGTCAGCAGACTCGTAGAAATGAACAATGAACCACTTTGACTAGAGATAAACATGTAAAACTATGCAATTAACTAATGTTATTCCATCTTCCTTTATCTATGTTTCCTCAATAGTTGCTATGGATTTCTTACTTTGCTTCTGAATTTCAGAAAATTGAATATTTTCTATTTTAGTTAGATTATTCATTTATTTCTACTTTCTTGATGAGGATATGAAACAAGTTCATTGTTGCCAATTTTTTTATTGGAATGTTGGTTGTTTGATTGATTGCTTTATTAACTGTGTAATTCAGATTACTATTAATTAACCTAAGACCGTTTGGTTTATTGATGTATTATATTTATACGATCTTTGTGTAGGTTATTGAGATAATGAAAGGAAGTAAAGTCAAGTACAAACGTGACAAGAAGACTAGTCTGATTAAGGTATAAGTTCTTGACAGATTTGAACATGAGTTGCACATTAAGTAACAAATTCCCATTTATATATACTTTCTTTAGCATAAAAAAGAAAAGCGTGCTTAATCTAGAGAGTAGAGTACTATTTTTTTGCTTTTGATTTCATATGATAATCCATGTCACTAAGATAGCCTTCATTCACATTGTTGTTATAACATTGTGTTGACCCCAGTCTCATAATATTTCACAATCATTCAACCTAGCATGTAAGCTAGTATGTTTCAATCACTAGTATCACAACATCCAAGTTTTGTAAAGCTAAATTTCTAGATAAAAGCTTTACTGATACAACAAGGATTTGAAAATAAAATTTAAAATAAATTAAAACATTACCCTGTGTTGGTCCCATTAATGTGGGGTGCTTGTAGGAAAGACAGTAGATTAACCTAATCTTTTATACTTTTCAATCTCATATTCAAAACCCCTCATCACAATTCTTACTTTCCAGAAAGTGTGTAGAATTCAATTGCCTTCTCTAATATAATGGCTATACAAAGCTTATAGTTATAGTAATCACCATGATCTTATTATTGTTGTTGTGATTTTGTTAATTGCTGCTTTCTTATGGTACCATCTTCTTGAGATTTATTGAAATTGCGATATGTAAGTAATATTTGGGGTTCCAGTTCCTTGATGCTCTAATCAATACTCCTACTTTCTTATTTTTTATTTTTTGCAAGTCTTTGCCTTTTTTCATCCTCGGTTGGTAAAACACTGTATTGAAAACTCATCACCGCCATCATCAGTGATAATATGGTCTGTCAATGGTGGAGTATTAAAACCCACTAATTGCTCACCGACCTAAAATATTCAAATAATTAAACCATGCACCAAATTACCTAACAAACCCAATTGAAAAAAATGAAATTGATGTGTAGTTGTGTGATTTGTGAGATTCACATTAAATATTGAGAGGTTTAAAGAGGAAAGAGAGGTAGAGGCCATGATTTGATTCTTGGCCCAATATATCTAAACCTAAAAGTATGGATTTTTATGTTATTCAATTTTTTGCAGGATTTGTTTTATTGTGATCCGGGGGGAGTTGTGTGTTTTCTTGCTCTCTCTTCGAGGGGAGAGACCTTGCTGCATCATATTGCCCACCTTTGAAAAACTTAAAACTACTTTACCCTTTTTCCTAGTCTACTTCCTGGGTTTCTAGCAACAGTTCTCAGTTTGCTGATAATATTTTCCTTTTCTGGAGTATGATCCCTACTTGTTCAGTAGTTTGCATTCCACTTTCAGATTGTAAGTACATAGCAACAAAACATTACTAGTTCATTGAATACTTTTTGTGTACTAACCTTTATATTGCATTTTTCCTTTTGCTTGCCAACTAGATACAATGGGATTATAGCTGAAATTGATGGGGCTTAACAGACACTTCTGTAGTTATGATTTCATTATCTAATTGGAAATGTTGTTGGATCTTCACTTAAAATGCTCGAGGTATATATATAATATGAACATATATGGCAAATTCATATTATCGTCAATTAACTTGAGCCCATTTGGTTTATTGCTTTATAATATTTGTACTCTCTTGGTGAAGGTTATTGAGATAACAAAAGGAAGTAGATTCAAATCTGAACTTGACAAGAAGACTAGTCTGATTAAGGTATAATTTCTTGACAGATTTGAACATTAAGTACCAAATTTCCATTTATGGTACTTTCTTTAGTAGAAAAAAAGTGGTGATTAATCTATATATCATAATACTTTTTGCCATATATAGCATGAAATGATGGAAAATAGAATGATAATGCCAAGTAAACTTGTAAATATATTTTAAGGTCAAACTTTGAGCTCAATGTTCATAAGTAGGATCTATTAAACTTTAATTGACATTTTGATCAAGAACATGTCCTTCCTGTTCATAAATATCATTTGGAAGCAGACTGCTTTATCATTACATTAGAAATAAATAATGATCATTTTGATTTAAAACAAAATGGAAAAAGCGACAAAAAGGATGAGCAATTTAAGATGATAACATTTAAGAAATAACATTTTGTGGACAACATTTTTCTTTACTAGTGTTTATATTCCTTCATTTTGAAATATTATTTTTTGTGAATTTTATAGGTTTTGGGTTGACTTTAGACATGGAGGTGCTTTAACTAAGTTTTGGTGGTCCATGGATGCTGGTTTTGAACATTGGTGTATGAATTATGATTACATTAACTAAATGAACATTGGTGTACTTAGACATGTTCTTTTAATACATTGAATGTTGCAAATGAGTTTTTCACTTTTGATGTTTGTTTAATGTTATGTCTTTTTTTTTTTCATTAAGTTTGTTATTGGTGCTTGAATGTGGCTAACTTTGTCGAGGTATTCTTTTATTTTTGTTATGACTTGGTGAGGTAGATGTTATTGTGAGTTGGGGGCAACGATTGTTAAGTAGGAATAAGGAATGTTGAGTTGAATAGTTATAATGAATCGCATTTTATTTATTGGTTGAAATGGTTGTGAGAAAGAGCAAAAACTTAATATTATTATTATTTTTTTTTGAAAAAACATGTAATTAAGGGGGTTCCAATGTGCCTCATAGATAAAGATATTATTAATGGGGTTCTCTTCACCTTGCAAAATACATATCTACAGCGTTTGTGACCTATCATAAATATTTTTTCTACAAATTGAGATGAGTTTTAACGATATATTTCTTAATTATTTACAAGCTTCATTGTGCGTCGTAGAAAATCATGATTATTCGCAAGACCTTAACAGATGAGAGCTAGCTGTGCGGACTTTTACGGGATTTTTTGCCTCTCATAAAAGGTGTTTTTACTTGTAGTGTGCATTTACTTTTGCATTTTGATTTACTATGATCCGTGCTTGTTCTTTCAAAAGGTCTTCCTCTGCTCTCTATATTTAAAGTAGATCGATCGAGATGGTTCATCTATTTTCCTCTTGCGAATTTCTTCACTAAGAATCAAGTCCGAAACATCATTAAACTTCAACTTTCCTTTTCTAGAAGAATTGTTTACTGCCGTAATAGTACCATTCCAGCTTTCTGGCAAAGAGGATAATAGAATCAATGCCCTGATCTCATCATCAAAATTGATTTTCACAGAGCTCAACTGAGTCGTAATTGTGTTGAACTTATTCAGATGGTTTGCCACTGACGCACCTTCTGATATCCTCAGATTAAATAAACGCTACATCAACTATACTTTGTTCGATGTAGAGGGTTTCTCATACATATCTCCAAGGACTACCATCAAACTCGTCATTGTCTTCTCCTTCACTATGTTGAAGGCGATGTTGCAAGACAGTGTCAATCGAATAACTCTTAGAGCTTGCCGATCAAGAATAGCCCAATTAGTATCTTTCATATCTTCATGTTTCATTCATGAAATAGGTTGATACAAATTTTTTTTGTTACAGATAGTCTCCAATCTACATCTTCTAGAACCCAAAATCTATTCCATTGAACTTTCCTTCGATCTTGATCTTTCCTTCTTCTACACCCTTCGCTCCCACTCGAACCTGATGCTCCAATACTAGTTGTTGTGAAAATTAATAGAAAAGAAGATCAAACACATAAGCAAAGACAAACAGATTTACAAGGTTCACCCAAAATCTAGGGTTACGTCCTTGGTGTTTGAAGTTTCACTATGATGATAAAAATGGGATACAATTACAGAGAGTTTAGACTGTATATATAGGCACCTCATAGGGCTACATAACAAGTATGAAAATACTGAAATACCCCTTAAAAAATTTGAGTCTGCAAAGTTGGGCCAATGTGTACAATATAATCATGCTCCACACTTCCTATCAGTTCCTTCTTCAAGTAACATTTAAAAAAATAGTCTGTAATAATGACTGTAAATGGCTGTAATAGTAACTCCTATCCATTAAAAAATAAAAAACATGGTTTCTAGCCACATATGACACACTTTGTAAAATTGGGCTTTGTACATTTCTTTTTTTTCTAGCAGATCGTATGGGTAGGGTGGTTATAATGAAAGAGACTCGGACAGAGTGCGTTGTGGAGTAGAGTATATATTTAGCTATTCAAGATGTATACTGAAACTAGTATTTGATCTCTTTCTTTCTAAATTAAGTAGCATTTGTGTTTGGAAACTTGAATGATGATGGAGGGGTTTGGCATAGCCTTGCTATTATTAGTGTTTTAGCTACTGCAGTCAAGCACGGTTTGTTGTGCCATGTTTTTGTCAAACTACACCGATGAATTGGCTCTTCTTGCTTTCAAGTCCGCAATCACATTAGACCCTAACAACATGTTGGGGGGTAATTGGACTGAGAAAAACAACTTTTGTGAATAGGTTGGGGTCTCATTTAGTCGATGACATAGGCAAAGAGTCACAACTTTTGAGCTTCATCGAATTAGACTCCATAACACCATCTCCCCTCATGTGGGTAACCTCTCCTTCCTCAAGAAGCTAAATCTTCATGGTAAGAATTTTCATGGTAAACTTATCCATGAAATCAGTCATTTGTGTCATTTAAAGGTACTCATTTTAAATTTCAACTACTTCAACTACTTAGAAGGGGTAATCCTTGCAGATTTACACCACTGCCAACAGCTTCAACTCTTATCTATGGTAAGGAATGAATTTACTGGCATACCCATTGAATTGAGTACCTTGTCCACTCTCAGTGGTCTTTATCAGGGAGAAAACAACCTCACAGGTACAATTCCATCTTTCTTTGCTAACATGTTAAGCTTAAACTGGCATGCTTTGGAAGAAAACAAGTTTCATGGCAATGTTCCTAATGGGATACATAGTGTTCCAAGTTTGGAAGGAATTAATTTTGGTGGAAATGATCTCACTAGGTCAATTCCTTCATTTTTATTTAACATCTCCTCTCTACAACAAATTTGGTTAGTGTCTAATGACCTTTTAGAAAATCTTCCCTTGAGCAAGACTGCTGGGCTTTCTAATCTTGAAAATCTCATCCTTGAAACAAATCAACTAAATGGAAACATCTTTTCCTCTCTGTCTAATTTTTCTATGCTCACTGAGTTAGATCTAAGTTTCAACCAATTCACTGGAACAATACATGAAAATCTAAGCCACTTGGAATCACTCACTAAACTTAATCTGCAGCAAAACCAGTTAACTGTAGAATCAGGAAGTCAGTAACTTATTTTTCTCATTTCAAGCTTCAAATCCCTGAATTTTTTTTTAATACCTGATTATCCATTTCACGACATCATACCAGATTCTTTTGGAAATATTTCTAGTTCCCTTCTCATGTTTTATGCATCTAATTGACAACTGATGGGTTGAATTCTTGAGGAAATTGGTTCCTTTACAAACTTGAATTATCTTATCTTCAGTTCCAACAATTTCAATGGATCCATTCCATTTACAACTGACAGTATGAAAGAGCTGCAACTTGAGAGATATTGGTCTCAAGAACAATAATCTTTCTGGATCCATCCCTGCATGTATTGGAAATGTTAGTGGGTTGTGGATGTTGTTGTTGCATTCTAATTCATTCAACTCGTTAATACCATTAAGTTTATGGAGCTTGGATAATCAGTCGTGAGAGAGCTGTAAGTTGCGTGGTGCAGGAGCGATTGCAAAAAGTACTTTAAAACCTAGAGGGGGGTGAATAGGATCAGTTGCTCGTTTGTTTAATTCTTTGAATTAATTCAATTTGAAGTCCAATTAATAATTAACCCAACAATTAAAGCAAGCAAATAACTTAAAGTGCAAGTAAAGTAAAGAATGCACCATATATACGTGGAAAATCCAAGGCGGAAAAAAACCACGGAGGGAGGCAGAAAGCCTCAAGAAACCAATCCACTATAATGAAGTAAAGTATATCAGACTCTGTCTTAAACTCACACCCCTCTTCACTCTATCAAGAATCTGATACGAAACACCTTAGGTTTGTGATTGCGACAACACGTCCAACTGCTGCTGACTTCTGGCTAATGTCACGATCCTTATAGAAAGGTTGCTAGAAGAACAAAAATACTCAACAAGTATTTTGTTCCCTTCGTAGTGTGATATGGTCACCTTTCTTCCTCAACAAGAAAGAGAAGAACCATCAATCTAATGTTCTGATCAACGAATGATTTGATGCAGTCTCTGAACAGCTAATCAGTAGTAGAACATTATCCTAAATATCACTTGTGGAGTATGGATGTGTGTTCTTAAATATATATATAGCCCTAATTATACTATATATACTTTCTCTCTCCAAAAATATATTTTTTCAGGCCTCTCTATTTAGAGAAAATATAGATAAATATATATGGCAAGGTGGTCCTAATTCTACTTGAAAAACAAGTTGAATACCAAAATAGAACTCTCTTAGAAGTTTCAAACCCAATAGAAATCAGAATTTTCGTCAAAATTTGTTTCCTATTTGAAACAGGCTAAGTGGGACTGGTGCCAAATAAATAGGACCTATGGGACTTTGTAGAAACATGTAGAAACCTAACTGTTAAGAAAAGTTGGACTGATCCTAAATATTGGGGACCGGTCCAACTTTGAAAATCCCATAATTTTTTTACTAAACCCTAGTTTTTCAAAATAGGCTCAGAAATATAAAGTGCAGAGTGTCCTCACTATACTTACCTGTACTATATGGTGTTCTTACTGATTTATCTACTTCCATTCACTTGGATATTAGCTCAAAGTTGTCGAAGATCGATTACATAAAATAATATGAAAATTACAACTCAATCAATCAGGGTTTGATCACCGAAATATGCTAATTATAATTATATATCTCACAATATCCCCCTTTGTCAATTTCATGACAAAACCACCTAGACAATTAATAACCTTACCCATTGGAAAAATTAGATTATAATGTTGCCCAAAAATACATAGAAATAAAGAACTGATCAATAGATGGTTCATTTGTGTGTTCAAGACAGTTTAGAAGAAAAACTTTGAACCTACACATTACTTAAACAACACAATCTATGAAAAGCTTAATAAAGAAATATAAACATAAATCTGAAATGCTCCCCCTTAATCTCTCCCTTAAACAGAAATATCTGATAAATACTTCTCCCCCTTTTTGTAACAAATTGGCAAAGAAATGCCAAAGAGAAGCATGTAAACAGATAATTAAAGAAGCGTATAGAGAGATTAAGACAATAATTGAGGAAAAATAATCATCATCACTAATCAAATAAATATCCAAAACATATCAGTTCATGGAATAAATGAAACATAACAAAAATAAATAATCTAGACATCAGGGCTAAAAAGTTAAAAATAGTCTAGAACAAAAGATATCAAGACCTAAAGTCTAAGTCTAATTATCATCTGCATCATCAGCAGCCTCATCAGATACTAGATATCAACATCTAACAAAAAAAATGTTCTTGGACATGTAACTCTATATATTGAAATTTGCATCAAAGTCCACAAAAGTATGATTGAAACATAAATGTGGTATCTATAAGATAAACATGCAACCTAATCAAAGACACCATGAATATCCAAAAATAAACAAATCTAAATCATAAACCTAGCAAACAGATGAACTAGTCTGAATCATGAAAACATCAAAGCCTAAAAACTAGTTATCATCAGCGATACCGGAGAATGAATGATGTCCATTAGCAAAGATGCATTAGGTTCTCATAAGGCTCGAATCATTATCATCTATAGGTGGTCTATCAAGATTTTTCGTCAATATTACAAAATAATACCACCTATTAAGATCAAGAATACTAATTACTTGATTCATAACAATTGTATTTTGCTCAATGATAATGCCAAATACTTTGGTTGTAAATGGTAAAACATCCAAATCTGAGTCATATATATTTCATAAACATATTTCATTCAAATCACATAAGGACTACCAACCAAAGTCTTTCAAAGTATTACACAAATTCTAGTTGCCATTCATGTTTGATTGACCCAAGGTTCATTTTCCTTTCTATCCTCATAGCTCGACAACCAATATTGTTGACGAAGGTGTTGTAGTTGAAATCATCCTCAAACATGTTTCTAGTAAACACAATGCGGTTATCCGCACTTGCAGATGCTTCTAGAAACCACAATGCGATTATCCGCACTTTTAGATGTTTCTAGTAAACACAATGTCGTTATCCGCACGTGTAAACACAATGTGGTTATCCCCGTTTACGTGCCATCAAGATCACAACGAATGGGATCAAAAATAGAGTCAATTGATCAAACACCTACTGTGCAATTCTAGAATCCCCAAATTTTAGGAGTGTTTGTTTGCACAATCTTCACCAAACCTCAGTAATACCCAAACCAAACACCAAAGAATTAATCCCAACCTCCAATTTAACAAGTAATCACAAGATAATTAGAGAGGAAGCAAAAGATGAGAGTTTGTGAGTTTTGAGTGTGTTAGAGTGTAATGAGAGTTTGAGGGATATGAGAGTGAGAGTGTGTGTATAAGTGAGAGTGAGAAGTTTAACGCACCCAAGCGCGCGCGAATTTTCAAAAATCTAGCCTTTCGCTAAGTGTGATGGTCCTAATATTTGGGCACCGGTCTAACTCATCTCAGTTTCTCAGGTACTGCAGAAGTGCTTCCGATGCTCAATATTTGGGATCGATCCAACTTTGTGAAGTATGAAAAATTAAACTTTGGACCTCTAATTCACCAAATACACCTCAACTCAACTTGATTTAACAATTAAGCGCACAAAGTATGAAAAATAAACACAGAATCAACATAAAACATATTTTTGGAATTTTGAAAACTTTTCAAGAGAAAAACATTAAAAAAAATTAAAATCAAACTTGAATAATCTCATGAGAATAATCAAAAAAACATTTTTTCAGAGAATAACATGAGTTCTAAAATTTCTGAAAAATTTCAAACACTTATAAATGTAGAATTTTAAAGCCCATATTTTGTCTATAAAATTCATCCTCATATTCATGATCATAGTAGAACTTCCAACACAAAAATATTTATAAAAATTTAAAAATTCATCTAATAAATCCATGTGTGTGTGCACAGTCCAACTTCATCAAAAATTAATCAAATTTCATTCATTTATTTTCTAAAACATATTGGATGATAAGCAAATATGTTAGCTATGATCAAACACACTTTTCATCATTTTTTTAAAAAAATTTCTAAGACGGTGGCTTTCACACTTACGGGAAGCCAGCTATTTTCCTCAAAACAACTCTTTATTTTTTAAAGATATCTCATTGGAGATTTACATTGTAGTGGAAGCTACTAACACATCCCGAAGGTAGCCTTTTCCTTTTGTCTTAGATATTGACGCAGAACAGAAGTATAAGGGGTTACCAGCGTAAACCCTAAGAACACAGAAACTGGAATCCACCAGCACAATTAATTGTAAACCAAAGTAAAGCTTTATTGATAAATTGATTGATCTCTGCCCTATGGCAGTACATATATTTATAATAGAGAAATCATAATCCTAAAAGTACTAGAAAACCTAAAAATAAATGAAACTTGTAGAAATTCTAATCCTAACAGGAAAAGAAAATCTATTTCCAAAGGAAATGAAAAAGGAAAGAAAACACTAAAACAATAAAGTTATGCCCGTTTCTTCGGACCAGCGCGTTTTGCCAATTTTTAGTCAATCTCTTCTTCAAACTCCAAAGTCAATTGTCCTACATCAGTCTTTCCCACCTGTGAAGAACTCGAACTCAAGTTGTAATCCAGATAAAGTAGAACATCCTCACTAAACTCATAAAGGTCAGCTACATTGAAAGCACGAGATATGTTCATATCAGCAGGCAAGTCAATCACATAGGCGTTGTCATTGATCTTCTTGATCACCTTATATGGCCCATACTTCCTTGGCTTCAACTTGTTATAGGAACCAATTGAGAACCTTTCCTTATGTAGAAACACCATAACCTGATCACCCTCAGTGAACAATTTCTCACATCTCTTCACATCTGCTGCAGCTTTATACTTCGCATTCTTCTCCTCTAACTGCGCCTTTACTTCAGTCTGAACATCGCAAACTTGCTCAGCCATGTTCTCGGCAGCAACACTTGTTCTAGTGACCTTGGGAAGACGTGCCAGGTCTAACGCATGCTTAGGAGGCTATCGATACACTAAAGCAAAAGGAGATTAACTAGTAGCAGTGTAAACTGCATTGTTATACGCAAATTCAGCTTGTGCTAGAACTAAATCCCACTATTTAGGCTTGTCACCACAAATGCTCCGAATTAAATTCCCCAGTGTTCGATTTAGATTCTCAGTCTGCCCGTCGGTCTGCAGCTGCGCAGTGCTACTGAACTTTAGAGTAGTATCCATCAGCCGCCACAACGTAATCCAAAAATGGCTAAGAAATTTCGAATCCCTATCAAAGGTTATAGATTGAGGAACTCCATGTAAACGAACCACCTCACAAAAGAACAATTGAGCCACATGTGATGCATCAGATGTCTTCCGACAAGGGATAAATGTCCCATTTTGGAGAACCTGTCAACCACAACAAACACAGAGTCTACTCCACACTGAGTTCGTGGAAGACCCAAAACAAAATCCATCGACAAATCCTCCTATATAGCATTTGATACAAGTATAGGCATGTAAAGACATGTATTCTGAGCCTGCCCCTTAGAAGTCTGACAAACATAACACTTGAGAACAAGGTTACCCATGTCGTGTTTTAACTGAGGCCAGTAATACCGCTCGGCTATCCCACTGATAGTCTTGTCACGCCCCAAGTGACCACTCAGACCTCCACCATGTAACTCTCGAATCAACTTCTCCCTCAAAAAGCTCCGAGGAATACATAACTGATTACCACGAAATAGGTACCCTTCGACCAAATGGAATTCTCCCTCCGTCTGTCTACGACCACATTTTTCCCATCAGCAAAATCTTCATCATCGAAATTCAACTCTTTCAAGAACTCAAACCCAATAATCTCTTGCTGCATAGTGATCAGTAAACTCGTGCGTCGACTTAATGCATCTGCCACCTTATTCAGAATTCTAGATTTATGTTTCAGCACATAAGGAAACTTCTACATATAGGTCGCCCACCGAGCATGCATATTACTTAAACTCCTCTGACTGTTTAGATACTTCAAAACTTGGTGATTAGTGTAAAGAATAAATTCTCGCTGAATCAGATAGTGCTCCCAATGCTTCAGAGTACGGACAATAGCATAAAATTCTTGGTCATAGGTACTCCACTTTCGGCGTACATCACTAAGTTTCTCACTGAAAAATACCACTGGTCTCTTCTCTTGTGACAGAACTGGTACAATCCCGATTCCACTAGCATCACACTCCACCTCGAATAGCTTCTCAAAAATGGGTAAAGCCAAAACAGGAGTAGTGCACAGTTTTTCTTTAATGAATGCAAAAGCTGTGTCGGCATCTTCACCCCATTGAAACTTACCCTTCTTTAAGCACTCTATAATAGGAGCCACAATACTACTGAAGTCCCAAATAAATCGACGATAAAACATTGCCAACCCATGGAAACTCCTTACCTCTCCTACTGTCTTTGGTGTAGCCCAATCACGAATGGTTCTCACCTTTTTATCATCAACCATTATTCCCTCCGAACTGACCACATACCCAAGGAATATCAATCTTTCTGTCAGCCAACTGCATTTTTTAAAGTTGATAAATAACTTATTTTCGGACAACACCTCTAACACAGCCCGTAGATGCTCCATATGATCTTTCTCACTCTGACTATAAATCAGTATGTCATCAAAATAGACGACTATATATTTTCCAATGAAAGGTCGCAATACCTGTTTCATAAGCTGCATAAAAGTACTAGGCATGTTGGATAATCCGAAAGGCATAACCAGCCACTCATAGAGTCCATCCTTTGTTTTGAAAGCAGTCTTCCATTCGTCACCAGGTTTGACCCAAATTTGATGGTATCCACTTCGTAGGTCGATCTTTGAGAACAACTTCGAACCCTCCAACATATCTAGCATGTCATCCAATCTCGGAATTAAAAAGTTGTATCTGTCAGTTATCTTGTTGATCGCGTGACTATCAACACACATCCTCCAACTGCCATCTTTCTTTGGGACTAGTAATGCGGGAACAACACAAGGACTCATGCTCTCTCAAATGAACCCCTTCTGCAATAATTCTTCCACTTTAGCCTGTAAAATTTGATTCTCCTTGGGACTCATCCGATAGTGTGGCAAATTTGGTAAGCTTGCTCCCGGAACTAAATCAATATGGTGCTGAATATATCTCAACGGTGGAAGATTATTTGGTAACTCTTCAGACACCAACTCACTGAATTCGGTCAACAAGGACTACACCTCCTTGGGTAACACAACTCTCTGCTCTTCCTTGCCTTCTATCACTAGAGCTCGCACAACCACAACATGTACCTCATGTGCCTCCTTAACTTCATATTACAACTCAGTTACTGACGTGACTAAAGAGACTAAGGACTGCTCTTCTACCATGGCCTTAGTTGAGCCACCACCAGAACTCTGCTTTGGAACCATTCCAATCTTCCTATCATCCCAACTAAAAACACAAACATTGTCGAGCCCCCTGTAGGTGATATCCACATCAAACTGCCATGGTCATCCCAATAACACATGACTAGCATCCATGTCGACTACATCGCAGACCACCTCATCTCGGTAATGCTGCCCGATTGAAATAGGAACTTTACACACCTCCGTCATGTTCGCTTTCGGCCCCTTCTGAATCCAGCCAATCGCATACGGCTTTGGATGTTTTTTTGCCTGCAGCTTCAGATGTTCCACTAGTTTTTTGGACACAAGATTCTCACAACTTCCACTGTTAACATTTAAATCACAGACTTTGCCCTGGACATTATAGCAAGCCTTAAAAATATTGTTTATTTGTGAGAAATCCTCTAACTTCGTTGAACACATGACTCGCTGAATCACACAGTTGACGTACTCTCCCTATTCCTCCATAATTTTTGCACCATCCAGGAGTTGTTCAATGCCTACTCCTTCTTCAACATCCTAATCGTACTCGTCATTTTCCCCAATATCCATGAAATTCACTAGTTTTCTGGCTGGACATTCATTCGAACGATGGCCTGGTTGGCCGCACCTGTAGCACTTCAAACCACCTGTTTTAGCATATGGGTTTGGCGCCATCTATGGGGCTTCCTTCGTAGCTGCTGCTATCGGACGCGTCCCAGTATGGTTATTACTAGAAGATAAACCCCTTTGAGTCCGATCTGTAGAAGTTTTAGACTGATAACTCTACCCATCACCTGGTGGAAATTTGCTCTTATTTACAACTGCATTGGACATCCCAGCAGTGTCCTTCTTGTAGTAGGAAAATCAATTGGATGCCTTCTCCATTAACTCTGCTTTCAAGGCCATGTTTTGCGCCTCATCCACTGTCCAAACAACTTGTACTCCAACTTTATCTTGAATGGTAGACTTCAATCATGCTAAGTATCTGGAAACCTGCTGTCCCTCAGTCTCATTCAGGTTGTTACGAACTGACAGCCTGGTCCACTCCTCAATATAATCCGCAACAGTCCTATTACCCTGCACACAATTCTGGTAATTTTGAAAAATAAATTGCTCATAATCTGGGGGTAAAAACTTGCTCATCAGAAGTTGTTTCATTCTCCTCCAGGTTCGCATAGGAGCCTTGCCTTGTCGTCGCCTATCGTTTTGCAACTTCTCCCACCAAACAGCAGCCCCGCTTTTCAACTTATACGCCACCATCTTGACTTGTCGATCCTCTGTAACTTCAGTCATCTCGAAAAACCTCTCAACCTCAGAAATCCAGTCCAAAAATTCTTCAATCTATAATTTACCATGGAACAGCGGTATGTCTGCACGTATTCTATAGTCAGGTTGATTTTGGTTTCGATTTTGTTGATGAATTCCTTGGTGACCCGCAACGTCCTCATCAGAGTCTTCATCACTCAAATCTTCGAACTGCTAGTGTCTCACCGCTCTAAGCGGATGTCCACCTCCAGGGCGGCCAAGGGCAACTCCCTCGACTCTAACTCTGTTGGCAGGGGCTTGAGCATTACCAATAGGGATGTCGGGATTAGTCTGCCTCTCCATCAGTTACTATAATGTGGTCGTCAACCTCTCCATCGCCTGTCGCTGCTCGTTAATCGCTGCCCATATATCTGCATCCCTACGACCAGCGTCGCCAGGGTTAACTCCTCCATCTTCGTTGTTGACCATCGTACAAGGCAAATCCTTAGGCTTTGATACCACTTGACGCAGAACGGAAGTATAAGGGGTTACCAGCGTAAACCCTAAGAACACAGAAACTAGAATCCACCAGCACAATTAATTGTAAACCAAAGTAAAACTTTATTGATAAATTGATTGTTCTCTGCCCTATGGTAGTACATATATTTATAATAGAGAAATCATAATCCTAATAGTACTAGGAAACCTAAAAATAAAGGAAACTTGTAGAAATTCTAATCCTAACAGGAAAAGAAAATCTATTTCCAAAGGAAACGAAAAAGGAAAGAAAACACTAAAACAATAAAGGAAACTTGTAGAAATTCTAATCCTAACAGGAAAAGAAAATCTATTTCCAAAGGAAATGAAAAAGGAAAGAAAACACTAAAACAATAAAGTTATGCCCGTTTCTTCGGACCAGTGTGTTTTGCCAATTTTCGGTCAATCTCTTCTTCAAACTCCAAAGCCAATTGTCCTACATCTGATATGTAGCAAATTTTTATTTTTTTTTCATGCGGAATAAAAACATAAATTTTTTTTCATTTCTTTTTCTTTGATCATTTAAGCTTTCAATGCTACTCATACAATATACTCTAGTCAACTTCACAGTGGTTTTCAGTCAATTCTCTCAGAGTTGGACTAGTGCACAAATTGTATAGACTCAGAAGCTAGATTTACCTCTAAAAAAAAATAAATACAGAACATCAGTTATCATTGTCTAGATTATAAAATCAAGTACTTCATTCATTTGACAAACTAAGTGTCGCAATTATGCATTCACAAATCAAAGTGTAATTAAAAAGAATACATAGAATTCACATTATTTCTTAGAAAAATATGATTATCATAATCTCATATGATTATTACTAAAAATAAACAAACCTATCCTAACCTAAAAGATAAGATCCAATGGAAAACAAATAATGAACATAAGCTCAGTCCATGACCATCAAAGTCCTAATGACCTAGTAAGGTGGTTTTGCACCCAAAGACCTATTAGGAATAAATCCTATAGTGTCAACAGACACAAACTTCTCCAAATCTTCCATTTTCATCCAGATTGTTTTAACATGCAATTTATCAGGAAAGTATTGTGGAGAAACAAAAATATTCATTTTCTTGTTTGAATTCTTTTTAGCTTGAGAACTTTTGAGTTTGTTCCAATAATGTGGCTTTTTAGCATGAACCTTATTCTTAGCAAAAGAATTATGCATATGGAAATCAGAATTAGAATGTCTTCTCTTTTTATAGCAATAGTGTTGAATATGCCCATTCTGACCACAAAAAACAATAAAGCACATTGGACACAATTTTAGCTCACAAAGACTCAGCTTGAGGTTGAGGTTTAGGTTTAGGTTTAGACACAATCAAATTCTTTGGTTTAACAAAAACAATATTTCCCTTATATGATGACCCAACAAAACCTAATCCAGGCTTTCCAACACTAATCATTCTATCAAGCTTAATCTGCCCAGAAGTGAAAACAATTAATTTCTCTTGTGATTTATTCAATTCAGGCTCAAAAAAATTAATTCTAGCAATAAGGGAACCTTTGACAGAAATAGTTTAACTTACCTCATTTTTGAGAAACTTGAATTTATCTTGAAGATTCAGAATTTTAGCTTTATTCTCTTCAATCAATTTCTTGATCTTCTCAGTTTCTTCTATCAGTGATTCTTTTTCACTTTCTACCATCTCCAACTGTTGGTTATCTTTTTGTAGGCCCTTTTGACGTTGACAGTTTCTATAAACAACTCCTCAAAAGCCTTGGATAGTTCTTCCTTGGTTGATTCTTTTTTTTCTTCATCTTCTAAATCATCAAACCCTACTTGACTGAGAGTAGTGTACACCTCTGTTTCACCTACATTAGTAGAAGAATCATTAGCAGTATCATTATTCAATAACACAACAAAAACATGAGAATCATTTTCAACAAAAGAATCACTATCAGAGTTAAAAAATTCAGACTCAGAAATGATAGCTTTCATAGCTTTCTTTTTAGTGTTTGAACTTTTCTTTGCACAAAAGCTATTTTTCTTAGGACTTGGACGTTGATTAGATGTATGGTGTTTACCACCACATGTTCAACTAGTAACCTCAATCTCCCTAGAGTCATCTTCTTTCTCTTTCCTTTCCTTACCTTTGGATAAAGAGCTTTGATTCTAGAATTTAGAAGAATATCTTTTTCTAAGATTTCTAACTTTTTCGTATTTAAGAATCTTTCTAAGTTTCTTAGCAAGGAATGCAACATCATTATCTGAATTATATTCAAAACTTTTAACTTTTTCAATTTCAGATTTTGAAGAATTGAAATATTTGACAAACTTGAAGACTTGGAAGTTTTTGAGGTTTTTAAAGAAAATTTTTTGTTTTCTAAAGCTTTGGATATTTCATTTCAAAAGTTTGAATTGATCCGACTAACTCAGCTACTTCTATTGAATCTACATCTTTGCTCTTTTCTAAGGCTTCCAACTTAGCTTGGAACCTATGAGACAATTATCTCATCATTTTTCTCATAATCTAAATGGATGGAATTTTCTCACCAAGGTTAGCACCTCTTTGAACAATATCATTAAGTTCAAAATAAAAATCAAAAAACATCTCATCTTCATCCACTCTAATTATTTCAAATTTTGTGGCAAGCATTTGTAACTTAGATCTCCTTACCTTGGTGGTACCCTCATGAGTTACCTGTAAAATATTGCTTGCTTCATTCGAAGTGGAAGAAGAAAAAATTCTAGTGAATTCAGAAGGAACAATAGAATTAAATATAGTATATAAACTCTTATTGTTATTATTCACATTTCCATGCTCAACATTAGACCATTTTGCTTTATCCTTTTCTGCAGTCACAGCAGCATCACCATTACCAGTGGTAGTGGTAGGAATTTTATAGCCATTCTCTACAACCATCTAAACTCTCTCTCATTGCGATTTCAAATAGATTTTTTTGTGAGACTTCTAGAAAGTATAATTTGAACCATCTAACAAAGGAGTTCACTGAATCAATCCACCCTCTTTCATACTAGATTCGATAATAATTTTTGAAAACAAAAATAATTTTTGATTTTAAAAATACTTCACAAGGAACTCATCACGAATTAGAGAACACTGCTCTAATACCAATTGTGAGTTGCGTGGCGTGAAAGCGATAATGAAAAGTACTTTCAAACCTAGAGGGGGTGAATAGGACCACTTGCTCGTTTGCTTATATAATTTTTTGAATTAATTCAATTTGAAGTCCAATTAATAATTAACCAAACAATTAAAGCAAGCAAATAACTTAAAGTGCAAGAAAAGAAAAGAATGCACAGATATACGTGAAAAATCCAAGGCGGAAAAAAACCACGGAGGGGGCAGAAAGCCTCAGGAAACCAATCCACTATAATGAAGCAAAGTATAGCAGACTCTATCTCAGCCTCACACCCGTCTTCACTCTGTCAATAATCTGATGCGGAACACCTCAGGCTTACGATTGTGACAACACGCCTAACTACTGTAGAGTTTCGGATAACATCACAATCCTTACAGAAAGGTTACTGGAAGAACAAAAATACTCAGCAAGTATTTCATTCCCTTCATAGTGTAATATGGTCACCTTTCTTCCTCAGCAAGCAAAAGAAGAACCATCAATCCAATGTTCTGATCAGCGAATGATTTGATGCAATATTTGACCCGCTAATCAGTAGTAGAAAACTATCCTAAATATCACTCGTGAAGTACGGATGTGTTTCTTACAAATATATATAGCCCTAATTATACTGTATATACTTTCTCTCTCCAAAAATATATTTTTCCAGGCCTCTCTCTTTAGAGAAAATATAGATACATATATATAGGCAAGGGAGTCCTAATTCTACTTGAAAAAGAAGTTGAATACCAAAATAGAACTCTCCTAGAAGTTTCAAACCCAATAGGAATAAGAATTTTTGTCAAATTTTGTTTCCTATTTGGAACAGGCTAAGTGAGACCGGTGCCAAATAAATAGGACTGGTGGGACTTTGTTGAAACCTGCAGAAACCTAACTGCCAAGAAAAGTTAGACTAGTCCTAATTATTGGGGACCGGTCCTACTTTGAAAAACCTTAATTTTTTTACTAAACCCTAGGTTTTCCAAATAGGCTCGAAAATATAAAGTGCAGAGTGTCCTCACCATACTTACCTGTATTAAATGGTGTTCTTACTGGTTTATCTGCTTCCATGCACTTTAATATCAGCTCAAAGTTGTCAAAGATCAATTACAACTCAATCAATCAAGTTTTGATCACCGAAATATGCCAATTTCAATTATATATCTCATAATCTCCCCCTTTGGCAAATTCGTGAGCAAACCACTTAGACAATTAATAACCTAACTCATTGGAAAAAATAGATTACAATGTTACCAAAAAATACATAGAAATAAAGAACTGATCAATAGACACTTCACTTGTGTGTCAAGATGGTTTAGAACAAAAACTTTGTACCTACACATTACTTAAATAACACAACCTGTGTAAAGCTTAGTAAAGAAATATAAACATAAATATGTAATGCTCCCCTTTAAATAGAAATATATGATAAATACTTCTCCCCCTTTTGTAACAAATTGGCAAAGAAATGCCAAAGAGAAATATGTAAACAGATAATTAAATAAGCATATAGAGAGATTAAAATAATAATGAAGCAAAAATAATCATCATCACTGATCAAATAAATAAATGAAACATAATAAAAATAAATAATCCAGACATCAGGGGTAAAAATTTAAAAATAGTCTAGAACAAAAGATATCAAGACCTAAAGTCTAAGTCTAATCATCATCTGCATCATCAGCAGCCTTATCAGAGACTAGCTGTCAACATCTAACAAAAAAAATGTTCTTGGACATGTAACTCCATATATTGAAATTTGCATGAAAGTCCACAAAAATATGATCGAAACATAAATATGGTATCTATAAGATAAACATGCAACCTAATCAAAGACACCATGAATATCCAAAAATAAACAAGTCTAAAACATAAACCTAGCAAACAGATGAACTAGTCGGAATCATCAAAACATCAAAGCCTAAAAATTAATTATCATCAGTGATGTCGAAGAATGAATGATGTCCATTAGCAAAGATGCATTAGGTTCCCGTAAGGCTAAAATCATTATCCTCTATAGGTGGTCTATCAAGATTTGTCCTCAAATATTATAAAATAAAACCACCTGTTAAGATCAAGAACACCAATTACTTGATTCATAACAATTGTATTCTGCTCAATGATAATGCCAAACACTTTAGTTGTAAATGATAAAACATCCAAATCTGAGTCATATATATTTCATGCAAATCACATAAGGACTACCAACCGAAGTCTTTCAAAGTATTGCACAAATTCTAGTTGCCATTCTTGTTGGATTGACACAAGGTTAACTTTCCTTTCTAACCTCATAGCCCGACAACCAATAATGTTGGGGAAGGTGTTGTAGTTGGAATCGTCCTCAAACAAGTTTCTAGTAAACACAATGCGGTGATCCACACTTGTAGATGCTTCACTACATCCCCATTTGTGTGCCATCAAGACCACAATGAATGGGATCAAAAATAGAGTAAAAAATTTCTTTGAGTCAATTGATCGAACACCTAGTGTGCAATTCTAGAATCCTCAAATTTCAAGAATGTTTGTTTGCACAATCTCCACCAAACCTCAGTAATACCCAAACCAAACTCCAAAGAATTAATCCCAACCTTCGATATAACAAGTAATCACAAGACAATTAGAGAGGAAGCAAAAGATGAGAGTTTGTGCGTTTTGAGTGTGTTAGAGTGTAATGAGAGTTTGAGAGATATGAGAGTGAAAGTGTGTGAATAATTGAGAGTGAGAGGTTTAAAGCACCCAAGCGCGGACAGGTTTTCAATAATCTGGGCATTCGCTAAGTGCGACCAGTCCTAAGATTTGGGGGCCGATCTAACTTTGTGAATTATGAAAAATTAAAATTTGGACCTCTAATTCACCAAATACACCTCATCTCAACTTGATTTAGCAATTAAGCACACAAAGTCTGAAAAATAAACATAGAATCAACATAAAACATATTTTTTTATTTTAGAGAATTTTTCAAGAAGAGAAAAAAGATTAAAAAAATAAAAATAAAACATGAATAATTTCATGAGAATAAT
Organism: Cornus controversa; assembly: GCA_026545225.1. Taxonomy (NCBI): domain Eukaryota; kingdom Viridiplantae; phylum Streptophyta; class Magnoliopsida; order Cornales; family Cornaceae; genus Cornus; species Cornus controversa. The sequence continues at coordinate 24,771,513 of CM048845.1, read as the reverse complement.
CAAAAACACATTTTTTCAGAGAATAACATGAGTTCTAAAATTTCTGAAAAATTTCAAACACTCATAAATGTATAATTTTAAAACCCATACTTTGTCTATAAAATTCATACTCAAATTCATGATCATGGCACAACTTCCAAGACACAAATATTTATAAAAATTTAGAAATTAATCTAATAAATCCATGTGTGTGTGCGCAATCTAATTTCATCAAAAATTAATCAAATTCATTTCATTTATCTTCAAAAACATATTGGATGATAAGCAAATATAACTAGCTTTGATCAAACACACTTTTCAACATTTTTTTGAAATATTTTTAAGACGGTGTCTTTCACACTTATGGGCAGCCAGCTATTTTTTTCAAAACAACTATTTTTTTTTTAAAGATATCTCATTGGAGATTTACATTGTAGTGGAAGCTACGAATACATCTCGTAGGTAGCCTTTTCCTTTTGTCTAAAAGATATTCAACAAATTTTTATTTTCTTTTCATGCGGAATAAAAATATTTTTTTTCTTTGATCATTCAAGCTTTCAATGCTACTCATACAATATACTCTAATCAACTTCACATTATTTTTCAATCAATTATCTTAGAGTTGGACTATTGCACAAATTGTATGGACTCAGAAGATTTACCTCTAAAAGAATATAAGTACAGAAGACTGGTTATCAATGTTTAGATCATGAAATCAAGTACTTCATTCATTTGAAAAACTAAGTGTCCCAATTATGCATTCACAAATCAAAGTGAAATTAAAAAGAAATACATAGAATTCACATTATTTCTGAGAAAAATATAATTATCATAATCTCATATGATTATTACTAAAAATACACAAAACCTATCCTAACCTAAAATATATGATCCAATGGAAAACAAATAATGAATACAAGCTCAATCCATGACCATCAAAATCCTAATGACCTAGTTAGGGGGTTTTGCACCCAAGGACCTATTAGGAATAAATCCCATAGTATTAACAGGCACAAACTTCTCCAAATCTTCCTTTTTCATCCAGATTTTTTTAACATGCAATTTATCAGAAAAGTATTGTGGTGAAACAAAAATATTCTTTTTCTTGTTTGAATTCTTTGTAGCTTGAGAATATTTGGGTTTGTTCCAATAATGTGGCTTTTTAGAATGAACCCTATTCTTAGCAAAAGAATTATACATATGAAAATTAGACTAGAATGTCTTCTCTTTTTATAGCAATAGTGTTGACTATGCCTATTCTTACCACAAAAGTACAATAAATCACATTGGACACAACTTTAGCATACAAAAACTCTACATGAGGCTTAGGTTTAGGTTCAGACACAATCAAATTCTTGGGTTTACCAAAAATAGTTTTTCCCTTCGATGATGACCCAACAAAACCTAATCCAGTTTTATCTCCTATAGGTTTTCTAACACTAATCATGCTATCGAGCTTAATCTACCCAAAAGTAAAAGCAAGTAATTTCTCTTGTGATTTTTTCAATTCAAGCTCAAGGAAATTAATTCTAGCAATAAGGGAACCTTTGACAAAAATAGCTTGACTTACCTCATTTTTGAGAAACTTGACTCTGTCTTGAAGATTTCAAATTTCAGCTTTATTCTCTTCAATCAACTTTTTCATCTTCTCAGTTTCTTCTATCAGTGATTCTTTTTCACTTTCTACCATTTTCAACTGTTTGGCTTCTTTTTTGTAGGCTCTTTTGACCTTGATAGTTTCTATAAACAACTCCTCAAAAGCCTTGGATAGTTCTTCCTTGGTTGGTTCTTTTTTTTCTTCATCTTTTGAATTATCAGACCCTAGCTACTTGACTAAGAGAAGTGTACACCTCTATTTCACCTACATTAGAAGAAGAATCATTAGTAGTATCATTATACAATAATGCAACAAAAGCAAGAAAATAATTTTCAACAGAAGAATCACTATCAGAATTAGAAGATTTAGACTAAAAAATGATAGCTTTCATGGCTTTCTTTTTAGTGTTTGAACTTTTCTTTGCATTAAAGCAATTTTTCTTAGGACTCGGATATTGATTAGATGTATGGCCTTTTTCACCACATGTCCAACAAGTAACCTCAATCTCCCTAGAGTCATCTTCTTTCTCTTTCCTTTCCTTACTTATGTAGGATGAGCTTTCATTTTGGAATTTAGAAGGATTTTCTTTTTTCTAAGATTTCTATCTTTTTCATATTTAAGAATCTTTCTAAATTTCCTATCAAGAAGTGCAACATCATTATCTGAATCATATTCAAAAATTTTAACTTTTTCAACTTCAGATTTTGAAGAATTTGAAATATTTGACAAACTTGAAGACTTGGAAGTCTTTGAGGTTTTTAAAGCCAAATTTTTTGTTTTCTGAAGCTTTAGATATTTCATCTCAAAAGTATGAATTGATCCGACTAACTCAGGCACTTCCATTCAATATACATCTCTGCTCTCATCTAAGGTTTCCAACTTAGCTTGGAACCTATCAGGCAATGATCTCATATTTTCTCTAATAATCTGAAAAGATAGAATTTTTCTCACCAAGGTTAGCACTACTTTGAACGATATCATTAAGTCTAGAATAAAAATCTGAAAACATCTCATCTTCATCCATTTTAATTATTTCAAATTTAGTAGCAAACATTTGTAACTTAGATCAACTTACCTTGGTGGTACCTCATGAGTTACCTATAAAATATCCCATGCATCTTTCAAAGTGGAACAAGTAGAAATTCTAGTGAATTCAGATGGAACAACAGAATTAAATATAGTATATAAACCCTTATTGTTATTATTAACATATTCCTGCTCAACATTAGACCATGTTGCTTTATCCTTTCTGTAGTCACAGCAACATCACCATTACCAGCGATAGTGGTAGGATTTTATAGCCATTCTCTACAGCCATCCAAACTCTCTCTCCTTGAGATTTCAAAAAGGCTTTTATGCGAGACTTCTAGAAAGTATAATTTGAACCATCAAACAAAGGAGTTCGCTGAATCGATCCACCCTCTTTCATACTAGATTACATAATAATTTTTGAAAACAAAAATAAATTTTGATTTTAAAAATACTTCGCAAGGAACTACTCAAAATTAGAGAACACTGCTCTGATACCAATTGTGAGTTGCGCGGTGCAGAAGCGGCTGCGGAAAGTACTTTAAAACCTAGAGGGGGTGAATAGAATCACTTGCTCGTTTACTAAATTTTTTGAATTAATTCAATTTTAAGTTCAATTAATAATTAACCAAACAATTAAAGCAAGAAAATAACTTAAGTGCAAGTAATGTAAAGAATGCACCAGATATACATAGAAAACCCAATGCATGAATAAATCTCGGAAGGAGGCAGAAAGCCTCAGAAACCAATCCACTATAATGAAGCAAAATAAAACAGACTTTGTCTCAGACTCACACCCCTCTTCACTCTGTCAAGAATCTAATGTGGAACACCCCAGGCTTACAATTACGACAATACGTCCAACTGCTGCAGAGTTTTGGCTAATGTCACGATCTTTACAGAAAGATTGCTGGAAGAACAAAAATACTCAGCAAGTATTTCATTCCATTTGTAGTTGGATATAGTCACCTTTCTTCCTCAACAAGCAAAAGAAGAACCATCAATCCAATGTTCTGATCAACGAATGATTTGATGCAGTCTCTGAATTGCTAATCAGTAATAGAACACTATCCTAAATATCACTCATGAAGTATGGATGTGTGTTCTTAAAAATATATATAGCCCTAATTATACTGTATATATTTTCTGTCACGTCCCGAATCTCAAAGACCCGAGTTGTGACTAAAAGAAAATATAAGAAAAGAATAGAAAAGGATCCGAACCCCGGACCCCGAGCCAACATCAAAGTCGTCACTACGGAAGCGATAAACAAATTAACTATAATAAGCATACACTAAACATGCTTAATAGAGAAGATAAATGAAAAAACTCTTGAATATAACATGTCATACAAGTATAGAAGTACTAAGCCAACAGACTGGCCCCGAATAGCGTAACATACAGGTTATCCAAGTTATACCTAGTACATGCAAGTATAACTACAAACACCCAAAAAGAAATATGTCACTTTAAGCTTGTTGGAGCTCAAGTAACATCCTTTCTGTCCCTTTTTTCTAAAAAATGTGTTACATTTGTAGGGTGAGCGATGACAGCTCAGTAGAAATGACTCAACTATCCCCCCCTAAACATTTCAGACTGAAGTAAGAATTCCTAAGGGGATATGCACTCAACGTTGTTCTTTCTAACATGTTCCTATTTCCCTTCCCACATGCTTCACAAGTATTCACTAAAATACATTTACACATAAGCATGAAATATAACCTACCCATAAATAATGAAGCCATAACTCGTCCATAACAACAAAATAATAAACCTATTCATAATGGTTTAAAAAGCATAAAACTTGAAATAAACAGTTTGCTTATTTAGATGCAGTGCAGATAACATACACACCCACACACCACATGTAACTCAAATAGTCGTGACACACGCATCAACAGAGCAGTCCTCAGACAGTCCTTCTGTACATTCTGTCATTCTGGATTACTAGTCTACAGGTCGACGTGAAACCACTCACAGTCAGGTGGACTTATCAACCACCAGGCATCTTTGTGCCTCTATTTTCAATTCCGACTATTTAAAACTTCTCGAAAATCATAACTCACACATGATATGAATAGTATGAAAAAAATGATCAATATGAACAATGTCCATAATAATTATCCTCAAAGCATTGGTTCTACATCTATGTGCACCAACCTTTCAATGAGTCATTCCTTAAGCAAAATTTCCACTTAAATAAATGTCTCTTTTCAATAAGGCTTTAAACCTTCAAATCCTTTTTAGTATGGCTTTAAACCTTCAATTTCAATGCTTGCATATATATAGTATCAAAGCATAACCAAATTCATAATTTAACCAAATTAGTACCTCTAGGCAATTTCTATGCTACCTAGCAAGCATACTTGAACTTTCAAATCAAATATGTTAATTTAACATCAAATCATGCTCTAGTACATTCTAAGTATAATTTAAAACATTTAAACAATTATAATTTCATGCAAAAGTCATGTTGCACCGTGGAACCCAAGCTCCAAACATTAAAGTATGGTCAAAATTCCAAAATTTCTCCTAAGTGTTACCTATCATGCTCAACATGTTCAAAAGGCGTATACAAACACTTAGGCACTTTAAATAACCACCTAGTATGCATTCTCAACTAATGTACACATGAATGACCAAAATACCCCTAATGGTCCATAAGTTGTTTAATGAATTCAAATGAAACCCAATTCATCCATTAGCATTCCTACACATTAATTAAGTAAAATATAGGATGCTTGAACACACATTAGCAAACAAATCATACATGTTACCACTTATTTCCAAAGTAATTTAGAACTTCTAGCTCTTACACAACACTAGAGTTATCATGCAATAAAGTGTACTTTAATTTCAAATTAAGAGCACAATGATCCAATGGCATATATGTTTCAATGGTAAACCTCCCTAATAATGCTAATAGGCATAATCCAAGGTCTAAACACATTTAGCATGCTCAAAACACAAAAGCCCCAATTTTTCATGAAATAAAGTAAACTTTAATTTACACATTTTGCAATTCATGTTAGAATCTCAACCTAACACTTCCTAAAGTCTTAAAACATTAGGAAATGAAGTTAAATTCATTCCTACCTTAAATCCAAGAAGGGTTGAAGAAACCCCCAAATTGAAGTTTGAAATTCAATTTGAAACCCTAACTTTTCTTCAAAAGATTTAATGGAGAAATCAATGGAAAGGAATGAAAGTCTTCAAGTCCAAAGCTTCCAATACTACAAACCATACACAACACTCATTCTTCAAACTTAAATAATTGAAAAAAAATATGAAGAGAGGAAGTAGAAGAAAAAGATGGACAAAAGTGGTGGAAAGAAACACTTACATGCCACTAGCACCAACACTAACCACCACCAATAACCTTGGACCAAGCCTAACCTTCAAGCACCTTCAATGGAGGAATAAAGAGAGCAAAATGAGGGATGAAGAGGAAAAAGAAAGGGTTGGCAGAACTTCTGGGGAGAGAGGAAGACAATTTTGACTTTTATAGCTCAAAACTTATAGATATACATCTATATCTCCCATCCCTTCTAGAAGCTTCTAGACTTCCACAAGTGAAAAGTCTCTTTTACCCTCCATTTTACTCTAAAACTACCACAATGCCATTCTTTTTCAAAGAATTTTCGATGGTCCCATCCATAATACGAAATTACTAAAATACCCTTCACTTTAAAAGAAATGCCGAAATAATCCCAAATATTTTTGGAAATGACTAACATATCCTCATGTCACACCATTCCGTAGAACTATTCTTTAACTTTGAAAATACCCGGGATCAAACCAATACTTGAAATTGAAAACCCGAACATCCAAACATATTCTAAACTTAGAAATGAAATAATAAAAATAAAACATTTTAATAAAATAAAATAATAATAATAATAAAACATTTAATTGAAAAAAAATTTCAGGATCTCACACTTTCTTTCCCCAAAAGTATATTTTTCCAAGTCTTTCTCTTTAGAGAAAATATAATATATATATATATATAGGCAAGGGAGTCCTAATTCTACTTGAAAATGAAGTGGAATACCAAAATAGAACTCTCATAGAAGTTTCAAACCCAATAGGATTCAAAAATTTTGTGAAAATTTGTTTCCTATTTGGAACAGGCTAAGTGGGACCGGTGCCAAATAAATAGGACTGGTGGGACTTTTTGAAAACCTGTAGAAACTAAACTGCCGAGAAAAGTTGGACCGGTCCTAAATATTGGGGACCGGTCCTACTTTGAAAAACCCTAAAATTTTCATTTAAACCCTGGTTTTTCAAAATAGGCTCAAAAATAAAAACTGCAGAGTGTCCTCACCATACTTACCTGTACTATATGGTGTTCTAACTTATTTGTCTGCATCCATGCACTTGAATATCAGCTTCAAGTTGTCAGGGATTGATTACATAGAATAATACAAAAATTACAACTCGATCAATTAGGTTTTGATCACTGAAATATGCCAATTACAATTATATATCTCACAAGAGCAATATAGATACACATATATCTCTACATCATCTTCTTTCCTTCTCTATTGAATTTGAGAGGATTGGGGCAATAATTGAAAGGAGCTAAAGAAGAGAGAATTAGCCTACACATCGAGGGCTCGAGTTTAATCCATTCAGAATCGAATTCGGTGAAAGTTGATTTTGGTGAGAAATTTGGGAGAATTATTTAGAAGCTCTTCCAAATTGAAGTAGGGATGCCTAACCCATAGAATTCGGGATTTTATGATTTTATTGATTTTTTATGACAACGAATTGGTTATATGGGTATAATTACATGTCTTTTAATATTAAAGCATGCCAAATTATGGCATTTAATGAATTCTATATGTTAGAAATGATGATTACATGTTAATAATTGCTTTAGATGATTATGAAGTATGTGTAGATTAAAATTTGAAAGAATTATATGTATTTATGTGTATATGTGAAGGTGACACTTATATGTTTGATAAATTGCCTTGAAAGCATGTTAAGTGTAAAGCATAATTAATTGTCAATATAAATGATACAGAATGTGAAACATGTTCAATGTGAATGCATGTGATGTTTATTTAAAAATTATGTAAGCCTGAGAATTAATCCTACATTAACTTGAATTGTATGTGCACGTTTATCAATAGCATTTGGAATCCATATTCATTCTTTGGGAAGCATATGGTGAGCATGGTGAGCTCAATTGGGCAGTAATATTCTCTTGACAAGTGGTGAGGTAATCCATAATTAATTGTCAATATAAATGATATAGAATGTGAAACATGTTCAATGTGAATGCATGTGATGTTTATTTAAAAATTGTGTAAGCCTAAGAATTAATCCTACATTAACTTGAATTATATGTGCACGTTTATCAATAGCATTTGGAATCCATATTCATTGTTTGGGAAGCATATGGTGAGCTCAATTGGGCAGTAATGTTCTCTTGACAGGTGATGAGGTAAAGCATAATTAATTGTCAATATAAACGATATAGAATGTGAAAAATGTGAAACATGTTCAATGTGAATGTATGTGATGTTTATTTAAAAATTGTGTAAGCTTGAGAATTAATCCTACATTAACTTGAATTGTATGTGCACATTTATCAATAGCATTTGGAATCTATATTCATTCTTTGGGAAGCATATGGTGAGCATGGTGAGCTCAATTGGGCAGTAATGTTCTCTTGACAAGTGGTGAGGTAATCCAGCGAGGGGAACCCTCATGGGGTGGACTGGTAAAGGAGCCCTAGTTAGATGGAAGAGGATACTCCCTAAAACAAAATCCTACGATTAGGTGGACTGGTAAAGAAGCCTCAGTTAGGTGGGATTGGATCTTCCGAAGGAATTGGAGACCAATAGATGTGTGGAGAGAATGAGAGAGTTATGCATATCATGTTGCATTATATATTGCTTATGATATGCTTGTGATATATAGATATTTACATAATATGACTTAATGCAAATGTATGTTTATGTGGTATTCATAGAACTTGCAAAATTATGTTTTAGACATTCCCACTAAGCGTGTTGTAGCTCATCTCATTAGTATTAACTCTTTTCAGGAAATAGAAATGAAGTGATGGAGTCTCCCCAATAGTGAATTGGCGTGGAGCGGAATTGGTTTCATTTAAATGCTTTTCTCGCTTTATTTGAATGCATGTCTAGATTGTGGACTATATACATGTAGGGAACATGTATATGACTTTTATGTTTTGAGAACATGTTTTGATTATGTCTTATGATTTCATACATTATAAACATGGTTTTGAGCATGGTAAAATGCTAGATAATTTAAGTGTTGGTTCTTCATTTATGTTCATTTTTACATGTATAAACTTGTGAGAATAGTTGTGTTGATGAATTGGTAAAATGAGGAGTGTGTATGATAAGAATGGGGACCAATGTGTGAGAATGGACACTTATAATTTTCTGTAGAGAAATAGGATTCGAGGGATTTTGATCAATCGAAACCTTTATGTTGATGGAAGTGGTTTAATTCTAGTGGGATTTAAATAGTACTTTGATAAAAGCTCGATCAAGCATAAGTTTTGATCAATCAAAAATATTTTGCTTAATCGAAATGTCCACTTTGATCAATTTAAAAGTGCATCAGTTGTGTGTTGCAAAAGGACTTATGTATGCGTGTTTTCAAATAAGAGTATACGTAGTGGACTTGAATTGCTTATGTATACAGGCATACATTGTAATAATGGTATAAGAATGCTTCCGCTAATCTTTGAGATCACAATTTAGATTGTTGATCAATTTGATATATCTGGTGAGAGATTAATATATTGATAAATGTAAAGACTTTTGCTGTATGTAATGATCTCGATAGTTCGGGTAGGAACTGAGGTTGATAATGGTAGTTTATCATGGTTGTCCCAGTCATGGAATAACAATCGGGTGATCATAACACCTCACTACTTGGAGTTCGAGCTTGAACCAGGGGAGTTTCAATCGTCCGAATTTTGGGGCATGACAGCTTAGTGTTAGAGCATAACCGAGTTAGAATACATAGGGGCAACGGATCATATATTGGTTTGAGATGGTTGATAGCTTGTTGTTAGAACACTAGGTTGAATACCATTCCGAATTCGAACCTTTGAGTTAAAAATTTAGAAACACGTGTAGATATGACATAGTTAATGTGAGAACTTATGTACATGTGAAATGTGCTTACATGATAAAATGTAAATTCTTATATGATAACATGCGATATATGTTATGTGTTGACTTGAGAACATGTTTATGTGACTAAATGTGTGTTGAAAAGTATGTCTATGTTACATGTGTATGTGATAACATGTTTTTATGTTGTGTAACAGTTTGATCGTGTTGAGTAAATAGCATGACCAATAGTTTGACTATATAAAGATATGCCAATGAGGGGCAGTTGGGGTGAGATTCCTGAGGGAAATCATTTGGTCACCAATATAACTGTGGCCTTAGAGTCTTTATGAGAATGACAATTAATGAAGTGCAACGACCGGTAATGTAACCGAAAGAGAGTGAAAGTGAAAGGCGATTCAAGTTCAGCACTCGATTCAAAAAGTTGATGCCTTCTAGTTTTAAAGGGAGTTCAGATATGTTGATAGTGGATAATTGGTTGGAGCAAGTAGAGAAGCACTTAAAGATGATGTCTATTCCCGATGATGAGATGAAAGTGATTCTTATTACATACTTGTTTTCGGGTGGTGCTGAACTTTTGTTAAAGTCGGTGAGCGATCGACACGATATTGAGACAATGTCGTGAGAGGAGTTTAAGACTCTATTCCTTGAGCATTATTTTCCTAGGCCAAAGAGAAGGGAGGGCGTTGCGAAAAGAATTTGAGTAGCTTGTTCACGATGGCATAACCGTAACTGAGTATGAGAACAATTTCATTTCTCTGTCACACTTCATACCTGAAGTAATGAGAGATGAAGAGGATAAGATATGGAGGTTCATTATTGAGCTTCATCATTCGGTTAGACCATTTGTGTCTATTTTGGGTTTGAAAGTATACGCCGAGGTGGTAGAGAAGGCTTTGATGGCTGATGCAGAAATGAAAGATAGGTAAGAGAAAAGAGAGGCATTGAGGCAAAACAAGGCTTTGACAGTGGCTTTAGAGGGGCATGCAAGGAAGAAGTTCAAAGGTGGTTCTTCTCATTCAGTTGGGTTCAGTGGGACAGCCAATGGCACGTTTTACACCTACTATTCCTTTGTCTTCGGGGTTTGCCAGGGTAGAAGTAGTGTGCTTCAAGTGTAAGCAACCGGGGCACTACAAGTTAAATTGCCCTTCAAGTCAACCTATGGGTCAGCCTAGCATGACAACTTGCTTTGGTTGTGGGTAGCAGGGACACATGGTGAGGAATTGTCCATAATAGAGTGGAAATGCTAAGGGTGATCAAAATTCATAGCAGAGGCTAGCTCAGACCGTGACTGCACAGTCAGGCTATAGAGCATTGCCTCCACCACAGCCAGCTATGTCTACATAGAGTGCAAGACTTGTGAGGGGATTTTCCCTTAGTATATCCGCACAACAGTCTGGATTTTAGGCTAGTGGGGCATAGGACTAGAGACCTTTAGGCAGGGTGTATGCTGTGACACCTACAGACTCCTCAATAATACCTTTAATGGTCAGAGGTATATTTCTGGTGTATAGTTCTTGGGCACGTATATTGATTGATTTGGGTGTGTCATACTCATTTATTTCTACATCATTTGCATGAGCTTTGGGGCTTAAGGTTAGTCCATTGGGTAGAGCAATTTGTGTTGATACGCTAGTGGGCGGTATAATGGTTCCTTACAGAGTGTGTCGGGGATGTGCTATTAAGATAGCCGGGTGGACACTTCAATTTAATTTCATTTTCCTAGACATGAGTAGTTTTGATATTATCCTTGGGATGGATTGGTGGTCAAAATTCTATGTGACTATAGACTGTTTTAGAAGGAGAGTGATAATTTTTATGCCCCAAAGTGATTCTTTTTGTTTTGTGGGAGATCGGAATGACTCCTATACTTCTCCATGCTATGCCATTAGTAGTCAGGAATGACATATCTTGGCTAGTCTTTTGACAAAAGGCAACGAGATCCCGAGAGAGATATATCCGTTGGTGGTATGTGAGATTTTGGATGTCTTTCTAAAGGATCTGACAGATTTGCCTCCCAAGAGAGAGGTAAAGTTTGGCATTGACCTTATGTCCGGTATGGCTCTGTGGCACCATATCGGATGGCACCGGTGGAGTTAGAGGAATGAAAGTGTCAATTAGATTATTTGAGGGCTAAGGGCTTTATTAGACCAAATGCATCACTGCGGGGAGCATCGGTGTTGTTTGCTAAAAAGAAAGATGATTCTTTGAGATTGTGCATTGATTACCAAAAATTAAATCATGTGACAATCAAGAACAAGTATTCGTTGTTGAAAAAATATGATCAATGTGACAATCTCAAAAATTATTTTAAGGTCGGGTTATTATCAATTGAGGGTGAAATATGAGGATATCTATAAACGGCTTTCTATACGCGGTATGGACATTATAAATTTCTTGTAATGCCATTCAGTTTGACTAATGAACCAGTGACATGTATGGATTTGATGAATCACATATTACATGAGTATCTAGACACCTTTGTGGTATTGTTTGTAGATAACATACTTATGTACTCATCTTCAGAAAAGGAGCATGAGTTGCATCTGAGGACTGTTTTGCAAATCCTTAGAGAGCACCGATTGCATACTAAGTATGAAAAGTGCGAGTTCTAGCTCCAAGAGGTGAAATTTCTTCGACATATTATTTCTGGACGTGGAGTCTCAATTGATTCATCTAAGATTGAGGCCGTTATAAGTTGGGAGAGTATGAAGAGTGGTTTTGAGATTTAGAGTTTTCTTGGTTTGGAGGGCTACTATAGAAGGTTGGAGACCAACAGATGTGTGGAGAAGATGAGGGAGTTATGCATATTATGTTGCATTAGATATTGCTTATGATATGGTTGTGATATACGGATATTTGTGTAACATAATTAAATGCAAATGTATGTTTATGTGATACGAGTGTTTATGATAAGAATACGGACCAATGTGTGAGAATGGACACTTATACTTTTCTGCAGAGAAACAATGTTCAAGGGATTTTAATCAATCGATACCTATGTTTCGATTAAGTATCAAAAATTATTTAATGGAAGTGGTTCAATTATAGTGGGATTTAGATAGTACTTCGATAGAAGCTCGATCAAGCATAAGTTTCGATCAATTAAAATGTGTTTCGCTTAATCGAAATGTGCACTTCGATCAATCGAAAAGTTCATTAGTTGTGTGTTGTAAAAGGACTTTTGTATGCTTGTTTTAAAATAAGAGTATCTGTAGTGAACTTGAATTGCTTATGTATGCATGTATACATTGTAATAATGGTATGACAATGTTTCTGCTAGACTTTGAGATCATAACTTAGATTGTTGATCATTGTGATATATTCAGTGAGGGATTGATGTATTGATAAATGTAAAGAGTTCTGCTATATGTAATGATCTTGGTGGTCTGGGTAAGAACCAAGGGGAATAATGGTAGTTTTCCATAGTCGTTCGGGTCATGAAATGACGATTGAGAAATCTTGACATCTCACTACCCGGAGTTTGGGCTTGAACTGGGGGAGTTTAGGTGGTCAGAATTTTGGGGCATGACAAAAGTACTTTATAGGAAACTTATTTTACAGGTTCCACCATGTGTAGGTTCAAGAACTAAACATTTTCCTTACAAATACATTTTTCCAGCCATTGTTGCATCAGTGGCAACCTTCATTGCTCTGTTGTATATATTGCTTAAAAAATATTATGAAAATAAAGCACAAGCTCAGAGCTTTGCCTATTTGAAAGACGGGTCGGAGCATAGGTTGTTTTCATATCAAGAACTTTGTAATGCTACAAATAACTTCTATAAAGCCAACTTGATTGGCATAGGAAGTTTTGGTGCTATGTACAAAGGAATACTTTCTGATGGAAAAAATGTTGCTGTGAAAATTCTAAACTTGCAACTTGAGGCATCGGAATCTTGTTAAGGTCATAAGTACATGTTCTAACACTGAACTAAGAGCTTTGATTTTACAATACATGCCTAATCGAAGTCTAGAGAAGTGGTTATATTATCATAACTACTACTTGAATCTTCTTCAAAAAGTCAGCATTATGCTTGATGTTGCTTTAGCTTTGGAGTATCTCCATCAAGGTCAATTAGAGCCTGTTGTCCACTGTGATTTGAAGCCTAGCAATGTCCATTTAGATGAAGACATTGTCGCACATGTGGGTTATTTTGGTATTGCAAAGATTTTGGCTGAAAATAAAAATGGAACACAATGGAAACTCTAGGTACAGTCGGCTACATTGCGCCAAGTAAATGTTTTATACCTTATTCACCTTGCTTTCGGTATATAACTTCTTTTTCATATTTTATTTTTCAAAATTGCTAGAATATATGGACAAAAACTCAGACCCTTGCAAGAAATTATTATTTTATATATATTTTAGATTTGATTTGGCTGAAATGGCGTAAGTTGCTTGTTATCATCAGTCCTACAAATATCTTGATTAGGATTGGTTGCCCAGGCATAAAATGCATTAAATTTACATATATATACATAAATATATATATCCACAATTTTAATGATCAATTACAAATGATTTTTTCTTTAAATTTTGTTTTAGGTGTAATTAAGGATTACCAATATATGTAATCAATGAAGATACGAATTTTAACTATGCTTGAATAAAATGAATATCTTAACAGAGTATGTTTTAGAGGGGAGAGTATATCATTAAAAAAGTGGATATCTATAGCAATGGAATAATGTTGTTAAAGACGTTCACAAGAAGTGAGGATCTTATTTAAGGCCCAAACTCTTATTGGCTCCACTGGATTATAAATTGGCCCAGTCATTCCATGGCTCTAAATTTCAATAATTCATTAATTACAACTTAATTCCACTATATAAGTGTGATTGCACTCCAACTCAAGAATGGTTGAACCATGTGTTGACTCAACATATTAATTATATGAAAGTACCCCTTTACACACAATTGGATATGAATGTCTAAGTGTCAATCAATCAAATCAACAATTGAATATTTACTAAGCCATTTGATTATATCTTGTTTAATCAAAAAGTTTTTAATAAAAATTACGCACTTTGCCAAGGTGCATACCCATTTTATTAAAGTCGAACCAAGCGTTTGGATTTACCATTGATTAAACTAATCAAGCCATAATAAATTAACTAGCATAAATGTAAATCTTAGGAGCATGTTCCAAAGCACATGATCAACCAACACCCAATATATTTGGATTTTTGACCCTGGGGCCCACCACATAGGGTTCATCACTCCCTTATACTTGAGGATAATATTTGACATAACACTACAAGTAGTAATTGCAATGACAGCCTTACTATTACTTTGATAATGACTTGTCAGGGATCTGATTCGTGTGTGAGTGTGACTCAAAACGTATATCAATTAAAAATTAACACACTTCGCAATAGAACGAATTCCTTGCAGAATAGGGCTATCGAAAGGGGTGTCGAACCTCAGGGATTATGGTCTGATGAGTTGGATTGCAGAATTAATTCTAATTAAATTTAAGAGAAAATAATTTTGATTTTTAAACTAAATTAATTAAAAAGTAAAATAAAATAAATCAAAGTAAATAGAAAGTGAAGATAATATGAGATAAATCTAGGGTATTTGACTTCACCACTAACTCCACAATCAATGGTCAATTGAATCAACTATGGGAGATTATATCATGCATAAGTAGTGTCGGTGGCTGCAAGCTCACCTTCATCCGTCAAGAAGATAACATATGATTAAGGCTAAGTCATGGACTATCTTCGATTGGCATGGGCCATTTGCCTAACTACTCTAATCTAGGGTGCAGTATGGTTCATCTTTTCTAGGCATAATCCATCAAAGACAAGATAAGAAATCATTGTAACTGAATTTATAAGACTTTTATTACTCAATTCTATAATAAGAATCATCTAAATTACACAATCTATGCATGTATATAAAGGTCCCCAATAATTAAAACAACCAAACCATTGATGCTTTGTTAGGGCTACATCAAAACCCTAGTGGATGAACTAGCCGCTCATGGTAGAAGAAGAAGCTTCAACTATTGAGGAAGAAGACATCATCTTCATGAATTATGCGTATGATTTCATTCTCCAATGGCTCTGCAAAGTATGTCTTCTGTTCTATTCTCTGCCCTCTCAGACTCTCCAATCTCAGCTATCTCTCAATCACCTCCCAACTCAGCCTCCAATTCTTCACTTTATGCTCCAAGAGAATACACCAAAGTCCTAATCCAATTAGGAATTAATTATGTTTTCCCGTAGCACTAATCAGGTGGGTTTTTCCTACTGACGTTCGGCCCAACTCTTGACCCACTAGAAGTCCGATTCACGGAATTTTTATGAAATAAAAAGTGTGCAGAATCAAATTTCGTTCAACCTACGCGAAAATTAATTCGATTTGAGGCTCAGAAATAAGACTTCTAGTCCATTTTTTAAAACGGGATTAAGACTATATTATGCGCAGATTTGGGCTTTAGGCCCGAAACGTTCTTAAGCAGCTGTAATTCTCTTCATCTAACCATCTTGGATGTCATCTTTAAAAGCCCAAAATTATGGTTTTAACTGAAATAATCATTAAGGCCCTGAAAATACAGAAAGCACTAAAACAAAGTAAAATAACAAAATAATCTACCACTAAGAGAATAAAATACATAAGTTAAGAGGCTAGAATGCGTAACATTCAACGTCTATCAGGATCCTGTTATGTTCTTTATCAATAGGGAGTCCCACCCACTATTGTTGAAAGAACAAAACACTTTATGATAACACAATATGAGTTACTTGTGCTCCTGACTTTGGTAACCATACCATGCACCCACCAAATCATTGCGTAGTCAAAGCACACTACGATTCGGGTCTTGAATTGAATCAATACATAGCATTCATAACATATAAATAATGTTTTTCGATAAACAACATATTCTTATTGTGAAGCCATTGTCATTACATCCCAATTGGTGCTATAAAGGGCATACAATCTCAACAATCTCCCACTTATACTTTATAGCCAGTTTCCCTCACATCTAACTCCCATGCTATCCAAATGTCGATCAAACACTTTGATCGACAACGCTTTAGTAAATAGATCAGCAAGGTTATTCTCTGATGCGATATTTGTTACCGCTATGTCTCTGATTAGATGATACTTCCTCTCAATGTGTTTCCCACGATTCTGGTTTTTGAGATCCTTACTTTGAGCAACGACTCCACTATTGTCACAATGAAGTATTATAGGCGAGCTTACATGACAAACAACTCCCATATCAGAGAGAAATTTCCTTAACTAAACAACCTCCTTTTCTGTTTTAGAAGTTGTAACATATTCAGCCTCCATGGTTGAATTAGAAATACACAATTGCTTCACACTCCTCTAACTTATAGCCCCTCCATATAGCGTAAACATATATCCCGAGGTAGATCTTCTAGAATCCTCATTTGGTTAAAAATCAAAATCTGTATAACCAACTAAAACTAGCTCATCACCTCCATAAACAAACATATAATCCCTGGTCCTTCTCAAATATTTGAGAATACTCTTGACCTCAGTCTAGTGATCTCAACCAAGGTTGGACTAGAACCTACTAACAACTTCTACTGCATAGTATATATTTGGTCTTGTACACAACATAGTGTACATGAGACTACTTACTGTCGGACCATATAGTACCTATCCCATCTCCTCTTCCTCTTTAGGTGTCTTGGGATACTGAGCCTT
Organism: Cornus controversa; assembly: GCA_026545225.1. Lineage (NCBI taxonomy): Eukaryota > Viridiplantae > Streptophyta > Magnoliopsida > Cornales > Cornaceae > Cornus > Cornus controversa. The sequence continues at coordinate 24,754,091 of CM048845.1, read as the reverse complement.
AAAAAGAGATACTCTATGCCTGAAAGGTAAGAAACCTTTCTTAGAGTTTTGCATAGCAAACCTGACCAGAATCTCATTAATATATGTAGTTTGGGATAAATCGATCATCCTTTCCTTCCAATTATGCATAAGCTTAATACCAAGGATGCAACTGGCTTCTCCCAAGTCTTTTATGTCAAAATTGCTAGCAACCAAATTTTCACTGATGATAATGCCCCTACATCATTCCCAATGTGTAGAATATCATCCACATAAAGAATAAGAAAGATCACAACGCTATCTTGTAGCTTCTTATACACACAAGGCTCATCAACGTTTTGATCAAAACCAAATTCCTTGATTGCTTAATCAAAACAAATATTCTAGCTTCTGGATGCATGCCTGAGTCTATAAATGGACCTTTGTAGTTTTCACACTAGGTGCTCTTGACCTTTCACCACAAACCTATATAGATGTCCTCTTCCAAATGGCCATTCAGAAATGTTGTCTTGATATCTATTTGCCATATCTCATAATAATAATGAGCACTTAAGGCTAAAAGAGTCCGAATAGACTTTAGCATTGGCATCAATGAGAATGTCTCCTTATTGTCAATTGCTTCACGTTGAGTGAAGCCTTTGGCAACCAGCTTTGCCTTATATGTCTCAACATTTCTGTCTATTCCTATTTTATTTTGTAGATCCACTTGCATTTGATGGGTTTTATCCCAGCAGATAGTACTACAAGTTCCCAAACTTGATTGGAATGCATAGATTCCAATTCTGATTTCATGGCAACCTGCCAGTTTCTTGCATCCATATCATTGATGGCCTCTTCGTAGTTCATAGGTTCCAACTCACGTTTCTCAAGAATAACCACATAAGATTCTCCTAAAAATATGTATTTGTTGGGTTGTTATGAGACTTTCCCATTACGACGGGGTATAGGTGTACTCGAAGATGAATGTGTACTAGAGATAGCCACTTGTGCTCCATCAATCTTATTATCTATGATTTGTTCATCTACTACTGGTTCTTTAAAAGAATCTGACATCTCATCCGAGATAACTTTACTTTTGGGTCTCTGGTTCATAATATAATCTTCCTCCAAAAATACAGCATTACTGCTAGTCAATACTTTCCTATCTTCAGGATTATAAAATAAACCACCTTTGGTTTCCTTCAGATAGCCTACAAACAAATACACTCTTGATCTTGCTTCCAACTTAGTCATTGTCCTATCCACACATGTGTAGGACAACCCCAAACATGGAACTGCATCAGACAAGGTGTTCGCCCTATCCATAGCTCATAAGGAGTCTTAGGTACCAACTTAGATGGAACATAATTTAGTGTATAAGTGCTGCTTCCAAAGCCAAACACTAAAAGGAAAGAGGTAACATTGAATAACTTAACATCGATCTAACCATGTCTAGCAATATTCCGTTTCTTCTTTTTGCTACAACATTCTACTAAGGGCAACCCGTTGCAGACAACTAACTAACAATACCCTCAATAATCATGTGGTCTTTAAACTATCCCATGATGTACTCCCCTCGATGGTTTGACAACAGTGTTTTGATGCGTTTACCTAATTTTTGGTTTACTTCCGCCTGATACTCTCGAAACTTTTCAAAAGTTTTAGACTTGTGGTGCATCAGATAAATATATCCAAACCTGGAGTAGTCAGGGGTTAAAGTAATGAAATACTAATACCCTCCTCTTGCCTGTATAGTTAAAGGTCCACACACATCAGTATGCACTAACTCTAATGGTTCTTTTGCTCTATATTCTTTGGCTAAAAATGACCTCTTGGTTATTTTACCCTTAATATAGGATTCACAAGTTGGCATCGGCGCCTCTGCCTTAATAGTTTTAAACCTTCTTTAATGAACCTTTAAATCCTATTTTGATAGATTCTTTGTTGCTAAATTCAACTCATTATCATGCAAAACATAAGAGCCGAGAGTTAATAAATAAAAATTATCTACCAATGCACCAGTAGGAATAACATGTTCCATCCAATTTAATTGAATTTTTTTTTCCAAACGTAAAAATATAGTTTTCAGAAATAAAATCCAAAACTAGATATTTAGACATTAAAATTTGCCACTCGTCCTATGCATATAGTTTAAGATAAAAATGCCTCATACTCTAAAATACATGAAAATAAAAAAATCCTTAGAATAGGTCACTCCATTGGATTCTTCAAAAGTTTTGACCAACTTCATATTCTTGCCTCTTTGTTGATGAAACCTTCTCACATAGTCTTGTTTATTGCATGTCTTCCTTTTCTTGCTTGGTTCCCTAGACCTTGAAGGTCCCTTAGACCTAGAATCAGAAGACATACTATCTTGAGAAGTGCATTTAGAAGAAGTGTCATGAGGAAATGTAATTCTAATTGTGTCAGCAAACATCCTTTCAATCTCCGTGATGATATCCCAAGTATGCTTGTACCACATGAAATTCCGTTGTAGCTCCTCAGATATAGAAGTCATAATACAGAGAAAAGCAATTTCATTAGACTTATGCCATTTCTTATATCTATCAAAATCAACACTTGTACGTTCATCCTCCTCATAAGGAGAAAGTGGGCAAGGTGAATCCAATGCTATCTTCTGACCAATTCTCTCAAGAGCTCTGATGAGATCCTTCTTCCATTGAAAATAATTAGTTGGTCCAGTTAGCATATGATCTTTAATTGTGGCAAAAAGTGGATTGATGGGATTTAACATAGTGAATCTTAAAAACACCTATTTATGTATAAAAAAATGAATTAAAATCATGTAATAATTCAAGCACCAAAATGGCTCCTTTAACCATTAAGCACTCTAATCAAAATACTAATTACCGCAAAAATAATACCCTGATGAGGGTACTACTCCCACTAATTAGTTGGGCCTGGTCCAATATTCAACTTAGGCATCACATGCCCCCTATAAGTTACTCCTGATTTTCCTTCTACCTCATTAGAATAATAAATTTTATCATTTCAACAAGAACAAATGCTATTATTCTAAGTCAAGTGTGTGCCATTATCGACCTCAATATATTTATCCAAAAGAAATATTACCATTCCGATGAGAACAATATTCTAATCGAAAAATATTGAGAAATCAATCTTGTATGTTCCATGCTTTATATTATCCCTGAAGGGGGATTAATATAAAGCATCATACTATGATTGATAATGAAGTCCATGAGGCTTTGTATTGTAAGACTTGTATTATAAGACCCCTGTCCCACCTGATATTTTAAAATCCTTGAAGGTTTTACGGTTTATAATGTGTATTCTTATGATAAATAATTTGAATCTTATGCCCTATTATGAGCAAATTTAGACTTAATTGGAGGGTTTTACCAAAATTATTTTTCAACCCTTTCCCAAAGCAAATTGCCAATCACTTTTAAGAAAACTTTAAAGTCTATAATTTCTCATAAATTTGCAATCATCAAATTAATACATAATTAGATTTATGGGTCCTAATGCAAGAAAATACCTTTATCACACATCCATACACCTAATTTCATACATACACATAAACAAATAATGATCAAAATTCATGGATGAGCCATTTCTATAAAAGAAATACAATAAAAATAAAAACTTCTATTTTTGGTCAACTCCCTCCATGGTATGCTCCTTAGCTTTCGAAAAATCATCACCGAGCCCACTAACAAGTAGAAAATGAATAAGAACAATTTGGGTCAAATCGGATCACTTGGACCCATCCCAGAACACATATGGGTCAAACCCTTTTATGATAGCATACAAATCGCATAACCCATGGATACGCACACATGGGAATCACTTAGAGGAACCCATGCATCACATAGCATGGTGACACGCCATCTGCGCGTGCATGCGCACATGCTTCCCTAGGGTAGCTTGGTTTGTATGCACAGTCGCTGCACTAGGTTAGTGTTGTGTGCACGCTGCAGTGGTGTTGGCTCCTATGCACGCACGCACAACTATTAGCCTAGAAAAACATAACGCACGCCCCTATGGCATGCCTCCGTGCTCATAGCCTCTGCCCTAGGGCAGCGTTGTGTGTGTGTTAAAGTAGTGTTGGCTCGCTTGCACTTGTGCAGTCATTGGCCTAGGGTAGCACAGCGTGTGCTGCCATGATGTGCCTTTGAACGAGCAGCTGCTGCCCTAGGGTAGCATTGTGCGCATGTCGTAGCGGCATTAGCTCGCCTGCGCATGCTGCCCTAGGGCAGCGCTATGCGTGCTTTGTAGTGATGTTGACACGTCTATGCCCGCATGCGTAGCCATTGCTAGTGGTGCACACTATCGGCGCACGCTATTACGCTCATCGGTAGCACAGGTTGGCATAAGCGCGACCTGTGTACAACGCACTGTTGTGTGAAGCACCGGCACAGTTCACCGTACGCATAGCCTATGCATTGTGTGCTGCTGCACACGCTGCCCTCGAGCAGGGCGATGCTATGCGCACAGCGGCTACTGCTGCTGCCGTTGTTTGCGCATGTCAATTATCTCTGTTTCCTTTTGCTTTGCTTATCCTCCATGGATGTGTTCTTCGCGATCTAGCGTTTTTTTATTACCAAGCTTTTTAATATTTACAATATAATATACATTGAAATAAAATAGGCCCAAAGTCTTACATCATAAAGAGAAGAAATTCTAACCTCATCGATGAATCCATACAATCAACCATTAATGAAAATTAATAAAATCAATAATCAATGCAAACATATGCATAACATGATTTTTAGAATCTTTGAATATATAGGAAAAAATTAAATACATAAATTTTCATAAACATCAAGGTGGTTTGGATACCACTTGAGGGGAAATGGCTTTTTGTTAGCGGAAGCGTGTTTCTCGAAATTAATTGATGAACTTGGGCAAACCCTTGATGTATGAAAGATTATGTAAACGACAAAATAATTTTCTATTCAGCACAAATACGATTGCACATGGGGATTAGGAGATTTATAGATCATATACCTTGATGAGGATAATTTTTCAACCCCTTAGTCTTCATCAATTGGTGAAGTAATTGATCTCTTTGGTATACTATATGTGAGAATCACCGCTATGACCCTTGAGGTTGATTCTCTAAAAATCTAGTTCTTGTGGAGAACCCTATGTTTGTGAATTGATTTCTCTCTCTACAATCTCCTACAACCACTCTTGTTGTAATTACAAAACCCTAGTCTTACAACAATTTTTTCCACACACAATATGGGAGAGAATGAGACATATTTATAGGAAAACCTCTCCCAAGTCAAAATTTCCTTTCTATATATATAAGATATGATAAATCATATCTTCATATAAAAGAAAAATATATACATACTATTTTTCCTACAAAAAATAAGATATTATGTATATATATATAAATTATATATATTTCAGGATATTAAAATATCCAATATATATAATTTCACTTGTACTCTTAGCATGTAATTAATTTACAAATGCCCCTAGCATATTAAATCAATTCACATTGAACAATCTAGTTGGTTTTAAATTGACCCAGTGGGCTAGAAGTTAGGATCTTATTTTAGGGCCCGAACTCTTATTGGTTCCAATGGATTATAAATTGGCCTGGTAATCCCATGACCCTAAATTTCAATAATCCATTAACCACAACTTAATTCCACTATATAAATGTGGTTCCACTCCAACTCCAGAATCGTTGAATCATGTGTTGCTTTAAAACACATCATCCATGTTAATTATACGAAATTACTCCTCTATGCACAGTTGGATATGGACGTATAAGTGCCAATCAGGCCAAATCAATAGTTGAATTTTTATTAAGCCACTTGATTGTTTACCGCTTAATCAAGAAGCCTTTAAGAAAACTTATGAACTTTACCGATGTGCATGCCCATTTTATTAAAGCCAAACCAAGTGCTTGGATTTACCATTGATTAAACTAATCAAGCCACAATAAATTAGCTAGCATAAATGTAAATCTTGGGAGTATGTTCCAAAGCACATGATCGACGAACACCTAACATATTTGAATTTTAGACCTTGAAGCCCACAACATATATCAAAGTGCTAACCAACTATGCATATGGTTCATCACACCCTCATACTTGAGGATAACATTTTCCATAACACTAACAAGTAGTAATTGCAATGACGACCATACAATTACTTTGATAATGACTTATCAACGATCTTGTTTTATTCTTAATTAATAGGGAATCCACCCACTATTGCTGAATGAAAAAAACACTTTATGATAACACAATATAAGTGATTTGTGCTCCCAACTTTAGTAACCATACCCTGTGATCGATGAGAAGAGATATCTGCCTCAACCAACCCTAAAACTCTATCCTCGCAGTGGAACCTGTCTGAAACCTGAAATATCAACAAAGTGGGTTAAACCCACGAGCAATTCCTATCTACTACATCCCAATCAGAGAACCATTATACATACCCTCAAGGGACACAAAAGAACTTCATAGATTTAACATACAAGTTATTTTTTTTATCCAATTTCATGTTTCCAAAACCACAGTCATTATTTATAATGTTCCATCCAAATCCTTATTATACAAAGGTGAACACATTCCTTAAGTTCAGCAAAAATAAATATAACATGAAATATCAAGTTTAAGCAATCCTAACATGCCACCATTTTATCCTTTTATACCTTAAAAGGTATAGGTATATACATACTGGTCATTCCCTATCCAGTTCATATTTTCAAAAACCAAAATCATCTTATACATTGTCCCAACAAACCCTTATCATTCAACAATGAACACATTCTTTAAGTTCAAAATAAAGAAACATATGCATGCATTTTATTAAATCTAGGCAATCCTGACATGCCAAATATAATGTATAGATACTTTATTAGGTATGGGCGATCCTGATAAGCCGGCCAATCCTTACATGCCAAATATAATGTATAGATATCTTATTAGGTATGGGAGATCCTGACACGCTAGGCAATCTTGACATGACAAATATAATGTATAAATACCTTATTAGGTATGGGCGATCATGACACACCGGACAATCCTGACAAGCCAAATATAATGTATAGATACCTTATTAGGTATGGACGATCCTGACACGCCGGGCAATCCTAGCATGCCAAATATAATGTATAGATACCTTATTAGGTATGGGCGATCCTGACACGCCGGACAATCCTTACATGCCAAATATAATGTATAGATACCTTATTAGGTATGAGCGATCCTGACACACTTGGCAATCCTAACATTCCAAATATAATATATAGATACCTTCCCAATATGAAACATAAAATAAATAAGGTGCATTATGATTTTAATTTGCACAAACAAAGTAATTCAAATTATCCGATATGAAATTATCACTATAAGACAAATCGTTCACAAGTAAACTATAATCAAGTATTTCATGGGCATTTATATCTTTAAAGGAAAATACATTCAAGTAAATCAAATAACACAATAATCCATTTTAGAAGCAACCACCCAATTAAACCTCCAGTTTATCTAAACCTTCAAGGGAGTTAAAACCTAACTCGAATTTAAGTTCTCAGCCTATTCTATTCCTAAAACCATGTTTAAATATCCTGAAATTTTTTTGATATTCTCGAGAATTTTAAAGAAATATTTTCTAATAAGAGACAAATAAAGTATAGTCAGAAGCATACTTATACAACCGATACAACTTCAAGGGAAACTCCTTTTCACTCAAAATTTAAAACTCAGGTGCATTTTAATCCTATAAAGTTACCTGAATGTTTTTATAATTTTTTGGATTTTAAAATATTTTTTAAAAATAAAAGAAGGTGAAAACCCAACTTTTAGACACTTTAAAAATCAAATGAACTCAAGGGAAGCTCATTTCAAGATGGAAATTTAAAACCAAGCCCATTTAACCTCCAGAAAGTTATAGTAAAAATTTGGGAATTTTTTAGAAATTTTTAAGTATTTTCTGAAATAAAATAAGGGGAAAAAATCCAACTTTTAGACACTTTAAAAATGAATTGAACTACCAGGGAAAATCATTTCAGCATGAAAATTTCAACTAAATGTCATTCAACATCTAGGAAGTTAAAGTAAAAATTTGGAAATTTTTAGAAGCATAAAAATATTTTTAAAAAATGATATTTCGAATTTTCAAGTTTTTCCAAAATTTTCAGAAAATCTAAAAAAAAATAAAAACAATTCAGAATGGGCCCATATTGGACCCAAAGGTGGGCCTCCGCAAGTGGGGCCCAAAAAGCTCTTTCCCGGCGCCGGTACCACCCGCCAACCAGGCATGTGGGGAAGCCCCTGCGCTAGGGCTTCTTCCCCAGCGCATTACACCAGCGCGCAGCAGCGAGCTGGCTGCTTCTCCGGCCATTTTCTAGCACTTCCCGACCTCCGTTCAGCTCCATTTTTGTATCAAACTTCTCCTCTTGATCCCCTCTACCCATTGGTACAAAAAGTCCCATCAACAATGGCCCAAATCGAAAACCTCCAATTCACAAGTTCCAGGGTTCTTCGTAAAATTTTCAAAATTAAAAGTCAAATTCTTGAGCGATCTGTTTTCCTTAAGATCAATAGTCGTTTAATAGACAATCACAACATAGATGGTTTACGAATTAACATCTCTTTCTATCCCAAATTCATGCATAAAAAAATTTCTATACATTATACATATACATGAAATATAGATGCATATATTCTTACCTAAATAAATCTGTACTCCTATATAGAGTTAGCATAATTAATTCTCACAAAATTTATCAACAAGAAGCAACAGAAAATAAACATACAATTATATACAAATTTCCAATATAAACATAATCCTCAAACCTATACTATGCATACGAATTCAAAGGGGAAGAGAAGAATCAAACTTGCCTCTTTGACGATTCAACAACCCGTTCACCCGATCATTCCTTCACTCCCTTTTCTCTTTCGTTTACTCTCTTGGTTTCTGTGCGTAAAGTAAACGGGAGAAACCCTAGTCTCTTATTTTCTTTTGTCTTAATTATTATTATTATTCTATATTTTCTTTTCTCTAAAACCAAATAAACTAAAAAAATAAAAAATAAAAAAATAATATAGCTATAACCCTGGCCCATCAATTTAAGCATATCCCTAGCCCAACCATTCCAGGCCAGATTCCTCCCTAGCCCAATCCAAAGCATTTAAAAAAATTAAATCAAACAATACATAATCAATACACAATTCACATGAAATGATAAAAATAAAATAGAGTAATTCACATGAAATAATTGGAATTTATAAAAACATAACCAATCCACATAAAATGATATCAATCAAACTTATCAATTACATGAAATGATAAAATGCATATAAAGGAAAAGCAACTCACATAAAATGATAAAATATAGAGACAAGGCATTTCACATGAATTAATAAAAAAAATAATATAAAGCAATTCAAATTCTTTAAAATAATTGACGTCCAAATTTCTGGGGTATTACATTCTTCCCCCCTAAAAAGAGGAATTCTGTCCTCGAAATTCAACCCATACCTGAGAGAAAAAGCTCTAGATACTTTGCTTTTATTTCATCCTCCCTTTCCCAAGTAGACTCCGCCTCATTGTGGTGGCTCCACTGAACTCGAACTAACGGAATGGTCTTAGAACGAAGGGCGCGATCCAAACGGTCAAGAATACAGTAAGGCTGCTCCACATATGTTGCATTTGGCTGCAACTCAATCTCTTCTACCTCAATGTGCTGGTAAATATCCTCATCTCTAAAGGAACTTCCACAGCATAGAAACATAAAAAACATTGTGCACCCTGTGCATCGTGTCTGGTAGTGTCAGTCTATACGCTACTGCTCCAACTCTATCGGTAATCATAAAGGGACCTACAAAATGAGGTGTCAGCTTCCCTTTTCTTCCAAACCGCATAACTCCCTTCATGGGGGAAACCTTGAGTAGAACTTGATCCCCTACCTTGAACTCTAGTGCACGAGTTCTTCGGTCAGCATAACTCTTCTACCTGCTCTGCGCAGTCTGCATACAGTCTCTAATAAGGGCAACTTTTTCTGACGTGTCCTTAATGAACTCAGGGCCCAAAAACCGATTCTCTCCAACTTTCAACCAGCAAACCGGCGATCTACATGTTCGTCAATACAAAGCCTCAAATATTATCTGCTTTGGGCCTAAGCCTACACTGTTTTGCTCTTAGGTTTTACCCCAAAAGGTCTCATACCATTTGAAGAGAACATACTATATATAAGCACACCCCCTTTTTCACACCCAGGCGATGTGGGATTAAGCACCCTGTACCCTGTTAGTGTACGTGGTAGATCAGCCCAATGTCTGTCTTCACACCCTCCCACTCACACCCGTCCACAAGGGTTACTATAATAGCGGAATGGTCTGGGGCATAAACGAGATTACTTGTTTGTAGTGAGGTACTATATTAGTTTGATAGTATCTTGATATAGTACTTCTAACATAATCTTTCTCGTCGAGTCGCATGATCCACTTCGTGTTTGTAGATATGAAATATGTGAATAAGAGAGATGGAGAATTTTGAACTCACCGTATTTGGATAAGTTGGAGATGTTAGAATATGAGCCAGGTTTATCTCATACCCATAACCCATGGAGCATCCACATTGTTTAAATTCACATGAAAAGATATCATTACTTGAATTTAAATATGGTCAGACATAAGGGATAAGGTTGTTGCAGTTTTTGAAAATCGTCAAACGTTATAGGGATGAGGTTGTTACAACTTTGACTTTAAAAATCGTCTCTAACGATTATAAGATTCTAAGGTATTGCTAATAAATAAAATAGAGATTGAGGGTTTTTTGTTCTCCATCATTTTTCTCCTTGTTCTTCTCTCTCAATATCGTTGTATCTAGTTAGCTATCATTTTAACCTAGGATTTGGACTGTGGAATACATAGAGCACTCTAGTAGCGCTATATCTATGATGAGGATGACCAAATTGTTGGTGTATAATCGCGAGTGGTATTTGAGTCACTTGAGGAGGACATCCATTCGTTGCCGGTCATCACCGATGGTTTCTAAAAAGCTCGTAACACAAGCGTTTCCATCCTTGCGCTTTTCCTATTTGGGCAACAGAGATAATCCAAATTTAATCATTTATTTCCTTCAATATGAATATGAGCACAGTTATAAAATGATAAAGACATGACTAAATACATTATATAAAAAAAAATTTACAATTAAAGTAGTATTCAATTTGTTTACCAACAATATTGTTTAAAATAGTTCTATTACTAATTTTACAATAATATATTTTATTAGAATGTTACTATTATATGTATTTGATAACAAAAAGACTTAAGATGGGACAAAATTGTCTTCATAAAAAATAAATAGGTATAAAATTGTCTATAGAAAAAACAATTACAAAAAACATAAAATCTTTACTCAGAATCCGTTTTTGAAGCTAAATATTTTAGTTCTATCTAAAAGCTCTACTGAGCCGGAATCTCTACCATTTACAAGTATTTTTTTATTATTAACGAACACATTTAAAAGCAAAAATGCTTTTAAGTAATTGAACAACAATTCCAAACAGGCTTTTAAATTTCAACAGCAGACAAGTAAGTTTTTTATCTTGATAAAGTAATTCAGATGGCCATGACAGTAACTTCTATCCATTTTTAAAAAATAAAAAAGAAAAGAGTCAAAGTTTTTTTTTTTCCTTACCGTGTTGTATGGTCATCTTAATCAAAGAAGACTCGGACGTACAGATAAATTGCTAATTGTCAAGCACACATCTGTTTGGTAGTGAATTTTCCTTGGATGACCAGAGAAATGGTTGGGTCAAATTCTTTTTTTTTATTATTTCAGTCAAGACACGTTGATGAAGGCAAATTGTTAATTGCCAAGCACACACGTCAGTTTGATAGTGATTTTTTCGTATTATTTAAAATTGAAATTTTTTGTTGTTTGATTAAAAAAAAGCTATCTTTTATTTAGGTTATGTTTGACAGAACTTTTGTTTCGATTTTTACACCAAAAAAAAGAGAAGCAGAAGTTAAGTGAGAAAGTTAGTGCTTTCTTCGAAATTAAATACTCTCCAAAATATTTTTTGAAGTTAAAAAATTAAAAATCACTTTTCAAAAATCAATTCAAATAAGACCTTAGTCTATTGTTGCATGACAGTTCTTTTTTAAGTTACAATTAAAAAAAATAAAAATGAGCTTCAGGTGGCCAATGCAGTAACTTCTATCCCTTCAAAAAAATAAATAAAAAGAAAAGACTCTTACTCATTTATTTAATTTTTTTTTGTATTGTTTTGTTGAATCAGATACTCGCTTTAAGTTCCTTAAAAAATATTTTAAAAAAGTTTGGACATCTTAAAAAAGGTAAGAAAAAGACTTTTAATCTAACGCGTAGACATCTTATCAAAGAAGACTCGGACGTATTTGGTAAGTAATAATTTGTCAAGCACCATGGATGCGTTTATGATCTCATTTTTGCTGGGAGTGTTTTTGGGGGTATATATACTTGGAAACCCGACATGAATATGACAAAATATCGGTACACTATAAATTTAAAATTGAAGGATACGGATACGACATGATATGACAATATAAAAATAATAAATTATATTTTTATATATACAAAAAATAAATTGAGTAATAAATATTTTTTTATAAAATATTATGATTAACAAATAAAATAATAATTAACAATCGTATTGTATAATTTTCATGAATGAATTTTTTACTAAATCATTATTTATCTCAACTCTTCTTTTTTAAATAAATTTTAAAGTTTTCTTAACAATTATATTATGACACTATTATTGAGAAATTGTATTTTAATGTTCAAAACTTGTTAAAGATGTGTTTTGAAGTGTTTGAGAAGTATCAGTTACATGATCGAAGTATCGGGTACGTGTTAAAAATAAAAATATATATTTTAATATTATAAATACGTTTAAAAAATATACGACACCTATTTGTAAATATTCTAGAAGTATAGATACTAGATACAAGTATGTTATTTTTGTACAAGTATTAGTATTATATATATATGTGTGTGTGCGCGCGCGCACGCGCGGTAGTTATAATGCAGTTCAAGATATATGACTATGTTTGGTAGAATTGAAAAGAAAAGAAAGGATAATATTACTAATGAGAGAAAAGAAAAGAAAGGAAAGGAAATGATAGTGTTAAACTTTTATCGTGTTTGGTTGATTAGTAAAGGAAAAGATAGTTAACATATTTGGGGAAAGAAAGGAAAGGAAATAATTTAAAATTTTTACCATTATACCCTTTTATATTTAAAAGAACAAATTTTAGTTTTTATAAAAATAAAGGCAAAGTTGGTATTAACAAAGTTTCATTAAAAAATGTAACATTTCCTTCCCTTTCCTTCCATTTTTTTCGTTTTTGAAAAGATAACAAAAGCTACTATTAATCCTTAATTTATCCCTCCAAATCCTTCCATTTCTTTTCCTTTTCATTAAAAATTTCATATCAAATACACAAAACTATATCCCTCCATTACCTTTCTTTTATTTTTCTCCTATTTCTTTCCTACCAAACTGACCCTAAAGCACTATGTAGTCTCTTTCTTTCTAATTCACTTTTTGTCATTTATTTTTATTTATTTATTCTATTGCTGCATCAGAGTTCGTTCCTTCTTCAAGTAACACTTAAAAAAATGAAAAAAACTCTCAGATGGCCATGACAGTGACTTTTATGTATCCATTTAAATAAAATAAAAAAAAAAGGGTAAAGAATTAAATGTCTTGTAGATTTCGTTTTCATAACTAGTAGCTTAATTGTTACATTTTTTTTTTCTAGTGTGTCGTATGGTGATCATGTTAATCAAAGAAGACTCGGACATTTGAAAGTTGATAGTGGCATATCTTTTACTGGAAATTCGCGGCAGCAGTCTTCCACGTAGAAAGTTGGAAGTGGCACTCTTCTACAGGCCAGTAATTGCCATTTGGCTCATCCCTCCATTATTTCCTTCCTTCTATCCTACGAAACAACGAACAATCCCCCTCCCTTTGCTACGAAGTTGCCAGTAACTCCTGTACGTGGCAGCCGTATGTTTTGGTTTGCCAACTAAAACGCGTTATGAGGTCTTCGGACCCATTGAAATTTTTTGTTGTTCCCTTGAATAACAGCTATCTGTCATTTAAGATTTCATTTTGCTTGGCGCGTTTACTTGTGCAGTATATTATATGTCAATGTTATTGTAGAGTTCAACATATTATACACTGAAGCTTGTAGCTCTCTTTCTTTCTAAAGCACTCACACTGTGTTTGGAACCTTGAAAATGGAGAGGTTTGGCATTGCCTTGCTGCTATTAGTGCTGCAGTCATGCACGGTTTGTTGTGCCACGTTTTCGTCAAACTACACCGATGAATTGGCTCTTCTTGCATTCAAATCTGCAATCACGTTTGACCCCAACAACACTTTGGGGAGTAACTGGACTGCAAAAACCAACTTTTGCCAATGGGTTGGGGTCTCATGTAGCCGCCGACACAAGCAGAGAGTCACGTCTTTGGACCTTCTTCGCATTGGACTCCACGGCACCATCTCCCCGCATGTGGGTAACCTCACCTTCCTCACGGTGCTATTTCTTGCTTATAACAATTTTCGTGGTCAACTTATTCACGAGATCAGTCATTTGCGTCGCTTGAAGCTACTCGCATTAGATAATAACTATTTACAAGGAGTGATCCCTGCAAGTTTACAACATTGCCGACAGCTGCAACTCATTTCTATGCCAACGAATGAATTTACTGGTAGCATACCCAAAGAATTGAGTACCTTGTCCAGTCTCACTGACCTTTATCTAGGACGAAACAACCTCACAGGTACAATTCCATCTTTCTTTGCTAACATGTCAAGCTTGAAAAGGCTTGGTTTGGAAGAAAACAAGTTTCATGGCAATATTCCTAATGAGTTACGTAATGTTCCAAGTCTAGAAGTAATTTATTTCGGTACTAATTATCTCACTGGCTCAATTCCTCCATTTTTATTCAACATCTCCTCTTTACAAGAAGTTTGGTTAGAATTTAATGACCTTTCTGGAAATCTTCCCTTGATCAGTACCACTCGGCTTTCTAATCTTAAAATTCTCGTCCTTGGACCAAATCAACTGAGTGGAAACATTCCTTCCTATCTGTCCAATTTTTCTATGCTCAGTTTCTTAAATTTAGGTAGAAACCAATTCACTGGAACAGTACCCGCAAGTCTAGGCCACTTACAATCACTCACAAGACTTAATTTGCAGAAAAACCAGTTAACCATAGAACCGGGAAGTCAGGAACTTAGTTTTCTCACTTCTTTGGCAAGCTTGAAATCCTTGGAAAGGTTGTTTATACCTAATAATCCATTTCACGGCATCTTACCCAATTCTTTTGGAAATCTTTCTACTTCCCTTCTCATGTTTGATGGATCTAATTGCCAACTAATGGGTCGAATTCCTGAGGGAATTGGTTCCTTTACAAACTTGATTTATCTTTACCTGAGTGGCAACAATTTCAACGGGTTCATTCCGTCTACGATCAAGGGTATGAAAGAGTTGCAAAGGTTGTACCTTGATGATAACAAGCTTGAAGGATCCATTCCAAAGGAGATTTGCAGTTTGCGCAACTTGGGAGATATTAGACTCAATAACAATAACTTCTTCGGATCAATCCCTGCATGCATCGGAAATGTTAGTGGATTGCGGACCTTGTTGTTGCATTCTAATTCATTGAATTCTTCAATACCATTGAGTTTATGGAGCTTGGATAATCTCTGGTTCTTGAATTTGTCATTCAATTCGTTAACTATTCTAGATCTCAACATTAGAGCAATGGAATCACTTGTAACTATAGATTTGTCTTGGAACCAAATCTCAGGTAACATTCCAAGCACTTTTGGAGCCTTTCAAAGTCTAAGTTCTATCAACTTGTCCAAAAATTCATTTTGGGGACTCATACCTGAATCATTTGGTAACTTGATAACCTTGGATTTCATGGACCTCTCCCACAACAAACTATATGGTTCTATACCCAAGTCTTTAGAGGCACTTTCGAATCTCAAATATTTGAATCTCTCTTACAATAAGCTATCTGGGGAGATTCCAAGTGGAGGTCCTTTTTTAAATTTTACGGCAAAATCTTTTATGAAGAATGAAGCGCTTTGTGGGAAACCTACTTTACAGGTTCCGCCATGCACAGGTTCAAGAAATAAACATTTTCCTTACAAATATGTTCTTCCAGCCATTGTTGCATCAGTATCAATCTTCATTGGCCTGCTGTATATGATGCTCAGAAAAAATTGTGAAAATAAAGAACAAGCTCAGAGTTCTGCCTATTTGTTAGACGGACTGGAGCATAGGTTGTTTTCATATCAAGAGCTTTGTAATGCTACAAATAACTTCTGTGAAGCCAACTTGATTGGTGTAGGAGGTTTTGGTGCTGTCTATAGAGGAATACTTTCTGACGGAATCAATATTGCTGTGAAAATTCTAAACTTGCAACTTGAGGAAGCTTTCAAAAGTTTTGAAACCGAATGCAAAGTACTGCGAACTGTTAGGCATCGGAATCTTGTTAAGATCATAAGCACATGTTCTAACTCTGAACTAAGAGCTTTGGTTTTGCAATACATGCCTAATGGAAGTCTAGAGAAGTGGTTATATTCTCATAACTATTGCTTGAATCTCCTTCAAAGAGTCAGCATTATGCTTGATGTTGCATTAGCTTTGGAGTATCTCCATCATGGTCAATTAGAGCCTGTTGTCCACTGTGATTTGAAGCCTAACAATATCCTTTTAGATGAAGACATGGTCGCACATGTGGGTGATTTTGGCATTGCAAAGATTTTAGCTGAAAACAACACTGCAATACAAACAGAGACTTTAGGTACAGTCGGCTACATTGCACCTGGTAAGTGTTTTCAACCTTATTCACCATGGTTTCCATATATAACTTTCTTTTTCATTTTTTATCTTTTTTAAAATTGTTTGAATATTAAATTATATGTGAATGGCAACTCAGACCTATGCTAACCAATAATATTATTATTCTATACTTTTAAAATTTTATCCTTCATATGGTTGTAATGGCATATAGAAATTTCTTGTTCTCACAAGTGCTACGAATATCTTGTTGAGGATTTGACCCAAGAATACAAATGCATCAATTTTACCTATATATACGTAAATATGTATTAGCATAGTTCTAATGATTAGTTACAAATTATTTATTTTCTGCGTTGTTTTTTTTTGTTTTGTAATTAAGGATTAACAATATATGATAAACAATGAAGATATGAATTTTGACCATTCTTGAACAAAATGAATGTTTGACAGAGTATGGTTCAGAAGGAAGAGTGTCCACTAAAGGTGATATCTATAGTTATGGAATAACGTTGTTGGAGACATTCACAAGTAAAAACCCCAGAAGTGAAATGTTCATCGAAGAATTAAGTTTAAGGCAATGGGTGAGTGCATCATTTCCCCACAAAATCACAGAAGTCATTGACGGAGGTTTGTTGACAGCAGGAGGAGATGAAATCAGTGCTACACAAGGTATTTTTGTAGCTATCATAGAATTAGGGTTGGATTGTTCAAGAGAACTACCTGAAGAGAGGAGTGACATAAAAGATGTGGCAACTAAATTGGGTAAGATCAAACTGCAACTGCTTCGCAATTGATGATTCATGATGTGTGTCACATGACATTCATGTGTTAGAATATTTTAATAAATAAAATATTTTTTATTTGTAGTTCTATGCACTATTTCTAAAATTAGATTGTAATGGTCCTGAAAGCCCATGAGCATGTTTGTCCAAGGTTTAATGTCAAAAGAATCTAAAGGCATTAGTGTCATTTCACTTTGAATGATAAGTTCGGGTGTGCTATTCATAATTTATTTAAATTATCTTGTTATTATTTTATGTGCACTAACTTTATTGCAAGAACATGCTGAATACTTAAATTAGAGTTGTCTCTAGGACAACAAAGTGCTGGGTAATTTGGGCAATTGTGACAATTACGGTTCCATAATTTTATAAACACAGAATGTGAGTGGGTTGTTAAAAAAAATGGGCACTGATATATTGCAAATTAAAGAGTGAACAGTGCATAGTTCGGCTCTTAGTGGGTAAGGATATATATAGTGAAATAAAAAAATGGGTGGTGGAAATTGAGAAGAGTGAATTTAGCTGATAAAACGAGATAGAGTAAAGTAAGAAGATAGAGCAATACACAGGGCGGCGAGATAGAGAAAAGAGGATGAGAGCATCAGGAGGATGATCTCGGTTGCGTGCTACTATGTGAGCTGGGTGAAAGAAGAAGAGTACTCCATGGCTGCCGATTAGGTGATGTGTGTGTGAGAGTGTGCTGTGATGTGTGTGTGTTAGAGTGAGCCGTGTATGTATGTGTGAGAGAGCCCTGTATGAATGTGAGGTTCTGAAGAAGTGAGAGTGCACAACAGTGAGAGTTTGGTGAGCGAGAGTGAGATTTAGAGACGGTGGAACCCATGGCCGTCGATCCCTTGATGTGATCTAAGATCCTTCGCCGCCGGTCAGAAATTGACCTTCTTCTGACGCGATCTTCGCCGCCGGTCAGAAATTGACCTTCTTCTTTAGCGATCTTCGCTGCCGGTCAGAAATACTTATTGTTCTTCAGTGATCTCCTCAGTCCGTCGTCCATGGCTGCTAATCTAGAGTCTCAGAACATTGCATCCGCTGGTTCTTCATTCTTCTTCTGTTCATGTTCTGAAAATCTATTTCTTGTTCTGCAGATTTAATTTAACTGGTCAGCTATTGTTTCCACTGAAATACATTTGCACTAATCTCTTCACCTGAAATTTTTTTGAGTTGTTCTAACTGTTCTTAGCATATGTATTTATATATGGTTGATCTATCTTTGCTGAAACTTGTCTAAGAAATCAGATGTTTTGCTATTGAACACACACAAAGCATAGGCGCACCTGATTACTTGTTTGATCTACTTGCTGATTTACCATACAAGTATCTATATTCTTAGTTTGAATTGTTTGATTTCATATTCTGTTGCTGTCTGATTTTCAGAACTTATTGTCTGGACTTGACCTTGATGAAATCAGTTTTTGTTTCAAAGAGATTGCTCAGCTATGTTACGCAAGTGTTTTGTCGGAATCTTCTAAAGCATATTCGATTTTATTTGAGTTATTGAACTTTAATCTAATCTAAAGGATCCTCTCTGTTATGAAATTGAATTTTGCTGTCACATTATTGTTGAATTAGTATGCTGGTTAATGCTATATCTGTGAGATGTTTTGACGATATTCTATGCTGATTTGTGAGCTTATAGTTGCAGAGTTATTGAACATGTTATTGCTGAATATATTGTCCTGTTATTGCTGAATTACCATGCTGGGTGATGTTGAATCTTGAGCTGTAAATTGCTGATTTTTAATGCTGAATTTGGTAATTTTTAAAATGCACTTTGCTGAATTTATATGGTGATTTGTGCTGAACTTATATGCTATCTTTTGGTGTTCAAATAGTGCTGTCTTGTGAACTATATGTTGTTGATTTTGACTTCTAAGGGCCTGTTTGGATGTGTGTTTTGATATTTGTTTTTGTTTTAGCAAATAACATAACATGTGTTGTGTTATGTTATGTTAATGTTTTGAATATTGATTGAAAACAGAAAATGCACAACATGTTTGGTAACATCAATGCGTTAGGAAAAATTTGAAACCAAAACATTGAAAACACGTTTGGTAGCTCCAATTGTTTCCAGAAACATTTGAAACCCAAATTGAATCTTGAAAAGAATAAGTAACATAACAAACATCCCAAGCCAAACTTAAAAGATCATTCTCATACAAAAAATAAATAAATAGTTGTGCTAAACTTTTTCTAGAGAATCATATGCTTGAAATTAGTAAATCAAACTCACCGAAAAATAGTGTCTAGTGAATTGGTCTCTCAATAAGAACCCACGAGAATGATATAAATAATGTTTCTTTATATAGAGTATTTTGCCAACTTTGTTAATCACAAGCAAGGCCAACCACGAAATCAAATGAAAGAAAATAGGGATAAAACTTTAACAGATGCCCTTCTTGCCAAAGTTGCAAAGCAAGACAATTCAATCAAAATAACAAATAATTTATGAATCAAATCTTTACCTTCCAAAACAATAAATCCTAAAAAATAATAATAATAAGTGAAGATCATTAACATCCAACAATTGTTAACAAAATCATGTATTCAGAAATTATCATAATCAAACGAAATAGACTATACCAAACTAATAGCAAAAGCCAAATTGACAAACTCTGTAATGATATGAAATTAGAACCCCATAATCATATTCAAATCATAGCCAATAAACAATTGAACACAAAACATATCCTCTCAATTGAATAATAAATTTTCAATTCATTTCTTATATCTAAAACGCAATAACAATTCCAACAATATACAACACTAGAAAAATCAAGCTCCGAGAAACCCAATTCTAGTAATTTCCAAGGATTTTACAAGAATGAAGCCAATAAATCAAAAATGACTCGTGCTGGCAACTTCATCAATCCTCGAAAAGCAACCAATCACCATGATTGTGATCCTCCTTGGACGGATCTTTGTCTTTTCAATCGTCATAGTTGATGTCGTCTTCGTCAAAGGGCTTTTCTTTGTGGAAAGATGCAGCATTTCTAAGCAATGAAAGTTAGACATTAGGTGAAAGAAATTAATATGCTATAAAAAAGTAGTTTTCATGAGCAATGTAATGATATGCCTCTTGCGCATCCTCCCAAGCACATTCACACCAATAATAGTGGATCATCTTAACATCCCTGATAAACCAACTTTTTTTTCCATCAAATCAATTTTCATTAGGCTCCATTATTTTCAGAGAACTTAAATCAGGAAAGGGTTGCATTTGGTTACATCATGGAATCATACATTATAAAGCTAACATCAACTTGAAGCAAGACCTAATATTAGGTTAATATTAGGTTCATGAGACTCTCTACATATAACATATTATTCACAAAAAGAAAAACTAAACACCGAACCTTACTAAATTTGTATCGTACATCAGGATCATCTTTTATATGCACCATATAGTAGACTTAAATTCTTAATGATTCCCCGAAGATTAACATTGATCGATGGAAAAATAATCTAACTAACCTTTCTATGGAGGTAGGACGTTTCCAAACAGATTCAACAAAAAGTAATATTTTTATCCATGAAATTACCCATTGATCTTAGATTAAATTTGTTATTATCTCATTCATTGCAAGAATACAGTGTAGTGGTCTCTTTTTACCTTTCCCTTTCCCTGACGAACAATATGGTATAGTCAATGGCATTCACAAATTTGGTACAATAAGATGCCACTATCTCAAGATAAAATGAATAGACAACTCAGTTTAAGTTTTGTACCTGTATTAGATCAACCAAACTTTTATGACAACCTGCCAAGGAAGATGCACTTTGTCTAGACAAGAGTGCACTACTAATTTCTTCCCAATCATTTGAAGCTTGCTGAGGTGTCTTATCACCCTCCAGCTCCTCATTGTGAGTTGACAAGTGCAAGGATCCATTGCCACTATCATCCTCTGGCTCCTCATTATAAGTTGGCATACCAAGTGTCGATTCTCCCTTGAGATAGTGAGTGGAGGAAGCCTCGGGTTCAAGTTAACATTTGCATAGTAGTAGGCAAAATAGGCTGGATAAGAGCGCAGTTGTTTCTCAGACCCACAATTTTCAATAGCGCTGTTTAAATTTGATAAGCTTGAACTCACACTATAGTTCTGTTGAACCATAAGGTTCCCAAAAGCTACAAAGGAGCCCTGCATACTTGAAGGTGCACTACCGCTTCGATTTGGAACCATGTTTCGTTGATCTACATTAAATCTGTGCCCTTTCAGAAGCAATCCCAACTCATATTCTGCTGTGTTATTCAATGGTGATGCAAATGTTACAGTATCCTTGGAAAAGGGCCACTTTCTGGCTTCACTGCCTTCCACCATTCTCATACTCAGTTGCCATCCTACTTCAAGAATGCAGATCAAATTTTCTATTAGATATGATTTTCACGTTTCTTCTGCAACGCAGCTAACCATATCATCCTAGCCCCTTTCATCAATTAAAAGTCATTGGTAAATGAGAATAACAATTCCCATCAAAGAAGTAAGGAAAGTGGGAGAATGCAGCACCAAAGAAATTTACTTTAGATTGGAAAATATAGTCTCGTTAACATAAATTATATAACAGCCTCTTAGTTGATCAACAATGAAAATTAACACAACCAAATTAGTCCAAATTAAATATTGTTAACATAAATTATATAACAGCCTCTTAGTTGATCAACAATGAAAATTAACACAACCAAGTTGGTCCAAATTAAATATTATAGTTGCTGACAGAAGAGAGAAAGCTGGTAATAAAAATGTCTGAACAATTCAACTGAATGGAACATAGCATATGCATTGCAACACATGAATTTTAGTTTTTATTCCCTTATTAGAATTTTCCTTCTCTAACACGCCTGCACTGGCAATCTATCTCTATCCCCGCACAGTATAACATGCTCTCTTACATGTCTTTTAAACCCACAACTGGCCATGGTAAGGTAATACATTGTTCAACCAACTCCATACCCAATAATCAGTATACACATGTATAATAATAATAAAAAAAAAGAATAATCAAAACCCAAAAGATCACATCTTAAGCACAAATCAAAGCCAAACCCTAATTGAAATTCAAGAAAATCTTCACAATCCTCAAGAAAATGATCAATTAAGTAGATCATTAATAGAAAATAGAAAAAGACTGAAAGAAAGTCACACATACACACGTATATATAAAGAAATTCGAATATCAAAATGTATAATTGTTGAGATCTAGGACTCACATGTAATGGGTAAGAACACGAAGAAGAGCAAAAGGCCAGGTTTTCCTCTGAGAAGTTCGTTGATGGGAGAGTAGAGAACAGTGTCGAAGGAGACGATGGTGGTGAGGAGGATCTAGGCGGAGAGTATGTTGTAGACCTTGCTTATGAAACTATATGGCAAGTGGTTCTCTCTATAGCTAACACCTTGTTCTTCTTGCTGAAAATGTAATAGAACTAGCGCTTCCGACATGAATCGCCCTTAAATCGCCAGAGCGAAGAGAGAGAAATTTAGGTCAAAAATGACCAAAGTGTTTTCAGTTTTAGGTTTTATGTGTGATGCGATTATGAGGTTATTGTTTCGGCCGTTACAGTGCTTGTTATAGAATTGGGTCAGAAAAATTACAAAATATAACAATATCACCAATTTTCTGTTACTGATTTTGGGCCCAAATTGATACCGTTTTAAAACTTTTCAAACCAAATCAAGACTTGCCAAACATGTTTTGGGCCAAAAAATTGAAATCAAAACGCAAAAACAATATCAAAACAGGCCAGTCAAACAGGCCCTAAAAGTTACTGATTTGAGTTGTTAATAGTGCTGATTTTGCAACTTATATAGTGTTGTTTTGGAAATTAAATGTTGTTGATTTGAGTTGTTAATAGTGCTGATTTGGAAATTAAAATGCTGAATTGTGTTTTCCGAATTCCATATTGTTGAATTGTTGAATTTGGAATTTATACTATGGATTTGGAATTGCTAATTACACTGTCATTTATTATACATGTTTACATGAGCTCTGTTCTATTAACTTCTACTTTAGTTGTTGCCAAGTATATTTAAAGAACAAGTACACAGACAAAGCAGTACCACGACAGCTTTTAAAAATAATTACACCAAGTCGAATGGAATTCTAAGAAGTTGAGGACGGGATTCTTTTGAAAGAGCAGACTTCTACAAGACCGTTGCAGCTACACTTTAAGGGTGTATTTATTGAAGCCTATCATTGAAGAAGTTCAAGTGTTATGATTTGCCAAGAAGACAAGTGACTGTGTCATTGTCATACCGGACCTTGAAGACCAACTATCAGAGGTTGAAGAGTTAAAGATCATTTCTTTTGAAGACCAACATACAAGACTTGAAGATCTTTGCAGTTGCTCAAGACATCAAACTGACTCCACTATCACTATGTATAGTCCAAGTATTGGGATACTTTGGACAGGGGGAGTGTGAGTGATTGTGGTGAGATTGAGGTGAGATGGCTTGGGCTTTGGGAAGCCCAAGTCGGGATTAAGAGCGGAAAAACTGTTGTGAGATTTGGTGAGAGTGGTTCAGGCTTAGGGAGGCTGTGAACTGGGTGAGTGCTGGAGCGAATTATGTTGTAGTTGGGTGAGTGAGAGAATTACTGTACTACCCTTTCAGACATAGTGGAGCTTAGTTCAAAGAGGTTTTTTCCCCACCTTGGGGTTTCCTCTATAAATCTGTATGTCCATCAAATTGTGTGATTGCATGTGCCAGCCAAACTAGCAATATTAGGAAGAAAAATTAAAAAACCTATTCACCCCCTCCCCGTCTATTCACAATGAGGATAAAACATTAAAAATGATATGATCAAAAGAACTCATTCCATTGAAATGAAGTTGGCACATCAAGCTTGAAGAATCATGCCAATCAAAGAAGATTTGGTGTCACGCCCCGAAACCCGAACCGTCGGGGCTCCTCCGGACCGACCTGAATCCCGAGAGTGAACCCGTTCACTCTACCTCGTGAACAACCTTAACCACACTCATGTAATAGTATCAAGCTATGACACCATCCTGTCACGCCCCAATTCCCGACTCCCGGAAAATCAAAGGTGAAGCTGTTCCTTAAACCCCAAGGAACCTCCTCATATTTCTCGATTACTACGGAAGCTAATGGAAATCGGAAGTTAACCCATCCATTCACTTTATCAAGTTAACTAAGGCTATAACCAACATTTCCTTCTTTCAGTCGGCTGAAAATGAGGTTTCAGTCGGCTGAAGAAGTGCTCTAGAAAGGCTTGTTGCATTCTGTCTCTTTCCGCCGCCTGAAAGTGGACTTTCAGCAGGCTAAAAATCCTTGGGCCTGAATTTTTTTTGACAGCATTCTTCAACCTGACTTCAAATGCCTATATCTCACAATCCGTAAGTCCATTTGACTTGAAATTTGACATGGATCATCCTCAACATGTCTAGTTTCTAATACAATTTCAATCACTCAAAAATACCAACCACAACTCAAGTTATGCTCAAATTAGTGACTGTGGGTCAGATTACCCACCCTTGCACCAAAACATGCATATCTTCCTCAATTTAAATCCAAACAAGGTTCATGACCTATCAAATCGCGGCTAACACAATTCTCTCACTATACACATAAATTCCATTTACTCCTTGAACTCAAAATGGACACTTTTGGGTGTGTGTCCCCCTAGTGGCTACTCTATTGCCTCAATGGCCATCAAGAATATTCACATAACATGCCTCTCACATTTGAAATGTAATTCCATCTATTTTTCTTACCATCTCCACTCAACAACTCATGAATACATACTTCCCACACTCCATTTGCTCATGATTAACCATACAAAAATCATAACTCAAGGGAAAAAAAATAATTCTACGTTGCCATACATCCCCACACACATACACTTGTGTCAAAAGGTACATATCGGTCATATAGTTTTTTAAGTTTATAGTCATTACAAGAATTCACGCATAAGGTTCAAAATGCAACAAATTCTATCATGACTACAACTAGGTCATCACCGTGCCACAAGCCGGCACAGATAGCCAAATGTACAAAATTATCGAGGAAAGGAGTTCTAAGACTCCGAGTCTATATCATGAACGCTCACCATCCATCACTTCCTTGCCATGTCCTAAAAATGTTAATGTAGGGGGATGAGCAAGTTCAACGGCTCAAAGTAATATGTTGTGCAATCCACTCAAGTCTACATTTCATATAATCGCATAAAGGAATTACCAATGCACAATTTAGCTAAGTGTCATGCTTCCTAGCATTCTAGTCAAAGCAATACGTTCATTTTCCTGGAATACTCATCAAATACATTGGACAACCATAATTTCACAACATATCTCATTTCACATACCATCATATCTATAACATATGATACATACGAATTTATCAACAAATCCACTTACTTCACTTAAGTCACGTCACTTCACATAGTTCAACACAAAAATCACATTGTACTCGAAATTGAACTCACACGCACACCACACACATGATATGTACCGTAGTCCCACATCTTAATTATTTTGGCTATTTCAGACTACTAACCCGTCCAGTCACCACCCACTTGCACAAGGTAGAGGACTTTCAACCCCAAGAGGATCCCTTCCTCTATAATTTTCTATGAGTCATTCCCGAGTATTCATTACAAACACAAAATACTTCACATTTTTGCACATACATTCGCACATTGGATGCATTGCACTCAATACATGCCCTATATCCATTCTAGCATGTTATTCAACAATTCCCAATGCCACAAGTATACTTTCAATTCTGAAACTTAAGCTTTTCAATAAATTCACCAAAATTCACATATGCAACTTATATATCAATTCGCACAATTAAGCAATCCATGCATTCAATGACATTTATCAACCATTTTCAATTTAAAAGACATATCTCATCAATTAAATTCAACAATAAATTCACAAAACCTCATATTATCACATATAACACAAATACATCAATTTTATGCTAAAAATATGAAATTAAACTTGAAATGTAAGGCATAACACACACCCCCTACCTCAATAGCTATAGTTTCAAGCTATTCCTTACTTCACTTGAAAAATTTACTTTCTTGGAAATTAATTTCGAACCGATCAAATCCAAGCCTTCGTCGCGTAGATCGTTTCTTCCTTTTTCGGCGAACTCAAAATCCCACCCGAAGTCCCTCTAAATTGATGAAGAAGAGAAGGAGAAGAAGTTGCTATTTATGTGTGTAGTTATATGATGTTCACGGCTAAGGGAAGAAGAGAATAGGGCTGGGTTCTCTCCTCTTCTATTTATAGAAAAAAGACCTACCCATAATTACAGCAATGCCATTACTTTTCCACTAAACCTTCCCGGGCTCATTTTCGGAGTTTCATAACTCCGATTGACACGAAATCAATTCCGTAGCGCGTCAAATATTTTATTTAAGCTACTTTCCGAATTTGAAGTCATTCCAAAAATTTTGAATTTTTTGGACCCGCGGGGCCCGCGCCCCTGGGTTGACCGGACCCGAAAAAATTAACTTTAGCCAAACGCTTCAAAAATTTTCCCAAACCTTAGATATGTTATCTCAACATGAATTTCACATTTAAAACACATATAAAATCATTTAAAGCATCAATATGACCATAAAATGAAAATACAAGAAAACCGGCCAAAAATGGTCACGGTTCTTGCAACCTACCCAACTTAAAAGGATTTCGTCCCCGAAATCAAGTCATACTTGTAGGAAACAAGTCTGGATACTTAGAACGAACTTCCTACTCTCACTCCTAGGTAACCTCCTCTACATTGTGGTGATGCCACAAAACCTTGACCAACGGAATGGTCTTTCCCCTCAGAACTTGCTCTCTAACATCAAGAATCTGAACTAGTCTCTCCTCATAGGTGATATCCTCATCAACCTCAACATCTACCCAACTCAGAACATGTGATGGATCAGGTTCATATTTCCTTAACATCGAAACCTGAAATACGTTGTGAACCTTTTCCAACTGTGGTGGCAAAGCCAATCTGTAGGCCACCTCACTGACACACTCAAGAATCTCGAATGGTCCAATGTACCTCGGTGATAACTTACCACTTCGCCCAAAACGCATTAATCCTTTTCGTGGTGAAATCTTTAGAAACACATGGTCTCCCACCTCAAAGGATAACGGCCTCCGCCTCCGATCAGCATTGCTCTTTTGTCGGCTCTGAGCTGTCAACAATCATTACCTAATCAACTTAACATTTTTTGTAGTTTCATGCACAATATTTGGACCTAGGGCTGCGGTCTCGCCTACTTCAGTCCAACAAACTGGAGGCCTACTAGGCCTGCCGTACAATGCCTCAAATGGTGCCATCGCGATACTGGCCTGGTAGCTGTTGTTGTACGCAAACTCCACGAGTGGTAAGTGATCCTCCCGACCACCACCAAAATCAAGAATACAAGCACGAAGCATGACCTCTAATATCTGGATAGTACGCTCTAACTGTCCGTCTGTCTAAGGATGGAATGTTGTGTTAAAATGCAACTCGGTGTCCAACACTGTCTGGAATCCCTACCAGAATCTCGAAGTAAACCGTGGGTTCCTATCCGACACAATGGACACTAGAACCCCATGTAATCTCACAATCTGCTCCACATATTGCTTACTAAGTCTCCTCACATCATCATTCAGCCTCATAGGCAAAAAGTGAGCTGTTTTGGTCAATCTATCCACAACAACCCAAACTGTATCATTGCCCTTGTTTGACCTCGGAAGACTTGTCACAAAATCCATGGTTATATGTCCCCATTTCCACTCCGCCACTGGTAATGATTGCAACAACCCAGCTAGCTTTTGGTGTTCCGCCTTTACGTATTGACAAGTAAGGCATCTAGCCACAAATTGTGCTACATCCTTCTTCATACCTCGCCACCAATATTGGCGTCTCATATTGTGGTACGTTTTGGTCCCACCAGGATGAACTGCAAAATGAGGATGATGGAATTCCTGTAGTACATCATCACGACACTCAGAAGGAACTGCCATCAACCCTCTAAATCGCAGACCTCCATCGAAATGCAAGGTCCAATCTCTCACTGTCGTACCACCAACAATCTGTGAGTGAATAGACTCCAACTCACTATCCTTCTTCTGGGCTTCGATCATCTTGCTCACAAGCATAGGGTGAGCTACCAAGCTAAACAACGTAGCTGGCTCACTATCGTTACTGAAATACAATCCCAACTCCGAGAATTCTTCCATCATCTTCCATTCCCGAATGGCTATGCTGGCTAGAGTCCCATGAGACTTTCTGCTCAACGCATCTGCCAATACATTTGCCTTTCCTGGATGGTATTGCAAGCCAAAATTATAATCCTCCATATACTCAACACATCGTCTCTGTCTCATGTTCAAGTCCTTTTTAGGAGAAAAGGTACTTGAGACTCTTATGATCCGAATACACTTCGCATACCATACTAGTAATGTCCCCACCCTTTCAAGGCAAAGATGGCTGCTAGCTCCAGATCATGCGTAGGGTAGTTATGGTCGTGAGTCTTTAATTGTCTTGACCCATAAGCAACTACTCTATTACATTGCATCAGTACGCAACCTAACCCACTCCCCAAAGCATCACAATAATTCACATACCCCAAGCCACACTCAGGTATCACCAAGATAGGTGTTGTGGTCAATTACTTCTTCAATTCACGGAAGGCTAACTCACATGCTTTATTCCACACAAACTTCACACCTTTACGAATGAGTCGGGTCATAGGGGCTGCAATATTAGAAAAGTCTTTCACAACCCTTTTATAATAGCCTTCTAGCCCAAGAAAACTTCGAATCGCAAGACACTCTTCGAATTTTCCCAATTCATCATATAAAAACAAAAAAACAAAATCAAACACCAACCTACGATTGGCAACTTCTATTCCACATGCTCAACAAACCATGTTAAGGGTCACCTTACCCCCTACTGGTGTACCTATACTTAAATCTCTATCCAATATCAACACCTCTAATTCCAAGGCAAATGTAAAGACAAACGATATGTAATTTTGGATAATTCATACGCTAGCATCATTTTCCCTCAACATATCAATCATGCTCTCGATAATTCATATATACTCTTGTATAAAATAAATAAATAAAAAAATTGTAACAACTTTCTTGGGTCACACAACTCGTCCTGGTCTTACAAGCAATTTCAAAACTCAAAAAAATTTCGTAACCCACAAGATACGCATTTAAGAAATTAATCATGTTGAAATCATATTCAATGTGTAATAAAGGAAAATCTGAGGTTTCATAATACCTCGAACTATAGATGGATTTATTGAAGTCTCAGCTGAAGTGACCACACACGCCCGACTCTGCGTCCCTTGTCCTGGCTGTCCACTCTCCTGACAGTCAGATAGCTGAGTAGGAGTACTAGGAGTTACTCCCATCACTAGATGTGAACCCTGGACTGATGGCACAAGCAGAGGTAACTGTGGAACCCCGAAACTTGGCTGCACCTCAGAAGTCTGAGAATAGTGCTCTTATGACCTCGTAGTATTGTGAATACTACCCTTCCTACATGGGCAATCCCTCACCACATGACCGACTTGACCACACTTATAACACTTTCTCGTCTCCTGTGAGGATTTCTTAAGCAAGGGAGTGGATGTTAGTGATCGTGCCTGCTGCGGTCCCGCCACATAGTGTGGGTTGTTTATCCCTTGTGGACACTTTTTCCTTAAGTGGCCAAACTGGCCACACTTGTAACAAGCCTTTGGCACATGGCCTTGTATGACATGTGATTCCTTTCGTCTCTTACTCGTATAACTCTCAAGATAGGTCTCGTCCTTACCAAACAGTCTCTTCGAACCTCTATCCCCAACTTGGCATTGGCCACTTTCACTGATAATCCTAGCCAACTGTTGAATGGTTGTCATCATATCTCTAATCAACTGAGCTTCATTTGTTGGCGCTTGTGGGGTAGAACTTGTCCCCTTTCCACGTCCTCCATGTGGTGTCATATTTCTAAAAAGTCACAAGGAGAAATGATTAATCACAAATGCCAAGTAATTAACCAGCTCTAAACACTTGCATCTCGTGCCAACTCACTCGGCAAATATGAAGCATAAAGGTTTCCTAATACTCGCTTTGACACGTAAAGATAATCATATTACTCCAAACTAACATGTAAACTGACTTGTACTCCTCGTCCTTAGGTATTCAAACTCAATCCTATAACCACAAGACAAAGAAAATCTTTTGTATTCAAAACACTTTAACCCCCATTCCTTACTCGTCGATACCCAACGAGTCAACTCTATAACTACTTGGACCCAACACATTGTAAGAGAAACACTAATCAAGGAAAAATGTCCGGCCAGGCCATTTTACCTCATTAGCCCAACTCCGGCAACATGTCGTTCTTGTCCTCACACCTTAGGTTCAATCAGAACCCAACCATATCACTCTCAGACATACAAACCGTCACTTGTCCATTAAATCCAAAGGAATTAACTCCATTCCAAACATTCATCCCACTATATCAACAGTACACCTCAAACATACCCTGTCTAAAGTCACGGTATCACAGAGCTACCAATAGCCATACCCAATTGACTAACCTCTGGTCCTCAATACCCGTGCAACGATATAGATCAATGACAATAAGTTATCACATGCTATGCAATCAATATGATCACACTATAACTCAATATAACAACAATATGTTACCATTTTGCACGTAAAACATAGGCATGCTTCTCAAGTCAACATATAACACATATCACATGTTATCACATAGCACTTAACATATTATCATGTAAGCACGTTTCACATGCACATAAGTTCTCATATCAACTACGTTATGTCTATACACATTCCTAGGTTATCAAACCCAATGCTCTAACCTGTCATGAAACTACAAGTGACCCATCCATTACCCGTCGCCCCTAGGTATTCGACCTAGTGCTCTAATACCATTCTGTCATGCCCTGAAACCCGAACTGTCGAGGCTCCCCCGGACCGACCCGAATCCCGAGAATGAACCCGTTCACTCTACCCCGTGAACAACCTTAACCACACTCATGTGATAGTATCAAGCTATGACACCATCCTGTCACGCCCCAATTCCCGACTCCCGAAAAATCAGAAGTGAAGTTGTTCATTAAACCTCAAGGAACCTCCTCATATTTCTCGATTACTACGGAAGCTAATGGAAACCGGAAGTTAACCCATCCATTCACTTTATCAAGTTAACTAAGGCTATAACCAACATTTCCTTCTTTCAGTCGGCTGAAAATGAGGTTTTAGTCGGCTGAAGAAGTGCTCTAGAAAGGCTTGTTGTATTCTGTCTCTTTCAGCCGCCTGAAAGTATACTTTAAGCAGGCTGAAAGTGGACTTTCAGCAGGCTAAAAATCCCTGGGCCTGAATTTTTTTTGACAGCATTCTTCAACCTGACTTCAAATGCCTATATCTCACAATCCGTAAGTCCGTTTGACTTGAAATTTGACATGGATCATCCTCAACATGTCTAGTTTCTAATACAATTTTAATCACTCAAAAATACCAACCACAACTCAAGTTATGCTCAAATTAGTGACTGTGGGTCAGATTACCCACCCTTGCACCAAAACATGCATATCTTCCTCAATTTAAATCCAAACAAGGTCCATGACCTATCAAATCGAGGCTAACACAATTCTCTCACTATACACATAAATTCCATTTACTCCTTGAACTCAAAATGGACACTTTTGGGTATGTGTCCCCCTAGTGGCTACTCTATTGCCTCAATGGCCATCAAGAATATTCACATAACATGCCTCTCACATTTGAAATGTAATTCCATCTATTTTTCTTACCATCTCCACTCAACAACTCATGAATACATACTTCCCACACTCCATTTGCTCATGATTAACCATACAAAAATCATAACTCAAGGGAAAAAAAATAATTCTACGGTGCCATACATCCCCACACACATACACTTGTGTCAAAAGGTACATATCGGTCATATAGTTTTTAAGTTTATAGTCATTACAAGAATTCACGCATAAGGTTCAAAATGCAACAAATTCTATCATGACTACAACTAGGTCATCACCATGCCACAAGCCGGCACAGATAGCCAAATGTACAAAATTATCGAGGAAAGGAGTTCTAAGACTCCGAGTCTATATCATGAACGCTCACCATCCATCACTTCCTTGCCATGTCCTAAAAATGTTAATGTAGGGGGATGAGCAAGTTCAACGGCTCAAAGTAATATGTTGTGCAATCCACTCAATCTACATTTCATATAATCGCATAAAGGAATTACCAATGCACAATTTAGCTAAGTGTCATGCTTCCTAGCATTCTAGTCAAAGCAATACGTTCATTTTCCTGGAATACTCATCAAATACATTGGACAACCATAATTTCACAACATATCTCATTTCACAAACCATCATATCTATAACATATGATACATACGAATTTATCAACAAATCCACTTACTTCACTTAAGTCACGTCACTTCACATAGTTCAACACAAAAATCACATTGTACTCGGAATTGAACTCACACGCACACCACACACATAATATGTACCGTAGTCCCACATCTTAATTATTTTGGCTATTTCAGGCTACTAACCCATCCAGTCACCACCCACTTGCGCAAGGTAGAGGACTTTCAACCCCAAGAGGATCCCTTCCTCTATAATTTCTATGAGTCATTCCCGAGTATTCATTACAAACACAAAATACTTCACATTTTTGCACATACATTCGCACATTGGATGCATTGCACTCAATACATGCCCTATATCCATTCTAGCATGTTATTCAACAATTCACAATGCCACAAGTATACTTTCAATTCTGAAACTTAAGCTTTTCAATAAATTCACCAAAATTCACATATGCAACTTATATATCAATTCGCACAATTAAGCAATTCATGCATTCAATGACATTTATCAACCATTTTCAATTTAAAAGACATATCTCATCAATTAAATTCAACAATAAATTCACAAAACCTCATATTATCATATATAACAGAATTACATCAATTTTATGCTAAAAATATGAAACTAAACTTGAAATGTAAGACACAACACACACCCCCTACCTCAATAGTTATAGTTTCAAGCTATTCCTTACTTCACTTGAAAATTTTACTTTCTTGGAAATTAATTCCGAATCGATCAAATCCAAGCCTTCGTCGCGTAGATCGTTTCTTCCTTCTTCGGCGAACTCAAAATCCCACCCGAAGTCCCTCTAAATTGATGAAGAAGAGAAGGAGAAGAAATTGCTATTTATGTGTGTAGATATATGATGTTCACGGCTAAGGGAAGAAAAGAATAGGGTTGGGTTCTCTCCTCTTCTATTTATAGAAAAGAGACCTACTCATAATTACAACAATGCCATTACTTTTCCACTAAACCTTCCCGGGCTCATTTTCGGAGTTCTATAACTCTGATTGACACGAAATCGATTCCGTAGCACATCAAATATTTTATTTAAGCTACCCTCCGAATTTGAAGTCATTCCAAAAATTTTAAATTTTTTGGTCCCACGGGACCCGCGCCCCTGGATTGACCGGACCCGAAAAAATCAACTTTAGTCAAAAGCTCCAAAAAAAATTTCAAACCTTAGATATGATATCTCAACATGAATTTCACATTTAAAACACATATAAAATCATTTAAAGCATCAATATGACCATAAAATGAAAATACAAAAAAATCGACCAAAAATGGTCACGGTTCTTACATTTGGGGTAGTTAGGAAATTGTGAGAATTTAGGTAATCTTGTAAAGTATATTTAAATATCTTGCTAGAAACTCAAATTCTCAAAAACAAGTTTTTAAGATCATGTGCATATCATTCTTTCATTTCATATTGGTCTTTAGTCTCTTAAGAATAGGACTTGATCACATTGAATCATATCTTTTAAGTCCTTGTTGGTTTAGGCTTTCTTTGGATGTCAAAATTATATTTTTCAATATTCAGCATGTATCAGTCGACTTATACAATCCTATCAGTTGACTAATATAGACTGTAAGTTATTGACATTCCTAGAGGGACAGATTAGTCGACTTATGAAATGCATCAGTCGACTTATGCCTTGAAATAATTTTTTTTAAAGAAAGTTTCCCTCAGTTGACTAAGCATCGTCTAACCTTGACAGAACTTTTTAGCCATTTTTAGAGGGGCAAATTAGTCTACTTATAGAATCTCATTAGTCGACTTATATTGTTTCAAAACTCATTTTTACCTTGAAAAGACTCATCAGTCAACTACTACTAAATGACCAGTCGACTAACCTTACGAGAACAGATCTGAAACGGCTAGTTGATTGCATTTAATGTTGACCAACCACCTCCAACAACCATATTTTCGAAATAGACATTATAAATGAGTCTTGATCTATATTTATGAGCAAGAGACACCAATCATACATTTATTGATCATCATCTACTCATCTCATTCTCTTGAAACAAAGATTTGAGCTTCAAACTTGAAATTCATTTATTGCTATAGTTGTGAGATGAAACTTAAGCATTTATCTTTGAGAGATATCATTTATTGTACTCCAATCTTCCTCTCATTCATTGTAAAGGGTTGGTTTAAACCCTAGAAGACTAGGTGAAGGACTTCACTTAGCAAGAGAATGAAAAAGCTTGTAAGCTTCATTGTAAAAGTTTGTTTTCCACCCGAAAGGAGAAGCCTTAGTGGATTTGGAAAAATCTCAAGAGAGATCTTGAGTCGTGAAGTAGGGGATTCTGAACCACGCTACATCTTGCGTCACTTGTGTTTAATTTTCTCTAACTCTCTCTTTTATCTTTGTACATCAATTTCAATTTTCTCATTTCACTATTGCTTTCATTTAGATTTGTTCTTGCAATTTAAATTAGTGAAAAATTGTCATAGTTTGCCATTGACCCTAGGTCAACACTTGGGTAACAGTTTTGCCTCAGTCGTAGTGACAGTCACACATATGATCATCTCTATATCTAATAATACGTGCGTTTAGACACATCATAGGCAAATAAAGGAGACCTATTTTTACCATTTATTAGGTGCGAACAACAAATAACTAACACAAATTAAAGAAAAATCATAACACCACATTCAACTTAGTCAGAACTTATTCATGTTTTACATTTCAATAATCTTTTGACAATATCATAAACCTAATTATTTTAATACAACCAAAAAAGAGACTAGTTCATATCTTAATTAAGGTTTTGCTTGGCTCAAAGGCAGTAACAATCATATATACCATCATCAATATGTTTGATAATATGTGCAAATAAATGCATCATTAGGCAAACCAAGAAGTGCATTATGTAGTGTATCTGGAGTCCAAAGAAAAGATGCCTAAGCTTCCCGAGAAGTCTAATATGACTAAAAGGAAACAGTTAGGTCTTGTCTGGGCCCTTTTCATCCTTCGCAATTAGCTACACTCAAGAAAGGCTTCGACGATGCCCCAAGGGGATAATTTAAAAAAGGGAATGATCTAAAACCCACTATTAACTTAGAGAGTAGCTCTCCAAGGTTTTATATATAAGTAGCATCTCGTAGTATTGAGTTCCTTGATAGAGAATCCCAAGGTTTTAGTGTGAAGTCCCACACCACATCACCTGCGAAGAAAAGTTGTAGGCACTTATAAAAGGAATGCCTCCTACCTATATAACCACATTTTAAAACTATGAACGCCAAGAGGGTGCAAAACAGATAATATCTACACTGTGTAAAGCGAATCCTGACAAATGGTACTAGAGTTGCAGGTTTAGTGTCTATGAGAGTTTAATTAAGGCAAGTACGCATACATTTAAACTTTTTGTGCAACTCCTGCTATTGTCCTCTTTGCACCCTCTTGGCACTTCACGGTTCTAAAACGCAAGCGATGTGAGACGTCACATTTAAAGTAGAAAGGTATCCCACAAGATTTTGAGGGACCTAAAAGAGCATCTCAGGGTTTTGAGTTACTTGGGAGAATGTTTTTCCACAAGGATGATAGACCTAAGAGAATGTCCCAAAGTTAAGAGCTCGAATAATGTCCCTCAAGGTTGTGATGAACTAGAGAAAGTATCTCTAAGTTTTAAGCAACCTAAAAGGGTGGGTATCTCGAGATTTTAATGGATCTAAAAGATATATATCAAAGTTACCTAAGAATATTACAAAGTTTTGGAATACTTTAAGTTTTGAAAGACCTAAAAGATTGTCTCTCATGGGTTCGTATAACTTCATGTAGTTACATATTGATATACGCATGTGCACAAGTTCCTGTCTCATCACCTTGAACCCTTGCCATTGAGTTCGGAACATATTATGTTATACAAGGAGGCTTGATTGTGAGTACAAGTTTGTGCAGATGCTAGTATATAAATGTATGTGTAAGGGTGGCAATTCATGTTTTCATGTCGTATTCGTGTTTTGTAATTATCCTAATATATGGGTAGACATGATTATTATTCATGTCCTTGACAATCATAATACAATTACTAAATAACGCATAACCACAAAATACTTTAATTAAATTTCTTACCTTTTTTATATAAATAAGTAAAATTTCATATTATTAGTCATCTCAAACACAAACACAAACACAAACACAAACACAAACACAAACACAAACACGACATGTTTAAACAACATGTTTAGTTAAATAGTTCCAATCTGACTATAAGCAAGTTGGCGGATCAAACACGAAATAATACATTTAATTAGCATATCAATTTGAGTTAACACAATTATAATCCGAACACAACTACTCCAAACCCAAGCCCACCATATCGTGTTCAAGTTGTGTTAACGTGTCATGTCAAGTATTGTCAACACTAAGTCGGAGACATATGTATGTGAATATATATGCATTTATATGTACGCATTTGACCTACTTTATATTTTTGTTTTGTATAAATGTGTGCATATCATTGTATAAGTATGTATGTGTATACATACATGTTTGTATGTTTTTGCATACATATGTACTTATATATGTGTATATGTGACCATGTGTATATATAGTAGTTGTCTATTACATGACATGCATTTGGAGCCCAACTTTTGGTTAGGCTACTACATGAGCACCATCAGATCTCCGTTCTGGTGTACCAATTATCTAAAGGACACCGTAATTAGTAACAAGCCTTGGAAGTAAGAAATTATCTAAAGGACAAGATGTCAAGATTAACCAAAAATTTGAATATACTTCGATACTTCAGGAAATATGGAAAAAAACAATCATGGTGGCTTATCTCAAGGGGAAGCACAGCTAAGAAAGTAGAGACGAAACCTAACCCTTTAAAAAGAAAGTTGTTTTAGAGACCATGGCCAAACCCAAGTTTCAAACATATATGGTTTTACTTCAGAGGTTGCGACAATAACATATCATCATCTCTATATATGATAATACATCATTCAGATGCATCATAGGCAAATAAAGGACACATCAGACATGTTTTTACCATTTATAAGCTGTGGAATAACAAATAACTAATACAATAGTTTAAAGAAAAAAAAACACAACACCACATTCAACTTAATCAGAACTGTCCTAATCCATAAATTTATGACAAATATATATATGCATTTAAAAACAAGACTTTAGTAAAACAACTTAAATAGAATAAGGAAAGAAAAAAGAAGACAGTAACGAACAAAGGAACAACTTAAATATCAACTCAAGCAAATGAATACAAATCATTTAAGATGGGCTCAAGTGACAGTAAAAACACTGTCAGAAAATCAAGTCTAGTGACAGCTTCCCTCAAAATCAGGTTGAGTACAAAAATAAAAAATAAACTAATCTTATGAACTATAAGAAGCATGTTATCACTTCTGGCTGCCAATTTGCCACAATTCCGAGTACATTATCACTATTAAGCCTCTTGATCACAAACACATCATCAAAATTTGTTCTAGCATTCGTATGACTTATCAAAACTAATTTAAATGACAAATCCAAAAGAGGGTCACGAAGAGAGAATTCACAAATGCAACAAAACAATTAAGGATTGACCGAAAGAGACAGACCGTATAATGAAAGATTTGATTTCAAGTCGAGCCATCTCGTTGGTCCAAATATATACAGAAACATAGAATATAACTTGAGCAGATAATCAAACATGAAAAACAAATCATTCTACCATGTATGACAAGGTTTGTGCATCTGAGAGATTCCCAACAACAAATCATCATACTCAGAAGGGGAGTGCTGATGTCCGTCTGTTTTATCATCATTTGCACAAACTAATATAAAAAACACACAATTTCCAATCTTGTGAGAAGACTGAAAAAAAAAAATTTCAAGCTAAACTGAATCACAAAATTAAATAGCATGGTAATTATTTTTCATAATTAAACAAAAAAAAATATAATCAATAATAACATTATAGACCTAAAAAGAGGTGCCTCAGATTTAAGTTCTTTTCATTATAGATATTCATAATATATTTAAACCATCATTGGCACCCAAATAATAAAAATTACTATATTTCCAAGAAATAAATCATACTCTTCTAAAACCCAAAAATATCTGTAGTATATCCACAGGAAATTTTTAAAAACTATACAAACTAAAAATTAGAAGATGAACACCAGAGAGTATATCTATATATCCATCTCTGTATGAGAACTTAAAAATGCATCAGAAAGATTCCCAAAGACCAAGTCATCATATTCTCCGGAGGAGTGCTGACGCCCCCTGTCTATTTTATCATTATTGCAAAGTTGAAAACTACCAAATGTTCAGATTGAACAACCCAAATCCAAATCCATAATCAGATTGGTTATGCTAAGTACCAACATCAAACAAACTGATTCAATCAAACAAACCCATAATAAGGAATCTGAAAAGACTTGGTTTTTACATTTCCTAAGAAAATAATTGAACAACCCAGATCTAATCAAATAATTTATAGGAAAACATGGAACAAATAAAGGAAGCAATAAAAACCTAAATGCAAAACAAAAGACTTTAACAAATAAAAGACCTCATAGCCTCATCACATTAGTTTCTTTTAATAGTTATTTAATGAAATTATATTTAAACTCATTATGGGCACAGGCATTTCTCACACAAACACAGCAAATGATTTGTTTTTGCTAAACAAATATAGAATTGGACTATGAAAAACTCTAATCACAATCCAAAAGCAACAAACTTATTGGCATATATATACATATATACAGAGAGTTCGCAGCTATGGCACTTTAGTTCCTGTGGTAGTGTGAGATCAGGACCGTTGATCGGATAGAAAATAACATAACTACCAATGATTCATTTATTTTTCAGGATATTACAGATTACTCTCTTTCCAAAGACCTAATGTACTACCTTAACAAGCACATGTGAACCTCACCGGAAAAATCTGACAAATAGATACCGACCCAAATGGTGTTCTTGCGAATTATGGTGACCATTTAATATGAAATTGCCCAGCACATTCAACTTCCCATCGGCCCACCCCCAACCTCATTTTTCTTATTATTGTCCTCTGAAGATCAAAACAGAGATTTCAGAATGAGATTTACAATCAAAAGAATATACAAAAATAATTGAAGCCATTATATAAAATAAAAATAAATAATAATAAAAAAAAGCTTAGTTCGATACAAAGGTTTTCGGAATATGGTAATGGGCAATTTCACTCATTCTTTAGTCATCTTATTCTGATTCCCGGTTCTCTCTTCTTTCTCTCTCTCTCACTCTAAATGTCAAACGAAGGTTCAAGGATTAAAACAATGTGTGTTAATGGACTTCGTATTCTCTAGATTGAACGTGGAAAGCCTCAATGATGTGTGTGTGTGTGTGTGAGAGAGAGAGAAAGAGAGAGAGAGAGAGTGTATTGGAAACTATAAATGGACTTCAAGCATTACCAAGTAAATGGGTGTGTATATATACATCTATACATGTGTACATAAATGTATATGTGATGCATATTTATGTGTATATATGCTTGCATATGTATGTATTTGTGTTTGTCTCGTATTTCTATATGCATTCATTGTACAGGTCTGCAAGTGTTTAGCTTGTACACGTTTGTATGTGTATCTATATATGTGTACACGTCTATATGTATGTGTTATTATATACATGTATTTTTTTTCCTTGTCAAAAAACTCACCTACATTTATTTTCAACTATGGAGACTTAAACCAAGGTAGAAATAGCTCTTTGTTACCTCATTTGTGGTATTTATATATATACATATTGGACATTCTTAATTGATTTCAAGTAAATATAGAATTAAAAATCTCTACTCATACTTTGAAACAGAAATCATGGAATTGGGAATTCCAATTCCAAAGTTTGCACTGCCAAACAAACCCACTCTTTTTCCAAGTCACTGTAGCAAAGTAGTTTAAGTAGCAGCACAAAATCTACCAAGGAACATAAAAGGTTCAAATTTTATTATTGGTAAATTTCTAGTTCAGAAGCTGCAGAGGCTGAATGCCCTGCATCTTTTAAATCAATGGGGGAATTCAGAATGCTGTAGTAGAAGGCACCTTAAATGTTGCTTATTAGCTCTAACGAGGCTTCGTTGATGATCATTGAAGATATTAAAATGTTGCTCCACCATAGAGATATTCATCTAGATTTGGTAATGGCACAGCTCATGCTCTCAGCAAATGGGCCCTTGGATGAAGATCTGTGACTATGAACTCTATAAAACCTCTTAATGTATTTTATTTTGGTGTTGTTAAAAAAACAATCCTGCTGATGTCTAATAGAATTGACAACAAATTAGGGACATTGGATAAAAATAATTAAGACTTAAAAAATAATAAAGAATGAAATAACGCAAGAATATATGTGGTTCAACAACTACGGCTTACAACCACGTCACAAAAAATCCAAAAGGCTACATCACTTTTATTGCATTTTCTATTCGTTTTGTTTACAATAACCACATCTATTAATAGCTAAAATAATACAAATGATAAATATGAAAAATATATTGACGGAAGATTTCTAATATCAAATCCCATATCAATCCTCTATCAAGGCCTAAATCACTCAAATAATATATTGTCCAAACAGGGACTAACATATTTAATATATAAATGGAGGCCATCACAAGCACTCCTCACCTTTCACTTGGCGCTGGAAGGATAACACTGGAGCGAGTACTCTAACTAGTCAATTCCCAAACTTTTTCCATGCATCAGACAATGATTAACATGTATAATCCCAATTAGTAATGCATAGCATACATGGTGGTTCTAAGAGAGTTGCAATAAGAAATTGGAACATTCAAAAACTGCCAATATTCAACAACAATTCCAAAATTTAGTAAAGCATTTGACATATCCAGAATCTAGTAGCAGAAACCCAGAAAGTAAGCCTTCATATTCTATCTAGTAGTTGTCTATTACATGAGATGCTTTTGGAGCCCAATTTAAGGTCAGGCTACTACAAAGAGCACCATTCAAATCTCCGTTCTTGTGTATCAATCATTAGGCTTTCCAAGACACCATGTAATTAATAAGAAGCCCAGATAGTAAGAAATTCTCTAGCAGACAATATGTCAAGATTGACCATAAATTGAATATGATTCATTATCTTTCAGGAATTACGGAAAACAATAATCATGTACTAATACCATTACCATTACCATTACCATTCACTCATTCAGCATCTAATACCCTAAGACATTTAGATGGCATACCATCATAAAAAAACATTTCATGAGCCCCTAATGACAATGGCGGCTTATCTCAAGTGGGAGCACAGCTATTGCATAACTAAGAAAGTAGAGACCATAACTTTCCTGAGAGAAAAAAAAACAGAGACCATAGTCAAACTCAATTTGCATGGTTAGATTTGACTTAGAGGTAGTGACAATCACAAATCATCATCTCTATATCTCATAATACGTGCAATTAGACACATCATAGACAAATCAAGCAAATCTGTTTTTAAAGTTTATTAGGTATGATATAACAAATAATACAATAGTTGAAAGAAAAACACAACATATTCAACTTAAACAGAATTTATTTGATAAGCTATTGACAATTTTTTTATCCCTGGCAAGAAACTCACACATACATGTGAAACTATGGAGATTTGAACCCACGATCCTCTACTTTGGAAGGTGATGAAGAAAACTAATTATTGTAACACTCAAAAAATGAAAATAAAAACAAATTCATATCTCAATTACTGAAGGTTTTGCCTCAGAGGTAGTGACA
Source organism: Cornus controversa (assembly GCA_026545225.1). Lineage (NCBI taxonomy): Eukaryota > Viridiplantae > Streptophyta > Magnoliopsida > Cornales > Cornaceae > Cornus > Cornus controversa. The sequence goes on along the minus strand of CM048845.1, from coordinate 24,711,374 downwards.
ATCACATATCATCATCAGTATGTCTGATAATACTTTTAGATAAATGCATCATAGGCAAACCAATAATTGACAGCATTATGAAATGTATGTGGAGTCCAAAGAAAAGCTGACTAAGGTTCCCCTGTAAAGGAGAAGTGTCCTAATCCACAATTTTATGACAAATATATATGTATGCATTTAAAAACAAGACTTCAAAGAAACAAGTAAAATCACAAACTAGAGACAAACTCACTTGTATTTGAGTACTAAATCACACATAATCAAGAAGTCATGCATATTTGTTAGTATAACAATATCATCCATGATAAAAACCAAATTTACTGAGATAGAGAGCTAAAAAGGTACTTCAATGAGAAAAACTACTAGCAATAAAAAACAAGGAACAAGGGAAATTCATGGACAAAGGAACAACTTAAATATCAACTCAAGCAAACAAAAGAAAATGTAACAATTTTCTGCTTCCCTCGAAATTAGGTATACTACCAATAAAAATAAAAAAAAGCTTTCTTTATGAATTATTTGAACCATATTCTGGATGCAAATTTCCATAACAATGAGTACACAATCACTATAAAGCCACTTGATCACAAATATACCATCAAAAAATTGTTCTAATATTCATATGAACTATCAAAAGAAATTTAAAATTTTCACAAAGAGAGAAAATTCAAAAATGCAACAGAATTAAGGATTCATGGAAAGAGACAAGCAGGAGCAAAAAGTGAAAGATTTGATATTAACTCAAGCAAAAAAGCAATAATGGGAAAAATGGATTCAGAAGCCAGTTAATACCACAAAAATTATATTTAATTACAACTTCACTCTAACCATCTTGTTAGTCCAAAGATACACATAAACAAAGAATTATAAATTAAGCACATAAGCAAATATAGCACTATAATCATTCATCCAAGTATGATAATGTTTGTGCATCAGAGAGATTCCCAAGACAAATCATCATACTCCAAGGGGGAGTGCTGATGTCCCTGTCTGTTTCATCATCACCTGCACAAACTAATGTTTGAAAAACACAATTTATAGGCTTGTAAGAAAACTAAAAAACAATGGTTTCAAAATAAATTGGATCAAAATTTTAAATTGTATGAAATCCTTCCTCATAATTAAACAAAAACATATAATAACAAAATCAAAGATCCCAAAAGTGTGCCTCAGATTAAGTTCTTTTCATTATAGAATAGACCATTCATAGTATATTTAAACCCATCATTGGCACCCAAATGTTAAAAATAACCACATTTGCAAGAGATAATTCATACTCTTCTAAAACCCAAAAATATCGATAGTATATATACACAGGAAATTTTTAAAAACTATACAAACTAAGCTGTTCTATTATAACATAAAAATGTATTAGCAAAAAATAAAAAAATTCAAGTTATACCCTTAAAGTGTACATCTATCCATCCCTGTATGTGTATTACTAAATGCATCAGAGAGATTCCCAAAGACCAAGTCATCATTCTCCAGAGGAGTACTGATGTCCCTGTCTATTTTATCATCACTTGCAAAGTTGCCAACTACCAAATCTTCATATCATATGTGGTTATGCGTACCAATATCAAACAAACTTATTAAATGAAACAAACCCATAATAAGCCATCTGAAAAGGCTTGATTTTTACATTTCATAAGAAAATAAACAAATCCAGAACTGGACTATGATAAACCCTAATCACAATACAAAAGCCACAAACAACTTATAGGCATATATATACATATATACGGAGAGTTCGCAGCTAGGGCACAATTCGAAGAGGAGGCGCTGAAGTAGTTGTCTAACTTTTCGTCCTGGGGATCAGGACCGTTGATCGGAGAGAAAATAACAGAAATTTCAGTGTAGCATTTAATTTTCGGGATATTACAGAATTCCTCCATCTTCTTTTTCTTATTTCCATTGTCTCCCTGCAATTTTTAATGTTTTTTGGTCTAAAAGAGATAATTTTTAAGAATCAGGCAAACTACAAAAAAATCCCCTCATGTTATTTTTTTCGGCAGTAAACCCTCCCTCACTAATGGAAACCTATTGGGGATTATTGTGACGAAAATACTCTTCCAAAAAAAAAGAAAAAAATGTATTCACAATAAAGTATTGACGAAAATCTCTTTACAATAAAAAAAAAAAGTATTTAGGTTCATTTTTAATTTTCTCTAAAGAAATTTTATTTATTCTCTAATATTGTAATAATATTTTTTATTTGATATTACAATGTTAGAGTATAAATAAATTTTTTTAAAGAAAATTAAAAATGAACATAAATATTCAATAAAATGAAAAAATATATACAATTACAAGTTATAAAGGATGAAGTTGAAAGTTTGAGAAATTTAGAATTAATAAGAAAATATTTACCAAAATAAATGAATTAATGATAATATTAAAAATTGATAGCATGGTAATTCAAAGAGAAAAGTATGATTTATTGATATTTTTTCTTTTTTATTGTAAAGAGATCTTCATTAATCCTTTACTGTAAATATATTTTTTAGAGGGGACATTTTTGGCATAATAACTCCCATGATGAGGTTTTCATTAGTTGGGGACACCAACGAAGAATTTTTTTTGCAATTTGCCCTTAAGAATTTAATGCAAGATGCTGCTCCAGTTAAGGTTTGCATAGGATAGAACCTATTCATCCAATCACTCGAATGAGTTATTGGATTTAAAATATAAAAAAAAAATGTTGGTGATTTTGTAATTAAATATGTTGAGAAAATTATTATATTAAAAAGAGTACAAAATAGGGTAATTATACTTACACTCCATGAGCCTTCTTCCAATTACACACAGTGGTTGAGGATTGCCACTGACCTCCTTTATGATCTTTATTTACCCTAATGGCGTTTAATCTTGGATGAAAATGTCTTTTATACCCTTGATTTTATTAGATTAAAAAAAAATATCTAGTATGCTAAATTACTATATTATCGTTATATATGGTAAGTACTTTTTTTTCTCATTTCCCAATCCTTTTCCTTCGCTTCTCACTCTTAAATTAGAGTTTCTGATATTTGTCGGAGACCACATTTATCAACGTCGTCAACGCTAACATCTTGCCTAACTTACTGTACCCCAAAATTTGTTGGGATGGTTCATTGGTGGTGTCTCTTACCAAAAATCTAATGTACTCGCCTGAGTCTCATGGATTCGCCACCTTTAGCAAGCACATGTCAACCTCATTGGGAAATATGACAAAAAGAGACTAACCCAAATGGTTTTTTCAGGAATTATCATGACCCTTTTATATACAATTTACCAGCATGCCATCATTTTTCTTATTATTGTCCTTTGAAGATCAAAACAGAGATTTCTGAGGAACAATATGACAATCAAAATAATTGAAGCAATTATATAACAAAAAACTTAGTTTGATACAAAGGTTTTCAAATGGTATTGGGCAGGTATTCTTAGTCCTCCTTCAATTTGATTCATTGTTTAGTCTTCTCAGTCAATTCTTTATTTTCCATTTTCTCTCTCTAAATGTCAAATAAAGGTTCAAGGATTAAAACAATGTGTGTGTTAATGGACTTCAAGTATTCCCTATATTGAACTTGGAAAGCCTCAATGATGTGCGTGCCCCCTTCAAAGCCATTGAATATAATTTTGACATTTAGATTTAATAAAAAATTTCTATTTATTTTCATACATATTATGAATGCTTGTATTGATTAATTCAAAGGGTTGAATTAAGTTTCCTTTAATTTTGATTGGATTATTTATGTACATATGGGGTTTCCTATGTATAGGAGATATTCATCAGTAATCATAATAATATTAAATTAGTTTATCATTTTTTAATAAAATTGGGATTTCTATTAAGTAAAACGTAGCACATTAGTTTCTACTTTATAGGGTGACTTATCTCAGTCATTTGAGCGGAAGACTCATAACTAATCGTGCTGGTGTGTTGAACACCCTGGATCGAGGATAAGTTGAGAATAATTTGAACCATCATGAGTAATTCTCCTTATAGGTTATTAAAGCGAACAAACTCTTTATCCTGAGAGAGTTGTGATATTTGGTTCATGATCACGGTTACTTTGGTTTACTTGAGTAACCTACAGGTCAACACACTTGGGTATTTTGGATAATTTATTATTATAGGCTTTGGAACATATTTTTCAAGATGGAATTCATGTGGTGTTAATATTTTTGTTAGGTTAGTTTGGTCACAAAAAATGTTGGGCAGTTGTATTTAATAAATAATTTTCATATTTATTTATTTATTTATTAAAAATTTTTTTTGAAAGAATTAATGTGATTAAACGGTTCGTAAACCTAGCTGCTAAACTATGGATTGATTAGTATGTTGGATTGATAGTATTATTTATCCAAACATCTAATTTACATGGAAGAGTTAGTTTGCAATATTACTAACTTTGGCTTTACTATTTGTGACCTAGAGTTCAATTATTTCTATTTAGTGGATTTAAAAATAATTAATGGACTTGTTAAATGGGCCAAGAGTTGGCAAGCCATTTAACAGGCTTGTTAGAGCCAAATGCTTCTCTAGATCCACTTTTAACCTAACTTGGAGAGCAAGCAAAAGTCAAAAGAGACATTAGGATTTGACAAAGAGAGAGGGGTGTCTCACTACTCTTTATATAAAGCGACGGGTGGCCACCCCTAGCATACATAAAAGACACACAAGCTGTAAAGATCGGGTCTTCTTGGATAGACTTTTTTTTCTATTTTATCAATTTAAGGCATGGAAATGATTTTCAAAAGTTTTTAGTGATGAAATAGAAATATGGAGACTTGTTTCGAGGTTTGGGAAGGTTTTGGAACCATTTGGTTCAATTTGATATTTTTGGGTTGGTGGGGCCCGGGATGTGATCCTGATGGACTCGGGAAATTTGATATTTTTTTTAAAAAAATTATTTTTGGTTTGAAATCAAATGAAATATTAGAATAGGAAATGAATTGATTTCGGGACCCTAGGAGCTTTCAGAATCGAAAACGGAAGTCGGGAAGGTACGTTAGGTGACAAGGGGCATTTTAGTCATTTTATGGGCTAAGGCTTATAAATATCAAGAGATGATATTTCAGTCACAATTTTTCTATCTAAAAAGAATTGGCAGCCTCTCTATCTCCCTTCTCTCTATCTTTCTTTCTTCTCTCACGATTTTGAAGGGTTTAAAGTGAGAATTGAAAAGTACTGAAGAAGAGAAGATCGTTATGCAAGTTGAAGGCTTTCATTTGATCGAAAGAAAGTTAGTTTTGGGTGAGTTTGCTTAAGGAGACCTGGGGGTTTTGTTTGAAAACTCTTCCAAATCGAGGTAGGGATGTCTAACTCATGAATTCCTATATTTTTGTGAGTATGTTGGATCCTTAGAGCATCCTCCTAGCTATATATGTTATTTAAATGATTTATATGGTGTTTAACATGTATATAGGTTAGATTGCATGATTTAAATGATATGCAGATGTGAGTATGTGCTTATATGCCTTCTTGAGATTTATGTGGGCATGATATGGGAGAATTTGGGTTACAAGGGTGGTTTGGTTCACATTGTGAGTTTTATGGCTTATATGTTTGATAAATTACTTAAATGAGCATGTGAGCATGATTAAGTACCGTAATATGTCTTCTTATGTACAATTGAGTTCAGAGGCATGCTAGTTGCTTTTTGGTCATAAATGTGCATTATAACATAAAATGTGACATTATGCATTACACACATCTATGTTGTAGATGTGAGATGGTAAGAGAGGGGAATGTAAGGTTTGGCAAGGGAAAAAGGTTTGGTATCGCTAGGTTTTGGTTGAGGAAGACTGGATGGTCCTTATTAGGAATCCGAGTCATGAAAATGTTTGGTATGGCAAGGTTTTGGGTCAAGAAAATTTGGATGGTCCATAGTTGGAATCCGAGGTATCATAAGGTTTTGCCTAGATAGGTTTTAGCTGGAAAAGATCGAATGGTCTGTTTAAGAACTTGAGTTATTGGATATGTATGTGTGAGAGGCACGGTAGAATTGCATGACATATACATAGGGCATACATGATAAGTTTCACAATATGTTGGCTTGCATTGAGCATGTCATCATTTGATTCTTGGCATGTTGTATGACTTATATGGTATTCACAGGATTTTTAGGAAATGCGTTTTAAACATTTTTACTGAGCATACAGGAGTTTAGTCCTATATATATAAATCTTTTTCAGGTAATGGCAAGGAGGTAGTGAAACCTCAGGGAATCTTGAACAAGTTTTGGGCATAGACGAGTTTTTGGTTATTTTGTAGTTTCTTTTGAAAGGCATGTTCGAAATGTGGGCTAGATGCATATTTGTTATGTATATTGATGATACATTCTAAGTGACGATGTATTGTGATGTTTAAGTTTTGAAAACTTATATATGTATATTGGAGGGACAAATGCATTCGAGTACATGTATGTGATTCTCAATTTAATTGTGCGCAAGTATGTTAATGGTTTATGAGTTATGAGTCAGTGAGTTGCACTTCATTCTTGTCTTGAAATGTCAGGTTTAGTACGTGTATGAGTGGAGTGAAAGGTGGTCACAAGTTGGAACACTAGGGAACATAGGTTCTCAGCTGGAGCAGCCTATGATGGATCGTAATATGAGTTACGATGCATCGTAATCCTACGATGGATCGTAAACATCATTACGATATATCATAGAGTTGAGGAAGAATGGTTGGTAAATCCAGTGTATTTTGATACATATTATGATACTTGGATGATGTATCACAAGAGTACGATGGATCATAATCACCATTTCGATGTATCGTAACTTCATTTATGATGGATTATAATATGTAGATTCTGAATTGAAGGGATAGTTAGGATTGGTTTGGCACAGTGGGACCCATTGATGATGTTTGGACTAGCGTATGATTTAATAAGACATCATGGGAGTATGCTTTCATGAGATTAAGAGACTAATACCTTAAGTTGATTAGTCTTCATAGATGTTTCGAAATGGAACTTGAGTTCTAGAGTAAAGGCTTCCGCGATGAACGATGATCGATCTCAATGGTCCGGATTAGAGCTGAGGGTGTTGGATATGATTTGACATTATCGCCTTAGTTCGGGGTCATGGGGGCAGTGACCGGTCTAATGTAACACCTCACGACTCAGGATTTGGGCTCAGACTGGGCGGTTCCGGTGGCTCGAATTTTGGGGCGTGACACAAGTTTAACACACACTCTCTCTATAACCTTAAATTCAAAGGTGACTTAAAGCCCACTCTTCTCTTACTTACGGGTTCCATCCAAAGTTACAGGAGTGAAGATTTAGAGGTGTTTTCAATCCTCAAAGATCAGATTCATTCAAAAGCAATTGGTGGTTCAAAGTTACAAAAATGCTGTTTTGGTTTTTCTAAAGCAACAGTCACTTAAGCAGTCATACATTTTTTGTTACTAATCAAATTGACTTGAAACCAGCGCTAAAAGAAAGCAAACTTGAAGGGATTCAATTTGATATATTATTCGACTAATTCCCAAGCTCTGTATACTGGTCAAAACTGCGTTTGAAACTACTGTACCTGGGTGCAAAAATTATCTGCAGGAATTGAAGGTTTCGCACAACGAGCTTCAAAGAGATTGAATATTTGCCTCCTCATATACAGTCTACATGTTATCTAAATGGTGTATTAATTCTTTCCTCTTCGATAAATCAAATTGAATCATAAAAATTATAATATTCACAAAATTTTAAAATAAATTTTTATATTTGAGGTTTAGATGAATAATTTATAAGTTATTGTCCTACTTTGATTAGAAATTTGTTATATTAGAAACTTAACAATCCTAGTACACTACAAATATAAAGAGTTTAATAACTAATTATGCTGCATTTGGTACGAAACAATAGAATCGAATGGAATGCCAATATTACCTCTTTGGATTCATTCCTTTGTTTGGTAAGAAAAACTAAAGTGGGAATGACCATTCCGCGTCATTCCTTTAGAATGAAAAGAATAAAAATTCATTCCACTACTCAACCTATGGAATGGTCATTCCATTCCTAATAAACATTAAAAAATAAAATCTAGTTATCAAAAATAATGTAATCATCATTCCATTCATGCATCATTTCATATTTGAAACCAAACAATAGAATGAGAATGACCATTCCATTCCATTCCCTTTCTCATTTCATTCTCACTTTAATGGAATTCTAATTCCATTCCATTGTTGCGTACCAAACGCGACATTAGGGTTTACCAAAGAAAAAGAGTTGCATAGAAAAGTTACTATATTTGGAGGAGAAAACGAAATCATTTCGAAAGGTTTAACCAGACAAGTTGATCTTGCATTATATTTTTGTATATGATCGTAATTTGCCTATTATAATTTTTATTGGAAAATTATTTTTAAGGTGTTTAATGAATGGTAGTAAATTAATTTTAAAATATTTATGAATAGAGTGGTATAATCGTATTTAGCGTGAATGGTGAAAATCTCGACGAAAGTATTACAAATGGCAAGATCATATTACTTGTAGATGAATCATCCACTGGCCCTCGCCAGTACATACCCCAATGATCCTTGAATATGCTTTATTAAACTTTATTTAAAATCTTACAAATTTGTTCTTCATATATATAATATGTTCTTTGTGTGTGTGTATATAAATATACACATAAATATAAACACTTAGTTGAATAAATTGTCATGCAGTTTTATCAAGGGCTGTTAGTGACTGAGCGTTCAACGAACAACTCGAGCTCAGCTCAAATAAAGCTCGGTCCATGTTCGTTTGATTAATAAATGAACCGAACACAAACACAATTTTCATGTTCGATTATTAAACGAGCCAAGCTCAAGCGTCTATGAGCTCGACTCGTTTACTTGTGAACAAGGTTTGTGAACGTGTTCACGAACATATATGATTATATATGCATTTTAATATATACCTAGTAGTGATAATTTATTTATGTATTAATATGTACTTAAAAGTTAGAATCAATTTATTTTATACTTGAGATCCATTTATATAAAAGGCCTAAATACAATGAATGAAGCCAATTAAATTATACACTAGTTTTATTTACTAAGGCCCAAAAAATACAATAAACCCATTTAGCCCAACTAAGATCCATATTAAATAAAACATTGAGCCCACACACACACACAGATATATACATACAAACACAAAAGCCCTAACCTAACCTAATCTAATATCATCTCATCTTCTTATCTCAAATTGTCACTCCCAAACACAGTCACAAATTCACAATCCGCTCTCTCTCACATACACCAACGGGCAGCATATCTCTTTCAGTCTCTCACACACCTCTTCTCCTCGAAATCGAGAGGAAATAAATGACGATGCTATAGTGGCATCATGGCAGAGAATACAGTTGATTGAAGACAAAATCTCATTTGTAATTTTGAAGATAAGTGGTGATTTCCTCCATTTATATGAATTTGTAATATATATGAATATATTTATGATTGTTATGTGATTCTTTGATCTATGTTTGCTTGTAAACTCTCTGATCTTTGTTTTCATATATAAATATATATACATATATGGTTGTGTGATGTATCAGTTCATGAGCTTCGAGCTTGGCTCGAATTGTTACGAACACTATGGGTGAGAGCTTGGCTTGAGCTTGAGCTGAGCTCAAACACCCTGCTTCATGGCCGAGCCGAGCTCAAACAGGCCATTACCGACTCGGTTCGGCTCTTTTACAGCCCTAGTTTTATTATAATTAGGTGTACAACATTAATTTGAGAACTTTAAATTCTTAACACATGGGTGTATGTTTATATATGTGGATATAAGATGTTGGTGTGTGTGCGTGTGTGTCTATATATATATATATATATATATATATATATATGTATATATATATATATATATATATACACTATTGTAGATAGTACATATATACGAGCGAGATTTGTTAATCTACTTACTGGGTTAGAAATTGAAAAATCTTATAACATAGCTTATGGAGCGTCTGTATGTATTACATATATGAATATAACTATGTGATTACAAAAAACTAAATTTTAGATTACAACACTTAAATTATTGAATGAAATTATAAAATTATATTCAAAATGCATAAGAAAATAAAAGCTTTAAGGTTTGGTAGTGATTTGAGGTTATTTGGATAGCTGATTATAGGCAATTAGGCAAAACAATGGTTGGTTTGTGCGTGAGGTACTAGTTTAGTAGTTCACATTCTATGAAGGAATTTGGGGGAGAAGACGACTTTTGGAGCCCACTCTCAATGGCAGAGAATGGGGGAGAGTGAGCAATTGTGGGGTGGTAGCTTGACTGCCGCAAAGGACCACTAGGTTTCACTTGTTGAGCCTAGTCCATTGGGCCAACTCCGGGGTCCAACCGAAATAAATTAATATATTTAATTAATTTTGAGGTGATTTAAAGTTAGAGGAAATTAGAAAAAAATACTAATTAGATCCCAAAAATTATGAAAAATTTTAGAATAATAGATTTTTGCATAATAAACCTAACTGTGTTGAAATACTGGATTTTAGATGATGTTTAGGTAGTTTAGCCAAATTAAAACTTGAAAATTTAGTAGTATTTTAGTACATGTAATTGCATAATACGGATAAACGGTAAAGAGTTAAGTTTTGAAATTTTACCGAGATCTATATTTGACGTTAAGGAATCTTCTCAAATTTTGTACTCTCAATGTTTGGGTATTGTGAGTCTCAAATACTAAAAGTGTATGAAGAACACAATAATTAGTGATTAGAATGATTAAATGTTAAATACGTTTAATAACTCAGCATAATTGGTAATTAATGGGTAATATCTATTTAACAAAGGGTAGTCTAGGACTAACCATATTTGGAAGTGCACTATCATTTTTGCTATGAGAATTGTGCTAAGTGTGCCTTTATTATCTGGACGTGGTCTAGGACCATATGGGTGAGTAGACGTACAAACCCAGCCACGTCTGTGTTTTCGGTAGTCTAGGATTATGCGATGCATACCACCTTGTTGGCTGAGCAAGCTACCTATTTGAGGGGAGCCCGAGACTCGTGTGAGATAACTTGAATTTAAGACAAGTTAATCAAGAGAGTTCACTAAGTTGTGACTTGTAATTGAGGAAATTGACGATAGTAACATATAAAAAATCATAAAATGACTTGAGATAAGTTATACGTGATGAGTATATCTTATATGAGATTGTATATTTTTATATATTAATTAATATTGATTTAATTAACTAATATTAATATTTCTTATATGAGATTGTGAGCTCAACCCATTGATATTTTTCAGGTACTTGTTGATTAAGCATGTAGTAGAGACATATGGTGGAGACGGAGATCATCTAGTTTTATTTTCTTATTTTTAGTTAGTTCAATTACTTTTATTATTGAGAACTCGTGTAATGAGACGATATTAGCTGGTGAAATTTTATTTAGATGGTATTAGTTTTATAAATTTTATTGGATTAGTGGAGTTATTGAATGTATTTGATTTTATTTAACGTTATTGTGATTGATTGTGTAACGCCCCGATTTTTTGACTCCTAGAAGACCGGAGATTAACCCATCCATTAAGTCCAATAAACCCTCATTACCCTTCATTATCACAGAAGCTTAACTCTATTCTTGCACATAGATGTGTACAACTCCACTTTATCAAATCCTAATGGGCCCTACCTCAAATCATATCACCTTAGTGGAGATTTTATTTATCTGCACTCTCACGAATCACTCACTTCCAAGACTCAACACTTTGTGTATTAGATTCTAAAACTGAGACCTACACCATTGAATAGAGAATCCAAAAATACTCAATTTAAAAAAAAATCACACTCAATTTCGATTTAAAACAAAGAAGTTATGCCCGATTGAAGTTTGGGGCATGCTGTGAATAGTGACTTCGATCCATCGAAGTGGCAACTTCGATCCATTAAAATTTTGATGCATCAAACATGTATTGACGCAAGTATCGAAACCTGCGATTTAATGATCGAAATTCCCAACTTATAGGCTCCAAAAATTCTCTAAAAAGCTTAAAAATCATCATTTATCCTTCATAACATAAACAAATGCTAAAAATATCGTTATACATCATTCTAAGCTGAATTCAAATCCTGAACAAATCATACATCAATATATGTCATTCTCCATTATAAACATGTTCCAATTCACATTGAAAACACCCATCACTAAATTAGTCCATCCAAATGAAACTAGATACTCTCAACAAGCATTACATAAACAAGTCCATAGTCTTATCATATTTAACAAACTCATAGTCCAAACATACGCATAAGTTACATTTGTCCAAAATATAACTACAACCCAAAAAAAAAAGGATCTCATGTCACAAGCCGACATGGATAACCACAAAATGTACAATATCCAAGATGTATCAAAGTGCTACTAGAGTTTCACTTGGACACTAAAGTCTCATCTGTAATCGGTGTCTTATCTGTAAAAGAGTTTAGAATAAAGGGGTGAGCACCATGATGGCTCAGTAGAGATACCCCAACCCTCCTAAGTGCTGACTCGACACAGACCTACATGGATGCATGCAATTATTCTACATGCCACATACAACATTTCACAAATACTCTAAATCAAACAATGCATATAGGAGGGATGCATTTACACATAAAACATGCTTCACAGTTAGCAATGCAAGCAACAACCATAGATTTGAATCCCTCTCGGCCATGCTCTCGTACCCCAACATGATTTGGACTTATCCGACGGATCATGCAACCTAGGACGCTTCCTACACATCCGTATGACATGGACATCAATTCCGACAATGTCATATTAAATGGCAACATTTTGGTCTGCCTTTAGGTGAGTGGGCATCTATTCCGACGTCTCACCAGAAGTGGATAAAGTACTACTTGCACAACATGGATGGACACTCTTTCCAACATCCTATGAAAGTTAACATGGGTGGACAATCTTTCTAAAATTTCCATTTACGGTTTATTTTCCCGTTTTATCACAATCCCACCCTTTTATATGAAATTTGAACACGTACAAATCAAGCATATCATTTCATGCTATTTCTCATGTATTGACAAGTTCTAAAGGTACTTAACATGCATTACACATATCATAACCACACGTATACACATACATGTCAATTCTAGCACACAAACCACATATGTTCAAAGTTCTCAAATAGTATATAATTTTCATGCTTTGACCAATGCATACCTTTGATAATTAACATGCTAGCATGTATCTCACACCCACATTTCCACATATAAGCACATATATGACACATGATACACATTTTGCACATAATCACCAAATTGAGCACATAATACTCACATACCCAATTTCTTCCACTCACACACTTTGAACCCACATTCTATACCCAACACTAGGTATGCCATTTTTGCAAAGATGAACCTTAAGAGACGTAGAAAACACAACTTTCTCACCCCTCTCACCATCGTAAACATGTAAAACACCACTTCTAACTCTCCTCTTAACCCAAAACTCTAGAATCGACAAATAGAAGGGAAGAAAAACCCCTACCTCAAAATTTAAGGCTTCCCAAGCACTCTCCAAGATTCGGGCCGAGTCCTACCGTGCCGAACCATGAAGATGTTCAGTCCAAATCGAAGCCCTAACCGTCCTCTACGTATCTCTCTTCTTCAGCGAGTCTTGAATCTAAGCCGAACGGGTCCGAAATGTAGAGAGAATGGAGAGCTATGAAGATGGAGACCTTTAGAGAGAGAAAGAGGCGTGAGATGTGGCTGGGAGTCTCAGCCACTTATATTTAAAATAATTAGGGCATGTGAAAAGACCTAAATACCCCCGATCACTTTACGTACCTTTCGGAACTCCGTTTTCTATTTCGAAAACTCTTACGGCCTCGAAATCACTTCCTCTACTCTCTAAACATTTCATATAAATCAATATCAAAAATAATTATTTTTGAAATTTTTTTTGAATTTTTGGGCCCACCCGAACCACATCTCGGGGCCCAATTTGACAAAAAAAAGTCAAACTTCTCTAAATCTTCTAAAAACTTCTAACATCCTTATAACATGCTTCCAAACATGTTTTCCGCTCTCAAAATGTCCATTACATTATCCAGAACACGTCGACAGCGAAAATGGCGTAAAATCAAAAAATTGACCAAAATTAGTCACAGTCTCTACAGAATGTGGATGTTATATATAAGTCATGCACTATATTTAAGTATGGAATGAGGGTTTCCTGTATTTAAATTTGGAGGCATAACAAAAACAATTGAAGAAATTTTTCTTCTTCTGCTTTAAAACAAGATTTTTCAACATTGTCTTCAAGCATTAATCAATAAAAAGGTGTGTATTTATGCATTTTTACATGTGTGTTTTAGTATGTGTACAAAGATGCATATATGTATATACATGTGTGATTTTGTCAATAGGACATGAACTTAGATTGTTGAATAGTATTTAAGAAAATCTAATTGCAGGAGAAAAGAGATTAGGGACCATACATAGATTGAAGAACAAAGAACATCTTATTATATACTATACATCTTTATATTTGTGTTTTGGGTTTGTATAGATTTATATATGCACATATACATTAATTTACCAAAATTAAACTTGTTGGTTGGTGTGCTTTGTGTGTGCTAGTCATGTGTAAATAAAACCTAATGGAGTAATTTTGAAAGGGTATATTGGTGTGGGTATAATTGAAGTTTTATAAATTTCAAAAAGATATTAGTGAATTTCCATTCAAGGGAAAGGGAAAATCCATTGTTACATCATAAATTTATAACAATTAAGATGGTATGTTAATGACAGGGGTGTTATGATTAACACACGTAAAACCTTAGGTAGGGATGGAAATTTCGCCCGCCTCGGTGGGGAACTGCCCCCCAGCCCACTTCATTCAAACCGATTATGGAGGAGGCTAAATGATTTTGGGACGATTGTGGGGGTGAGAGGGACATCCCCTCCACATTTATATTTTATATTTACTATATTACCCTTATATACAATACACATATAAAATTACTCTTATATAGTTATATTTCTATAATTTACTAGTTCAAATCTTACTGGCGGTGCACATGTAAATTATCAAGGACCTTATCACATAAGAGTATAAATACTAAAAATAGTACAAATACAAAAGTAATCCCCTAAAAAAAAGTTATTCAAAAAAAAAACAAAAAAACTTGCCCCACCCCGCCTCACCTCTCCTCGTTTATTAAATGGGGTGGGATGGGGATGGGGGTGACTTTTCTAAATGGGGATGGGGATGGGAAAGGACACCTCGCCCCGTTGCCATCCCTAACCTTAGGGGATTGCAATGTAATTAATGTTATTATCAACCAGCGTGTGTAATTAGGACAAACCTCAGGGCAAGTGAGTGTAATTTACCTTATAAAATATTAAGTGAATGAAATTCCAATTATCAATTATCCCTAAATATAAGAATTAGCTTTAATAACTCAAAATTCAGCATTTAATGTGAAATAAAATAAGTGATTTTTTTTAATTAAGTGAATTTGATAATGTAACTAACACACCACTTAAAAATTAAATATCACTTAAAATAGAGATGGTAAAATGACCCTTCTGTTAGGTCACTTTACCTCGTTCAGTTTGAGAAGATTTTTGGAAATGCCTAATATGGTTTGGATGGATATAGCAAATTTTAGGCGGGGACAGGGAAAAGTACCCTCTCCCCACCCCAGCTCATTTATATTATAAAATTATCATGATATCCTTATACTTTATTAAAATAATTTAAATATACTAATTAAATTTCTTATCAAATATATTAATTCAGTTTCTTGATTATCATATTTCAATTTTTCATATTGCTTTTCAATGTTGGATTTCTCTCATTAATAACTTAAGAGAGTTTTTTTTCTAAGAAAAGAATTGAGTGAGGTAGGGTGAAAATGGGATGGGAGATGAGGGAGAAATTATTTATTATAAATGTGAAACCACTTCGCATAGGTAACGTGGTATCACAAGCCAAAAACTCCGTCTCTCTTTCATGCCAAAATTTTCAACAATTCCCGCACAAACCAAAACGTGGCTTCTCTCCCCGAACCCAACTGATCTAAACGCAATCCCAAAAGATTTCACGATCTTCATTCTCTATCAGCATCTTTGTAACTTTTGCTTCTCATTCTTTATATTATTTAGGCCTAGCTCTTATATATATATATATGGGTATAGATTTATGTGATTTCTAATTTTATTGTTCATTGGGTATTCTATTTGCTTTTATATATTATATGCAAAACTTGGATCTTGTATAGATGGTCACAGTCTAATCATTCGAATGTATTTTTTTTTTATTGGTAAGGTAAGATAGTTGATCAAATGTCGGGATTCATAAATATTAGTTTTGGGAGTTTGAACGGAATGGACATTTAGATATGAACTAGTTGTGTATGATTGAAAAGTTTTGTTGTTGTTTTGAAACAAAATATTATTCATTACAGGACTTTGAAAATTGAGCAATTAAATTGTTAATTTGTTGCATATTTATGATTTCATATGAATAACCATGCTTTACATGACCCATGATTATGATACTTTAATAGACCACTATGGACTATGTTTATTCAATTCTTTTCAATAGACACTATTTTAGTCATAATATTTTGTTCCAGTAATTTCTATTCCATATTGGGTAACTGAGTTTTTTATTTTAACTATTTGATATTTGGTGTTCTATAACATGTTTGGTGATTCATAACATCATTAGATTTTATAGAAAATGAAAGGAGTGAAAATTTTGATGAAATTAAAATTTGGAATAAAGATGATGTATTGTCAACATGGCTGAGAAAGGTAATTGAGTTTCAATATTTGATAAGAAAATGTTTGGCATGGCAATGATGGGGTTATTAGGAAAAGGGAATACTTTTTGTAGGAAAAAAATATTAGTTATTCAGCATAACTGAAGAAAATCACAAATAAGCACACATAATTAATAGCACAAATTTAACGTGATTCGGTCTAATTCAACCTACATCTATTGAGAAAATAAAATTTACTATCATTAATGTTGACCTTAAGGTTTCAATCCAAGGTTATTTAGGTGATTTTGATGATAACAACCTAATGTAGTGTAGATCTAATAAGTTTTCTTGAGTGTGCATTTTACAATGTATCACATTATCTCATATCTTAAAGGCTTTTGATTTCAAAGGAACTCACAAGAAGATATATGAAGCCGCATGATCATAGAACTCAAAGATCAATAATAAAGATCAATGGCAAAGTTGAAGTGAATCCAAGTCACATGATGAAAGAATCCAATAGTTTAAAGATTTGAAGATCAAAATATGTCACGTCCTACTTTCCGATACCAAATTGATATAGAAAGTAAAGGTGAACCCTTCACTCTGTACCACGTGTCATCTCTAACATGCTTTGATACCATGTTTATCACGCCTCGATTTCTGTCTCCTGGGAACCAAGGGTGATTACACGTCAAAACCTCACATCAACATCGCGAAAAAATCATCACACATTCATTATTACATATGCATGAATATACAATACTCATCTCAATAAGCCCACACATGGTCACACACACACACACATAACCAACATGATCCTTATTCTCAAAATAACTATGGACTACCCATTTCGCACAATCAAGAATATATTTTCGCATAATCAAAATGCTTATTTCGTACAATCGAAAGGCTGACTTCGCATGATCAAAATTCTCGCTCAATTGAAGTACTTGCGAAGTACTATTGAAAATTTTTAACTCTCGGGACTTTTGACACTCTGAACTCTGTAATTTTTCGCACAATCGAACATTTCACTTTGCACCATCGAAGGATTTTGATCATACAAAATGGAAATTTCACACAATCGAAATTCCCACTCTACAGAAATCCTGTATCTTCACACTTTTCTATACTTGGTCCATTTTAAGTCCAAATTCCATTCTAACATCCAAGAATCATCCAACCAACATCCCAATCATAAATGAAGCATTAATACATCATACATTTATGCTATTGACCCTTGAATCATAAACATAAATCCATTTATGCATTAACATACTTGAAACATAAACATAAGTATAAATCCAAAATTTAAGTCATATAAGCCTATAAGCAACATTTCAAAACTTAAATCTCCATATATATATCAAAATGTACTATGTCCACATCTTGGACAAACATAATAACAAAATAACCCAAAAGAGAGTTTTTCTAACTCAACCTAACTAACGGTTGTCCACCATCAACCACTTCATTGCCAGGCCCTGAAAAGTTAATGTAGGGGTATGAGTAACTTTAATGGTTCAAAGTAATATGTTGTGCAATTCGTTCAAGTTCACATTTCATAGTATTGCATAAACACTTTTCAACATGCATAGTCTAGCTACGTGTTATGCTTCCTAGCATTCTAGTTAAAAGACAAAAACTTCATTCACATAACATATACATCAAAATGTTTGACAACCACAATAATCACCAACATGCTCTATTGCATAATTCATCATATCTATAACATATGACATAACCGAATTTATAAACAAAATCCACATAAGTCACATTGTTACACTTAAGACTCAAAGACGATCTTGGAATTGGAATCACACTATCACACACAATCCGAATATGTGCCGAAACCCCATATCCCATTTCTTAGTTATTTTAGGGATACTAACCCACCAGTAACCAACCCTCTTATGCAAGTTCAAGGTCTTTCAACCCCCAAGGATATGTTCCTCGTCTACTTTATCATGAGCCACTTCTGAGTTCAAATCCCCCACACACACAAAATATGTCACATTTTGTGCATACATTCGCACATCTTGATACATTACACCCAATTCATGTCCTATATTCATTCTAGCATGTCATGCAAGAATTCATAATGGCACATGCTTACATCCAACTCCCAAAACAAGATTTTTAACAATTCTCCCAAAATTTCACATATGTAATATTTTTCACATAAGGCATACATTAGCAATTTAAGCATTTTATATCACATATCAATCATTTCCAACCCAAAGAAACATACATACATCAATTTAATTCAATAATTTTATCTCAAAATCACATATAATCATATATAACATGAAATCGTCAATTGTATGCCTAAAACATGAAATTTAACTTGAAATGAAAAACACAACACACACCCCTACCTCAATAGCTATAGTCTCAAGTTATCCCTTACTTTCAACCAAAAGTCAACTTCCTCCAAATTCGATTCCGAACGAATCAAACTCGAGCCCTTAATACGTAGACCAACTTCTTATTCTTCGACGCCTTCCAATTATCGCCCCAAGCCTCTCAAAATCAATAGAGAAGGGAAGATGATGATATTGCCATATATAGATACATATGTCTCTCTCTATGCAACTGATGAGAATGAGAAATGAATTACTGAATTCTCTACTTCGCTATTTATAGACCTAATTGTCATATTTATAAAAATGCCACTAACTTTTCACGGGCTCTATTTTCAATTTCGGTAACTCTGATTGACTCAAAATTAACTTCGTAGTACGTTAAATATTTTATATAAGCTACCCTCTGAATTTGGTGTCTTTTCGACACTTTTGGATTTTCTGGGCCCATAGGAGTCACAACCAGGCCCACCGGACCCGAAAAAGTCTACTTTTACCAAACGCTCCCAAAACATTCCTAGACATTCATATAACTCCCCAAACATGTATTTTAAATTTGAAACACATTTATGATCATTTAGAATCCTATTTCAAAAAATAAATGAATAATTAAACAAAAAAAAATTCGAATCTCTACAACCTCCCCACCTTATGAGATTTTGTCTCCAAAATTGGACATGCCTTGTGAAAGAAACAAATCTAGGTACTTGGAGCGATCTTCTTGCTCTCGTTCCCAAGTGGCCTCTTCTAATCCGTGGTGCCTCTACAAAACCTTGACCAATGGGATGGTCTTGCCTCTCAATACTTGATTTCTAGTGTGAAGAATTTTCACCGGTCAGTCCTCATACAACACATCTTCTTCAACCTCAACGGCAGTCCAACTCAGAACATATGACGGATTCGGTTCATATTTCCTCAACATAGAGACATGAAAGACATTGTGGACTCTTTCCAATTGCGGTGGCAAAGCTAACCGATAGGCAACTTCACTCATGCACTCCAAAATCTCGAAGGGTCCAACAAATCTTGGCAATAACTTGCCATTCTTTTCGAACCTCATCAAACCTGTGTGTGGAGATACCTTGAGAAACACATGGTCCCCCACCACAAATAACAAAGGTCTCCTCCTTCGGTCGGCATAGCTTTTTTGTTTACTATGTGCCATGATCAACTGTTGTCGAATCAACTTGATCTTTTTTCGTAGTCTCGTGGACTATATCCGATCCCAAGGTAGTTGTCTCCCCCACCTCGGTCCAACAAACTGGTGACCTACATGGCCTATCATACAATGCCTCAAAAGGAGTCATCTCAATGCTAGCTTGGTAGCTATTGTTGTAGGCAAACTCCACCAACAGCAAATGGTCCTCCCAATTTCCTCCAAAATCCAGAATACAATAGTAAACCTAGGATCCCTATCTGAGACAATAGTCACCGGAACACCATGAAGCTTCATAATTTGCTCCACATATAGCTTACTGAGATTTTTCGCACCATCTGTGATTCGAATAAGCAGAAAATGAGTTATCTTAGTTAACCTATCGACTATGACCCACACGACATCATGTCCTTTTTGTGACCTCGGAAGCCCCATCACGAAATCTATGGTGATATGCTCCCACTTTTATTCTGCCACTAGCAGTGATTGTAACAAATCATTCGATCTTTGATGTTCAGCCTTAACTTGTTGGCAAGTAAGACACTTAGCCAAAAAGAGCCACATCCTTCTTCACTCCTTTTCACCAATATTGTCACCTCAGATTGTGATACATTTTTGTCCCATCGGGATGTACCGTAAGCCTAGAATAATAAAACTCCTGAAAAATACCTTCCTTACACGGGATAGGCATATACATCTTCTATTTAAACCACAAACTTCCATCTGTATGCAAAGACCATCCTTTTACAACTTCACCCCCCAAAATCAGAGTGTGAATAGATTTTATCTCCTTATCTTGCCTTTGTGCCTCAATTACCCCATTAACTAGAGTCAGTTGAGCAACAAGCTAAACAAGATAGCTGGTTCACTATCATCGCTGAAGTACAAGCCCAAATCCTCTATGTCTTCCATCATCTTCCATTCTCGAATGACAATACTAGCCAAAGTCTCATGTGATTTTCTACTCAAGGCATCGGCTACTACATTGGCCTTTCCCGGGTGATACTGAAGATCAAAATTATAATCCTCCATGTACTTTACCCATCTCCATTGCCTAGAGTTCAAATTCTTTTGAGTGAAAAGATATTTGAGACTTTTATGATTAAAAAAGACTTCAAATTTCTCCCCATATAGTAGTGTTTCCATCTCTTCAAAGCAAATATAACCGCCGCCAATTCCAAACTATGAGTCGGATAGTTTTGCTCGTGGGTCTTTAATTGTCGGGACCCATAAGCAACAACTCTCTCTGTTTGCATCAACACGCAACCCAACCCATCACGTGAGGCATCATAATATATCACATATCTTAATCCACGTTCTGGAATCACTAAAATTAGAGTGGTAGTCAACCTCTTCTTCAATTCTTGGAAATCAAGCTCACAAGCTTCGTTCCAAGGAAATTTGAATCCCTTACGGGTGAGTCTTGTCATAGGTGCTGCTAATCGAGAGAAGTCCTCCATAAACCTTCGATAATGGTCAGCTAATCCCAAGAAACTCCAAATTTTAAACACATTCTTCGGGCATTCCCAATCCATTACGGTCTCAATCTTAGAAGGATCCACAAAAACTCCTCTTCCCGAAATCACATGTCCGAGAAACTGGTTGTCCCTTAAAATTTGTTACACTGTCCTCAAGTGGTTCTCATGTTTCTCCCTTGATGAAGAATACACGAGAATATCATCAACGAACACTACTATGTAATTGTCAAGGAATGCACTAAACAAACGGTTCATTAAGGCCATAAATGTTGCCGGTGCATTTGTTAATCCAAACAGAATCATAAGGAATTCATAATGACCATACCATATACGAAAAGTCATCTTAGAAACATCTTCCTCCTTGACTCTCAATTGATAGTATCCCGACCTCAAGTCAATCTTAGAGAAACACTTTGCTCCCTTAAGTTGATTAAACAAATCATTTATCCTTAATAGAAGATATTTGTTCTTGATCATCGCACGGTTTAGCTTTCGGTAGTCAATACGTAATCGTAGTGACCTATCCTTCTTTTTAGCAAATAGGACAGGTGCTCCCCAAGGGGAAACATTAGGACGTATAAAGCCTTTTGCCCTTAAGTCCTCTAATTGCTCTTTCAACACTTTCAACTCTGCCAGTGCCATACGATACGATGCCATGGAAATGGGAGCTGTACCAGGTATGACGTCAATAGCAAATTCAACATCCCGCTTAGGAGGTAATTTTATCAAATCTTTCGAAAATACATCCTCAAAATCGCAAACCACTTCGAGAAAATTCTCAAACTTTTCCCCTTCTCCTTCGGTCACAAGGCTCACTTGGAAAAATCCATAATCACTTCGATCCCATAATCCATAGAGTGACAAAGGATGAAATTCACTATGTTCTCCTACGAAGCAAAGGCAATCTCCTTTGGGTGTACACACCGACATTTTTCCTTGGTAGCAATCTATGTTGGCTCTAAATGCGGATAACCAATCCATACCGAGAATGACATCAAAGCTCATCATCTCTACGAGAACAAAATCAAACACCAACTGTTGATTTGCTATCTCTATCTCACATGCCCGACACATCATATCCAGGGTCACTCTGCCCCCAACTGGAATATCAATACGTAAAGCTCTATCTAAGGTTGACACCTTTAACCCCAAGGTAGATACAAAAGTAATTGATATAAATGAATGTGATGCACTTGAATCAATTAAAATTTTATCCCATGAGCTAGATACAAGAAAGATACCTCTAACTATTAAAGGACTCGCTGAAGTCTCAGCTGGAGTGATAGCATAGGCATGACCTTATATACCCTGTCCTACCTGACCACTCCCCTAATGGCCGAACTGCTGTGTAGAGGCAGTAGGAGTCGTTCCCCTCCCCGGTAAAGAACTCTGAACAAACTATACCAGTTGTAGTAGCTGAGGAACTCTAAATCCTGATTGTGCCCTAGAAGCCTATGAATAATGTTGCTATGACCCCGCAGTACCATATGCACCACTCTTCTTCTATGGGCAATCCCTCACCACATGACCCGTCTATCTATACCTGTAGTATTTTCTCAAATCTTCCTCCGATGTAGGTTGCAGCTGTGGGCATTCTAACTAGTAATGCCCCAGTTACTGACACTGATAGCATTTCACCTTGTCCTTAAAGGATCCAGTAGGCATAGACTGTAACGCCTCAATTTCCTAACTCCCAGAAGACCGGAGGTTAACCCATCCATTAAGCCCAATGAACCCTCATTACCCTTAATTATCATGGAAGCTTAACTCTATTCTTACACATATATATGCACAACTCCACTTTATCCAGTCCCAATAAGCCCTACCTCAAATCATATCACCTTAGTGGGAATTTTATTTATCTACACTCTCACGAATCACTCACTTCTAAGACTCAACTCTTTGTGTGTGTGAAATCTAAAATTGAGACTTACACAATTGGATGGAGAATCCAAAAATACTCGATTTAAAAAAAACCACACTCAATTTAAATTTAAAACAAAAAAGTTATGCCTAATTGAAGTTTGGGGCAATTTTTGGGGCATGCTGTAAAAAGTGACTTCGATCCATCGGATGTTTCGATGCATCAAACATATATCGACTCAAGTATCAAAACCTGTTGTCTAATGGTAGAAATTTCCAACTTATAGGCTTCAAAACCTCTATAAAAAGCCTGAAAATCATCAAATATCATCCATAACAAGAACAATTACTAAAAACATCGTTATACATCATTCTAAGCCGGATTCAAATCCTGAACAAATAATACATCAATATAAGTCATTATCCATCATAAAAATATTCCAATTCATATTGAAAACATGCATCACTACATTAGTCCATCAAATGAAACTAGATGCTCTTAACAAGCATTACATAAACAAGTCCATTGTCTTTTCATATTTAACAAGCTCGTAGTCCAAGCATACGCACAAGTTACAATTGTCCAAAATATAACTACAACTCAAAATTAAAGATCTAATGCCACAAGTCGACATGGATAGCCACCATATGTACAATATCCAAAATATAGTGAAATACTACTAGAGAAAAGTACGTAGGGGACGGCTAGGGCTTCGTTTTGAATCGAACATCTTTGTGGTTCAGAAATGTAAACCTCGGTAAGAATATTTGAGGTAGGGGTTTTCCTTCTTGCTTAGTTGTCAATTCTAGGGTTTCGGGTGAAACGGTAAGAAGTAAGATTGTGTATTGTATGATTAAGCATGGGAAGAGGGGTGAGATGTGGTATTTTTCTCCTTCTCTTAAATCTCTTGTATGCAATTGATATGTATCTTATAGTGTACATGATACAAGGGATGAATGCATGAAAATATGAAAGAATGAGTACATATATAATTATGTGCTTAATGTGGTGTGCATATGTAATTATGTGCAAATGTGTAACATATATGTTTATATGTTGATATTGTGAGTAAAAATGCATATAAATCAATTGTTGTAAATGTATACATAGTATGGATCATGAATAAATGGTGCTACTTGGAGAATTGAGCATATGTAATTTGCATGCTAGGGTTTACATGTATAAGTGATTATATGTGTGGCTTTGTGAAAATGAAATGCATGATATGTACTCTTATAACTAGTTTATGCATTGTGAAGCATGAAAATAAAATGCTTAATCATTATATGTTTGAAATGCATATATGGGGTCGTTATGAGGAAACGGGGTAGGAATGAATCATGCTCGGTGACGGTCGTATATGTCTAATCACCTTGAGCTAACTCATACTCGGTGACGGTTCTGAAATTGTCTAATTACCTTGAGTCACTTTATGCTCGGTGATAGTTCAGAAATTATCTAATCACTTTGAGCTGGTTCATACTCGGTGACAGTTTGAAAATTGTCTAATCACCTTGAGTAAATTCATATTTGGTGACGGTTGGAAATTATCTAATCACCATTAGGCAAACCAAAATATTACCCTAGAGGAATGACATTGGTGGAGCATGTCAAAGTCATGAGATGGTTATGGGAAGCGTTCCATGTCACATGATTGGTCGGAACGATCTAAATCATGTTAGGGTATCAGGTTGAGTCTGAGAAAGATAAGGTTATGGTTTTGCTTACATTATTATATGTGAAGCATGATATGTGTTTTAATGTATTCTTATATATATGCATTGTTTATGAATGAACATTGTACATGTTGGATGATACGTGTAATGTAGTGACATGCATTCATATAGGTCGGTGTCGAGTCGACACCTAGGTGGGTTAGGGTATTCCTACTAAGCTGTATTCACCCCTTTTCCCCAATATTTTTTACAGATACCTATGACGGACGGGACTTGATTGATCAAGCAAGGTTCCTTGAGGCATTTTTGCTTATTTTGGATATTATGGATTTGGCTATCCATACCGGCATGTCGCATGGTAAATTTGTGTAGTTGTAGTCATAGTAGAATTTTTAGCATTTTTGGATCTTAAGTATGAAATTCTTGTAATGACTATAAACTTGGAAGCCACATGGACTGAGAGATATATTTGGACCAAATGTACATTTAGAAATGTATGGAATGTAAAGTTATGACCTCTTCTCATGTTATAGTTTTATGTTGGAAGATTTTTCAACCAAATGAAACATGATTTGAACGAAATGGATGAATTGAGATGTAAGAGTGATGAAGCTATGTTTCTTTTGTTTATTGTATGATGAATTATCATTTGCAGATGATTAGAATGAGGTGTAAATGACCCTAGGTTGTTAGGGTGAGAATTGGGCTCAAAATGGCCAATGTAGTAGGTTGCAAAATTTTTTGCAGAGGGCATTTCACATGTGCGAAATTTCCTGCTTTGTCCGAACTTCAAACGAACATAACTCTTTCGTTTTAGATCGGAATTAAGTGTGTTTTTTTTTTGTAAATCATGTATTTTTGGATTCTCTATCCAATGGTGTAGGATTCTATTTCAAATTCCAATTGCACAGGGAGTTGAGTCCTGGAAGTGAGTAGTTTGCGAGAGTGACAAGTTCAATGTATGACTTGGAATATAATGAATGATGTTATACCATTTTATTGATGCTTGAGAGGTTGTGTGGATGTATGTAGAAGAGTTTGGATTTATAGAATGAATTGTGGTTTATGAAATGGATTAATTGTAAAGGTGCAGGTTTTTAGCAAAAGGCATTTCGATCGTACAAAATGTCCATTTCACATGATCAAGATCCTTCAATTGTGCGAAGTTGTAGTCTCAATTGATCGAGAAATTGTAGGTTTTAGAGATGGTAAAATTTCCAAATGATGGAAAATTTTGATACTACTTCACAAGCATCTAGATTGTGCGAAGCACTTTGATTGTGCAAAAGGCACTTTTCAATTGATCGAAAAGTTACAAGTCTGAGCTATGAGGAACATGTAGGTGTGGTTTGATGTTAGTTCCACAGAGGCTAGTTGAGGTTGGATTGCACACATACATGTGTAAGAATGGAGTTAAGCTCCCGTGGTATTTGAGAGTAAGGAGGGTTCATTAGGGTTAATGGACGGGTTCACCCTCGGCTCTGATGACTCGAAATCGGGGCGCGACAATTTTAGTACTAAAGTATGATACCTTAGTGAAAGAATTGAGGTTAAGTCTTCGCATCAAAATATGATATCAAGAGAGATTGTGGTTCGAAGTGTGGTTCGTAAACAACAATCATCCTCGACTTCCGGAAGTCGAAAGTCAGGGGATGACGTGACATGAGCAATGGATTCTAAGGTTGCTGGGGAAATAGATGGGTACTTAGCAATGTTGACTGTTTCTTCCACATCATGAGTGGACTAATCATCACTCTGAGAATGACCTAGATCAGCCTCGCACCAGTGAATGTTCGTTACTCTTTAGAGTGGCCAGAATACTACACAGTGCTTCCTGGGTTGCAGTCCTAATCAGATCCTCAAAGGATCTTTCTGAAGTCCTACTTGATACGCCATGTCTTTCACAAAGTCTGCATAAAATGTTGGGTGAGCTACCTCGAACATAAAATCCTTGGGCGCACCATATAAAAGGGACACGTTACCTAATATGTAGCATAAATATTTGATAAATTATGTAGCATAAATAATAATTTATTTAACATACTATATGATGCATAAATAATAATTTATTTAACTAACTATCCAACTAATAATTGACTACGTAGCTTAAATTATAATTTATTAATAAATAAAATCTTTTTTACATAAATAATAAAATAAATTAAAGCCAAACCAGAACCGCGAATCCGAAACCCCAAACCTAAAACCCGAAACACGAAACCTCGAATCTCCAAACCCCAAACAAATTATATAATTAAAAAACTATTTAACGAATAATAAATCCTAAATCCTAAACCTCAAACCCCAAACTTGAATCCACAAACTCCAAACTCCGAAATCCCAAACTATGTTACTAATAATAAACAATGTACCATAAATAATAACCTATTTAACAACTAATTATAAACTATGAAACGTAAATAATAAATTATTTAACTAACTATCTAACTAATAAGGAACCATGTAGCTTAAATAATAATTTATTTAACAAACTATATAATTAATAATAAATATGAATCATAAATAGTAATTTATTATGAATAAAAAACTTTTTAACATAAATAATAAACTAAACTAAAGCCGAACCAGAACTCCGAATCCGAAATCCCAAACCTAAAATCCGAAACACGAAAAATCCAATCCCCAAACCCTAAACAAACTATATAATTAAAAGATTATTTAACTAATAATAAATCATAAATCCTCAACTCTGAACTCCGAAATCCCAAACTATGTTAGTAATAATAAACTATGTAGCAAAAATAATAACTTATTTAATAATTAATTATAAACTATGAGCATATATAATAAATTATTTAACTAACTATCTAACTAATACAAAACCACGTAGCTTAAATAATAATATATTTAACTATATAATTAATAATAAATATGAATCATAAATAGTAATTTATTATGAATAAAAAAATATTTAACATAAATAATAAACTAAACTAAAGCTGAACTAGAACACCGAATCCTAAACCTCAAACCTAGAAGCCAAAACACAAAAACCCAAATCGCCAAACCCCAAACAAACTATGTAACTAATAATAAAGCCTAAATTCTAAACCCCAAACCCCAAATCTCCAAACTCAAAACCTCGAGACCGCAATCCCTAACGCTTATGCAGTATAAATAATAATATATTGAATAAATATCTGATAAACTATTTATCAAAAATAATAATTTATTTAATAGACTATATAACTAATAATGAACTATGATGCATAAATAATAAATTACTTAATTAACTATCTAACTAATAATTGACTATGTAGTTTAAATAATAATTTATTAATAATTAAAAGCTTTTTAACATAAATAATATACTAAATTGAAGCCGAACCAGAACCCCGAATCCAAAGCCCCAAACCTAAAATCCGAAACACGAAAGCTCGAATTCCCAACCCCAAAGAAATATATAATTAAATGACTACTTAACTAATAATAAATTCTAACTGAAAAACTCCAAACCCAGAAAATGCAAACTTTGTAACTAATAATAAACTATGTACCATAAATAATAACTTATTTAACATACTAAATAACTAAATATAAATTATGAAGAATAAATAATAAATTATTTAACTAACTATCTAACTAATAAGGAACCATGAAACTTAAATAATAATTTATTTAACAAATTATATAATTAATAATAAATATGCATCATAAATAGTAATTTATTATAAATTAAAAAATATTTAACATAAATAATAAACTAAACTAAAGCCAAACCGGAACCCCGAATCCTAAACCTCAGACCTAGAACTCAAAACACGAAAAGTCAAATCCTCAAACTCCAAACAAACTATGTAATTAACAGACCCTGTAACTAATAATAAAGCCGAAATTCTAAACCCCAATCCCTAACCCTTATGCAGTATAAATAATAATATCTTGAATAAATATCTGATAAACTATGTAACATAAATAATAATTTATTTAACAGACTATATAACTAATAATGAACTATGAATCATAAATAATAAAGTACTTAACTAACTATCAAACTAATAATTGATTACATAGCTTAAATAATAATTTATTTAACAAACTATATAATTAATAATAAACTATGTAGTATAAAAAATAATTTGTTATTAACTACAAACTTTTTAATATAAATAATAAACTAAACGAAAGTCGAACCAGAACCCCGAATCCAAAACCATCTAACCTAAAACCCGAAATACGAAAACTCGAATCCCCAAACCCCAAACAAACTATATAATGAAAAGACTATTTAACTAATAATAAATCATAACTCCTAAACCCCAACCAGAATCAAAAACTCCAAACCCCGAAACCCTAAACTATGTAACTAATAATAAACTAATGTTGCATAAATAAAAACTTATTTAACAACTAATTATGAACTATGAAGCATAAATAATAAATTATGTAACTAATTATCTAACTAATAAGGAACCATGTAATAAAATAATAATTTATTTAACGAACTATATAATTAATAATAAATATGAATCTTAAAAATTAATTTATTTTGAGTTAATAAATATTTAATATAAATAATAAACTAAACTAAAGCCGAACCGGAATCCCGAATCCTAAACCTCAATCCTAGAACCCGAAACACGAAAACCTAAATTGTCAAACCCCAAACAAACTATGTAATTAATTGACTATATAACTAATAATTAAGCCTAAATTATAAACCCCAAACCCCGAATCCTCAAACTCATAACCTCGAAACCCCAATCCCTAACCCTTATGAAGTATAAATAATAATATATTGAATAAATATTTCATAAATTATGTAGCATAAATAATAATTTATTTAACAGACTATATGATGCACAAACAATAAATTATTTAACTAACTATCTAACTTATAATTGACTACGTAGCTTAAATAATAATTTATTAATAAATAAAATCTTTTTAACGTAAATAATAAAATAAACTAAAGTCGAACCAGAACCCCGAAACCCCAAACCTAAAATCCGAAACACAAAACCTCGAATCCCCATACCCCAAAAAATTATATAATTAAAAATTATTTAATTAATAATAAATCCTAACTCCTAAACCCCAAACCCGAATCCACAAACACCAAACTCCGAAACCCCAATCTATGTTACTAATAATAAACTATGTAGCATAAATAATAACTTATTTAACAACTAATTATAAACTATGAAGCATAAATAATAAATTATTTAACTAATTATCTAACTAATAAGGAACCATGTAGCTTAAATAATAATTTATTTAACAAACAATATAATTAATAATAAATATGTATCACAAATAGTAATTTACTATGAATAAAAAACTTTTTAACAAAAATAATAAATTGAATGAATGACGAACCAGAACCCCGAATCCGAAACCCCAAACCTAAAACTCGAAACACGAAAACTCGAATCCCCAAACCCTAAACAAATTATATAATTAAAAAACTATTTAACAAATAATAAATCCTAACTCTTAATCTCCAAACTCCGAAACCCCAAACTATGTTAATATAATAAACTATGTAGCATAAATAATAACTTATTTAACCATTAATTAAAAACTATGAAGCATATATAATAAATTATTTAAGTAACTATCTAACTAATAAGGAACCATGTAGCTTAAATAATAATTTATTTAACAAACTATATAATTAATAATAAATATGAATCATAAATAGTAATTTAATATAAATAAAATAATATTTAACATAAATAATAAACTAAAATAAAGCCGAACCAGAACGCCAAATCCTAAACCTCAAACCTAAAAGCCGAAACACGAAAACCCAAATCTCCAAACTCCAAACAAACTATGTAATTAACAAACGAAATAACTAATAATAAAACCTAAATTCTAAACCTCAAACCCCGAATCCCCAAATTCAAAACTCCGAAACCCCAATCCCCAACCCTTATGCAATATAAATAATAATATATTGAATAAATATCTGATAAACTATGCAGCATAAAAAATAATTTATTGAATAGACTATATAACTAATAAGGAACTATGATGCATAAATAATAAATCACTTAACTAACTATCTAACTAATAATTGACTACGTAGCTTAAATAATAATTTATTAATAACAAAATATTTTTTAACATAAATAATAAACTAAACTGAAGCCGAACAAAAACCCTGAATTTGAAGCCTCAAACCTAAAATCCAAAACACGAAAGTTCGAATTCCCAAACCCCAAAGAAACTATATAATTAAAAGACTATTTAATTAATAATAAATTCTAACTCATAAACTCCAAACCCCGAAAACCCAAACTTTGTAAGTAATAATAAACTATGTACCATAAATAATAACTTATTTAAAAGACTAAACAAACTAAATATGAACTCTGAAGAATAAATAATAAATTATTTAACTAACTATCAAACTAATAAGGAACCATGAATCTTAAATAATAAATTATTTAACAAATTATATAATTAATAATAAATATGCATCATAAATAGTAATTTATTATGAATTAAAAAATATTTAACATAAATAATAATATAAACTAAAGCCGAACCGGAACCCCAAATCCTAAACCTCAAACCTAGAACCCAAAACACGAAAAGTCAAATCTTCAAATTCCAAACAAATTATGTAATTAATAGACTATGTAACTAATAATAAAGCCTAAATTCTAAACCCAAACCCCGAATCCTCAAACTTAAAACCCCGAAACCCCCATCCCTAACCCTTATACAGTATAAATAATAATATCTTGAATAAATATCTGATAAACTATGTAACATAAATAATAATTTATTTAGTAGACTATATAACTAATAATGAACTATGAATCATAAATAATAAAGTACTTAAATAACTATCTAACTAATAATTGATTACGTAGCTTAAATTATAATTTATTTAACAAACTATATAATTAATAATAAACTATGAAGCATAAATAATAATTTTTATTAACTACAAACTTTTTAACATAAATAATAAATTAAACTAAAGTTGAACCAGAACCCCGAATCGAAAACCCTTAAACCAAAAACACGAAATCTCGAATCCCCAAACCCCAAACAAACTATATAATGAAAAGACTATTTAACTAATTATAAATCCTAACTCCAAAACCCCAAACCCGAATTCAAAAACTCCAAAGCTCGAAACTATGTAAATAATAATAAACAAATGTGGCATAAATAATAACTTATTTAACAACTAATTATGAACTATGAAGAATAAATAATAAATTATTTATCTAACTATCTAACTAATAATGAATCATGTAACTTAAATAATAATTTATTTACCAAACTATATAATTAATAATAAATATGAATCTTAAATAGTAATTTATTATGAATTAAAGAATATTTAACATAAATAATAAACTAAAGTAAAGCCGAACCGAAATCCCGAATCCTAAACCTCAAACCTAGAACCAGAAACACAAAAATTCAAATTCCCAAACCCCAAACAAACTATGTAATTAACAGATTATACAACTAATAATAAAGCCTAAATTCTAAACCCCGAATCCTCAAACTCATAACCCCGAAACACCAATCCCTAACCCTTATGAAGTATAAATAATAATAATAATATATTAAATAAATATCTGAAATATTATGTAGCATAAATAATAATTTATTTAATAGACTATATGATGCATAAATAACTATCTAACAAATAATTGACTACGTAGCTTAAATAATAATTTATTAATAACTAAAATCTTTTTAACATAAATAATAAACTAAACTAAAGCCGAACCAAAACACCGAATACAAAACCGCAAACCAAAAATCGAAACACGAAAACTCGAATTCTCAAACCCCAAACAAACTATATAATTAAAAGAGTATTTAACTAATAATAAATCCTAACTCCTAAACCCGAAACCCCAAACAATGAAACTAATAATAAATTATGTAGCATAAATAATAACATATTTAACAAACTAAATAACTAATTATGAACTATGAAGCATAAATAATAAATTATTTAACTAACTATCTAACAAATAAGAAACCATGTAGCTTAAATAATAATTTATTTAACATACTATATAATTAATAATAAATATGCATTATAAATAGTAATTTGTTATGAATTAAAAAATATTTAACATAAATAATAACTAAACTTAAGCCGAACCGAAACTCTGAATCTTAAACCTCAAACCTAGAACACGAAACACAAAAACCCAAATTCACAAACCCCAAACAAACTATTGTAATTAACATACTATGCAACTAATAATAAAACCTAAATTCTAAACCCCGAACCCCAATCCTTAACCCTTATGCCGTAAAAAAAATAAATAAATAAATATCTGATAAACTATGTAACATAAATAATAATTTATTGAAGAGACTAAATAACTAATAATGAACTATGAATCATAAATTACTTAACTAACTATCTAACTAATAATTGACTACGTAACTTAAATATTAATTTATTTAACAAACTGTATAATTAATAATAAACTAAGTAGCATAAATAATAATTTATTATTAACTAAAAACTTTTTAACATAAATATTAAATTAACTAAAGCCGAACCAGAACCTGAATCCAAAACCCCAAATCTAAAACCCGAAATACAAAAACTGGAACCACCAAACCCCAAACAAATTATATAATTAAAATACTGTTTAACAAACAATAAATCTTAACTCCTAAACCCCAAACCCGAATCCACCAACTCCAAACCCCGAAACCCAAATTATGTAACTAATAATAAATTATGTATCATAAATAATAACTTATTTAACAACTAATTATGAATTATGAAGCATAAATAATAAATTACTTAACTAACTATCTAACTAATAAGGAACCATGTAGCTTAAATAATAATTTATTTAACAAACTATATAATTAATAATAAATATGTATCAGAAATAGTAATTTATTATGAATAAAAAAAGATTTAACATAAATAATAAATTAAAGTAAAGCCGAACCAAATCACCTCAAACCTAGAACCCGAAACACAAAAACCCAAATTCCCAAATCCCAAACAAAATATGTAATAAACAGACTATGTAACTAATAATAAAGCCTAAATTCTAAACTTCAAATCCCGAATCTCCAAATTTAAAACCCCGAAACTCCAATCCTTAACCCATATGCAATATAAATAATAATATCATGAATAAATATCTAAGAAACTATGTAACATAAATAATAATTTATTTAACAGAATATATAACTAATAATAAACTATGAATCATAAATAATAAATTACTTAACTAACTATCTAACTAATAATTGATTACATAGCTTAAATAATAAATTATTTAACACACTATATAATTAATAATAAACTATGTAGCATAAATAATAATTTAATATTAACTAAAAACTTTTAACATATATAATAATCTAAACTAAAGTCGAACCAGAACCCCGAATCCAAAACCCTCAAACCTAAAATCCGAAACAAGAAAACTCGAATATCTCCAAACCACAAACAAACTATATAATTAAAAGACTATTTAACTAATAATAAATCCTAACTCATAAACCCCAAATCCCGAATCCACAAACTCCAAACTCTAAAACCCCAAACAATGTAACTAAACTATGTACCATAATTAATAACTAATTTAACAGACTAAATAACTAATTATGAATTATGAACTATGAAGCATAAATAATAAATTATTTAACAAACCATCTAACTAATAAAGAACCATGTAGCTTAAATAATAATTTATTTAACGAACAATATAATTAATGATAAATATGTATCATAAATAAAAATTTATTATGAATAAAAAAATATTTAACATAAATAATAAACTAAAGTAAAGCCGGACCAAATTTCCGAATCCTAAATCTCAAACCTAGAACCCGAAACACAAAAACTCAAATTCCCAACCCCAAAATAAAATATGTAATAAACAGAGTATGTAACTTACAATAAAGCCTAAATTCTAAACCTCAAACCCCGAATCTCCAAATTTAAAATCCCAAAATCCCAATCCTTAACCCATATGCAGTATAAATAATAATATCATTAATAAATATCTGAGAAACTATGTAGCATGAATAATAATTTATTTAACCAACTATATAACTAATAATGAAATATGAATCATAAATAATAAATTACTTAACTAACTATCTAACAAATAATTGATTACGTAGCTTAAATAATAATTTATTTAACACACTATATAATTAATAATAAACTATGTAACATAAATAATAATTTATTATTATCTAAAAACTTTTTAACATAAATAATAAACTACACTAAAGTCGAACCAGAACCCCGAATCCAAAACCCTCAAACCTAAAATCCGAAATAAGAAAGCTCGAATCTCCAAACCCCAAACAAACTATATAATTAAAAGACTATTTAACTAATAATAAATTCTAACTCCTAAACCCCAAACTCGAATCCACAAACTCCAAACTTCAAACTATGTAACTAATAATAAACTATGTAATATAAATAATAACTTATTTATCAACTAATTATGAACTATGAAGCATAAATAATAAATTATTTCACTATCTATCTAACTAATAACAAACCATGTAACATAAATAATAATTTATTTAACAAATTATATAATTAATAATAAATATGTATCGTAAATAGTAATTTATTATGAATAAAAAAATATTAAACATAAATAAAAAACTAAAGTAAAGCCGAACCAAATCCCTAAACCTCAAACGTAGAACCCGAAACACAAAAACCCAAATTCCCAAACTCCAAACAAAATATGTAATAAACAGACTATGTAACTAATAATAAAGCCTAAATTCTAAACCTCAAACCCCGAATCTCCAAATTTAAAACCCCAAAACCCCAATCGCTAACCCATATGCAGTATAAATAATAATATCTAATAAACTATGAAGCATAAATAATAATTTATTTAACTGACTATATGACTAATAATGAACTATGAATCATAAATAATAAATTACTTAACTAACTATCTAACTGATAATTGATTACGTAGCTTAAATATTAATTTATTTAACAAACTATATAATTAATAATAAACTAAGTAGAATAAATAATAATTTATTATTAACTAAAAACTTTTTAACATAAATAATAAACTAAACAAAAGCTGAACCAGAACTCGAATCCAAAACCCCAAATCTAAAAGCCGAAACACAAAAACTTGAACCACCAAACCCCAAACAAACTGTATAATTAAAAGACTATTTAACTAACAATAAATCTTAACACCAAACCCGAATCCACAAACTCCAAACCCCGAAACCCCAAATTATGTAACTAATAATAAACTATGTAACATAAATAATAAATTATTTAACTAACTATATAAATAATAAGGAACCATGTACCTTAAATAATAATTTATTTAACAAACTATATAGCATAATTAATAAAATAGAAAATTTCTTATGAATTAAAAAATATTTAACAAAAATAATAAACTAAACAAAAGGCGAACTGGAACCCCAAATCCTACATCCCAAACCTAGAAACGCGAAAACCCAAATATCCAAACCCCAAACAAACTATGTAATTAACAGACTATATAATGCATAAATAATAAATTACTTAACTAGCTATCTAACTAATAATTGACTACGTAGCTTAAATAATAATTTATTAATAACTAAATTTCTTTTAGCATAAATAATAAATTAAACTAAAGCCGAACAAGAACCCCAAATTCGACACCCCAAATCCGAAAATGCGAATCCCCAAATCCCAAACAAACAACATAATTAAAATATTATTTAATTAATAATAAATCCTAACTCATAAATCCCAAACCCTGAATCCACAAACTCCAAACCCCGAAATATTTAACAAAAATAATAAACTAAACTAAAGGCGAATCGAAACCCTGAATCCTAAACCTCAAACCTAGAAACGCGAAACACGAAAACCCAAATAAATAGTAATTTATTTACAACTAATTATGAACTATGAAGCATAAATAATAAATTATTTCACTATCTATCTAACTAATAAGGAACCATGTAGCTTAAATAATAATTTATTTAACAAACTATATAATTAATAATAAATATAAATCATAAATATTAATTTATAATGAATTAAAAAATATTTAACATAAATAATAAACTAAACTAAAGCCGAACCGGAACCCCTAATCCTAAACCTCAAACGTAGAACGCGAAACACGAAAACCCAAATTCCCAAACCCCGAAAGAACTATGTAATTAACAAACTATATAACTAATAATAAAGCCTAAATTCAAAATCCCATACCTTGAACCCCAAACTCAAAACCCCAAAACCCTAATCGCTAAGCCTTATGCAGTATAAATAATAATAAATATTATAAATTATGTAGCATAAATAATAATTTATTTAACAAACTATATAACTAATAATGAACTATGAAGTATAAATAATAAATTACTTAACTAACTATCGAACTAATAATTGACTACGTTGCTTAAATAATAATTTATTCATAACTAAAAACTTTTTAACATAAATAATAAACTAAACTAAAGCCGAACCAGAACCCCGAATCCGAAATTCCAAATCTAAAACTCGAAACACGAAAACTCGAATACCCAAACTCCAAACAAACTATATAATTAAAAGACTATTTAACAAATAATAAATCTTAACTCCTAAACCCCAAACCCCTAATCCACAAACTCCAAACTATGTAACTAATAATAAACTATGTAGCATAAATAATAACTTATTTAACAATTAATTAAAAACTATGAAGCATATATAATAAATTATTTTACTAACTATTTAACTAATAAGGAACCATGTAGCTTAAATAATAATTTATTTAACAAACTATGTAATTAATAATAAAAATGCATCATAAATAGTAATTTATTATGAATTAAAAACTATTTAACATAAATAATAAACTAAACTAAACCCGAACCAAAACCCCGAATCCTAAACCTCAAACCTAGAACCCAAAACACGAAAACCAAATTCCTAAACCCCGAACAAACTATGTAATTAATAGACTATGTAACTAATAGTAATAAAGCCTAAACTCTAAACCACAAACCCCGAATCCCCAAACTTAGAACCCCAATCCCTATAAATAATAATATAGTAAATAAATATATGATAAACTATGAAATATAAATAATAATTTATTTAACAGACTATATAACTAATAATGAACTATGAATCATAAATAATAAATTACTTAACTAACTATCTAACTGATAATTGACTACGTAACTTAAATAATAATTTATTTAACAAACTATATAATTAATACTAAACTATGTAGCATAAATAATAATTTATTATTAACTAAAAACTTTTTAACATAAATAATAAACTAAACTAAACTAAACCCCAAACCAGAATAATAATTTATTTTTATCGCCTTTAAATGGTTGTGTCATTCCAGTGTACTAAAAACATTAATTTTGAAAGTTGCAACTTCTAATTAAAATCTTACTTAGATTGGCCGAATCTTTTCTTCAGACAAAAAGCAGATACAGTGGTTTCATCACACTTACATACAAAGATAAAATAAATATTTATTCTTCCGTATAAGATTAAGGAAAACAGTTTTTTTTTTTTTTTCGAAAATTCAAACAGTTGTATATATCTATGTACAAGTGATTACAAAAGGAAAACAATTTGCAAATGTGGGCTTAATTCGGACTAGTTATACTGGATTGGGCCTCTATGTCAACTGGAACTGGGCTTTTTTGGTGATGAGTTTTCCAGGTCAAATATGCTTTTATAGGGTGGGCCATATATCAGATTCTACATTTTGGATCACACCAGCAATACAGCTTTGAAGTGGGGCACACTACAGATCCTGTGTCAAATTCATGGAATCAAAATCAACTGTGGAACATTAGAGCTAAGAGAAACAATTATGAAGAAAAAAAACATATATAATAATATATTATTAAATACTAATTATGTAACATAAATAATAATTTATTATGAATTAAAAAATTAATTAACATAAATAATAGGAAAAATTACATTGACCTTCCCTCTAAATAGACGAAACAACAAATACCTCCCTTATAGTTTCAAAAATAACACTAACCTCCCCTGTCAGTGGTGCAAGTACGAAAATTGATGATGTCATTATATATTTGAGCTGAAAATTTCAAAATGCACCTAAAATGTATGAAATGACTAAAATACCCTCACTTAACAT
Organism: Cornus controversa; assembly: GCA_026545225.1. Classification (NCBI taxonomy): domain Eukaryota; kingdom Viridiplantae; phylum Streptophyta; class Magnoliopsida; order Cornales; family Cornaceae; genus Cornus; species Cornus controversa. The sequence goes on along the minus strand of CM048845.1, from coordinate 24,672,002 downwards.
ATTATTTGTAGACAATTTTGCCCTCACTATTCATCATCTTCTTCCCCAAACAGCACTATATATACATACACACACATACAGATAGATATATATATATATATATATATATATATATATATATGTATTAAAAAAGAAAATTAAAATCTAATTTCCTCAGATTTTTTTATACCAGAATAGGGTTTTGAATACTTCTGGGTGTGCGCAAAGATGGCCAGAATGTAGACATCGAGTGGTTCTAATCCAAATACACCCACAAACCCCTCTTCTACAGCTACCGGTACTAGTATCAGCTCCAAATCAAGAAGCTATCGCTTTCAATTCCCTGGGCTTAGCTTCTTGCGTTCGCCGGTATCCACCATGTTGAAATATTCCAGCATTCTCCGACCAAGACCCAACAATCAAGAATCAGAAACGCTCATGTCCGTGGGGACAAAGCTCAGAAGAATAGTCCGAGATGGAGTCATGGAGGGCGAAGCTAACGTACGCCGGTGGAGTAGGAATCTAGGTGTACCCAACGTCACCTTCGTCGCAGAAGGGCATGACCTCAGCTTCACTGGACGGCCGGTATGAAAAATAGCAAGAATAGTAAATATGAGGCTAAAACAGGGTCGAGTGGTTGTATAGATTTCTTGGCCGAAACTCTGTGTCTATATATATATATATGTGTGTGTGTGTGTGTGTGTGTTATATAAGAGATGGAAATAATGAACAGTGGTTAATGTGATAAGGTTAATTTGGTAATTTAACATTACAAATTTTTTTTAAATAAAAAATATTAAATCATATATGGGCATATTTGTCATTTTACTATTTTGGGGGTCGACAACTCTGACAGGGGAGGTCAGTGTTATTTTTTAAACAACAGGGGGTATCTGTTATTTCACCTATTTAGAAGGGAAGTCAGTGTAATTTTCCCTAAATAATAAACTAAACTTAAGTCAAACCAGAACCCCAAATTCAAAATCTGAAACACAAAAATTCGAATCTCAAAACCCAAACAAACTATGTAATTAAAAGACTATATAACTAATAATAAATAATAATTTATTTAACAAACAATGTAACTAATAATAAATTATGTAAAATAATAATAACTTATTTAACAAACATTAAATTATTAATAATTAAGTAAGTAAGATTAATAATAATTTAATTAACAAACTATGTAACTAATAATAAACTATGTAACATAAATAATAAACCTTAAACCTAAAACCCCAAACACAAACTCAAATTTTCAAACCCCAAACAAACTATGTAATTAAAAGAACTATGAAACATAAATAATAAATTACTTAACTAACTATGTAACTAATAATGAACTATGTATATTTAACAAAATATAATTACTAATAAACTTTGTAGCACAAATAATAATTTATTTAACTAACTATTAAACCATATTAATACAATATATTACACAATAAATTATGCATATATGTTTGCCCATATTTTAATTTAATAGTTATTAAATTTAGAGAGAGCTAGATCCATATGACTTTTCATATTTAAATTGGAGACCTTTCAATAAGAAAATTTTCATTGTTTTCATAATTTCAAAAGAAATATTTAATTAATTTTGAAAATAATTTTTTTTTAAGTACTATAAATAGAAAGTATCTAAATAAATCAAGTCCAATTTAAATATTAAGTCAAAACTTATCAAACAAGTTACTCTCTCATAATTTAATAATTATCAACTTAAAACATGTTATTTCATGAATCATCATGCATCAACATAACATAATGGTTGTAGATCTATATATGCATGAAATATAAGAGATAAAAGATAAAATCATAGATGAAGTCCATCTAACCTATATCTCTAACCAACTAAAAAACTTAATCTCCACATATTTCTTTACGAGCAATTCCCCTCACGTGCTTGGACTTCAAGAAATCTCAAACTATTTCGACTAGAGGCTTGAGAAATCTCCTTGGAAATAAATTCTCTACAAACTATTACATGGCTTTGTTAGAGATACATAATTTGCAATAAACATAAATTGGCTTAGGACAATAATTATTTTGCCCTTTACAATTGCCATAAAATTACAACGAAAAACATAAACCCTAGAGCTTCATCCATGTATAAACACCACAAACCATATAAAACCATTCATCCACAATCATAAACACAATCATAAATAAATCATAAAAATGCTATCATGATTAAAATTATAATCCATGACCCCAAGGGGTTGAATCAAGTGGATAAAGAACTTGGCCCTAGTACCTAGCAATCATTAGGTCCATGGATCAAGTCCTCTTGAGTACAAACAATTCCTTGGGGCTGTGTGTACCAACTAAGAAAAAAAATTATGATCCATGAATATAATTTTAACGTAATCAATTGATTCAAAACAACATAATTTATATTTCGAATTCAATTCATATGAGAAAACAAAAAGAATAATGATTATGATAATAAATCTAATTAAACATGTATAATTAGTTAATATATAAAATAAATTTTCATAAATAATATAACACATTATATTAAAAAAAATTATAAACAAAACAACGCATTAGAAAATAATTGTTAGTGTGCAATGAGAGAAAGAGAATAAAATACCATGACATCATACCTGGATAACAATGAGCAAGTTAAAGATGGTTGCATTGTAGATTTTCATCGCATCACACTTCTTTTCCTCTTTTTTTTTTCATAAACTCTTTCTCTCTCTCTCTTCCACATTTTTCTTAATTGATGTTTTAACCCTTTTTTCAATTTTTTTCATCTCATCTCCATTGTTTTATTTCTTCTCAATCTTTTTTTTTCTCTTATGTTTTTTCCAACTGAACTCAAAACTCCCATTTTTCTCACCCACGTGTACGTAAACATCTTCACCCTCACTTTTTCTATTTCCTTTTTAATCTTTTCTCACCCTGAAAAAAATAAAACTTTATAATAAGAACATATTTAAGCACATAACATGATTAAAGAACTCATTACTTCACTTCATTAAACCAAAAAGAAGAGAAATCTAACTAAAAGCCCTACATGACAAATAGCAACAAGACAATACCAACTTCAATGAGATGTATGCCACTATGACAAAGAAGCGACTTGTTTTAGAATCTTTCTTCCGGAACAAAGCCACCCTAAAATATCAACTTGGCACGGAAGGCCAAGTATTTTGGATTGGAATGAGACAAAGCAAATGAATGGAGGCATTATGGGCCGACTATAAGAAACAAAGCTAATCCTGCATTGTCCAAACTGAGAACTTCGTATAATTCATTCAAGAAACTCTTAAAATCAATACTTGTCCAGAAAAACCACATGGATCATAGATACAAGTTCCATAGTGTTTATAAATTGAGAAAAATAAATTGAATTTCATTTTAGAACTAAGTTAGATATGTCAACAATTCATTATAATCTCCCTCATCATCATATCACTATCATTTCATCCAATTTTCCATCATAACATATTTAATAGTGAAAACATAATTAATAATTAGTTAAATATATGAATTAGGTTAACAATCGGGCAAATTGAAGTTGAATTCTTCACTAGTATCAAATAAATTAGTTTCATATCATTTACCTTCCAAAATGAAAGTTCTATATCATATAAAAGTACCTAACCAAGCCAAGCTCTGCTTTATGAGAAATGGAAGCGATAATCTAAGAGAAGTACAAAGCAAATACATTTAAAAGAGGAATAAACAACAAAGCAATTAGACAAAAATATGAGTTTAGAGCATAAAAATTGCAATTGGAATGAACTAAAAAAAGAAATGAGAAACCATATAGCTAAATCAGAGGATTGCATGTCAAATAAAAAAGAGATTTTTGTGCTTTAACTATATCAGAAAGCTATAAATATTTTGTGACAATTGTGGTGACAATTGTATTATAAAATCTTAACAAAAGATAGATCTACCAAAAACTTTTAAGATAACATAGATAAAATGTTTAATTTTCTTATCACTTCTCATATTTTTCATATATTTTTCCATTTCCTTTCTTTGTGTTTTTTCTCTTTTGCACAGTTGGTTTTCATCTCATATCTTTTATTTTATTTTTGTACCTTTCTTCAATTTCTTTTTCTCTCCTAACTTTTTGTCCTTTCTTTTTCAGCTCTTCAAAGTAAAATGAAACATTCACAAATTAAAAAAAGATAAATATTCAATCCAGTAGTAAGAATAACTGAACTGGATGCAAAAAAATGCACCTCAATGTGGCTAATCATAAAAGAAAAAAAATAGTCTCATATGATTTACCTTCCAAAATAAAAGTTCTAAACCAAGCCAAGCTCTGCCTTGTGAGAAATGGGAGCGACAATCTAAGAAAAATACAAAGCAAATACATCCAAAATAGAAATAAAAGGTAAAACCAATTAGACAACAATTTGAAATAAGTGCATCAAAAATGCAATTGGAATGAAAGTATTAAAAGAAATAAGAAACTAGAGGAGCTTTAACCCATGCTCAAACGGACAAAAAAGTTGTTCACTGTCACATTTTCTCTGCCATTTCCAAACAAACAAACCATACAAATATCAGAAAAAAATAATAATTAGGATTTTTTTAACATCTTTTAAGTCAATATGTGTGAGCGAAAGGGAGAGAGGAAAACACACATTTGAGTCGGTATGTTCATGCGTGCGTGTCCCTCTTTGTGTGTGTTTGATATATATATATATATGAACAAACAAACAAAAAACAGTGGATTAATTTTCACCACGGCATAATAAAAACCAGCTTCCAGGGCCTTGTTCTAACTTGCCCCTTCCTTTTTTAATCTCATCTCACTTTCCTTTTTATCTTCTTCATCTCATTTCCCTCATTTTTTCTTTTCTTTCATAGCTTTTTTTCATTTTCCTTTCTTTGTGCTTTTCCTTTTTTGCGCAGTTGGAGTTTCTATCTCATGTACAGTCATTTTTTTCCCCTCCGCTCCCTTCATTTTTCTTTCTTCACAAAACTATTTACACGACGACTATAAATTTTTTTTTTCTCACACCTCATCCCAATTCTTAATTTTTCACATCTTACAATTCTCTCATAACCTTTTGTCCATTCTTTTTCAGCTCTTCGGAGGAAAAAGATAAATATTCAATAAAATAATAGTAGGAGGAACAAATATGCACCTCAATGTGGCTAATCATAAAAGAAAAAAAAAAGTCTCATAAATCATATAGCTGAAAGGGAGGAGCTTCAATTCACGCACATACAGACAAATCGGTAATTCACTGATCTTCTCTGCCATTTCCAAACAAATCACAGAAATATAAAAAAGAATAATAATAATAATTAGAAGAAAGAACAAGTACCAAAAATCAGTAAGCAAAAAAAGATGGGGCACTTTTAAAAAGAAAAGCTGCATGAGTTTATACAATTTACTCCCAGCAAAACCAATTAGACACCTATTTGAGAAAAGTGCATTACCAATTAGACACTATTTGAGCAAAGTGCAGAAAAAATAAAATTGGAAAGGAAGTAGTAAAAAGTGAAAAATCATACATTTGAAACAGGGGAACTGTAACCCTCCCACAAATGGGACAGGATTATGCATCACAAATGAAAAGAAGATTTGTGTGAATCTAACTAGAGTAGTTAAGGGCAAAGTAGTACTCACTCCAAGTTTTTTCCAGGTAAATTTTTACAAGAATGCTTTATTAAAATCACAAAAGATCAATCTCACATAAATGTACTAAATCTTTAAAGCATACAGAAGAAGGAATTACAAATAATATAACAGTGCTCAACAATTATCCAAACATACACGCACCTTTGAGTGAGTCTGGGTAAGTACGCAAGAAAGGGAGAGAGACAGAAAACCCTTACAGAGATTTCTTTGAGCCAGTGTGTTTTTGTGTGAGAATCAGAAAAATAAGAAACAAAGAGACATTATACCTGAAGGATAACAACGAGCAAGCCAAGACCGCCGTGGTGGATTTTCACTACGGCACAAGGCATAATAGTACATTCTGGGCCTCACTTTTCTTCATAACTTTTTATTTTTTATTTTTTTATCACAACTAAATCCCTTTCTCCTCCATCTTTCTCTTTTTCACATTATGTATTTTATCTCATTGTGATGTATTTCACCTCTTATTTTTGTTGTTCTTTTCTCTCGTTTTTTGCCCCCCAAATCTCCAATCTTCTTTTAAATTCTTCTCTACTCATTTTTTTTGTTCTCAAACAGAGTGTTCATCTCATCCGACATCTTTTTTCTGCATCTCATCTTACTTTTTTTTTTTTTTTTGGACATGTTATCATCTTCGCCCCACTTTTTCTGCTTTCTTTATCATTTCTTCTCATTCTCCCTTTAAAAGGTGACCTGAAACACACAAGAACTACTTTAAACAAACATATAAGCACATATAACTGCTATGAACATCCCTTCAATAACCAGAAAGAAAAAAAAAGGAATGAAGGAAATCTAACCTAAGTCCCTAACATGACAAATTGTCAGAACCAATTAAAAAATAGAAATATCAATTTTAGTGAAAAACTTTGGCAGACATAAAACAAGAAATAATACCACTTGGATCATATATAACAGATCCATACTATTCACCTTCCAAAAAGTATGAGTGCACAAACAATGCAAATGGAATAAAAGCGGTAAAAGAAAAGAGCCCGAACAAAAAAACTTTAATCCACTCAAAGAAGGAACGGGGTTGAATAAACATAAAAAGAGAATAGCATTGCAAATCGAAAGATTTAAGCGCCTCTACTACTTAGGAAAGGGCAATGCAGTTCTCCTTCCTGTAAATCTTTTGTAACAAAGCTTTGTACTACAAAGAGGAAAGAGAGAGAAAGGAATGATTTCTGGCAGTTGAATTTGGAGCACAATAGGAGAAAAGAACAATCAAATCCAGCACTAAACCTAATTCTTGTACCCAAAATATGCATTTTACAAAGACTGAGGAAAAAAGGTTGCAGTAATAACATATACTATTCGCTGGATCGTGATGTAGTGAGAAGGATGTGTCACTAGACTAATAACTTTCTCACTTAAACAGAAATTGGCCGACACAAAAAGAATAGCTTATAATTGACAGGTCTTCAATTCATTTCTTTCACCAAAATGGACTAGGATCCAAAAGTTTCCAACAACTAATCTGACAAACTGTGACCTCAATTTCTCCAGAAATGGCCAAGCTGCTTCTGCCCTTGCATTTGACTGCATCATAGACCAAATTAAAATGTCAGCCCAACAACATTGTCATAACACTTGCAAGTGTAGTTTGGACCAGATAGGACACTTCCATTTATGGGTATAAATGGACAATTTCCATTTACCCTCATCTAACAAATCACAATGATCCATTCATGTGAGGAACGTCTATGTGGGTATTTAAGTGCTGAAAACAAGCTGGGACCCTCCATAAATTAATGGAAGAGATCAATTTTCCTTCCTAAATGAGAGGAGACAAATGCCTATCTAAATCAACATATATTACTAGAACTCCTTTTCAATCTCTTTTTATTTTCCAGCAGCATATGTCTCAGAAAATTGGACAGGATGTATACATACAATGCAAAATGTAGCAATCAGAAAGATCTCCAAAGTAATGAAATGATGTAATAATTGAGATACTAAGATTAGAAGACATAAATTTCATGAAAAAGGGTTAAACATCTTCTAGTGAAGTATTATACGAACTAAAAACATGGAATTAGTCAGACTAGTTTTTCAAAGCACTGCCACACAAATCATTCTAAATGACGTAATCATCACAAGAAAATAAAAATGATTTTGCATGATATCAAAAAAGATTTAAAGATACTACTACAAATAATCCCATAAAGCACTATAGTGCCCTTGATAAGAGGCTAGTACAGGACTCATATCAGCTAGTCTACGTCGGGCAACATCTGCAATTAACCAAGCAGCTGATTAGTCCTGACATAAGCCTAAGTCAACATATATGATCATCAAGAACAAGAGAAACAAGAGAAGAGTGCCTTGTATAAATATACTCTGATAATGAGAGGATGCTCACGCTTCAATGGCTTAATTGGTACAGATTTTTCCGGCTGGAGGCTTCTTTCAAGTGCATGACCACTCACATAAAGAATTCTTGAAAGATCTCTGTAGATTCTGATAGCAAGAACATCATATTAATAGCATTTCTACATTTTTCATGAAGTTTGAATCATTCATCTTAAGAATTTTCACGAGGTAGAATTAATAGAGTTGCAGGTATGTTCTTTTAACATGGCATATATTAAAATCATTAACTTGCTCCGCAAAGGGTTAAACATCAGTAAAAAATTTAAGAGCCTACAGAACCTGTACTTCGAAATTTTAGATACTCGTCAAACTACTAAGAAGTCAAGAACATGTTTCGAAGACTGAAATTTGGACCTGTGAACGCCCTTGACTAGGAACAAGCATCCTTCTACCTTAATCGTTAGTTATCATAAACAAAGTAAGTGAAGGACCGTCGTAGGGCCTTTCTTCAGTATGGCCAACACACAGCCAGGGGAGATAAAGGGAGCCTTAAGAATAGAATTCTAATAACTGGGATATAATTACTAGAAGTGGTAGTTATCAAAAAAAAAATTAATTACTAGAAGTGGTGCACAAAGAGTGTCATAGAAAATTTGATGAAGTGATTAGCACATGGCAAATTTGATTACTTCGAATTTACCAATAACAAAGATTGGTTGTGTAAGTGCACCAAAAAGTAGGTGATATTACACTTTCTACACGGTAATTAACAAGATAATTTTTATGACACTTGTCACTTAATTCATGACTTAATGTATACAATGTGTTTGTATAGCATGAAAATGAACAAAACTTAGGTAAACAAGATAAGCATGGCAAACTAACAAACATGACAGGTTGAAAGTGCCCCAGTACAGAGAACACTGTTACCCAATTCATTTTAGCAGACAACAAAAACATTTCCTAAGTGCACATTTACAATGTGTTAATAATTAAAAACTCAAAGGATAAAAATGCAGATTACTCAAACAATCTTTTAACACCTTGGTCACCATGGTTTCAAGAATACAAACGTTTCAAACTATTGTGGAAACAGAAAACCCCATCCAATAAGTGGCTAGGAACCCACTAATTGGGTTTGATGTGAGACGAGTCACGTCGATCAGTACAATCAAGTTATCAGTCACTGCCGCTAAAAAAACTCTGAAAGAAGTTTTTGTTGTGGTAGATGTGGACTCTCCTTACAATGTTATATTGGGAAGAGGATGGATCCACAGGATACATAGAGTTCCGTCAACACTCCATCAAGTAATGAGGTGCATTGCCCCGAATGGGAGAGACGATTGATATCCTAGTGACCAGATAGCAACGAAGGAGTGCTATGCTATAGCCCTGAAGAACAAGAAAAAAGCAGCGAGGAACTTAAGGGAGAGGAATCCATCCAATAGCAACCACAACAACGCTTCCCGAAGGCTGAAAGGGAGGATATAGAGGATCAAAACTTCATCGCCAAACCTTTAGAGCCAGTTTAGATCGATCCAAGTAATGACAGCCGAACGACTGAGAGTGGTGGGTCATTAGACTAAAAAGCAAAAGTTGACACAATTACTCCAGAAGAACTTAGATGTTTTCACTTGGAGCCACTTGGATATGCCAGGCATCAACCCTCATACAGCCTGCCACAGTCTCAACGTTGACCTAGACTATCCCCCGGTGAAGCAAAAGCAGAGAAGGTTCGAAAGAACAGAATAATTGCTGAAGAAGTGTAGAGACTTATGGAAGCAGGGTTCATCCGAGACGTGCTCTACCCAGATTCAATGTGGTGATAGTTCAAAAGAATGAAAAATTGTCACGCCCCGATTCCCGAGACCCGGAAACCGAGGTGTGAACTCCGTGAGATCACCCTCACGCTATAACCACCACCTGATCATACAATCTCAATTTCCTATTATTTTTACGAAAATTGGGCATGACCCATTCTAAATAATCAGGTCCTGGCGTGTTATACCTGCTTTCAATTCAAATGGACACTTCTGGGCTCGTGTCCCCCCAGCATTTATATCTAACAATAAAAATGGACACTTCTGGGCACGTGTCCCCCCCAGCATTTCTACAACATACATAATCATTCTAATCTACAAAGCAACATTAAAGTCACAATGTCCATATACAATATCTTAGAATAGAAATCTCTTTATACATGTTTAAGCGCATCATGTCCACATCTCGGACGCGCATAACATAAATGATTAAAAATAAGAAATCCTTCTAATTCTAAGTCCAACTGACGATTGCACGCCACCAACCATCTCCTTGTCATGTCCTGAAAGTGTTAGTGTAGGGGGATGAGCAATTTTCAACGGGCTCAAGGTAATACGTTGTGCAATCCGTCCAAATTCACATCTCATATCAACGCATAAACACAATCAACGTGTACCGCTTAACTACGTGTCATGCTTCCTAGCATTCTAGTCCAAAGATCGAAACTTTCACTTCACATGGCATAGACATCAAGATTCTTAACTACCACAAAATTTTCAATCTAAACATGCAATAATGCACAGTCTCATCATATCTATAACATACGACCAAAAATGGGATTTAAACACAAGTTTAACGGAATCATCATAAAACTCACATTTCTACTCATTTCTTTCAAATCATGGCATATGCATCAAATGTAACTGGACAACCATATAATTTCACAACATACTTCATTTCACAATCCATCATATCTATAACATATGATACATACGAACTTATCAACAAATTCACTTACTTCACATAAGTCACATCACGTCACATGATTCAACACAAAAATCACACTATACTCGGAATTGAACTCACACTCACACCACACACCCAAGATATGTACCGAAGTCCCACATCTTAAAAACCCTTTGGCTATTTCGGGCTACTAACCCGTCCGGTCACCACCCACTTGCGCAAGGTAAAGGACTTTCAACCCCAAAGAGGATGTTTTCCCCTTCTATTTTCTGAGTCATTCCCGAGTATTCATCACAAGCACAAAATACTTCACATTTCTACATATACATTCTCACATTGGATGCATTGCACTCAATACATGCCCTATATCCATTCTAGCATGTTATTCAACAATTCACAATGCCAAAAGAACAAGCTCATTTCCCAAAACTCGGTTTTCATCATTTTCTCCAAAATTCTATACACGCCATACATATACCATTTTGCATAAATAATCAATTCATGCATTTTAACACATAGATCAATCTTTTCAACACAAAAGAAACTCATTCATCTTCTTGAAAAACACAATTTTCAACCAAAAGGCCCATTTATGCGCTACATGTCACATAAAGTACAAACAACAATTCATGCAATTTGAATCAAAGATTATGTTCCAAACTTCATTTAATCATAAATAACATAAGAACATATACTTTATGTCATTAACATGAAATTAAACTTGGAATGAAAAACACAACGCACACCCCCTACCTCAATTTGGAGTGAGAACTCCAAAAATCTCCAATTTCACAAAAGTTGAAATGATCACCGTCCATTGCTATGCCGGAATGGCGTTACACGTCCTTGCGTGTCTTAAGTCCAAGGGAAGTCGAATTTAAATTCAAATCTCAAGCCCAACCCATCTTCAAGTCAATTAATCCAGCCCAATCAATTGATCCAAATCAATCTCCAATTGGGTCAAGAAAAGTAACCCAATTTGTCTTTCCGGCCCACTGTTCAAGTCCAAGCCAAACACTACCCATAATGATTCCAAAACAATTGTCTAGCTCAACCATAAAACAAACTCAATCAATTCTGAGGTCTAATCCCCAAGCCCAGTTCCAATGCCAAGTTCAGCCCGTCATTAATTCAAATCCAATCCAATTTATTAGACTAAACCCATTTTCACCACCATCCACTGCCGGACCAAACCAACACAAGCTACCAGCCCACACGGCCAGCTCACAATAGCCACCATTTTTAAGCCAACCCAACACTAAGCTCGGCCCATCTTCTTTTCAAATATTGAGTCATCATCATCTGTACATACATGTGTGTTTATATATATATATCACTACCCAAAACTCAGCCGTGAGAACCCAAGCCTTCACCAACCAACTGCCCAACCTTCACCTTCACTAAGCTCCACCATTGGTGCTGCCATTACCATGAACACCAATCTCCACGGCAGCCGTAACCAACTGTGAAAATCCAGCCACAAACCAGCCAAAATCAATCTGCAATGGCCATTCACTTTAGCACAACTATCATCATAGATACCATACCCAACCACCACTTCAACTAAACCAGCCAAGCACCACCAACCATGGCTGGAACAGCCTTCACCCAAGGCCACCAAATCAAATGCCATCAGCCGAAGACCCAATAAAGAGGCCACAGCCGAACACCCAACCGTGAGCTCAACCCAGCCACCAGCCGAGTCTCCTTCAAGCCCGAGACCACCATGTTCCACCACACCTCAGCCCGCCGAAGCTGCCACCGGCCAGCACCTTCAGCCGAGCCAACCCCACCGGAAGAGGACCCAAAACAGTCCATACGACCAACCGGGCCTCCATGATCGGACCACCTTCAGCCGTTAGCAAGTCCACCAAGAACCAGCCACCGTACACACCTCAAGTTTCATCGTCACCCTCATTTCACCCGCCGAAACCCACCTTGCACTGTCGTCAAAACACCCAGCTCCCATGGCTGCCGAACCTCCATTGGAGCTCCACCTTCCTCCTCTCGGTTTCTCTCTAGAAACCTTCTCTCTCTCTCTAAACTTTCGTCTATTTCTCTCTCTCAAGCTCTCGGTTTCTCTTCTTCTTCTTCTTCTTCTCCTCGGCTTCTCTCTCTTCTTCTCTTTTTTTTTTTTTTTTTTTTGCTTTTCTCTTTCTTTTTCCTCTCAGCCGAACCACTCTTCTCTTCTCAGCCGACAACCCACCTGCCTTCTCTCCTTTCAATCTTATCTTCTTTCTTTTCTCCTACTTTATCTCCTCTCTTTTGGTCCACATATTTCCCCCAAGTCACTCTTGTCCACATACATATATGCATATTATATATATATACACCTAACCCACATGCTATTATTATATATATATATATATGTATATAACACATATACATAATACTACATATTTTCAATACACATACATATACATAATGTGATACATATGCATATTATTCCTCATACATATATATATACATATATGTATATAATTACACTTGCCCATCCACATATATTTATAATTAAATATAAATATATTGATCTAATATATATATATATACATCTCCATATATATATATATATATATATATACACACATATAAATCCTCCACACATACCATAATTCCACATATGAAACTCGCTCTCCATCTTTATATATATATATATATATCAACACTTTTCCAAAATTAATTAATTCGAAAAAAAAAAAGAAAAAAAAAGAAACCCGGTCCAAAATTAGTTCGGAACCGGCCAAAAATAAACCGGTCCTTACAAAAATGGCGAGTCTATATAGACTTTACCAACCTAAACAAAGCCTGCCTTAAAGGACAACTATCCACTCTTGAAGATAGACTAGATGGTCGACGCCACAACAGGTTATGAAAGACTAACCTTCCTTGATGCATATTTGGGCTATAATCAAATCCCCATGAATCCAAATGATGAGGACTTCATGCATCACAGAGACAGGGATTTATTGTTACAGAGTCATGTCGTTCGAATTAAAGAATGTGGTAGCAACATATCAGCGTTTGGTCAATAAAGTTTTCAAGAAACAAATTGGCCGAACAATGGAAGCGTACATTGATGATTTGGCAATTAAAAGTCTGAAGAAAAAGGATCATTGGCGAGATTTGCAGGAGATTTTTGATACCAATAGGCAACACAAGATGAGGTTGAATCCATCAAAATGCTCTTTTGAAGTATTATCAGGTCAATTCTTGGGCTACATTGTTAGCAGAACAAGGATCAAGGCTAGCTCGGATCAAGCAAGAGCATTAGACCGGAACAAAGAGCCGAAGACACACAGAGAAGTCCAAGTTCTGACTGGACAGATTGCTGCCCTCAACAGGTTCATTTCCAGGCTTTCTGACAAATGCAAACCATTCTTCGAAGTAATCAGAATGAAAGGAGGTAAAATCTGGGTAGATGATCAACAAAAAGCCCTGAACAATTTAAAGCAGTATATTCAAGAGCCGACAATTATGTCGGTGCACATGAGAAACCCTCTTCCTTTATTTAGCAGTTTCCCATTCAGCCACAAGTATAGTTATGGTCAGAGAAGAAGGGGGAGCAAGCAATTTCCATTGTTCTACTCCAGCCAAACGATGACTGAGGTAGAGAAGAGGTATTCCAAGGCTGAAAAAGTTGTCCTTGCTTTGGTCCAAGCCAAAAAGAAGCTAAGGCACTACTTTGAAGCACACCATATAGTAGCACCTACAACTTTCCTGGTAAGAACCATCTTTGGAAAGCCAGGCATGTCAGGCAGGTTATCTAAGTAAGCAATCGAGCTTAGCTCTTTCGACATCAAATACATGCACAAGCAGTAGCAAACGTCCTGCTGGAGTGTGATCCCGAAGACGAAGAAGTTCATACCCATCCCCAGTGGCACTTGTACGTTGATGGCTCGGGTAACCACGCAAGGGCAAGTATCGAGATAGACCTCAGGACTCCAGAGGGAAGGACATTCCAACAATCTCTTCGGTTGGAATTCCCAACATCTAACAACGAAGCTAAGTATGAAACCCTCATCATAAGACTCAGACTAGCCAAAGAATTACAAGTGAAAAATTTACAAGATTTTAGTGACTCACAATTGATACTGAAGCAGGTCAATAGGGAATACTCTTCGAGAGATGAACAAATGAATGTTTATCTAAAAATAGCGATATCAGAAGCAGAGGACTTCTCCCATTTCCAAATTTGCCGGATCCCAAGGGAGAAAGAGGAAGTTGACCGGCTGGCTTGTTCGGCTTCAAATGCTGATAGTTCTTTGACAAGGGTAATTCCTTTGGAAGTTCTAGAGGAACCCAGCATTTCGAGGCCAACACAAGTACTTTCATGTTAAGCCCCGATCTCCAACACCCGGAAGGGCATGGAAATAGGGGTGATAAAGTCAAACATCTACATCTCTCACGTACAATCCCACTCTGATATCACGCTTCATGCCTCAAAATCCAAATCACCGGAGACACCATCTCTGAGCCCCGAGGGTGAATCCGTCCATTAAATCCCAATGAACCGTCTCTACTTTCAAACACCGCAGAAGCTTAATCATATACATACGGTTATATATATACAACTCTACATCGACCCATCTTAATGGGCCCCTCACAAGACAACACATACATTTCCAAATAGCATTTCAAATCTCAACCCAGCTGTGGATTACGATCCATCCATCGTAATATCCATTACGATGCATCGCAAATGTATCGCAACATCCTACGAAGCACGCGAGTTTCAATTCATTTTTACGATCCATCGCAATAGGGATTTCGATGCATCGCCGAATTACAATCCATCATAATGGTGATTACGGTGCATCGTAATCTCTTGACTGCAAATTCTGCAAAATTCTCAATTACTCAACAACCTATATAATTCGTGTCCAATTTCATTCACTATACTCATGTCAACCCAAACTACTTTGAAACGTAAATACTACTCAATAAAACTATGCATATCATTCATTTGATCCAAAATATGCATTCATTCATACATCCCTCAGAAATTGTAAAGTACACACATGGGTAATACATATGAGGATCCAAAATACAAGTTGTTTGTTTGTAGTCATAACATCCAGAAGTATCGACATGCCACAAGCCAACATGGACATCAATATATACAATATCCAAAAATAATTCAAAAATGCTACTAAGAGCTCCACTTGGCTACTCAAGTCTCATCCGTCGCCGATGCCTTATCTGTAAAAATATTTGGGGGAGAGGGGTGAGCTAAACAATTAGCTCAGTAGGAATGTCCCAACCCATCTAGGCATCGACCCAACACCGACCTATATGACATGCAACAACTCAATGCAATCCATACACATGCATTTAAATTATTCCTCATGCTTAACAGTTAAACACATAAACATCTTTAGGTATACATCTTTTTCGGTCATAATCCAATATTTATACATGATTGGTCAACTCTGACGGTTATATAGTGTTGGACAACTCCAACAACACTTGTATGATTGGGCAACTTCGAAGATCATACATTCTTGACAATATATTGGTCTTGCCATTTTGATTGGACAACTCCGATTTCTATACCTAAGCTTCGGTATGATTGGACGACTCCGACGGTCATACCTTAGTGAAATATTTTACCACTTCCATAACATAGTTGGGCAACTCCGAACCCCACGTATGACTAACTTGGGCAAAACTCCAATCTATATAGGCACATAGGCAATATACCACATTAAGCATATTTCTCATGCTCTTCTACAATTACTCATGCTTCATATCAATTCTAGCATAGACATGTCTTCACGTACCACATATAATCACCTATATTTCCACATTATACATATATCTCATACATGCATATAAATCCACATAATTCAATCATGTGCTCAAAATCCATACACATTACATGTATAAGCTCACAATCATCATATATTACAAATATGAACATCAATAGCATGCAATTAACCACAATGAAGGAGAGAAAAATTATAAACAACCATACCACCCTCCCAAGCATACTAAACTCATCTCAAACCTTCTCAAACTCACTAACAACCTAGAAATCGATAACTAAGGGAGAAGAAACACCCCTACCTCAAGATTGAAGCTTTTTCTAGCAAAACTCTAGAATTCCTTCAAGTTTCACCATGCCAAAATCTAACTTTATTCGGATCAAACCAAAGCCCTTAACTCATAGAATAAGTTATCCTTCTTCGGGAACCTCCAAATTCAAGCCCAAAGCCTCCGAAATGAAGAGAGAGGGAGAGGAGATGAAGAGGGAGAGAGAGAAGTGTTTGGCCAACTGTCTCTAGCTTCACAAATGGCTAGGATTCCAGCCATATAAATATTTATATCACTTTTAGGAGTAAAAAGACCAAAATGCCCCTAAGCCGGTTAACGTACCCTCCTGACCTCCATTTTTGATTTCGAAAGCAGCTATGGCTCCGAAATCACTTCCTTAACTCTTTTAACATTTCATTTGGTCTAAAACCAAAAATAAGTTTTTTTCAAAAAATTTTCAGTTTCCCTACCAACCCGAAAATCTCAAAATCAACTAATTCGCTCAAAAATTTCCCCGGACCTCTAAATAAGTCCCGAAATATGCATTTCATGTTTAAAATACATGTAACATCATTTTTCATCATTTATATGACAATAAATGAAAAAAAAAAATCAGTCAAAATTGAACCCGGTCACTACATTTCATCCCAGGAGAACCGAGCTGAATGGATTCCATTAGACAATATCTTATCGAATGGGTTTTGCCTGAAAAGAAGGATGAAGCAAGAAAGCTAAGGTTGACCACACCAAAGTACGCAATCATTAACATGTAAAGCCTCGGATTTTTTTTATTTATTTAAATACGTGGTTAATTAATTGTTAAGCATGATTATATGACAATTGCATGCTTATGTGTGTGGGTTTCGGAACTACTTTAAAAGTTCTAAAAAAGGCTTTAAAGTACCTTAGGACTATAGTGGGATGGAATCAAGGTTCGGGTAATTTTTCGGAATTTTTTTCAAAAAGTTACTATTCATGGTTCGGGTTTTCAGAAAAATAACTACGGATCACTTAAGTGACGTAGGGGTATGAATGAACTTGGAGGGGCTTTAGTGAAGTTTGTTGAAATGAGGGAGTGTCATTTTGCGATTAAATGGAAGTAAAAAAGGGTAGAGGAGCAAAACTAAAGAGATAAGGGGCTAATGTGCAATTTTGGACAACTTTTTCTATAAATATCCCAAAATGTTGACTTGGTCATAACTCAAAATCAGAATTCTCTCTCTAGAGATCAGCTCTACAACTCTTTCCTCCCCTCTCTTTCATCTTTTTGGTTGATCTTAATTTTGGAGGCTTAGAAGTATGATTCAGGCCTCAGGACATTACACGATAGTCGTTCCCCTCGGGATTGCCTACGTTCTACACCGATTGGAAATTCTTTTAGGCAGATTTTCAAGTGTTTTTGGGTTAGGGCAGATTCTAGGGCTTGGAGCTCTCTTGGTTTTTGAACTTGAATTCGCGGTAGGGCTGTTCTCTCTTTCTTATCATCGATTCCTTAGAGTTTCGGGTGGATTTTAGTGGGTTAACATGCTAGAAAAGACTTGGAGAATTTTGTTTTGATTTTTTTTTTTTTTGGAATAAGCATGTGTTAAAAGTGGTTTTTATATGTTCTAATTGAAGTCCTTGAATAATTTATGCATTGTATGTGTATATGGTTGATCTTGGTAATTAAAGTGTGTTAAAAGTATGTGATTCTTGCACTAGAATTATATTTTGAGCATGTATGTCTTATGTGCTACTTTGAAAATGCATGATATCCATTTAGAATCATGTATGAGTTATTGGGATAGCAGGTGTACATGTTGCACGCTATGTATTGATTAAAAGCATATAAAGGACAATATTGTCATTTTTACATTTGTATGATTTCTTGTGAAAGAAAGGTTGTTGCATTGTATATGCATGCTTTAATATAAGTAGCTTATGATGTACTTATATTGAATGTGATTTAAATGGCTTATGATGCACTTATTTGAAACTATGTGTTGTTTGATGATTTTGGAGAAAGGTCGGAATAAAGTAGGATAAGCTTAATGCTCAGGGGTGTAAGACCTCAACCTTGGCCAAGTGGTTTCTTCTAGACCATCGGGTTAGCAACCCGAAAGATAGGAAGATAGATATTTAACCCAAGGGTACTTATCTGGTTACTACGAATACTCCCTACTAATGGATTGATTTTGAGCTTATTTGACTTTATGTTTCAAGCTTTGTTATGAATTGAGATATTCATGGTTATTGTTTAACTTGTATAGTTGCGAAATGCTTTGTGTTTACTTATGATAAATTAAGCATGTTGGATATGATATATATATATTGGAGCATGATTTGTGCACTATATTGTCGATGTTATGAGCATTAAAAATATGTTATGTAATGTATAGGAATGCTATGACTGCATTTCATGTAGGTTGCATTGAGTCGGTGCATAGGGGGTTTGGATGTCTCTACTGAGCTAGTCGGTTGCTCACCCCGTCCCTACAAACTTTTTTACAGATAAAGCGCCAGTTGTGGATAACGCTTGATTACAGTGGTAAAGGCCTCGGGCCTTCTTTTGGGCTTTGGATGTTTTTATGGTATATATATATATGCCATATGTGGGTATTTTGAGAAGAACTATATATTTTGTATGTGGAACGGATGTATTAGCATTCCATACATAGGTACTTCTATATTGTTAAGTAGTGGTTCCATTAGTCTTCTTTATGTTGGACGATTATGTATATTTGGATATGGTTGGACAAGTTACATTTTGATGTATGTATGTAACTCGGTTATATTTTAGTTTTAATGATGTAAATGTGTTTTAAAAGTCGCTTCCATGGTATTGATACTCTATTTGGATGAGAATGGTCTCGAGAAGGGTATTCTGGTAATTTCATCCCATATTCACACCTAATTTCCTATATCTGTTTCGATGTCGAAAGTCAGGGGTCAAGCTTAGTATCAAAGCTTGTTTGTAGTTGTAAGGTGTTGAGGTTTTATTTAATCACCTCCATTTTTCATGCCCTTCCAGGTGTTAGAATTTGGGGCGTGACACAACAAATTGTACAAGAGATCTTACGCAGGGCCATACTTAAGATGCTTCACTCCAAACGAGTCCAAAGATGTGTTGGAGAAGATCCACGGGGTGTGTGAAAACCATTCAGGAGGAAGATCACTGACCCACAAAGCCATTGTCTAAGGATACTTTTTGCTCTCTGTGTCAAAAGACGAAGAAAATTTTGTCAGAAGATGTGACAAGTGCCAACGACATGCTAACATCCTTCACCAACCTTCAAAAGACCTTAATGTCATGACCAGTCCATTGCTCTTCACTCAATAGGGAATGGATTCGGTCGAACCTCTCCCAAGGGCAGCTGGAAACAAGAGATTTGTGCTATTGGCAATACACTACTTCACCAAATAGGCGGAGGCTGAAGCTTATGCTTCAATCACTCATGTCCATATAAAAAAGTTCATCTAGAATAACATAATTTGTAGATTTGGCATCCCAGATTCAATTATCATGGATAACGGAAGGAACTTAGTGAGCAGCGCTGTCCAAAAGTTCTTTAAGCAACACAAGATTAACCAGAAGAAGTCATCATGATCATACCCTCAAGGGAACGGTCAAGTATAGATAACTAACAAGACCATATTCAATTGCATAAAGAAGAAGCTAGAAGATCGAAAAGGAACATGGCTACAAGAATTGCCGAAGGTACTTTGGGCTTACCGAACTACTCCAAGACGACCGACAAGATAAACCCCGTTCAATCTCTAACTTATGGAACGAAAGCAGTTATCCCCACAAAACTCAATGTACCAACACTAAGAACTGAAGCTCTCAGAAATGGGGACAACAATCAGCTATTGGAACACAATCTAGACTTACTGGATGAACGAAGAGAAACAACCTTGATAAGGCTAGCATCATACTAGCAAACGCTCATCAATAGTTAATAAGAAAATGAAGCATCGAATGTTCAAGGTTGGGAATTGGGTACTAAGAACACCAGAGAACTAAATGCTGGAAAATTGGCGACAAACTAAGAAGGTCCGTACGAAGTTATAGAGGTAACTGGAAAAGGGAGTGTATAAACTCCGAAGAATTCGGGACGAAGCCCTAGTCAAGTTGCCCTAGAACGCTACACACCTTAAGAGGTATTACATGTAGATGTTCAGATTTTCAATAAAAATTTCTCTTTCTTAAGTTCGTTTCTTTAAATGTCCTTAATAAAAGATGTTTGGTTCTATTTCCAAAAAATAATAATAATAAGAACTATGTTCTGAGGAGCAGTTCACTGCCCAATTCATCTTTACAAAAATAAGCCATAGGATCCTAAAATTGGCTAAGGCATCAATAGCCAAAAGCTATATGATCACAAAATTGGCTAACGCCACAATAGTCGAATGCCAAAGGATTCCAAAATTAGCTAAGGCATCAATAGCTGAACGAAACAGGATCCCAAAATTGGCTAAGGCTTCAATAGCCGAACGCGACAGAAGGCAAGTTAAGTCAAACAATGAAGCTTGTTGGAGACATGAAGAGAGTAACAATGGATAAACAGTCAAAAGGAAACGAAAAAGCAAAGTACAAATATTACAAAATTCCATTATAAATTAAGGTTATATGAAAATCAAGCCTTCGTCAAAAGCAATGTACTTGGACAAAATGTTCATGAAAAGAAAATCTATCTAAGGATTATTCTGGGCATATTCCTTGTCTTTTTCTAAAGCAACAATCTAAGTCTAATCAGTAACGTTCGGATGAGCGGCAACAAAGGTATTGCAATCTTGAGCAAGATCAGCAAAGCCATAAACTCCAGGAGCATCAACATGAGCAAGTTCAGCAAGTACCTTAGTAAGGAGATCCATGATGACATCTTCATCAGGAGTAATGGGAGCATCTGAATAATCTAGATCATCCACGTTCATCTCCTGATTGTACTGCTCAGGACCACCTTTGTACATACGATCTTTGTACGTACGATCGTTAGAAAGAGCATCCTCAAAGCCAGTCCTGGAAGCTGCAACATTCCTAACGTGACAAGTTCCTGAAGAGTGACTTAACAACAACCTCCAATTTCTAAATCTTCCAGCTCCTATATCACCTTTAGGTGATTCATCCCTCTGTATCGATTGATCAACCACCTTCACAATCTCAACACTATCATCTGGCGTAGAGTTGCTCGAAAAACTATGGGTACTGCTACTACCACTACCGCTCATACTCTCACTCATGATGAAACAAATATAAAAGGCAAAAGGAATCAAAAGAAGATTGGGAAAGCAAACCAACCTTAAAGGAGACACCACCAGTGACAGGAAGAAGAAAGCACCCAAGTAATGCGCAATATCAGATGGAATTAGGGTTCAAGCAAAATAGAGGGCAAAGCTCAATAGCAAAAACGATTAAATAGAAAAAAGGCACCGTTTGGGGACATTGCGCCGTACGTAGTTGCTCCGTGGGTCGCGACTGTTTGGTTATCCAAATCAAATATGAAAAATGAAAGAAATTCCCTCCAATTCTTGTCGTTACAAGAATTGGAGGAAATTGGCGGCAAGTGTGGAAACCAAAAACCCCATCTAATAGGAGGACACATGGCGAGCAGTATGACAATAGCCACGTCAGTATATGGATCCACATGGCATGGCACATGGCCAAGACTCATTGAAGACCCAGTCAAACAGACTAAGAAGTTCAAATTCAAAATAGAAGATTAGATTTAGTTTCCTTCATTCATCAAGGAAAATCTGCAAAAGTTGTTATGAAAAAGTAATATAAATATAGAATGAAATTCTCAAAGAGGACAGAGTGAATTCTCCTTGATCAATTTTTCATTGTCATTCCCTTTTTATCCCTTTTATTGTCATTAATTGAGTGGGAGCATTAATTTCCTGTCCTTTGGAAATTTTTACATCTACAACTATAAATAATTAGTCAAGAGGATGGAAAAGATCCATTCCTTAGTAGTGCACCGTTGATCAATATGATGGTTGAACAATGCATTCAAACACAAAACACAACCAGCTCTATTAACACTAAATTGCATATACAGCACCTGCACAACATTAATTAAAGCAAGAACCACATATTCAATTCAACAAGCAATGAACAGTTTAAAAATATCATCATGATTCTCTGGAAGTTATTAAAATATTATGCATGTTCAACACATATATACATGTAGGGAACAACATCAAATAGATAATTTGGTAAAATTACAAACTATATAACAATCTACTGTGAAGGAAAAAAAAAAGCAGCACATTACGGTGACCAAATCTCTGGAAAATTATGTGATGGAATAAATGCAGCATGTAATATGTGAAGAAAACTATCAACTTACTCTATATGCTTCCCGTCCTGATATCTAGGTGCACCCCTTAATAGCCTATTTCGTATACAATGCTTTGAATCCAATCTGTCAACAATAGGATTAACATACTTCATATCCCAGAAAAACAACAGTATTATTAATGGTTATACTTAGCACTTAAACAAAGGATAACATAATATAGGGTATAAAAAATCAAAATTACCATACTCAGCTGGTCTGAATACACTATAATTTCAAAAAATTAAGCTAGACGTCCCCAAATGGCATCAACTCCAGGACTTTAGACTGTTTGACAGCTTCTGTCAAGCTTTACAAGATGAAAAAAGAAAAAATAAATTAAAAATAAAGACTTAAGCATTAAGCAGCTTCGAAACAAATCCTTTATGCTAAACTATTTGGCATTACTAAAATAACTGAGCCCTTTTGTAGCAAGTCATTGTTCCAAAAGAAAAGGTAAAAATAAACCGTTGCTCATGATGATAAAACATAACCATTACAGATATCTATAGTGATGCCACACAACTATTCTGTCAAATTTTAACAATGCTAAAATAAAGAATACCAATAAAGCAAATCATAAACAATCAAACCCTACCTTCCAATCAAAGTATATTAGTGTCTCATTGAGATCTAACGCAAACATAAACATGTGCTGCTCCATGAGGTGCAAATCAGGGAGGAGCTTATCTGAGGATGGTTCATTAAAACCCTATAACAAAGCAGGAAGACTTTAATATGTTCCAAAATAAAAATAAAAAATGAAAGCAACAATATAGAAGAACAAGAAAATGTAACAGGAAATAAGATAATTCCAGGTCAATATAAAGTATACAACTACTTACTCAAACATGCTCTTTGATCAACCTCCTTAGATTCAGTAAAGTTCAACTGACTTAGCAGGCACTGAAATACAAAGAAATTAGGCAAATTTATAACGATAATTAACAGTAATAAAAGAATGGCAATATGATAATGATGATGGTCACAAGGGAAATGCTGAAAATGGAATTTCACAACAGAAAAACAGTAATGTGGAGTATGTAAAACATATTTGAGCATATATAAACCATTCAACGTATCCAATACAAAGCAAAACCAATTAGACACCAATTTTAGCAAAGTGCAGAAAAAATGCAAATAGAAAGAAAGAGAAAGAGAGAGAGAGAGAGTACACCCTCACACATATTTTTAAGCCATTCCATGAGAACATTCTTCAGTCAATCCGCATTCTTCTCTAGTACGTACATCTTCATTGACCATGCCACTTGTAGGGTGAGAACAACCAACAGCGTCTAAACCTTGACTACATTCTGAGATTTCCTCGGTTTCTGCCCTATCTTTGGGAACACTATCATTTCCACTACTCTGTTGCACCCTTGAAGAGGATGCAGGCATGGATTGGTTAGGATGGCCAACATTAGGGAGGCCTTGGAACTGCGCGAGTAATCCTGAAACCAAGTATGAATCCAGCTTTATTTTCACAGAACTGTTCCAATGATTTTTAATGGCATTGTCTGTCCTGATGACCATGCAAAAACAAATATGTCAGAAATCATGCTGATAAAAGTAAGTTTCAAAAGATATACAAGTGTAATAGAAAGCATGATCACCAGCCAAATAAGCAACTTCAAACAAGCATAATTATATAATTGAGAGAATAAATAAAATAATGCATGCATACACAGATAAATATATTTTTGTTCAACAAAGAAGAAAGAAATCTAACCTTGTGAGTTGCAGCTTGTTCAATCAGTGCGCAGCCCAAATCAAGGTTGTCGTTAGTAACAAGTTCCACAGCTTGTTCAAGGAGTTCACTTGCAATATTTAAACCCTGAAGTGAATTCCAGCTTACTTGAAATTGAACCATGCAGGGGTTCCTACAAGTAAACACAAAAACATAGTCAAAATCCAAGTAATAGAGTCACCCAGAATTATGGAATTTAATTTATCAAAAAAAACAAGAAATATATAAATATATATTAGGATGTATTGCTTTGCATCTTAAGTAAGTTAAATCAATAAATAGAATGTATTAAGATGTATTCGGAGATCAAACCTTGCATGTTACATGAGCTAGACTCCCAGCAAAACTAGCAACCATCAAATGCGCTGCATTATGTACACGAATATCATCCAACTCCATGGCGTAATCCTACAGTTGAAATTTAAGTAACAGAAGTAACTAATAATTATCTGCAGACCATACTTATACATATTTAAAAAAGGACATGAAACAGTCCTAAAGAACCTTTAAAACGAGCTCCTTTGTCATTTGAATTGCTTTAGAAACACCGCGCTGCACAATACTAGACACTATGTCTTTGACAGCTCTATCCATGACAATTGGAACCAAGCTGTAACAAATAAATTTAATTAAGTTTATAAAACAAGGAATGATCAGCCAATTTGGCAGATAGGAAAAGAGATTAAATAACGTCATCTAAAAAAAAATATATATATATATATATATATATATATCAAACCTCTGAAAGTACAATTGCAGGCTTAACGCGTGGAGCTTAGCGTTAACAATGTACTGTTGTTCATTATTAAAAGCTGGTGTGGGAAGCTGCAAATAGGTCAACAGCATATCAAAGCAGTCAATCAATGAGTACGAGATGAATGGAGGAAGCAACTGCAACCATACCTGACTAACGGAAAATGGTGCTTGTAGATGTAGAAGTCCTTGAGCAGGAGGAAGCTGATCATAAAACCTAAGGCAGTCAGCTTTACATTCTCCATCAACGTACCAAAAGTAAAATGGACAGGACAGCATACTATCCACCAAATAGTTTGAACATCAATATGCGATGGCAGTTTGCATGCAACAAGGAATCACAAAACCAATACGAACCTGAGATAATATACGTGAATGGCCGCCAGGATGAAATCGACTGGGAACCTCAAGTGGTAGCTCAACTTGATTCAGTGTAGATATTAGACCATCAGATTTAATAAGATGAAGGTTCTGAAAGAGTGCCTTGCTGTAGTGAAGCGTCCAAATTTCTGGAATGTCAATTTCCAAGAGTTTTACCTCCTAGACACACGGCCCTATATAGTTTAATTTCAAAACAGTGAGGAGAAAATAAAAGCAGGTCATTCAACTTCTTTTCAATATAATATGGAGTTACACCAAGAAATGCCACATATCCAAAAGAAAATAATCCATTGGTAAGCCATTGAATTTTATATAAGAACAATCTACTATCACTCCTACAGAGCACACCATAATCTGCGGGACTAGCATAAGGAAAAACAGTAAGCTACAAATATGATTCCCAGTGATGCTTTCTAGCAAAAAATAAATAATTTAAGTCACCAACCTTTTTCCTATGATAGGTTTCAAAAATAAAGGTATGATTGGTTTCAAAAATAAATAGTTAACAAGTGAAGTAAATGGTTACATGAAAGGTGGAGAACAATAGTGAAGTAAATAATGGTATGACCAAACCCAATTGAAATATGGGTTGCCTATCTTTCCCAACCATGAGTGGCGTAGTGAGAATCAAGTTGAACAGAGTTCGTCCCAAGGGCCGAATACAAGAATATGGTTTGTTCAGACATGACTTTGAAGGAAACATAGGAGTGATTTGAAAAGAGCTTTTAAAAGAAATTTGAGAAGAGTCTTGCAAAAAATGTTTTGAAAATTGTGAATAATTCTTGGAAAACTGGACTTAAAATTTGAGAAATTTTTTTGAAAAATATATTTTGCAAGGAATTGCCTAAGACTTTTTAAACATCTGTTCAAAGTTCTTAAAACATTTGTTCAAAGTTCTTAAAAATTTACTTTGAAAAAGATTTTATTTGAAAAAGGATATCCTTGAAAAAGGTGGTCAATTAATGAGTAGCATTAATTCAACTATGTTCAAACTAACATTTGATTCACTGTCTTTATTCCCAAGCACCACCTATGAACCTTATCTTTAAAAACATACGAGAAATATTTTTTGTCGACATGTATTATTCCTTCGGTATCAAACCACATGTTGTTGAGTTTTCTTGGTTAACAAGTCATCATCGATCAAAGAGGACTTTACTTGGGGTTGTAATGAGGCTTTAGGTAAAGTGGTTTGAGAAAGAAATGCTATATTAGGCTCGAAATATGACGCATAATCGGGTGATAAACTAAGGATCACTCAAAAACTGCCCCAGTTTGGGACATGACAGAAAATGTTGCTCATCCTGCGAGACTTTTTAATATGCGAGAGCTTTCAATCCTAAATGATCTTCGCTAATCAAAGAGGTCTTTGATTTGGACCGTAATGTGGGCTAGGTGTAAGGTAACCAAGGAAAGGATATTAAGGCTCAAATATATTAATTTAATGCGGGGTTCATAAACCGTGATCACCATAAAAGGAAAATTGCCCTAGCTTGGGGCAAGTTTTTTATGTTAGTCTAGAAAAAAGTTTTTTTTAACTATACAATCATCCTTAATCTGAGAGGACTTTACATGGGTTGTAATGTGGTCTATGGACTTATAGGTGATGAAGAAATAGGTATAAAAGGCTCAAAATTAATGTGAAATGGGGTAAAAGACCGAGGATCATCTTCAATCTTCTCATACTTTCGGAACATGTGGCTGGGGCATTGACTGAATTTGAAGTCTATGCTGATTTTTTTTGTGGGAACACTTGCTTTACTTCTATGACGTCCGGGTTTACGGCTCGCCCCGGTAGATTCTTTAATCACTGCTCCATCTTTACTTTCGCCTTTCTTTTATGATGCCCAATGAGAATCGAACCCAAGACGTCCGAGTTTACGGCTTGCCCCGGTAGATTCTTTAATCACTGAGCCATCTTTACTTTTGTCTTTCTTTTATGATGCCCTGTGAAAAACGAACACAAGACGTTCGGGTTTACGGCTCGCCCCGTTAGATTCTTTAATCAATGGGCCTTCTTTGCTTTCACCTTTCTTGCAACTTGTCTTCTGCTTTATTGTTAAAAATATCAATTCAAAGCTGCGCCATCTTGAGTTACAAATGAACAACACAATTGTAATGATCCTTGGTAGGTTCAGAAGAAGAAATGTAACCAGGCTCTATGGGTTCATCAATGGGAATAATAATAGATGATGGATAATAGAAACGATGGCCTCTCTTCATTTTAATTTGGATTGCATAGTCATCAAAACTTTTACCAGTCTAATGTAGTATCTCAATAAAATCTACCCCAGTGTGGGGTGTGATCAACAGTGGGTATAATGAAAGGAATATTCATCATGGCACTAGGGGTTAGCAATGGATATATATCACTGTATGATAACAGAAACGAGGGCCTCTTATCCTTTTAGCTATAATCACTTAGGTATTAAAGCTCTTGCCTATTATCATCTCACTATCTTCGTCATGGTGATCCCTAGCTTGGGGTTAATGAAAGGAATAAAACATGATCAAAAGGGTTATCAATGGTAATATTTGTATTAACTTGGGATAGAGAAAATGATGGCCTCTCATCCTTTCATATTTTACTTGTTAATCTCAAAAGCTCATTTAACATAGAGATATCTACCGGATGAATTGAACATGTACTCTAAAATTTTTCACCAGTCCATATTGTGCTTGGAATGTAAACAATGCATTTCACTTGTTAATTTGAACACTTAGGAATGAAACGATACTCATAAATTTGCACCTACAATATGATAAACTGGGTATATCTTGAATTTTGAAAAAAAGGCTTTTGAGAAAATGTATTTTAGATAAGGCATAGTGATATTTAAGGTGAGTTAAAAATGAAAGGGGTGGTTTTTGTATGAAAACTTTATTTTGACCTTAAAAAAGGTAATTTTTATGAAAATGAATGAAAGTGGCATTTTTTAGAAAAATTTGAAGAGAAAGATTTTAGAAATTCATGAAAAAGGAGTTTAAAATGGTGATTCCTATGAAACTCATGAAGAAAGTGTTTAGAATGGTGAATTTTGAGATTAAGATGAGTTTTTTTAGTGAAAAATCAGAGATCAAGATTGGAAAATGGTTATTCTGAACACCTAAAAGGGTTTGGAAACTGCCCCAGCCTTGGTTGGGGGTTGAACTGACCTTGATTATTATTCTATCTTTCTAATGCTTGGGGAGGTGGGTTGGGAGACATCCTAAGGACCACAACTTTCCCTTCATGGCATCTTGAAAAATATATTTGTGAGCATGGAAATGCTATCCAAATGAACATACTATCCACATTTTTTTATCAAGCAGAAGTATCGGGAATATTTAAAACAAGTGAAGAAATATTATCCAAGTTATTTTATTAAACAAACATGGAACTTGAAGTAATAATATTATGCAAAAAGTAAATGCTTAGGATAAAGTTACGGGACTCCCTCCTTTTATCAAAACTTGAATTGAGCTGGGGGGACAAATTCCCACTTGCTTTGTCTTGTGAACTGTAATAGAAATCTGAATGATGTAGCCAAGAGTGGCAATGGGATCATCTTCTTCGAAGATAAGAAGAAAGAAAAATACTACAAATCAGTAAGCAAAAAATGATGGGCAAGTATAAAAAGGAAAACCACATCAATTTATACTATTTACTCCCAAAAGAAAAGTTCAATTCAAAGCAAAACCAATTAGACACAAATTTGAGAAAAGTGCTGAGAAAATGCAATTAAAAAGAAAGTCACATACACACAGAGAGAGGGAGGTAGGCAGTACACCCTCACACATGCCATTTAGTTTTTGTGTCTAATAGAGACAGAAAGAGAAAGAAACCAAGATATTAAAATGTGCGGCCAGCCTAACCCAAAGAGAAAATTAGGACTTCAGAAGACAAATCAATACTCCATTTCAGAAATTCGAGTGAGTGTTTAAGCTCGCCCTCATTACTTGACCACGCAACCTTAGCAAGTTAAATTAACTTCCAGATGGTATTAAATGTTAAGTACAATTTACACTTCAACAAATGATGATTTTGTTAAGGGTCAAGAAGTTATTCTTTGCATTAGTATCTTAACAATTTTGCATTTCCCTTGCTAAGGATTAGTGAGTGTTTAATGTTCATTAATCCGCTAATCTTTAGGGATATATCAAAAAGGGGTAATCAATAATCGTCTAAAAACAGCAGTAAATCTAACACAATAAAACTTGTTGAGAAGAACATAGATATTTCAAAAAAAAAAAAAAAACTATTAAATCCACATTTGAAAGATGCAATCAACACAAAGGTAAGTACAATCAACTTGCACAGAGATAACTAAGTCAAAAAATTTAGAACTAATATAAAAAGAAATTAAATAGTCATATTAGTTTCAATTAAAATGCTCTTCCTTTCTCATAATAAAGTAAAGAATTTCTCACACACTTTTTTGCACTATGCTTTAGGTAGCGTCTGGGTGAGTTTTCTAACATTAAAAGTCCTTCAGTAGGACTGCTTTTACAAGAAAAACTTCATTAAAAGAAACTTAAAAGGGCAGAGATGTTTGGTGAATGTATTCATTTAAAAGTTCTTTCAAGTATCAGAATATCTTTCAGTCGACAGAGTTACGCTTTATTCACAATACTAAAATACGTTACATTTGATACAAATAACTCTAATTACAAGCTTGCTGCAAGTGATTTTATTTTTTGTTGATAATCCACACATAAAATAAAAATAAATGAGGATAATGGATGAGTAAGCAAAATGTAAATCATATATATTATTATCCCGAGGTATTATAGCAAGGGTGTAAGATTCACCCCACAAAAAATGGAACAATTTATCATCCCTTTCTAAAACAGTACAACTTGACTCTCCATCCTTCTCTGTCTTGTGTTACCGTCCCTCTCTAAAGACCCAACAAAAAGAGAGAAGGGGGTGTAAAAATGCCTAACCAATAAAGAACAAAACCTGCTGAATGTGGAAAATTTTCACTAAAATTCTTAATGTCTTTACTCTTTTCTTTGCTAAGTGAGACCATAATCAACAGTTCACATCATCCAATACATTGAAATAGATTAATTTTATATTAATTATTTTCTAATGATATACCCACAGCACAAAAGCTCTCACAAGCCTAGTCCTGCAGCACCACTCCCAAGCACATAATTTCACTGACGTAGCCAAGTTTGAGGGAGCATACAACTTTCTCTGGTCACCCAAAATGGCATGCCCTAATACCGAATGGTTTACATATCTACTGTCGTGTTGCAAGCATAATCAATGGATGCTTTCTAAGACAAGGCAATCATTTTTGAAGAAGTGGGCAATAAGTGCAAGAGTATAGGATATTTAGTGTTTTTTGTATCTGAGAAATAATTGTTATGTAGAAATAGAATGGATATGGATGAAAGGAGGAGGTCTAATGGATTCAAAGAAAGCAATATACTTTTGTGTGAGGACTAGAAAACAATGACCAAGAAGCTATTCTGGAAGAAATTGAAACAGAGAGAACGGAAGGAAAAGGGAGAAAATGTGAGAGAATGAAGGTCGAAGTTTGACAGGAGGTGGAAGAAACAGAAAGATAATAGAAGAAGAGGAAGAAGATAAGGAGGAAACTCCAGCATCTCCTCTTTAACTCCTCTGCACCACAGCATGGTTAGGGTTTGTAATTATATATAAATACATAAATAAAAAGGTAGCATAAGTAACTTGTAGTAAATTATAGGAGCACTATTGTGATTTAAAATTCATCAAGTGTACCGTTCAAAACTTCGAGAAGCTGATCTGAAAGCTAATTCTTAAAGATTCCACTAAACGGACTTTGGGACGGTGGGGCTTCCGGAAGAGACCATTTGAAAAAGTTCGCCAAAGACTCACATTTGTTTGAGAAGGACTTTTAAGGCTTACAAGTCCTTCTAAAACCTCCAAGAAGATCCCCCAGAGAACTTTATTTCTTTCATAATTAAAAGAAGGCACTACTCATACGATTTCTGCACTATCCAGGTGATTTTTCTATGAAACTCTCTCTCTCTCTCATTTTTTTTTCTAATCATATTTATTTATTTATTTGGGAGAGTTTGGCGGTGAACTGGATATGTGTATTGTTTCATTTATTTTCTCTTGGTGGGAGGGGGTTGCGGAGAATTAGTTTGCCACCCTCAACCTACCAACCCTCCCTTTCTGGATGTCTGCTGAAATCAGGAAAGCAACATGAAGAAGATGGCATCACTAACATAAACACATCCATTTAGAAAAAAACAGGTAGACGCCATACGATGCTACAGCTTTCTTGTCAAAAGAGATTGGCCTTAAAAGTACAAAAAACATTAATAATAGTAATAATAATTATAATGATTTGAAGAACTATTTGATAAACAGCAATAATAGATTAACTAAATATACAACATGAATCAGTGTCACACCTGAATACTATCAATGGCATTGAGAAGTAGTAACTGAGTGATGCATTTGCTCCTAATGGTTCCCAGCAATGGACTTTCCTCCTCATCTTTGGCATCAGGCTCCACAGCATCCGGAGACTGAGGTGACATTAAATCAAGAAAAGAAAAAAACACCATGTAACTTCAAACTTCATCCCAGAAAGAAGCTTATGCAGATAATATGTTTTACACTCCAGGCATGAGCAAGGATACAAAATCTAACAAGGTACAGCAGTACCACATTTTTATAAATAGAGCCACTCAAGCACACAAAAACAACAGAGAATGCACCTTGAAAAGCTCTTTTTCTTTATTAAATAGAAACAAGATTAACAGAGAAGGAAAATAAATTCAGTGAGAGAATGATTCACAAGAAAACTCGCCATTAAAGTAACACATTTAGTATCATGATGATAGGAGACAAGTAGATTTACTCGAGGAGATAGAAGATAAAATTATAACATTCTCAATCAATGAACTTCGGAGGGGAAAAAAACAATTCCAAGTGAGATCAGAGAGGGAAGGAGTATAAGCATCTGCAGTGGTGCATTTTAGCTCTCTAAATAACAGACATGTAAATGAGAACATGCGCGGCAAATTGTGAAACTCATTATAGGTTTTCCTCGGTTACATAACTGGATTTTCTACCACATTGATACTTTCTTAAGATGACTGAATGTGGAAGGGATTCATTCTGTCCAAGAAACCAACACTTAAATTGCCTAGACATTCTTAAGACAATGACAAAAAGTGTTTCAATTAACAAGATTTTTTTTCCTCTCATTTCTAGATCAGACCCAACGAAAATCCCTTTATAACCTTTCTAACCTACTAGCCATGCTAATGGGGTTTCTATAAATAAAAGAAGGTACAAAAAAAAAAAATCAAAAAAGAACAATTCCCACCATGACAGTCTTAACAGAAGTGCTCATTCCACCCAGCTATCCACTTGCAAATGCTTTTACCCATTTTAATTCAATTCTCTTATAGTACACCTACGCTAAAATAAAGTATCTATCTGATGTCCTGCAATAAGAAAAATTTAAGCAATACAATATCTACTGGCCTGAGTTTGCAAAATTTGATAAACCCATGTACAATATGAATATTATATTGTAGAGGGGAAAAAAAATCTAGATTAACTTAGAGAAAACTAGGAATCTGTTCTAGCATGCTTTTCTCACTGAAAAGCCATGAAAAATTACAAAAATTTTGCATGGAGACCAATACATGTAACTACTATTAGTAACTACATGAAAGTTACTTGCACGATGAGTAAATAAAAACAATATTAGTTAGAAGATTACAAGGTACCAAACTAAAATTAATCAAATAATGTAGAATTTCTACACCGTAATACCTTGGATGGAGAAGATGGCACCAAAACCTCTGAAGCATTGCTTTTAGATTTAGAGGTAAAACTTCTGACAAAGAGGTTGTCCATCATATTTCCCATAATTCTTTGACCTATTGTTTGATTCCGTCAAAGACGTCCAGCTTCAGCAGGTTTCTGAAATCTTCCAGAAGGTGATGGTAGGCCTACAGAAAAAAGAGATTTTAGGTTTGCTATTTAATGAATTGCTTAAAAAGCAACTCGTACAGTTTCTCAGTTATTAGGATTACTCCATACAGCATTCATATTTACAAGTACTGATCTAAAAGATTCTAACCTTCAGAGCCCTCTAAATCCACTGCCAGCCCCATTAATTGATTGTGATCACCAGTATTAGGGGATGCCAAAGCACAAGTGTTCCCATTGTCACTGACCCTACGCTGATGATTATCGAGTGACTTGTTGTCAACAGGCTTTATCTCAGGACTGTCACCTGTATTGACCTCTAGATCTCTGGTTAACACGGGACGATTTGTAGGGCTTTCAAAGCCCAAAGCATTGAGCAGCTCAAGAGGTTGAGTTGTGTATGAAGCAACTCTGATCCACAACAGTAAGTATCAATAACATCACTGTTACATGTGATAATCAGATAAGAAGAGATACACACCTTATGCTTTTCAACAAGGTATCCCAGTCACTATCACTGAATTGGTGTCCTCCAACTTCAATGAGATGCACCAATGCTCCCAAAGAGATTGAAACCACGGTCTGATCTGTCTTTTTTGGTGCAATCTAACAGCAAACTCAGTAGTGGAGGCAGCATAAAACAAACCTCCTAAATAAAACAAGAAAGATAATTTGTCACAAAACTATTTTTAAAAGTAACTAATTACCATTGATTGATTTCATAAAATTATTCAAGTGTTATTAGTAAAGAATATATGAGAATTTGTATTTCTGTTAATATATGGTATCATTTGGTTGCAACCTAATCATACACACAACTGTTAATATCAAAGAATGAAGATTAAGCCAAATATTAAGACCTGAGGGAAAATCGGTTAAGACAATTTGGAGTAATTCAGATGCAAGTGATATTTCAAGACATAAAATTAACAAAAAGATGTAGAGAGAGAGAGATTGAACCAAGAAATAAAGAAATTAACTAATATAGGAAGAACTAAACCATAAGTAGCATAATAGGAAGCAAAAGTTCCGGTAAGAACTCTAATAGGACCACAACCATGAAAATTTATCAACTTATCGTCCACTATGTTTGGAGGAGGATAAGTAGAAGACGGTGGTTGGTCTTTACCACAAGGAATAAAGGATATGACTTTCTCTCTCTCTCTCATGACCCGCCCAACACCATGTAGACCTGCCCTACACTGTGCAGATATTGTCCGTTTTGCACACTCTCCTCTCAATGCTCACAATTTTGCCCAAAACGCGTCTACAAAGTTAAGAGGTGTCCACACATATATGTCTCAGCAACTTCTCCCCCCTTCCCCCCCGGCGATGTGGGATATCACAATCACCCCATCTTGGGACCCAATGTCATCGTTGGCCTAACCCACATGAGCTCTAGCACATCACAATTTCGCAAATAAATGATGGAATTTGGTTCAATAAAACACATCATCTACGGAATTCATGTAACATAGGGTAAAAACTAAGGTGGTATCTAACAACAAAAATATATCATAAGATTGTTCTTCCAAAATAAAAAAACCTGATATAGGTGCAATTTGTAGGCATATATCAGAATTGAGAGCATTCAAAGAACGATGCGAACATGGGTGGACCCCTACATGAGGACCCCAAAATTTTGAAAAGAAAAAACCTATTTAAGAGTATTTTTCGAAAAGTATTATAAACAGTAAGTTCCAAATATGAAAAATATATGATTTTTGGCCCCTTCAAAACCAGCAACAAAACCTCAATTTGGACTCTTTTTTACCTTGATTTTGAAAGCTTCCATTTTGAGGAATGGAGGGGAAAAAAAAAAGGAACTTAAATATAATCCATATTTCCAAACTTCTCACTTCATATGTTTAAGGATTATGAATTACTTTTAATTTATAAAATCACTTTAACAATCTTTTATATTAAGAATATATAGACTAAAACTTCTATTGTAAAAAATTAATTAAACTTATGTGTATAGATACACTATTAATTTTATTTTCATACTACTAATTTGATTTGTATTTTCATGTTGGCCATCCCCCACCCCAAGCAAAAATTCTAGGATCCGCCCCTGATTTGGAGACAATCTGGACACCAATTACCTTTTCCAGGATTGCCAAGGAAGGCCATATGAGGAGGTCTTCGAGGGGCAACTTTTATCCCGAGGGCCCTGCACCTCTCATCCAAAAGCATCCCCCTTGCCCATTTACGGAGTTGTAACTTAAGCTCATGCAGGCCTACAATATTTGATAACGCATCTTCAAGTTCATCCATCTTAGCTTTTGTCTCACTGCATGCTTCAATGGCTTTACGTTTTCTCTGCTCTTCAAGGTGCCAGTTAAGAAGTTCCCACAATTTCTCACTTCCGGGACCTTGAGAAAGATGATTTAAAGGAGTCATGCCCTCCTGCATTTCAAGGGTTTACGAATTACTAACATTTATTAGAACAGTGGAATATGTTATACAACGGCGATCAATGGTACATCGTCTTTGGAACTGCAATCAGCACTATACTCGAGCAATGTCTCGACAGTTGAGCAGTCTTCTGCATGGAGTGAGTGCCAAACAGCAAGGTGCAATGGAGTCATCCCATTCTGCACAAATAAGATGTAAAAGAAAGAGAACATTTAGAAAGTAAAACCTAAAATCCAAGTTTCTATTACCAATTTAATCAAAAAAGCATAACAAGATGGCAAGGAGACACACATTTGCTTTGGCTTCTACAAAAGCACCATGAGAAAGGAGCAACCGTGCAGCTTCATTGCACCCATTCTTCGCTGCCATGTGCAAAGGAGTTTCTCCATACTGCAATATACAACATATTTAACACCGCGGAATCACACAACAATACAATTTTGAGTCAATCAACAGGAGCTGCAGTTATAATCAAAGGCAAGTATCACAACTCAGATGATGGATAAATTTTACACACCATGTTCTTGGCTTCCAACTCAGCCTTTTCTGGCCCTCGCCACTCAAGCAAAAACTTAACTATTTCAACATTATTGTAACCAGCAGAAACATGAAGAGGCATTTGTGCCATCTGCATTTAAAAAATAAATAAACAACTTACTGAGCAGACACATTCCCATAAATACAATTTTACTATTTATTTTATTCTTAATGAATGAGCTAGCATGCAATCCAGACAATTAGTTTTCAGGAGAATACTGCACGCAAAAAACATAACTAAGAATAGTCTTCAGAATTATTTAAAAAAGTCTCTTGCTTACCCTCTCATAATGTAGAGTCTAAAATCAAAAGCAACGAGACCAAGATATTGATGTATTAATTTACCCAGCAATCAAAAATAAAGTTCACATCTATGAATTAAAATTCTGATATCTTTAAAGCATTTCTAAAATGAAGGGGTGAGCAGCTGACCCCCACCAAACTAAAAAAGTACACAAAAAAAATAAAAGAAAAAGAAACAAAAAACAAAAATTTTTTAGGTGGATTCATTTGAGGGTAATAAAAATAAAAACTAAAAGACACAGACATGTGGACTTGGCGAAGACTCCTTCTTACAAATGTTCATACTTCTTAGGATGAATCGATTAAATTCTATTTCTTGTTCAATATCGAAAACTAAGTCAAGTTCTCCAATATATCACACAATCCAGGAAAAATGAAGAGACGAAAAATAAATTATAAAATCTAACAACTTAGGAAAATGCATTATTCAGACAGATGCAAGATTTCATATTGTGATTCATTATCCTCAATCTTTGAAGCAAACAGATGAGGCTGCTACAATCAAATAGACACAAACAAATAAAGTAAAGCCATTACAACAATGCCACAATAATAGTGTTCTACTGTTATCGGAAATGGCTCAGATCTGCTTAGATTAGCTAAAATGTTCCTAAAGTCCCAAAGGAGCACAAAACTAACTCAAGATATTGCCCCGTACCCGGATAGGACTTGGGACCCTGTCATTGGGTATGATTAGGTTAAACGTCATCACTGGTCTTTGTTGGATAAAATTATGCTACCAAAATAATCTTGGAACCTATTGTGATAAATCCACTGTTCTCTGGTGTCAACGAATAAAATTATGCTATCAAAATAATCTTAGAACCTATTGTGATAAATCCACTTTTCTCTAACCCAATTGTTTACATATTTAGACCAACTTGATTATTCATCAATCACATTAAAATCTGTGCTACTTCTTCCATTTTGAAAAACCACTGTATTGCATTTCTGTTGACCCTGAGGGCCAATCAAATATAAAACTGCGAGTCTAATTATACCAGATCTTGTGCAGCAATAATTTCAACGATAGAATTTAGCTTGAAAATATTACAACCTCCGTTTAATCCTTTTCTTTTCAATGGGAAAGGGTAATATTAGAATATAAGACCAAATGCATCCAGAATTCGTATATAAGAGTCGTCTAAAGTCAGCTATTTCCTTTTCATCAAACGCCAACAATGATTTATAATGCTTGCAATAATGGTTTTCTTCATATACACATTTCGTGTGTGTGCGTGTGTGTGCATAACAGAGAGAAAGAAAGAGAGAGAGATCTCACAACGGGGTTTCGCTCATTGAGAAGAGAAGGGTTGTTACGAAGTAATTTCTGAAGAGCGAGGAGATCTCCGAACTGGGCGTAGCCATGTATGGTGGTCGGTTTGGCAGATCTTGACCGCTGATCTTGGGACCTCTGCATCTTCTCTCTTCAAGAAGGAAAGACAGGAAGGAGAGAGATTTGGGAGTTGGGGGGCTTTTCTTGACGAGTCCTTCGCGGTCACTGATGTAAATGAAGCCCCCACGCCGACTCTTGCTTCTCTCTCCCTCTCTCCCCCAAATGTGACAGAGATCAGAATGTTCAGCTCTTCAAATTTTCTTGCTGTGTCTGTTGCCCAAACCACATTGTTTATTGCTGAAATGATGCAACGATGGACGCTTCCCGCCAATGATTTGAATTGGGGGCCTCTTGCCCATGAGAAACAAGAGGGTCCACACACTAGGTTTAGAAAGAGGGATACAATTTGATGATTGATCGGGATGGTTTGGGAAAGTTTTGGGCCAATTTCGCAACCATGGTTGTTTTGCGTTTTTAATTTTACACGAATCAAAAGCATTATTTTTTATTTACTGTGATTTATTTCAAAACAAAAAATGCAGTCACATTATGGCTCTCACTGAAATTTTATGTTATTTCTGTTTTACACCAAAAAATACTAATTATTACTATAAAAATGTTCCCTGAACTCCAAAAAAAAATAAGAAAACTTCCAAAATAAAAAATCCTCTAATTCATTGGCCCACCAGCATAATTTCCAAAATTAAGAAAAAAATCTTTCTCTGGCTCGTGAGTCTTACAAAATTTTAATAACCAAAATTTAGAAAAATTTCTTTTTGTTATACATTATTTTTGTTTAAGATTTCTTATCATATTATTGTTAACCGTAGCCCCTCTAAATGAAATTTCTCATTGTACCGCATAAAACATGTATGATAAGTTGATAATTAAAAATATTTCAAAGCGAAAAAATAAAAGAATATATATATTTGAATGATAGTTAGAAAATATAATATTTACAATATATTGATTTTTTTTACAAAGACACTACAATTGTACAGGAACAAAAACTAGTGAAAATATTTTTATTTTTTTTGGGATTTGAGCTTTACTATGAAGCAAATGCATTATTTGAAAAAATGTAACAAACATTGACAAATATGCTTTGAGTAATGATAGATGGTCCGAATTTGGCTGTTTTCAAAAGTGATCCACTGAAATTCAATTTCAAAAATAGCCGAATTCAGAAGAGGAATCATTATTCATATGCTTTTGCAACTTAGTTCTTCTTTCACTAGATTTGGCAACAAAACATAAAACAAAAGGGTTACCAAATAGGCCCTCCTACTTAATTAAGTTTAAGTTATGAATGACTCGTTAATTTATTGCTTTGAAAAAAAAAATGACTAGTTAAAAAAAAAAAGGTCATTTGTGTCTAAATTAGTTCAGTGCTTTTACCTAAGCATGGTTGAAATGATGTTAAATGGTTTGATTTTAACCCACTTATTTCTAAATTGGTTCAAAACATAACAGAAAAACAAGACATGGCTTGAATGACTTGTGAAAACAATCTCCAAAACACGCCTTTCTAACCAAATGAGGATGAAGCTTGATATATATATATATATTTCAAAATTAGAAAAATTATACAACAATGGAATCTTTTAGTTTCTTAAAAAATATATATAATAATTTTGTTAGCCAAACTCCTCAAAAGTTTCACTTTTCAACTAATCCAACAAAGCCCTAGAATTTTTGTAAGAATCCACATTCCCCTTGTGTAGGAGATATTGTGCGCTCATCTTGTATCACTAATGCAGACTATATCGTAATGCAACAACTACATTACAAAAATGTAACACCATGAATTATTATGTTAGGTCAAAAAAAAAAAAAATTATTATGTTAACAATATAAAATTATTAGATAAGTGATGCAGAGGCACGCAATAGACACGAAATCAACGAGCGAGTCCTTTTACGAGAAAATGTTGCAGTAAAGTTCTAACTAATGTGCAGCTAGATGAATTTTATTTTTCCATCCTTCTTTATTTAAAATCATAACATCATTTAGATTGTGTGCTATCATAATTATACTTTATTTTCTCTTCATTACTTTTCTTTCCATATCATTACTCTAATTAAGAATTGTTTCATTTTTCTGATTGGCTGTTGTAGCATATGGGTATACCATCTTGATCAATCTTCTTTTACTTTATTTTCAATTTGTGCTACATCAATTATCTCACGTATGTATTGCTCCTAAAATTATCTAAGCATTTGTAATTTTATTACACTCATTTGATGAGTAAAGAAGAAGAAAAAAAATCCTTCTCCTTTTTTTATCTTTTCTATGTGAAAGCGCCCGGTTGCTTTTTCTTCTGAGTAAATAATTTTCCATTATACACATTCATGTGTTAAATGAAATTTTATTTTATATAGATAATATTGTATTCCAATAATGTGTTATATGTTAAGAAAATGCCAAGATGAGAGTGTAAATATTATTTTTTATTGATGAAATGACAAAATTATTCCATTAAAGCTAAGTCTAAGTGTACTTCTAGTTTAGAAAAAATAAAATAAAATGATGAGTGTTAGCCGTGACGGAGCAAGAAAATACTAGGATACCATAATTTAGGTCGAGCATGATTATCAAGATCCTAACGACTTCGACGCCGATCAGGGGATTGAGCTGTTCGGTGAGTATGCCATTCCTTAAGCTGGCGATGCTAAGAGAAATTTGCTGACTTTCTCAAAAGCTCTTGTTCAGCTCCAGCCCCTTCTGCTTAGATTGCTGCTTCTTCTCCTCCTCCCCCGTCTGATCAGGTCATGTTAGAGGTGCTAGTGCAAGCAAAAAAGGGCACTCCGATAGTTGATTTCTTCGATAAGGACTTCAACAAGAAAGATGGGGCAGCTTCCAAGAATTAACCCTTGTATTTTTTTTCCTTTCTGTAATGCTCAGTCAGAGCTTTTCATCTTTCTCTCTTTCTTTTTTTAAAAGGGACTGTTGTACTTTTTCCCCCTTTTTGTAATCAACATCTTGATCAATATTACAGTTTCTCCTACACTTCAATTTCCTAAGTACATTGCGTAGATTCTGTTGGTACTTCAGTACTTGATAATCCATGAACAGGAAAACGTTTTGGTGAGTTAGGTCCTGGCCTCACTTAATAAAATAATTTTTTTCCCCAATTCTGTTTATCAGTTGAGAGCTTTGTGTGGATGACCGGCGTTTGTCATATAATGCCTGAGCTTTCTTCATTTTAGGAGATCAGCAAATGATGCATTCTGTATATGCTTCTCCAAGTGATCGGCGTATCACACCCGTTCTCATAAGCTATCGGTCATTGAAACCTTAGCTTTGGTGGGCTCAATGCCTAGTTTTTTTTCTTTTAGGCGATCGATTTTTTATGCCAGCTACCTCTTCTATAAGCGATCGGTCATTTGAGACCTTAGTTTCAGTGGGCTCAATGCCTCTTTTTTTTATGTAAGTAATCGGCTCTTGAGGCCTTAGCTTTTTGTGGGCACAATGCCTCTTTTTTGTAAACGATCGGTCTTTGAGACCTTAGCTTTGGTGGACTCAATGCCTCTTTTTCATAAGCGATCAGTCTTTGAGACCTTATCTTTAGTGGGCTCAATGCCTATTTTTTATAAGCGATCGGCTCTTTGAGACCTTAGCTTTGGTGGGCTTAATGCCTATTTTTTTGCAAGCAATCGACTTTTGAGGCCTTAGCTTTTTGTGGGCACAATGCCTCTTTTTTGTAAGCGATCAGTCTTTGAGACCTTAGCTTTGGTGGGCTCAATGCCTCTTTTTTGTAAACAATAAGTCATTGAGACCTTAGCTTTGGTGGGCTCAATGCCTCTTTTTTGTAAGCGACTGGTCATTGAAACCTTAGCTTTGGTGGGTTCAATGCCTCTTTTTCGTAAGCGACCGGTCATTGAAACCTTAGCTTTGGTGGGCTCAATGCCTCTTTTTTGTAAGTGATCCGTCTTTGAGACCTTAGCTTTGGTGGGCTCAATGCCTCTTTTTTGTAAGTGATCGATCTTTAAGACCTTAGCTTTGGTAGGTTCAATGCCTATTTTTTGTAAGCGATCGGTCTTTGAAACCTTAGCTTTGGTTATTTCGTAAAACAAAACCAGTGAGAGAGTGGTGCTGCACATATTCTCTTGCGCAGCACCCTGCCTTGCCTCAATTTTAAGCTCAACTCCTTTCTTTTATCTATAACAAAGTAAGGAGCTTTTTATCTAGTATGGGACTATGTCTATTCACCTTTTGATAATGAATAATTATAAAGAAAATATATTCATATTTCGTAGGAAAAGTGAAGGCTATATTGCCTAAATTTAAACTCTAAGTTTTAACATATTGAGTTTAAACATGAAATTTCCCTAAATGAATTAGACTATAGTCTTTGCAGAATTGCAATTAGTTGTCCCAATGGCTAAATATTTTGGAGGTAAAGAGAAAAATATGCAAGATAGTGTCGTTGTGCATGTATTCTTGCACAATGGCCTGTCTTGCCACAACTTTAGAGTTTAATTTATTACGAAGTACGAAGCTTTTTTCTTGATGTGGAATAATGTCCTTTTCTCCTTTTGACAGTAAAGTATTTTAGAAAATGTACCTTTTATTATGAAACTTTTCTATTTTTAGGAAAAGTGTGAGATACAATGCCAAAAAGAAAATTTTAATTCTAGCATAGTAAAATTCAAACATAGTACATTCTTAAATGGATTGCATTCCAAGGCTTGTGAATTGGCTCTTTATCGCTAACTCTGCGAAGCATGTATGTACCCTTTTCAATCACTTCTGTGACTTCGTATGGGCCTTCACACCTTGCTCTGAACTTTCTAGCATTAAGTTCCTTTGTATTGTTAGTGACCTTCCTTAACACTCAGTCTCCCAGACTGAATGCTTGGTGTTTCACCTTTTTGTCATAACTATTTTTAATCATATTTTGATATGACACCAGCCTGATCTGAACTGCCTCCCTCTTTTCTTCTAGGAGATCTAGGTTATGTTCTAGCATTTGATCGTTTTGCCCCCTCTCTAGCACTTCCGAACTAATTGTCGGGGTAGACTGCTCGGTTGATATCACTACTTCGGATCCATAAACCAGATAGAATGGACTTTCTGTGTTTGGTCATTTGGGCGTTATTTGGTAGGCCCAGAGCACTTTAGGTAGCTCGTCCAGTCATCTGCCCTTCCAGGATTGTAGTTTCTTTCGAATGCATTCAAACATGGTACGATTAGTTGTTTCTACTTGGCCGTTCCCCTGTGGATATAATATTGAGGAGAATTTCTGGTTGATCCCATATTTTCTGAAGAACTTCTCTATTGGCCGATTGTCAAAGTTTTTGGCATTATCTATGATAATAGATTCTAGAAAACCAAATTGGCAAATAATGATGCTCTAAATGAACCTTTTTACTTGTACATGGGTGATCGTTATGTAGACTTCTACTTCGACCCACTTTATAAAGTAGTCTATGGCCAACAAGACGTACTTCTTGCTAGGGTATTCTCGTATATCATTGGCATTTATCACATATTCTAGTATGCTCTTCGGCATCTTGAGCCATGTACTACCAGAAATACCCCTGGGTAATGGCCTTGTGAGCCAGCGATCGCCCTCCTGAATGATTTCCACATAAGCCCTCATGAATTTAGGAGAGTATTTCTTTAGCTTTCGACGGTGCAACACATCTCAGGTATGGCCCCGAAAATGACTCCACCAATTATTAAATATGTTGAGGAATTCATTCTGATCTTCCTTACTTCTTCTTTTGAAGTTGGTAATATTTCATCAATGAGATAAACCTTTATAGGATTCATCCAACTGGGTTGTTTCTGCAAAACCAACACCTCTTTTTGGACGTAGATACTAGGCACTTGCAAAGTGTCGATCAGCACTATCCTAACCA
Organism: Cornus controversa; assembly: GCA_026545225.1. Taxonomy (NCBI): domain Eukaryota; kingdom Viridiplantae; phylum Streptophyta; class Magnoliopsida; order Cornales; family Cornaceae; genus Cornus; species Cornus controversa. Next base: position 24,627,735 of record CM048845.1, on the reverse strand, counting down.
GGTCTGGCTGGGCTGCTAAAGCCGAACATGCTAGCCTGTCAGCTTTTAGGTTCAAGTCCCTTGGGATTTGAGAAACCTTAACTTGGTCGAATTCTTTGAGCTCCCTTCCTACCAAGTCTTTGTAGGCTTTCATGCAGTCATCTTTTGGAAAGTAATCCCCGCTAACCTGTTTTACAATTAGATGAGAATCACTAAAAAATTACAGATTTTTTACTTGGAGCATCTGTGCTAGCCTTTCCTTCGCTATTAGGGCTTTGTATTTAGCTTTATTATTTGATGTAGGGAATTCTAGGTGGATTGCTTGCTGTAGAACAGTCCCATTAGGAGTTTGAATCTCTACGCCAATGCCTGATCCTATCTGCGTTGATGATCCATTGACATGGAGTTTTTATTTAGGTTGAGCTGAAACTTCTAGCTCCACATCGCTCTCTAGGTCATACTCAAGCAGGAAATCTGCAACTGCCTACCCTTTTATGACGGTTCAAGGCTCATAGGTTATGTCGTAGGCTCCCAATTCAATTGCCCATTTAGTGACTCTTCCTGACTGATTAGGCTTATAGAAAATCGCTCTGATTAAAAATTTGGTCGAGACAATAATTGGGTGAACCTCAAAGTAGTGCCTAAGTTTCCTCTTTTCTTGGAGTAGGGCTAGTACGATCTTCTCAACTTTCAAGTACCTCTGTTCTGCCTCAGTCACGGTCTTACTTGAGTAGAACACTAGGTACTGCTTTTTGCCGAGCTCTCTAATCAGAACTACACTTGTGGTTATTCGAGATACTGCAAGGTACAAGTATAGAGGCTCCCCTGCGTTCGACGCTAAAAGCGTTGACAGAATCAACTACTGCTTGAGCATTGCCAGAGCTTCGTTCTATTCGGTCCCCTATACTTCTTTTCCCTTCGTTCTGATAGCATCGAAAAATGGCTTACATTTGTCAGAAAGTCGGGAGATGAATTTACTCAAAGTAGCGATGTGTCCTGTTAGGATTTGGACATCCCTGTGGGTTTTTGGTTCCTCATTCTGAAAAAGAGCTTTCACCTGAACTGGACTTGTTTCTATTCCCATTCGGTTCACTATGTGCCCCAGGAATTTCCCTAAAGAAACCCAGCAGGAGCACTTTGAAGAGTTCAATTTCATGTTGTGGTTTCGCAAGGTGTCAAATACCTCCTACAGATGTTTCATGTGATATTCCTTTTTAAGACTTTTTACCACCATGTCATCTATCAGGTTTTTGAAAAATTTATTGATCAGGCGCTGGTAGGTTGCACCGGCATTCTTCAGTCCGAACAACATTACTTTATAGCAATAGATTCCCTTTTCGGTGATAAAGGAGGTTTTCTCTTGATCGTCTGGACTCATCGGAATTTGATTTTATCTAGACTATGCATCGAGAAACATTAGCCGCTCGTACCCAGTTGTGGCATCAACTATTTGATCAATCTTTGGAAGAGGAAAATTATCTTTAGGACAAGCTTTGTTTAAGTTAGTGAAATCTATACAGATTTTCCACTTGCCATTATTTTTCTGCACCACCACCACATTTGAAAGCTAATCCGTGAACTTTACTTCCTTGATAAAGCCAGCCTGGAGAAGACGATCTACCTCTGCTGCTATGATTTGATTCTTTTCTGGAGCGAATCATCTCTGCCTCTACTTCACAAGTGGGTGGTTTGGGTTAAGATTGAGCACATGACATAATACTGAAGGATTGATCTCCTTGGCATGTCAGTATGATCCCAGGCGAAGACATCTATATTTTCTTTTAGCAACTGTATTAGTTGCGTTCTTTCTTCTCCACACAAAAAGGTCTCCAGATTTGTGAATTTTTTTGTCACGCCCCAATTTCTGACACCTAGTTAAAAGCGGGGGAAATGAGGGATGAATGGCGAAATCAACATCCAACCCACTCTTTAATCATCAATATCAATGCGGAAGCTTAAATTACATGTCCGTGTCTATGACCGTGCATTATGACTCAACTAACCCCATTGGGATCGGTACTTGACACCTTGTACTCATCCTAAAACTTTTTGATGTTTCAGCCAACGATGCATTATGATGAATCGTAATGTTGGTTACGATGCTTCAAAATTATGATGCATCGAACATATATCGTAACATATTACGAAATTCTATGAATTTTGTACGGAACACTCAACCCTTTTTATGATACATCATTTCTGGGTTTACGATGCATCGCCATATCACAATACATCGTAATGGAGATTATGATGCATCATAATCACTCAACCTGTATTCAACACCAAACCTCCAAGTGCTTATGACCTACACTATCCATATCTAATTCCCAACCTATTGTTGATCGACGTTGAATGTTGCGCATTCTAGCCTCTTAATTTGCATATTTTATTTTCTTAGTGATAGTTTATTTGTGATTTTACTTTATTTTTGTGTTTTCTGTCTTTTCAGAGTCTTAATGATTATTTCAGTTAAAACCATGATTTTTGGGATTTTAAAAAAGACATTCAAGAGGGTTATATGAAGCCTACATCAAGTGGATCCATTCAACTCCATATTTTAACTCAAATCTGCCCAAGGAAGAGGTCTAAGAGAGTTATAACTGCTTAAGGAGATTACGGGCCTGAAGCCCAATTCTTAATCCCATTTTGGAAAATAGCCCAAAAGTCTTATTTTTGAGCATTAATTTAACTTGATTCTTACAAAGATTGAACGAAATTCAATTCTGAACACTTTGTATTTCATGTAAATTCTGTGAATCAGACTTCTACTAGGTCAAAACTTGGGCCGAATGTCAGCAGAAAAATCCACCTGTTTAGGGTTGCGAGAAAACCCTAATTATCTCCTAATTGGATTTGGACTTTATCTCCAAATTGGATTAGGACTTTATGTATTCTCTTGGGTATAAAGTTGTGAATTAGAGGCTGTTTTGGAGGAGAAAAAGAAGTGAAGGCCAGAGCAGAGAAGACAGAGACAATCCAGGTTTTATTTAATTGATTTCATTATGTCTTTTATTATTTTTGTTATCTTCTTCTTCTACCATGTGTAACTAAACTCTTCAAATAGGGTTAAGGAGGAAACCTCCATTAATAAAGTGAAGTTATTTTGTTCATTAATTGATTCCCATGTGTATGATTTAAATGCTTATGGTTTTTATTTCTTGTGATTAATTATTTTATAGTTCTTTCACCATCTATATCATGTATATGTGGTAGTTAAAAAGTATTATAATTAATCTAAGCTTGGGTTTGTATTTCTTAAAAGTGATAATCTTTAATCTTATGTTTCTCATTAAATTGGATTCATAAGATGCTTAGAATTTTACACTAGTGAAGCGAAGAAAAATCTACCTTTTTAATATATTTTTCATAGTGCTTTATTGTTAAATCTTGGATAAGCAATAGATTGATTGCTTGATTGCTACTCTAAATTTGGGGATTAATAAATAAATATTAGGAACTTCATGGATTTAATGGTGGTGGAATCCGAAACCTTAATTATTTTCTCTATTTGCTTTCAATAGTGTTATTTTATTTGCATGTTAGTTTAATTTTTTTCAAATCAACCAACTTTTGTTTAAACTAGATTAGTTTTAAATTAATTTGAATTTGTATTAGTTTTTCTTCTCAAAGCATTCCCTTGGGTTTGACCTCGTTCTTGCCGATCTATACTTCAATAGATTCGTACACTTGCGAGTTATTTTACACTTTTAAAACAACATCAATTGTCTTCATGCATTCTCAATAAGGTAAAAGACATTAAGAGAATGATTCAAAACATCATTAACCTAGTCCAAGCATAAATTTGCATCTTCAAGTAATTATATCATAAAAACTCATACATCAAAGTTCAAAGTTAAACATTTTCCATTAATGTCTTGAAATCGTACATAAGCCACCAACGACGATTACATTTGAAAACCTAAGTACGCTAACATGATTCAAATGTACATATAACATCAAAAATATAGTCAACATTGCACAAACTGGTATGGACATCTATCTACATATCCAAAAGGTCAAAATCCAAAAGAACTCCAAGTATCTACTCGAGCTAATCAAATTTTGCCCTCCATCGGAGCTTTATCTATAAAAGAGTTTGGGGGAAGAAGGTGAGCATACAACTACGCCCATTAGGAATGATCCACCCGACTCTACCTTAACTCAGGCAGCCATGCATAAATGTATATGAAATCTCTATATGGCTACATGCTATGCCTCAATGTTTTCAATGCTCGAAAAAATATCATTTTGAAAGCATGCTCAGTGTCACACACTTCCAATACACATAAACAATTTAGAAAGAATTTCAATCTCAAATAAACTCACACCATATAAATTCAAAAATTAATTCAATTGAGGACTTCTGCTTATCACAATTCCATAGTAAAGGTTTATTAGAAACCATAAACCTTGCTTACACTTTTCGGGTTACTAACCCGACGGAAGCAACATCCGCTTGACCAAGTTTTGGGTCTTGCACCCTAGGGCTCTGGGCCCTTCTTAATTCTCACACATGCCCCAAAAACGCGACTTTCTCACATAATTTCACATTGCTTTATAATGTACACTTATAGCATAAATGCACAAAATTCATGATTCTCACAATTCTCACCAAATGCATAACCTATGTCAAGTTATGCACATACCTTCACCTCAAACTTGTCACAATGAAAATCATCCATTTTATGGGAATTACAACCAATGCATTTTCAAGAAAACGTTATTCATTCATAAATTCATTATTTAAAATCAAATTTTACAAAGCCCCTCAAATGAATACAACTCATAAAATTGCATTCATAAACCTCCACCACTCTTATGCATATATAATTTCTAACTAAAACATGTTTGATGCTCACAAGCCGCTAATTGGTCGATTCGCTGTGTCTATGCCTCATTTTGGATATTCATTTCACTTGTCTCATTGATTCGAGGAACTTTTATGTGAGCTTTCGACCTTTGGTCCTTTTAAAATTGGAAAGAATACTTTAGTTTGAGGAGCGTTGTTATTGCAGTCAGCTTTACACGAACAGGTGGACAATTATAATAAATTCTTACTTTTGGGCAACAAAACTCGTAATGGATATGCAAGATGGAATTTCTCCCCCAAGATGATGTGTGATCTGACTTACACCGAGAATTATTAGGGATGGTCAAAAGATATTTTGGGTCGTAATGGTAATTCTCTCAAGGCGGCGAGATTATATGATGTCATTTTTGCCTATTTTTTTCCTATGATCGACACCCAAATGTGTTAAAGGCATTCTTCGAATCTTGGTCCCATGGAACTAACACCCTTTATACTTCAGTTGGTGAGGTTTCTATCTACCTTTGGGATTTGCATGAGATAGGCGGCCTTCCATTTAGCAGAAAATTCTATGATGAGGTTATCCCTGATACAAAGGAGTTGTCGGGCAAGACCAAGGATGAGAAATTTTTTCTTCCAATGTGTTGTCAACATTTATTTCTAGCGTATCACTAACTTGCACAAGAGTTTAAAGGGGTTGTCAAGATCTCTGACTGGGTGAACTTTTGGTACAAGGGTTCGTTGGAGCATCCTAAACCTCTAAGTAGAAAGTCGAGGAATAAAACCCAATGACCAAGAGAGCTTCACAACCCTTCTGGTTCTATTGGTTCCGTTCGCAAGTGAAAACCCATCAGAAAAAAAAGGTGTTTGTTGATCTCGGTGTAATGATAAAGTTAAAGAGAAGACTTATTGGCTTATTTTTAACATGTTGGTTGTGCAAGTTTATGCTTCCTTCTAGTCCTGCAAACATAGTTTGGCCTGGAGTGTTTAAGATTACAAGTAAGATGGCACATAGAGAAATATTTTGTCTTACTGTTCCACTACTTGCGAGCATCTATAGGGTTTGATCGAAATCATCTCATTTCCCGAATCTCTAAATTCTACACTTGTATTTCCTACTCATATGTATATGCCTGGCTAGCAGAATATTTTGAGACACATTTTCGTTCTCCAATCAATCAATCTTCACCTCGGATGACTAAATATGCAGGAGAAGGGATGGCAAAGCATTTTGACAATTCAGAGGCACAAGATTTGTTCAAATCTTGAAAGGGTCCTGTGCTAAATCGCTTAGTAATAAAGTTTCACCAAAGGGAAGCTAGAGTTGATGATGAGATGACAATTATTCACTTTGAGTATTTCGCCAATCTTCGCTCCAATTTTTTATCCTTAAGGCAAGGTGACTACTATGTCCTTGAACCCTACAGCCCTTATAGATTCAGCAGACAATTTGGTTTTCTCCAAGTTGTTCCAGGAAATTTAAAGCAAAACATTCACACTGGGTCGTTGGATGAGGTTTTCAAATATTAGAAATCATGTACTCTCCATAACACCAAGTCTTCAGTATAATTGCCAGAGACTACGAGATTGAAGGAGTTTTCAGTCACCAAAGCTTATGTTGATTGGTAGTCAAAGGTTCATGTTGATCCATTCATGATTGTAACGGAGAACTTATCACTAAATAAACATCTAGCCTCTCCCAAAAACAAAGAAGCAAAGTTTAGAAAGGGTGAGACTTTGAACCAAAGACCAAGATTGCATACTAAACACATAATTGGAGAACCTTTAAAGACTCAGAGCAGTGATAATTTTGTTCAACTGGAAGCACATGACAAAAGTGTCAGACTGTGCCTCTTTAGCAGAAAATGTTATTTCCCTTCCGAGTATGGAGGACTTCTTTGACGAATTTTCTAGCGGTTCTTTACCAATGCAAGTTGAATATTTGCAGGTGTTGTGCTTGGAAAGGGTATTTTGTTTTACCAAAATAATTCTTGTCCAATTCTTAATAAACCACTCGCAATAGCACGAATCTTTGTAAGATAGGGCTCTTGTGAAGGTGTCGATCCCACAGAGAATGTGATTAAATTAGTCTCATTTGATTCATTGAAGAGAGGTTGATATTTTTGGTATTTGTTTAACATAAAATAAAGGGCACTAGTTAAAGTTTGAATTGATAAATATAAGATGGACTAGGGTATTGATTTCACCACTAGCCTCACATCAATGGAAGAATGTATTTCAACTTGGGAAAGTTACATATGTATAATCATGATTCATGGGATTTGTCACATACCACCATGATATCTTCAAGAAAATACATAAATTAAAAGATAAGAATAATTCATCTCTAGTTAGCATGAATCGTCTACCTAACTACTTAAATAAAAGACATAACATGAAATTAAAAGTGTAGAACGATTCATCTTCCTTAAGCATGAATTATCAAATCTAATGAATTTATGTTCTAATAAAATTATTGTATAACTTTCATACTTTATAAGATAAGAGAAGAATGAAGTCAAGATTAAACATAACTTTATACTTCAATTACAAATGTAATCCTCAAAGTTATACAACTTATTATACACATATAACAATCCCAAATAAAAATATTATTATCATACCATTGATGCTTGGCTAGGGCTACATCAATGCCCTAGGAAGAGTTTTAGCTCCTCATGGTTAACTTACAAGTCATCATAGTTGAAGAACACTTCATATTTCTATATGTGTGCAGAATATTTCCACTCACTTCTCCCCTTCTTCACTACTCAATTCCCCTCCATTTATAGCCAAAGTTAGTGCAATATGAGTGTCCACCATTTCTTTCACTAAAACTCATCCTATGGCCTAAATAGCTCCATATGTACTCCATTGTAGAAGAATTGGATCATCTCCCTCCATGTGTATAGCACTTTGGTGAATTAATTGAGTGGGGTGGTTGCTTGTCATCTCATTGGTCACTTGTCACAAAATTTTCAAAGCAACCAAAGAAAAATCTGCCCAGAATATTTATCCTACTGTTTTGGCCACTTTCAACCACCAAGATGTCATATTTAGAGATTTCTCAAAACTAAACGTATTTAGAACTCTCTTTTATCTTTCCATAGCCGCAAAAATCACCTTAATTGGAGTTTGGAGCATGAAGTTATGGTCAAAATACAAACAGTGCGCAGATCAGAATTTTGAACGAATTTTGGGCTTGAGATTAGTCTTGAACTTGTACTTGACCCAATGAATGAACCAATTCAGAAATTTGGCCCCTTTTGCATTAAATCTTCAATATAGCTTGGCCCAATCCATGGACTCATCATTGGAATTTGGCCCAAACTAATGGCAATTTCTTCTTCTTATGGAAGCCTCATTTAAAGCCCAAGAACCATGGAATTAACCACTATTTCATCTAAGGATCTGAAAATGACAAAAACAAAATAAAACTATAAAAATACTAATATAAACATAATTAAAGGATTAACATATGTAAATTAGAAGGACCGAATGCACAACATTCTGTGCTTATCAGCAGGCATTTTATATATATATATATATATATATATATATATATATTTTGCACATGTACTGACACTTTTTTTTAAAGGAGGAAATCATCTTGGTGGTGAAAAGTCTGTTTATGGACCTTCTGCCTTTGAGTTGGCGACCAGAAAAGGAAGCATTCCGCCTTCCTTAGCAGAGGTCACATATTCCCTTCAAGGTTTTGATTAAGCATTGGTAGACCCTCATCCTCATGATTCTTCTATTGGACACAAGACTCAAGGTCAGACACGTGTGGAGACAGTAGGAGGGCATGTGATACCCCAAGTGAATATTTAGGAATCACACCAGGCCATATTTTATAAAGCGCTCACTTATGATGTGACGAGTATGATTTTTGAAATCAGACGTCAATCAGCCTTAGCATTGGGAAACAACCTCAAAAGGATGCTAAAAAGGACGGTGTTTTCTAAAGCTTCATTGCTTAGATCAAAAGTTAGAGAAATTTTTGATGAGATTTTCTCACTTCCCGTGGACTGTTCTGAGTTTCAGAAGAGGGTTAACTCATATTTACTAAGTGCAGAGGAATACAAAAATGTTCAGTTGAGGTATGCTCAGGGCCTTAACTGAAGAAGTACACTCCTAAGGCTTGGCCCACATTGACTCACGCCTTAATGAGGCCCTTTCTTCATATAGTGTAGATGTGGCACATGTTCAGAAACTTCAAGCATATCTTCTCAATGATAAAAAGGAGTTAGAGATTTTACTTGTTCAAATTGAGAAGCGTGAAGCTTCAATTTTGGAGGCTAATTCACGAATCTCTCAGAGGAAATATGTCATTGCTAGCATCAAGAAAGAAAAGAATGCAATCGAAGAGATTCCTATCATTCCTGATCATGATCGTGGTGTTATAAGCATTTTAGAGAAGTTGTTGAAGAAAGAGCAAGACGAGATCCTGGAGTTACCTTGTCTGTCTTAATTTCTCTCTTTTAGATATTGCCTTGTTATCAATGATTTTATGTTATGTATTAAACAAACTCTTGCAGAATTGTTATGTCTTCCATTTTAATAATAAAAGATCCCATTCTCTCTCCTTTTTTTTTTTGACAAAACGAAGAGTTTTATTTATTTAGCCTTTCACAGCTTATATTCTTGCGGGCCAGGAGTGATACCAATAATTTTTTTTTTTTGGAATGACTGAACTCGGAACAAACCTCCAAGCTGCATACGTACCCTCAATAGGGATCAAGTCATTTACGTAGTTCGGATTAAGAAAATAAAACTATATATATATATATATATATATTATTATTTTTTGGCCGTACCTAGTTTTAGCTCATACGGGCCAAGAGCATAATGCAGTTTAGGCTCGTGCGATCAGGAACAACATTCCATTGTTCATGGGTAGTATCACTTGAGAAGTTTGGCATTGATAGGCCCAACTCTAACCCTATCTTCATCAACAATTTTGTAGGCGTCATTGGTGTAGACTTCTCGCACCACATATGGTCCATTGGTAGGGGTGACTCATCTTTACTTTAATTTTATAGGTCTCTTATATGTGACATGAAAGATAGGATTGTGATTTCATGAGTTAGGGTCTTGTGTATTTATATGTGTATACAATTGTGAATTATGCATATGTATATGTCTAACATGTTAGTTAGGACTTATATATGTTGCATATCTGATATTGAGATTATGAATGCTCTTGTTGAAATTTTGTTCAGTTGATGAAAATATGATTTTCAATTTAGAGCTGTGCATGAAAGATATGATTTTCTTGAAAATGCATAAGCATGATGATTTTCATGAAGTGAGTGAATGACATTGTGACAATCTTGAGTTAAGACGGAAAATGCATTTATTTGATAAAATGCATTGCATTGTGTGGGTAAGTGCATTGATGTGATTATGTGCACTATGTGAAAAATGAGGTTTTTGGGGGCATGTGTGAGAATTAATAAGGGTTTCGAACCCTAAGGTGTAAGACCCAAAACTTGGCCAAGCGGGTGTCGCTTCCGTCGGGTTAGTAGTCCGAAAAGCGTGAGCAGAGTATGTGGTCCCAAAATAACCCTTACTATGGATTATGACAAGTGAAATCCTCAGTTGAATTGATTTTCGGGAATTTGTGGCATGAGTTATATATATTTTAATTGTGACTTGTCCAATTTGATATATAAATGTATATGCATTGAAATGTGAAGCATCACGCATGATTTAAAAAACGTGATTGTTTATGGATAAAAAATATGGATATCTGTCATGTAGAAATGTAATGATTTCCCAAAATAACCCTTACTATGGATTGTGACAAGTGAAATCCTCAGTTGAATTGATTTTCGGGAATTTGTGGCATGAGTTATATATATTTTAATTGTGACTTGTCCAATTTGATATATAAATGTATATGCATTGAAATGTGAAGCATCACGCATGATTTGAAAAACGTGATTGTTTATGGATAAAAAATATGGATATCTGTCATGTAGAAATGTAATGATTTCATATGCATTCATGCATGGCTGCCTAAGTTTGAGTAGAGTTGGGTGGATCATTCCTACTGAGCGAGAGAGGACTCACCCCCAATTTACAAACTCTTTTTTAGATAAAGCATCACTGGAGGATGAGGCTTAGAGTGCTGGAGTGATTTGAAAGAATACTTTATAATTTCCTTTTGGATATAGTGTTATGAATTGTATATATGGCTATCCATGCCGGCATGTGGCATGTGGATTATATTGATGTGAGATTGCAATTACATTTATGTAACTTGTACTTATATGGGTCTATAGATATTAGAAATGTGAGTAATTGTATATGTATTGTGCAAGACTTGTATAAAGATTATGAGGTTGTTGAGACACAAATTGATGATTTGGAGTATGTATGTAAGCTTTCGCATTGACTAAAGGGTTGAGACCTCCCAATCTTCCTCTTCTCTCCCAATATCCATAAGGGGAGGAAGGGTGACTAAGGAGTCCATGTTCCATGTAAAGCAATTCCCATATACCAGCTGAAGTTGCACTACAAACACTTGCAATCCAACGGGGATTCCATCTAACATAGAGGAAAACCGTCGGACTAGTCATCGTCAGACTCAAGCTGTTTGGCTCTTAATAGATAGAGAGCAGACCAAAACAGGCATAACTGTGGTTACGTTATGTCAACTTGGCCAGTGAGAGGCAGAATTTCATTCCGGTATGATCTTCCCCCTACAGAGGCTAAGCGGTCGGGTCATGGATCTTGCACTTCACTTGAATAGTGTCTTTGAAATGGCAAAGTCAAGAACCAAGCTGACTGAATCGAATCTCCTGTGCCCTCTTCCTTCTCCTTCATTGATCTAAGGGCACGGTGATGAAATCTCCAGTGACCGAGGCTCTAATGTTTGACTTCACCAGTTCACACCCCACTTCCTTCGCTCCTAACCGGGTGTTGGAAATTGGGGCGTGACAGTACGTTAAGTGGCCCGAGGGTGTTTTAGTCATTTTTTGCGCTAAGATATTATATGTATCAGTGGCAAAAATATTCCAGCCATATCTCATGCCCCTTTCTCTCTATAAAACCCTCCATCTTCATAGCTCTCCCCTCTCTCTACATTTCAGACCCGTTTGGCTTGGATTTGAGACTCGCTGAAGGAGGAAAGTACGTAGGGGACGGCTAGGCCTTTGGTTTGAATCGAACATCTTCGCGGTTCAGAAAGGTAGACCTCGGTCAGAATATTGGAGATTGCTTGTGAAGCTCCCAAATTCGAGGTAGGGGTTCTCCTTTTTGCTTAATTGTTTAAAGTGACCCCACATGATGCATCCACCATCTGTCTATTACTTTCTGTCAGTCCCTCATAGAAACACTGCACTAACTGCCACTTTGGAACTTGGTGATTAGGACACTTCCTAAGAAGGTCTTTGAAGCTCTCCTATGTCTCAAAAAATTATTCCCCCTCAAATTGAGAGAAACCAGTGATAGTTCGTCTGAATTGATTGGTCCTCCCTATCGGAAAATATTTCTTCAAGAACTCATTTTGCATTTGAGTCTATGTAGTGATAGAACTCATCGGTAGAGATCTGAACCAATACTTGGCCTTCTCCTTCAAAGAGAATGGAAAGAGTCGCATCCAGAAAGCATCTTCAGAGAAGTTGTGAATTTTCGTTAATGAGCAAACTTCTAAGAAATCATCTAAGTGCTTGTACGGATCCTCATAAGTCAGCCCAAAGTAGGATGACAACATCTGAATGATACTGGGCTTGATCTCATAGTTCTGTGCTGTGACATCAGGCAATTGAAATTCAGCTGGCGAATTGTATGTCTCTGGGACATAGTAATCTCTGAGAAGTCTTGCCCTTTCCACAACAGCATTAGGCACAATATTGTTGTCCCCATTATTAGGTTCACGTAAACCATCCATAGCATCAATAGTCTCTTTCTCTTGCTCAATGGTATGGTGATTGAAGTACCGGAAAAAAAAATAAAAATAAATTAGATTAGTAACAAAAATAAAAATTCTAAACTAAAAAAAAATTAAACAAAACAAATTTGTACTTAAAAAAATTAATAAAATAAAAAAAATTAATAAAAGCAACATAAAAAAAATTCATAAACTAAAAATCCAATTAGAACTAATTCTAAAAATCCAAACAATCAAATAGACAGTCCCCGACAACGACGCCAAAAATTGATCATGTGTGAGTGTGTCTCAATAAGTGTATCAATTAAAATTACCACACTTCGCAATAGAACGAATTCCTTGCAGAATAGGGCTATCGAAATGGGTGTCGAACCTCAGGGACTGTGGTCTGACTGAGTTAGATATACGGAATTAATTCTAATTAAATTTAAAAGAAAAGAATTCTGATTTTTAATTCTAAATTATCTAATGAAGCAATTGGACAAAAGCAAGAAAAACTAAGGTGTGTAGAAAATATAAGATAAATCTAGGGTTATTGACTTCACCACTAACTTCACAATTAATGGTCAATTGAACTAACTATGGGGCATCATATCATGCATAAGTGGTGTCGGTGGCTACAAGCTCACCTTCATCCGTCAAGAAGATAACATATGATTAAGGCTAAGTCATGGACTATCTTCGATTGGCATGGGCCATCTGCCTAACTACTCTAATCGAGGGTGCAGTATGGTCCATCTTCTCTAGGCATAATCCATCAAAGCTTTTAATGATATATTTAATGATTACCATTGTGTAGTAATCACTCTCATAATCACAAAAAATAAGAGAGATTGAGTTCAATAACAAAAACTAAATATTTAAGACAAGATAATAAATCATTGAAACTGAATTTATAAGACTTTTATAGCTCAATTCTATAATAAGAATCCTCTAAATTACACAATCTATGAATGAATATAAAAATCCCCAATAATTAGAACAATCAAATCAGTGATGTTTAGATAGGGCTACATCAAAACCCTAGTGGATGAACTAGCCGCTCATGATAGAAGAAGAAGCTTCAACGGTTAAGGAAGAAGACATTATCTCCATGGAAGTACTGCTACGCTTTGTTCTCCAATGATTCTCCACTCCAAAAGCTCTTCAAAGCTGCTGCCAAGCCCCTCAATACAGCCCCAATTTGTCACTTTTAATAGCCAAGAGAATATGAAGAGTCCTAATCCAATTAGGAAGTAATTAGGTTTTTCCCGCAGCACTAATCAGGTGGGTTTTCCTGCTGACGTTCGGCCCAACTTTTGACCCACTAGAAGTCCGATTCACAAAATTTACGTGAAATACAAAAGTGTCCTGAATTAAATTTCGTAAAAATTAAGTCAATTTGAGGCTAGGAAATAACACTTCTGGTCCATTTTTCAAAATAGGATTAAAACTTTATTAAGCGCAGAATTGGGCTTCAGGCCCATAACCTTCTTAAGCAGTTGTAATTCTTTTGGACCTCTTCCTTGGGCTGATTTGAGTTAAATTATAGGGTTGAATGGATCCCTTTGATGTACACTTCATCTAACCCTCTTGCATGTCATCTTTAAAAGCCCAAAATCATGGTTTTAACTGAAATAATCATTAAGACCCTGAAAATACAGAAAACACTAAAACGAAGTAAAATCATAAAATAATCTATCACTAAGAGAATAAAATACGCAAGTTAAGAGGCTGGAATGCGTAAATTCAACGCCGATCAGTAGAATTTTTAGCATTTTTGGATCTTATGCATGAAATTCTTGTAATGACTATAAACTTAGAAGCCACATGGACTGAGAGATATATTTGGACCAAACGTACATTTTAGAAATGTATGGAATGTAAAGTTATGACCTCTTCTCATGTTATAATTTTATGTAGGAAGGTTTTTCAACCAAATGAAACATGATTTGAATGAAATGGATGAATTGAGATGTAATAATGATGGAGCTATGTTTCTTTTGTTTATTGTATGATGAATTATCATTTGCAGATGATTAGAATGAGGTATGAATGACCCTAGGTTGTTAGGGTGAGAATTGGGCTCAAAATGGACAATGTAGTGGGTCGCAGGATTTTCTGCAGAGGGCATTTCGCATGTGCGAAATGGCCATTTCGAATGTGCAAAATTTCCTACTTTGTTCGAACTTCAAACGGGCATAACTCTTTCGTTTTAGATCAGAATTAAGTGTATTTTTTTTAAATCATGTATTTTTAGATTCTCTATCCAACGGTGTAGGATTCTATTTCAAATTCCTGTTGCATAGCGAGTTGAGTCCTGGAAGTTAGTAGTTTATGAGAGTGACAAGTTCAATGTATGACTTGGAATAGAATGAATGATGTTATAGCATTTTATTGATGCTTGAGAGGTTATGTGGATGTGTGGAAGAGTTTGGATTTATAGAATGAATTATGGTGTATGAAGTGGATTAATTATAAAGGTGCATGGTTTTTAGCAAAAGGTATTTTGATCGTGCAAAATGTTTATTTCATATGATCATGATCCTTCGATTGTGTGAAGTTGTAATCTCGATTGATCGAGAAATTGTAGGTTTTTGAGATGGTAAAATTCCTGAATGATGGAAAATTTCGATACTACTTCGTAAGCATATCGATTGCGCGAAGCACTTCGATTGTGCGAAAGGCACTTTTCAATTGATCGAAAAGTTAGAGGTCTGAGCTGTAAGGAACATGCAGGTGTGGTTTGATGTGGGGTCCACTGAGGCTAGTTGAGGGTGGATTGCACACATACATGTGTAAGAATAGAGTTAAGGTCCCGTGGTAGTTGAGAATAAGGAGGGTTAATGGACAGGTTCACCCTCGGTCTCCAATGACTCGAAATCAGGGCGAGATAATTTTAGTACCAAAGTATGGTACCTTAGTGAGAGCATTGAGGTTCAGTCTTGGCATCAAAATATGATATCAAGAGCGATTGTGGTTCAAAGTGTGGTTCGTAAACAACAATCACACTCGACTTCCGGGAGTTAGAAGTCGGGCGTGACATGACACGAGCAATGGATTCTAATGTTGCTGGGGAAATAGTTGGGTACTTAGCAGTGTTGACTGCTTCTTCCACATTATGAGTGGACTAATCATCGCTCTGAGAATGACCTAGATGAGCCTCGCACCAGTGAATATTCGTTACTCTTTAGAATGGCTAGAATACTACACAGTGCTTCCTGGGTTGCAGTCCTAATTAGATCCTCAAAGGATCTTTCTGAAGTCTTACTTGATATGACATGCCTTTCACAAAGTTTGCATGAGATGTTGGGTGAGCTAACTCGAACATAAAATCCTTAGGCGCACCATATAAAAGGGACGCGTTACCCAAGCATGACACCTAGGGTGTACGCTGCCCCCTATATGGGCACTATAGGTATAAAAAAAATTTCAACCTAATTATTGCCAAGCAAGGCTCAGTGATTGTGGATTCCTTTGACTAAGAATTCAATAAAGAGGATGGGGCAACTTTTGAGAGCTGATCTTTTTGTTTTTTTTTCTTGTAATGCTTGGAGAGAGCTTTTTGCTTTAAGGGCATGTTTGTGCCTCTATTGTACTATTTTTTTATAGAATAATATAACTTTTTCCTTTGTTGCAAATCGTGTGATATGGATTGACGCTTCTGACAAATGCTTGTGTTGATCATTGCTTTAGCCAGATAGGTCTGATTTTCTCCATTGACTTGCGCGATCGGTCATGTAGACTTCAACATTAATGAACAATAGATCACTTTTGATCTTAATTGAATTTGGGCTAAGGGCCTATTTCTTTTTAAGCGATCGGTCATTTAATACCTTAGTTTGATTTGGGCCAAGGTCCACTTTCTTTTTTAAATGATCGGTCACTTAGACCTTAGCGTTAATAAGCGGTCGATCGTTTAAAACCTTAGTTTGATTAGCGATCAGTCGTTTAAGATCTTAGCTTGATTTGGGCCAAAGGCCTCTTTATTTCTTAAGCTATCTGTCGCTCAGACCTTAGCTTTGATAAGCGATCGATCGTTTAAGACCTTAGCTTGATTTGGGCAAGGGCCCTTTCTTTTTTAAGCGATCTATTATTTAGACCTTAGCTTTGATAAGCGATCGGTCGTTTAAGACCTTAGCTTGATTTAGGCCTTTGGCCTATTTTTTTTAAGTGATCGATCGTTTAGACCTTAGCTTTGATAAACGATTAGTAGTTTAAGACCTTAGCTTGATTTGAGCATTTGGCCTATTTTTATTGAGCAATCGGTCATTTAAGACCTTAGCTTGATTTAGGCCAAGGGCCTCTTTCTTTGATAAGCGATTAATCGTTTAAGACCTTAGCTTGATTTGGATCTTTGGCCTATTTTTATTTTAAGCGATCGGTCATTTAGACCTTAGCTTTGATAAGCGATCAATAGTTTAAGACCTTAGCTTAATTTGGGCCTTTGGCCTATTTTTATTGAGTGATCGGTCGTTTAAGACCTCAGCTTGATTTGGACTAAGGGCCTCTTTCTTTGATAAGCATTCGGTTGTTCAAGACCTTAGCTTTGATAAGCAATCGGTCGTTTAAGACCTTAGCTTTGATAAGTGACCGATCATTTAAGACCTTAGCTTTATTTAGGCCCGGGGTCTATTTTAGCGATTGGTCATTTAAGACCTTAGCTTTGATAAGCGATCGGTCATTTAAGACCTTAGCTTGATAAGCAATCGGTTGGTTAAGACCTTATCTTGATTTGGGCCTTCTGCTTATTTTTATTGAGCGATCAGTCGTTTAAGACCTTAGCTTTAATAAGTGATTGGTTATTTTAGACCTTAGCTTAATTTGAAAAAGTTGGTCATTTTCAGTGGCGGCAGATGTGGGCATGTTACGGCGCATATTCTTTCTGCGTCGTACCATGTCCACGTCGTGCCCTTTAGAGGCTTTGTTTCTTTTTTTGTATTGTAAAAGACAAGGAATTTTATCCGATGTGGAATTTTGTCCGTACATATTTATATTGACTAACTCAAAAATGGCTCCCATTGGATTTGGGGCCAGGTATAAGGAAGGTGTAATCCTTTCCAAAAAAGATAGTGGGGCTAGACTGCCCGTATTTAAATTTCAGACTTTCTATATGGAAAATTTTCCCTTATTTATGAGGAGAATAGGGCATTTATATTTTGTAAAATATGTCATGGTGGCCTTAGAGGCTGAAGTGCCTTTGTAATGTAGGCAAAAATAGGGCAAGGCATCGTCGCTGTGTATTTCAAGCTTACACAGTGACCATACCTGCCACAACTATAGGACTTCCATTTTATACTTTATTTAGTATGAAGTATGGAGTCTTTTGTTCGATGTGGTACCGTGTCCTACTACCTTTTGACAATTGGAAGAAAATTTATCAAAAAATGAGAAACATGATTTAAATGTGCTAGAATTTACACATAGTACCTTTTTAAATGGGTTGCATTTCAGGGCTTGCGAAGTGCTTCTGAATTGCTAACGTTGCAAAGCCTGTACGCGCCCTTTCCAATCACTTCAGTGACTTCGTACGAACCTTTCCATTTTTCTACAAATTTTCTGACATTCTGTTCTTTTGTATTGTCGGTGACTCTTCGTAGCACCCAGTCGCCAAGGCTGAATGTTCGATGTTTCACCTTTTTGTCATAACTGCTCTTGACTATTCTTTGATGGGAAATGAGCCTTATTTGAGCTGCCTCCCTCTTCCCTTCTAGGAGGTCCAGATTTCGTTCTAGTAACCGATCATTCTGCCCTATTTCTAGTACGTCCGTTCGGATGGTTGGAGTTGGTAGTTCTGTTGGAATTATCGCCTTAGAACCATATGTTAGGCAGAACGAGCTCTTACCGGTCGGATGCCTTAGGTCGTTCGGTATGCCCAAAAGACTTTGGGCAGCTCTTTCAACCATCTGCCCTTACGTTTCTTTAGCTTTTTACGAATGCACTCGAAGATGGTTTGGTTTGTGATCTCTATTTGGCTATTGCCCTGTGGGTAGGATCTGGCAAAGAACTTCTGGTTAATCCCATTTTCCTGAAGAACTTGTCTAATGGTTGTTTGTCAAAGTTTGTGGCATTATCCATGATAATGGATTTTGGCAGCTCAAACCAATAGATAATATTGTTCCAGATGAAGCTCTTGACTTGAACATGAGTGATTGTTGTGTACGCCTCTGCCTCAACCCGCTTTATGAAGTAGTCGATGGCTAGCAGTACGTACTTTTTGCTGTTGGCAGCTGTTGGGAGAGGTCCTACTTAATCCATCCCCCATTTTGCGAATGGCCAGTGATTGGCAATAGTAGTGAGGTCTTCTGGAGGTTGGTGTGGAATGCTACCGTTGGCACTTATCACACTTCCTGACATATTTTTCGACTTCCCTCACTTTGTATGGCCAGAAATAGCCTTGTGTGAGGACTTTGTGGGCCAATGAACATCCCCCTGAATGATTTTCGAACATACCTCCATGGATCCTGGAGAGTATCTCCTTTACTTCTGATGGGGCCGCACATCTTAGGTACGACCCAGAGAATGACCTTCTGTAAAGGTGTTCGTCGATCATAGAGTATCTGACAGAGTTCATTCTGAATTTTCGTGCCTCCTCCTTGGAGTCTGGTAATACCCCGTTGACGAGATAGGCTTTGATGAGATCCATGCAACTGGGTTGGTTTCAAATGACCAACATCGTTTGTAGGGGATGTATCTTGGGTTCTTGCAAAGACTCGATCAGAGCTATTGTGATCAGATCTGGATAGGCATATGAGGCCGAACATGTAAGCTTGTCAGCGTTCATGTTCAGATCTCTTGAGACTTGAGAGACTCTGACTATCAAACCCCTTAAGTAGCTATTGCGCCAAGTCTTTGTAGGCTTTCATCCGATCGTCTTTTGATAGATAGTCTCCGATGACCTGTTTCATGATTAGTTAAGAATCACTAAAAACTTACAAATTTTTTACCTAAAGTGTTTGTGCCAATCTCAGTCCTGCTAGGAGGGTTTCGTACTCGGCTTCGTTATTAGATGCAGGGAAGTCCGGGTGGATTGCCTGTTGTAGGGTTGCCTCGTCTGGGGTTTGGATTTCCACCCTGATACTTAATCCTGGTTGTGTTGATGACCCATCAACAAAGCGTCTCCATTTAGAGTAGGTCGAAAGTTCTACTTCCTCGTTGCTTTCAGGTTCGCATTCTAATAAAAAGTCTGCCACTACCTCTCCTTTAAAGTGGTTCGAGGTTCGTAGGATATTTCGTAGGCACCCAGCTCTATTGCCCATTTGGCTACTCTTCCCGACTGATCAGGCTTATGTAAAATTACTTTGATTGGGAATTTGGTTAGGACAATGATTGGATGAGCCTCGAAGTAATGCCTGAGCTTCTTCTTCGCCTGTACCAGGGATAACACTTTTTCATCTTTGAGTACCTTTGTTCTGCCTCAGTTATGGTCTTGCTTGAGTAGAACATATGGCACTACTTTTTATCAAATTCTCTGATCAAAACGGCGCTAACGACTGTACGAGACACCGCAAGATATAAGTATAAGGTTTCTCCGGCATCAGGTGTTGAGAGTGTTGGTAGCTAGATCAGTTACTACTTCAGTCTTGTTAGAGCTTCACTCTGTTCAGCCTCCCATACTTCTCTTCCTTTTGATCGGACGGTATCAAAGAAGGGCTTGCACTTGTCCGATAGCCAAGAGATAAACCTGCTCAGAACAACAATGTGTCCTCTTAGGATCTAAACATCCCTATGAGTCTTCGGCTCCTCATTCTAAAGAAGGGCTTTCACCTGAACTGGGCTCACCTCTATCCCTGTTCGGTTCACGATGTGCCCTAGGAATTGTCCTGAGGAGACGCCGAAGGTACACTTTGATGGGTTCAATATCATTTTATGGCTTCTCAAGGTGTCAAAAACCTCCTGCAGATGGTTCAAGTGGTCTTCCCTCTTGGGGCTCTTCACCACCATGTCATCTATATATGCTCCAACTGTTTGGCCCATCTGACATTTGAAGACTTTATTAATCAGCCGTTGGTAAGTTGCTCCTGCATTCTTAAGTTCGAATGACATCACTTTGTAATAATAGGTTCCTTTTTCAATAACGAAGGAAGTCTTTTCCTGATCAGCTAAATTCACTAGGATCTGGTTGTATCCTGAGTATGCATCAAGGAATGTCAACTGTTCGTACCTAGTTGTGGTATCAACTATTTGATCGATTTTTGGCAACGAGAAGCTATCTTTGAGGCAGACCTTATTTAGGTTGGTAAAATTTATGTAGACCCGCCATTTACTGTTCTTCTTCTGTATGACCACCACATTTGAGAGCCAGTCAGGGAACCGAACTTCCCTTATAAACCCCGCTTGTAAGAGCCGATGTACTTTGGAAGCAATGATTTGGTTCTTTTTTGGGGTGAACCGTCTTTGCTTCTGCTTGATTGGTGGGAAGCTGGGATTAACGTTGAGTGCATGGCATGACACTGAGGGGTCTATGCCAGGCACGTCCATATGGTCCCAGGCAAAAATGTCAACATTCTTTCTTAATAGCTGTATCAACTGTGCTTTTTATGATTAGCTTAAAGAGGTCCCTAAATTTGTGGGATCTTTGCCAGGAATGATCTCTACCTGTTCGAGCGGTTCCTCAATTGGGTTTTCTTTTTCCCGTTCTTGAGGAATGCCCTTTGGCAAAGAATCCTGTGATTGCTATTTGTTCAGTCCCTCCTGCACTGCCTTCCTTTTCTAGGTAAGGGCATAGCATTTTTTGGCAGCGACCTGATCTCTAATGATATTGATTGTGTTTCTCCCATTCTACGTGACGCATCTTATGAGTTGGTGAAGAGTTGAGGGGACTCCTTGCATCCTATGTATCCAGCCTCTTCCCATTATCATGTTATAAGAAGAGCTAAAGTCGACAATGATGAAGGGCTCAGTTAGAGTTCTTGAGGCTGCCGTGACCGGGAGTTCTACAACACTTACTTGAGTGACTTGCTTACCGTCAAAGCCTACGAGAGGTTTGACAGTAGGCCTAACGCGTTCAGGTTTTAGACCCATTTGTTGGAAAGCAGACAAAGTCATAACATTGGCGCTGCTTCCGATGTCAACCAATACATTTTTTACCTCACAATTGGAAATGATGAGGCTGATCATGAGTGGATTTTTGTGGGGCATTTGGACTCTGCTCATGTCTTTGTCTGTGAAGGTGATCGGTGTATTGGCTGAGTGATCATGCACTGAACGAACTTCTCCAATTCTGTAGATATTCTGAGCGCTCCTGAGACTCGACCGTCTTTTAGATTCAGTTTCTTGGTCTGAGGTTAGTCGGCCATGGATCTCGCTAATAATTTGGACTGGACCGGGATTAAGCTGTTTGCTTGCCTTTTGCTGTGGCTGATTAAAAGTTTTTGTCTGTTCCTCTTGAACGACATACTCTGCCAAACCCCCTCTTGCAATCAGGTTTGACTTGCTGTCTTAAGCTCCTGCACTCGTTGGTGGTATGGTCGAAGTCATTATGGAGGGCACAATGTTTATTCTTGTCTCTTTGCTCTGATGGTAAGAGGAAGGCGAAAGATTCCTTTGCCTTTATTTTCATAGTAGAGCCTAGCCAGAGAAACTTTAAATGGGTGATTTTCTCCTCAATCTTTTTCCTTTTTACAACCTTTGGAGCAGATGAGGAAGGGGTGCGAGGTGGCTTTGCCTTGGCCACTTGCCTTTTAGTTTGTTGAGCCACAATGATCAAGGTCGATCACTGCGTTCTAGCTGCCTCATCTTCATTTATCCTCAGGTACTTTGGGCTCAGAAGTTCAGTTCGCCCATATCCCTTGGAACATTCTTTACCAGGGACTGGTGGAACCATTCTTCTAGAGAGATCGCTATCTTAAAGGCTTCCACTGCTGTGGTCTGGTCCCACTGGTCTATCATGGACATCTCCAAGTTAAAACGGGTTAAAAAGAATTTCAACGTCTCTCCTTTGGCTTGTCTCATGGTGAACAACGAGGAGATCGTCCTTTTGTGCTCCTGGTTCCCAGTGTATTGAGCTACGAATAGATAGCATAACTTATCAAAATTTGGTATTGAACGGGGTGGCTGTTACTTAAACCAAAGCAGTGCTGGCCCAGACAGACTGGACGGGAAGATTTTGCACATAAGGGGATCGTTCTCGACGTCTCGTGTCATCTTTTGTTAGTACTGGTAAATATGCTCTACTAGGTCTATTTTCCCATCCAAGGTAATGAACGTCGGTAGTGTGAACCTCCTCAGCCTTTCGGTGCTGACTATGTCTTCGGTGACGTGGGATTCGGTCAACTGGGTGGTGGCAAGCGATCGATTGGCTGGATAGCCTGATCTGTCACCTTTTAGTGCTTCGATCTCTCGTTGCATTTAGATTATCCATTTCGAAAGGGGCTGCGGGGGATTGAATTGATCCCCACCAAGCCGATTAGGGTGATGTTGTCTGATACCAGATTGGTTGTGATGTGAAGTGCTTAGAGAGCGGTTGCTTGAGCCGGCCCCTTCATTCCGTTGTCAACTGGGCTTTCTTGCACTTTCAGCGTGTTCCACCCTGACCTGTAGATCCATGATCTACTGACATAGGGCATCGTTCTGTTGGGTTAACTGCTAAATGCTGGGGCATGCCAGCGGATCTCGAGCCTCCGGCTGCATGGGTGGTGCCCTCCTTTGGTTCCTGGGAGGTTGACCCAATTCTGTCGCATCGTAGGTATTTCTCCTCCTATCCACCATAGTTATAGGTTGGTTTACTCTGAAAAATGGCTAAACGCTTCCCACAGACGGGTGATAATTTAGCCCCTACAGGCACGCTACCCCCTGGGCACTTGAGGGAACCACGCCCAAGCATGTCACTTTCGAACTCCCATGGTGACCCCCTTGTGGGTGCCATTTTAGGCATCCCTTTGTGGTAGCCCCCCAGGTGGGTTGGTTCCTCTTCAAGGGCACTATCCCAGGCGCATTCTTGAGAGCGCCATTATCAAGCACCCCCTTCTAAGAACTCCCACAAGGGGGGTGGCATGGACCATCCTAGAACCCCCTTACCAACCCCCTTCCCTCCCTCCCTACCCCCTAGCATGCGTACCATCCTGGTCACCCCCATGTGGGTGTCATTACTTGGCACGCCTGTGTTAGGCGGGTTCCCCTTGTTGGCATACCCCATTTTGGGCACCCCCCAACGGTCACCACTACAACCAGTAGCACTTTTATCTTTTTTTCCTCACTTTCTTTTAATTTATCCTTCTTTTTCCAGGCTTCTACACTATTAAATTAATTTTCTGAAGTAACAAATGCATGATAGTGAGATGGCAAGACAGTAGACCCTCTCCAATTAAGCAGGTGGTCGAATGTTTTAGGAGCCAGTTTCATGCCCAACATCTCATTATCGTCAAACAAAATAGTATGGTTATGGAGAACTGAGACCATTAATTTTCAAGAACTATTGCTTAATAAGAAACCCATGCATCAAATTTATATAAATTATACATGACTTGCAAGAGGGTATGTGAGAATATATTGAAATTCAATTGACGAATATATTATAAATACTCATTGTCATCGTCTTCAAAAGGGTTGGAAGTAACAAATGATGTCATAGTAAGATATACCAACAAGTTGAGGTGGTAAAAATTTAGACCATGTATCACTTCTTGAAGTTTCAAAGGTGGTCTAGAAAGTGATCTCCATTTCGGTAAAAACTCTTCAGTGGACACCGTTATAGGCTGGATAAATTTGTTCAAGATAGCAAGAAGGCGAAGTTTGACATTGACCTATATGAGGGAAAAAAAGGAAGCATAAAGTTGGTAACGATTACTTGTAATCTTGTATTGTGGGGGCAAAAAATAGAGAACTTCATTTATAAGTAATATTACATATGTTCCAAACTTATAGGAAAAGTTGAGAACTGCTGCATCCCTACCTGGCCAGAGGTTGACAACTTCAAAGTAGCATTGCACCTAAATAAGCAAAAAAAAAAAAAAAAAACTATTCACAACAAAAACTAAAATATATATATGTATGCAAAACAAAAGAGCAGCAAAACAAAAGAGCAACTTAATAATTCAGCAAAAAGTGATAAATGAAGAGCAAAAGTAGAAGCCTGACCTGTGCCCACGGGGGAATACTTTCAAGTACTAATGACTGCTCAATCTTCAAATGGGACGGAGGTAATATCATAGCTTGAATTGAAAAAATTGGAGAACTATTCTTGTTTCCCAGGAAAAGGACAAGGCGGCCATGATGGGCTCGCCACTCTCCTTTAAAGCCAATCTGAAATGGTTGTCAAATGGAAATCAACAAGTCTGGTGATATTACTATCAACTCATATAACCATTAAACCATGTTCCTTTATAGAACAAATGATAATTAAGTTTCAATACATTAATTGTAAAGGATTGCACACCTAGATATTAGGATCCTTTAGGCATAAAGCATGGAAATCTTTTAGCAATATTTCCTATTGGTTGAAAACACGTATGACAAAACCACTAGTAAAAGCATGAATTAGCACAATGAAAATTAGATCACTATTTTCATATGCATTGCCACAGATATAAAGAATTACCTACTACATGATTGTTAATAAAGAATTACCTATATATTCAAGGAGTCATGTTTATTTGCAAATTCTCAAAAATCATGTGATATAATCCCCAAAATTATGTTTATTAGTGAATTTCCAAAAAATTGCATCCAATCCCAGAACTTATGTTTATTTGTGGATTTTTAGAAGTCACTTTAAATTCGAACAATAAGATTTTCTTTCTAATTAGTAAAGTTTCATTAAAAGGCACTTAAAAGGAGAGTGCATCCCAAAGAACAAAAAGGGCCAATATAGCCAACTATACTTCTAAAGAATCCACAAAAATAAACTGTATCGCCCACAGATTTACAATTTGAACCTTGTATCCCAAAAAAAAAAAAGAGCTAAGAATGGAGAATTTCAGCAACCATATTGGGATCTCCTCCCCAACAAAAAACCTCATGTTGTGCTCCAGCCACAAGCTCCACCTAAGAGTCAGAGGGGCGCCACCCTCCAAGCATCCCAGGCTTGCCTCCGGACTATACAAGATCTCCAAACCTCAAGCATACTCATCGTGGAATCTTACATAACCCACTGAATGTCAAATAAGGAAAAACCCATTGCCCAACTATCCATAGCCACTGGACAGTGCAACAGAAGATAACTAACTGACTCCTCCCATCTCTTGCGTATGCAACACCAATAGACGATAATTAGACGTCTTTTTCTCAGGTTTTCAATATTCAAAACCCTCCCTAGAACAATATGATTTTTATTATTTTTTATATACATTTTGTAAATTAAAAATATTAAAAGAGCCATGTATGTCACACCCCGATTTCCAACCCTCGGGAATCGATGGTGACGTCCGTCCATTACACCCTAACGGATTGTTTCAACACCTCGAACACCGCAGAAGCATGTTTCACATGCATGCACGTATATACGTACAATGCAAACCTAACCAACCCTAATAGGCCCCACACGTACCCCCATGATGCTGCTTATAATGCAATTACATCCTTTAAATTTATATTTATCTTGTATCTAGTGAAAGATATTATGGGAATGACCGATTTCCTCTATCAAGATTTGCAACAAAAATCTCAAGACATTTTAAATGCTATGAATCTAGTCTCAAGTACAAAAACACTTATACAAAAATTGATGGACGATGGTTGGGATGCATTACTTGGAAATGTGAAATCATTTTGCAAAAAACATTGCATTGATATTGTGACGTATAAATTTATAATTGGCAATTTTTGATGTCAAAACTGAGTATGAACAAGTTGTAATCTTTTATTTATATTCTTGTAATTGATCATGTAATTGATCGAAGTCTCAAAGTGAGCATAAAGTTTTACACCAGACATACAGATGATCTTCAAAGGCATGAAGCTTGACACTTCGAAAGAAGACATTGAGATTGAATTTTCTAAGTGGTTTCAATTGCATGTGGAAATCGTTGATCAAGTATGAGAGTCATGTAGTCCAGGTAAAGTGGTGAGAACACATATATTTTGAAACATAAGTTTTCGACCATGAAAAATAGGGTTCTCAGGCAGATTTTCAAAATATTCAAGGTTGGACGGGTCCAGCTCAAACCTGGACCGATCCATGAAGTCTCAAAATCTAAAATCCCTGATTTCACAAGGTTAGACCAGTCCAGGAATGAGTTGGACCGGTCCATGCTTCCTGGTCTGGCGAATTATGCACTATTGTGTCCTATTTCGACTGGGATTGGACTTTTAACTTCCTTAAATGTTGGAATTTGTTTCCAATTTATTTTTAACTTATTTTTTAAAGAAAATTAGGGTTTTTAAGATCTATAAAAATCTCATATGATTTCTCTCTTATTATGCTTTCAAGAAACTTTCAATACACATCAAACTGAATATTTATAGAGAGAGAAAACATATAGATACTTTTAGGGCATATAATTCTTCATTAATTTTTTGTTTATATTTCCTTAAGAGATAAAACACACACACACACACACACACACACACACACACACATATATATATATATATATATATGATGAGTGATTTAGGTTGTGTATCTATCTTTGCTTGATCAATCATTCGAAGACTGCTTCAACAATTTCTTATTGATCAAGTTACTGAATCGTTTGGTTTCTTCTACAACTGTTCATTGGTGAGGAAGAAGAAGAAGATCGCATTACAAAGGGGACATAATATTTGTTGAGTGTTTATGTTCTTCCGGTTACCCTTCTGAAAGAACTGTGACGTTAGCCTAGAGTCTGCAGCAAGTGGATGTGGGAGTTGCAAGAGTAAGTCTGAGGCATTTCGCATCAAGTTCTTGTCAGAGTAGAGTTGGTGTGAGTCTGGGACATAATCTGTTGTACTTTATTTCGACGATCGTGGATTTGGTTCTCTGGGGCTTCAAGCCTCACCCGTGATTTTTTTTCGATCTGGGTTTTCCACGTATATCTGGTGCACTCTTTACTTTATTGCACTTTATTTTATTTACTTGCTTTGTGTGATTGCTTTAATTTTAATTGAACTTAAAATTGCATTAATTTGAAAAATTAAGCAAACGAACAAGTTAACATAATCACCCCCTCTAGGTTTTAATCAGAATTTTGCAGTAATTTTGCACCACGCAACTCATAAATATGCCCGATATGAGTGGTCGTTACCTAATAGGCCGAGGTCGGTCACATCATTAACAAGATCACATTACAACTGAGCATCATTACCAGATTGATATTTTTAATGTTGCAATAGATTCTCAGTTGCAAGAGTTAAATAACAGATTTAGCGAGCTGGGCAACGGAACTCCTTATTCTTAGCTCAACTTTGGATCCTAGGGATGCTCATAATTTGTTTAAAATAGATGATATTTGCAATCTTGTAGAGAGGTTTTTATCCTTAGGATTTCACGGAGCAAGAGAGAGCTCTTTTGAGATTTCAACTACAACATTATGGGCTTGATGTACCTCATCATCCACATTTCCAAAATATGTCTGCAATTTCCTAACTATACCAAGGATTAGTAGAAACAGAGAAGTCAAAGATCTACTATTTAGCTGATATATTGATTTGGCTTGTGTTAACTCTTCCAGTTTCTACGGCAACTACAGAAAGGACATTTTCAGCTATGAAAATTGTTAAAACCAAGCTTAGTAATAAGATGGAGGATAAATTTATTGCAAGTTACGTGCTTGTTAACATCGAGAGAGAAATTGATTTTCTGATTCGATCATAGATGGTTTTTATTCCTTAAAAGATCGTCGGACATAACTTTGATAGTAGTTACTTTCTTTTGCTCCCTTTCTGTACATATCCAAGTCATACCTGATTGGATATATGGTAGGGTTATATTTTTTGTCCATTTTGTGTCTTTTTGTACATTTTCATGTGATACCTGATTGGATATATGGGAGGGTTATATTTTTTGTCCATTTTCTGTATGCCAATTGACTAAATGTATTTTTAAATGCACTTAATGGAATGAAATACTTTTGATTTATAAGCGATCTTATCTTAAATCTTCTTTTATATTTAAAATGTATGTTAAAAATTTTACAATGAAGAAAAAATATATTAATGTTTAATTTTTTTAAGTTTTATATTCATATAATTAGTTTTGTCTCCTCTCCCCCCCCCCCCCCCCCGGAAACTAAATTTCCTTGGTCCGCCCCTGGGTGTAGAGAGAGACTGTTTATGCTGAAAGGGGTAAAACTTTCAAGATTTCATTGGAGCTACTTTTGTAATTTTACAAATTATAATGACATCAATGAATTTGTAATTATAATATCAACAATGAAAAAATTGTCAATTTGTTGTATAATAGTAGAATATAAATATATTATATAAACTATATAATAAAGAGAGAAGATAGATAATAAATGAGATTGAGATGAAGAGAATAGTTCTGTATTCACGAAATAAAAGACCCCTCAATCACATATGGCTTATGCCTTATATAGGCAGATGAAGGAGGTGGGAAATATCTCATTTGGAT
Source organism: Cornus controversa (assembly GCA_026545225.1). Lineage (NCBI taxonomy): Eukaryota > Viridiplantae > Streptophyta > Magnoliopsida > Cornales > Cornaceae > Cornus > Cornus controversa. Next base: position 24,598,584 of record CM048845.1, on the reverse strand, counting down.
AGAATTTGCAACTCTCACGTGGGTTATAAGTGAACCCACTTGCAACACTCCCCCTTGGGTTCATGACATTATAAAGAGAACAAAATTCTTGTGTACTTAAAACAAATGGTATTGCATAAACAAGAACTGCCTCATTAAAACCTTGTCAGGAAAACCCAGTGGGATAAAACCTGATCGAAGGAAAAAGAGTGCAGTATGCTAATACCTTTTCAAACAAATTCTCCCCCTCATCAGCATGAAAAATCTTTGAGCTACCGCATCCCAATATTGTGAACCAATTTCTTGAATGTCGTGGTAGGCAGAGCTTTAGTGAACAGATCTGCCAAATTATCACACGAATGAATTTGCTGGACATCAATATCACCATTTCTCTGAAGCTCGTGAGTATAAAAGAATTTTGGTGAGATATGCTTGGTTCTGTCTCCTTTGATATAACCTCCTTTGATTTGAGCAAGACATGCAGCATTATCTTCGTATAATATCGTTGGGATATTATTTATTGAGGATAGTCCACAATTTTCTCGAATATACTATATCATAGATCTTAGCTAGACACACTCTCGGCTCGCTTCATGAATTGCGAGTATTTCAGAATGATTTGAAGAGGTTGTTGTCATTGTCTGTTTTATGGATCTCCATGATATAGCAGTGTCACCACAAGTAAATACATATCCTGTTTGTGATCGAGCTTTATGTGGATCAGAAAGATAACCTGCATCTGCATATCCAACTAACTGGGAATTTGATTTATTTGAATAAAACAATCCCATATCAGTGGTCCCACGAAGATATATCATTATATGCTTGACACCATTCCAATGTCTGCGGGTTGGTGCAGAACTGTACCGTGCCAGTAAGTTGACTGGAAAAGCTATGTCCGGTCTTGTGCAATTTGTAAGGTACATCAGTGCACCAATAACACTCAAATATGGAATTTTTGGACCAAGCAATTCTTCATTATCTTCTTGAGAACGAAATGGATCTTTCTTCACATCAAGCGATCGGACGACCATTGGAGAACTTAATGGATGAGTTTTATCCATATAAAATCGCTTGAGAACTTTTTCTGTATATGTTGACTGATGGATAAGAATTCCGCTTCGTAAATGCTCAATTTGTAATCCGAGGCAAAATCTCATTTTTCCAAGCTCTTTTATTTCGAATTCTTTCTTTAAATAATCAGCAGTCGCGGTGAGCTCATCAGGAGTTCCCACAAGGTTTAAATCATCAACATATACTGCTATAATTGCAAATCCAGATCCTGATTTTTTAATGAAAACGCATGGACAGATTGGATTATTTACATATCCCTCTTTGATTAAGTACTCGCTAAGGCGATTATACCACATGCGTCCAGACTACTTTAATTCATACAACGATCGTTGTAACTTGATTGAATACATCGACCGTGATTTTGAAGCTATTGCTTCAGGCATTTGAAATCCTTCAGGGATTTTCATATAAATATCACTATCAAGTGATCCATATAAATATGCTGTAACCACGTCCATTAGATGCATATTCAGCCTTTCTGTGACTACCAAATTAATCAGGAATCGAAATGTAATTGCATCCATTACCAGAGAGTATGTTTCCTCGTAATCAATACCAAGCCTCTGTGAGAAACCTTGTGCCACTAAGCGGGCTTTGTAGCTCATAATTTCATTTTTCTCATTTCTTTTCTGTACAAATACCCATTTATACCCTACAGGCTTAACACCTTCAGGTGTCTGGATTATTGATCCAAATATTTCACGTTTTGCCAGTGAAGTTAATTTTGTCTGTATTGCCTCTTTCCATTTTGGCCAATCACTTCTGCGTCGACATTCGTCAATGTATTGAGGTTCTGGATCCTCATTATCTCCTACAATATCAAGAGCAACTACAAAAGAGAATATGTTGTCGACAAGAACATCATTTCTATTCCATCTCTTTGCATAATTTATTGATATCTCATCATTTTCAGGTACGACTACCTCTTTTTGTGCCTCATCAAGGGCTATCATTTCTTCAGGGGCTATTATTGCTCCCTTTGTAAGTATGGCCTGATCAGGAGTACCATCTTCTTTATCTACTTTCTCTTGTACTTTCCTCTTTCGAGGAACAGTATCTTTTGCACCAATGGGTCTCCTATGCTTTAGGCGTGTTTTAGATGCATCTGTTGCAATACTTATAAATTGTCCAACAGGGACATCTATTCGTGTTGGGAAATTGGCAGCAAGGATATGAGATTGTATCACTTTATTTGTATTAGTAAATGCATCTGGCAATTGATTTGCAATACTTTGCAAATGAATGATTCTCTTAACTTCAAGTTCTCTTTGACTTGTAGGGGGATCAAAATGTGATAATGTCGTTGCATTCCAAGTGATTTCATGTTATTGTTCAGGCTGTGTCATTTCTCCCCCTAATGGTGGGAACACCACCTCATCAAAATGACAATCAGCAAATCTTGCTTTAAACAAATCTCCTGTCATAGGTTCAAAATATCTAATGATAGATGAAGAGTTAAAACCTACATAAATTCCAAGTCTACGTTGATGGCCTATTTTTATTCGTTGTGGTGGTGCAATAGGCACAAAGACAGAACAACCAAAAACTCGTAAGTGAGAGATATTTGGTTGTTGACCAATCATAAGTTGTAGAGGTGAAAAACTATGGTAAACAGTTGGTCTAATACGAACTAATGATGTTGCATACAATATGGCATGTCCCCAGGCTGACACAGGGAGTTTTGTTTTCATAAGTAATGGTCTGGCAATCAATTGAAGACGTTTTATAAAAGACTCTGCTAGACCATTTTGAGTATGAGTGTGTGCAACAGGGTGTTCAACATCAGTGCCAATAGACATGCAATAGTCATTGAACGTTTTAGATGTAAATTCTCCGGCATTATCAAGACGAATTGCCTTGATTAGATAATCCGGGAATTGTGCTCTTAAACGAATTGTTTGGGTCAAAAGTCTAGCAAATGCAACATTTCGAGTAGAAAGTAAACAGACATGGGACCATCTAGTTGAGGCATCAATTAAAACCATAAAATAACGAAAAAGTCCACATGATGGGTGAATAGGCCCACATATATCTCCTTGGATCCTTTATAAGAAATTAGGGGATTCAACAACAACTTTTGAAGGAGATGGCCTCACAATTAACTTTTCTTGTGAGCATGCAGTGCATGTATAATCACTTGCTAAAAGAATTTTCTGATTCTTTAATGGATGCCCATTTGAATTTTCAATAATTCGGCGCATCATTGTTGACCCAGGATAACCAAGGCGATTATGCCATAATATAAAATTCTTTGGGTCAGAGCACTTCTGGTGCATCACCACATGTGATTCAATTGCTCTTATCTTCATAAAATATAACCCAAAAGAGAAAGTAGGGAGTTTTTCTAAAACATGATTCCGGCATGAAATAGTTGATGTAATGCATAGATATTCCATACTCCCTTTATTTATTGTCTCAATATGATATCCGTTATGACGTATATCTTTAAAACTCAACAGATTTCTGTTGGATCTGGTTGAGTAAAGAGCATCATCAATATGCAATTGTGTTCCACATGGTAACACAATATTAGCCCTTCCAGAACAATCAATCAGGTCTATGGAACCTGATATGGTATTAACATTAGCTTCAGCTAATGTTATACAGGAAAAATATTTTCTATCTCTCAGGATAGTATGTGTCGAGGCACTGTCTACCAAACATATATCTTCATCATTTATCTTGAATGTGGGCAATGCATTGATCAAATCCATTTTCTAAAAAGAAACAAACTTCATTACATTAATAAAAGTATAATTACAAACAAAACTTGTAATAACATACTAATAAAAATCAAAAGAAATAATATCTAATTGATGTGGACATTTCCATCATTAGTACACAGATAATTTATTTCAGGGAGGTATTCGTCAATATCTGAAATATCAAGATGATTGATGACTACCGATTCATAATTTTCGATAGCATTTGTTTCAATATCTTTTTCCTTTTCTTTTCCTTTGATTTGAAGCTTGATATAGCTCAATGAAGTGTTTGGATGTTTCGGCAGGTCTGTGACCAATGCCCTTTCATACCACAGCGAAAGCAAGTATTTTCATATTGTTTGGAGGTTGCATTCGGTACATCTTTCAATTTTTCTTACTTTGCCCCATTTGTATTTCCTTCATGATAATATAGTATAGTTCCTACTAGGAAACTCAAATGAAGGATAACCATCATAATTATTATTTCTTCTGTGGCCACGTCCACGTCCACGACCACTTCCACGTCCACTACCATTAAAGGATGCTGAATGTGCTTCAGTTAATGAAGCTGATCCGGTCGGACGGGATATGTGGTTTTCTAATAAGAGCTTATTATTTTGTTCAGCTACTAATAAGCAAGATATCAACTCAGAATATCTTGTAAAATGTCTCTCTCGATACTCTGCTGCTGGAGGAGCTAGTTCGAGGGATGAAATGTGGTAAATGTTTTTTCTAACATATCCACATCATTTTTAGGCCCTGCACATAAATTCATTTGGGAGCTAATTCGGAATAGAGCTGAATTATATTCTATTACCGATTTATAATCAGACAACTTCAATTTTGACCAGTTGTCTCGAGCTCTTGACAGATTTATAGTTCTTTGATTCGAACCTATCCTTCAAAAATTTTCATAGTGTGGACGAGTCTTTTATTGTAAGATACTCGGAATTTTATATGTAAGTATATTGACATAATAAAATAAAATAAATATGAACATGTCACTTCGCAATCGAGAAGGACTTTATATATACATATATATGTAGGTATATTGACAGAATAAAATAATATAAATATGAACATGTCACTTCGCAATCGGAAAGGACTTTATATATACATATATATTATATATTTATATGTATATATAGATATATCTATATAAATATATAAATTATATGTATGGGTATATATATATATACATATACACCAATAGATATATTTATAGATATATTATATATTTATTTATATATATATAGATATATGTATAGATATATTTATCTATTGAAATGACATAAAATAATTTTCGTACCTTTTACTTGTCTTTTCCGTTGGTCAGAACCTCGTGCTTTTACTTGTCTTCTCGAGTGGTCAGAATCTCGTGCTGATAACCTCGTGCTTTTACTTATCTTTTAGGGTGATGAGAACCTCGTGCTGATAACGTGCTATATAATAGTAGAATACAAATATATTATATAAACTATATAATAAAGAGAGAAGATAGATAAGAAATGAGATTGAGATGAAGAGAACAGTTCTGTATTCACGAAATAAAAGATCCCTCAATCACATATGGCTTATGCCTTATATAGGCAGATGAAGGAGGTGGGAAATATCTCATTTGGATAGAATTTGCAACTCTCACGTGGGTTATAAGTGAACCCACTTGCAACACAATTCGCATACGCCGCTTGGAGCCACTAAGGTTACTCATACTCTGAATAGAATGAAGGCAAAACCTTAGGAGTGGCATGGTTAATTTATCCTTTAATAATGGATCTCTAATATGTGAAGCCTCCTTTATCCCATGAACGCTCAAATAAGATGAAATCAAGTAGAGTCCACTAGAAGATTTTGTGATTTGTACACGAAATACACCGGCTAAGCTAAGCTACGCTACGCAGTTACGTCTAACATGTAAAATGGTGCATAAGGATGTTAGGCTCTTGAAATACTTTGGTGATTACTGTCATTTTTCACATACATGTAAATGTACATACATATACATATATACATACACATATACATATATATATATATATATCTTAATTTTTTTGCTTTAAATTTTAAAACTAATGAACATGTGGGCATTTTATTGGATGAGTAGATTGTAATAACTTCACAAAACAACTCTTTGACTATAAGAGATTATGATAATTTCACATCACTGCTAAAACTGATTTGATGCAATGACTTATTTGCTAGAGGATTTAAATATTAAAAAGTATTTGATGCCATGGAATTGTTTACTGGGCTAAGCCCAATTTTATCATATAAATGAGTTCCAAAATTTCTCTCAAAGATGGGTTTGTTATCAGAGTTTGAGGCCTGAAGAACACTGTTATGGGCAGAAGTTAAGTGGAAAACTCTTCCAGACCAAGGTCCAAACTTATTGGGCGATGCAAAAGCCCATGGGCTTTTTGCCTCCTTCCAATCCAATATCAAAATTTCACCTTGAGATAAGACTAAAATTCTCCATTATTTCCAGTATGGCTTGTGTCATGAACCCAGCTACTCATTCTGGCCCGATAAGGCACAAACACCACGAATACAAACACAGCAATAATACATCAAATCTAAAATATATATATATATCTATATATAATATAATATATTATTATACATAAATAATAAATTTTCACTAATTTGGAGTTTAGAGCTTTCTTGTTTTTGTTTTCTAAAATTTTATATTATTTGTCTAATTAAACTAATTTTTCTTAAATTCTACCGATTCTAATTTCAAGTCACCAATTTCATGCAACCGAATATAACTATAATATATTTTAAATTGTATTGAATTTCAAAAATAATTACAAAAACCTCCATTCTGTCATGAGAGTGTCTAAAATATTGAAATTTTAGGACACCTCAAGGGGTATTCGACATGTATTTAGATGGTGACCCACTCATGATGTAGTGTGACGATACTCTAAGGATTCAATCTTCAAAGGAGGATGAGATATTACTTGAATTAAGTTGTAAGTTGAGATACTTCGCCTAGATATTTCAATTAAATGCAAATATTAGTGATGTTTGTCATGGAGGCATGACTGTCAATTAAATGCATATATGATTACAGAGAGACAGCGATCAATGATAAAGGTGACTCACAATGCCATCTTCTTGGTGATCATGGTGTGGCATATGATGTAAAAAGGGACAATCAAGGAAGATATGAAGTAAAAAGGGACAATCAATGTATCAATATCGCAATTTAATCGTATAAAATTTCTATTTCTGAATCACATTGAAGGTAAAGTTTCATGTAATCGATTGATGTGATCTAGATGTCATGTGTGAAAATTAAATTAAAATTTTACTTATATATACGTTCTATACTAAAAATAAATAAATAAAATCAAAAGTAATTGTAATTTTTATGTGTGTGTTCATGTGTTTATGGATGTGTATTTGTGTGTGTTTTTTTTTGAGCCAAGTAGAGGAAAATGTAACACACCTTAGAGAAGCAAGCTTTAGCTACTTACTAAGATCTACAACTTAAACTTCATTTTGTTATTGTTAGCCGCCATGCTTCTTGATGTTTATGCATACACAAAATATATGTAATAATGAGAAGCGTAAAAAAAATACACTTGTAGGGAGGAAAAATCGATACTAATAGGGAGACAACATATGGAGTCTCAAGTAAATTGAACATCTAACGGTCACGTCACTAACACGGGCCCACACGATCTATCAACGCACAAAATCAAGAATGAAGTCACAACTAACAGCCATGAGTCACGGTGAGGAATTGCCCCAAACAAGGAGACAATCACGTTTTTTGTCGATCATGGAATGATCATAAGTAGAACATCTCTAATCAAAAACATTATAAAAGAAATGAAAAATACATAGAAAATTCTCCATTTTGTATAGAAAATTTCTTGCACTTACAACACTCAGCATAAAAATAAAAATAAAAATAAAAATTGTATGCTCAACATCATGCTTAAAACAGTGTCACACAAAATTAGCCATTGAGAAGCTTTCTAGGTTCTTCCCTTCTTATCCAAGAAATAGAAAAGAAAAGGACATGGTTCAAGACCCATACAATGTCTAGTTTGAACTTTATTTGATTATAATATATATACACACACTTACACACACTTTATGCTTAATTTCTTTCCCAGTGCTTAACTGACTAGATCTTGTCCCAAAAGAGGATGTCACCTTTTGTTTTTTTTGCATATGGGTCCATTTTTTATACATCACAGGTGGCTTAATTAAGTATGTTCAGACCACCAGTTTGGCAAATTCTTGATTAGTCAAGCACATCAAAATATGTTGGTCCAAAATAACGGATGATATGAATTCGCATGTAGGTTAAGACAGTGTTTGGCAAATTCTTGATTAGTCAAGCTCATGAAAGCATATTATTCAAAAATAACGGAGGATATGAATCGGCATGTAGGTTATGGCACTGTCACAATCATAAAATGACAACATTTGTCACATCATCAAAATGGTTCAATTTAAACCAACAGACGATTGCTTGTTTTATGCATCTTTTGGCGCAGTTTTAGGGAATTCATAAGGCATGTCAAGACTTGTAATTTGCTTGTATGTTATTCTTGGTCTTGATAATCTTTGTATATATTCTCTTTGTGTCATGCTTAATTTTGATTCGTCCAAAAGTCCTTTTGGAATTTGAGACCATTTTTTTGCATTAAATTGCATCCTAGGTTGTTGTTTCCAAGTAAACCGTTGATAGACGAGTAATATCATTCCTGTTAAGTAGCACGCGGACAAAATAGTAAATTACTATTCATTATATAATTCTATAATAATTTTACTATTTAGTTCTTATGCATTAATAATTTTTTTAATGAGAGGAGTTTTAGAGACAGTTGCTCTATTCATTGGTGGAAACTAATCAGAGTAATTAATGTTTTTTTGTATAATAAATATCCTACTTTTTCATCCAATATTTACACTAGTATCATCAACAAACAAATAAAACTATATTGGTCATAAAGTGATTCTTCAATTTTAAAAGAAAAATATATTATTTAACTAAATTAGAAACCAAGATTCATAAATTATTTTTATATACTAATTAAATACAAAATTTAAAAAAATATATAGAAAATGATTATAATAAGTATCTAGATTAATATAAAAAATTATTATTATTATTTTTTTGGTTACAATCGCTTTATTTGTTTGTTGATGACACTAGTGTAAATATGTTAAAACTAGAATGACATTTTGTTGAATGAAAAAGTAGGACATTTATTACACAAAAAAATATTAATTACTCTGATTGATTTCCACGAATAAATAGAGTGACTGTGAAATGACTGTCCCTATCACTCATCTTTTAACAAATATGTTGAATACCTCTCTTTTACTACATCACAGGAATCAGAACTAGTAAAAAATTCTGAATTAGTTGAATATGAAAATGTTCAAAATCAATTGAACAAGTGGACTATTCCACATATTACAGGAGATTCCATTTATAAAATTGGAATGCTTAATTTTAAAGTCATATGGTTGTTAAGACTATGGAACAAACCATTACTCTTGATTCAAAAGATAAAGTCCTAAGATTATTAAATCCACAGGACCTTCATAGACATATGAATAAATATAAATTCATACATATTGGTTTAATTGAAGTTGCTTTTATTAAACCTTTAACTTTGTTAGGCATGAATGCATGCATATAGACAATACTCAGAGAAGCCCGTTGTTTGGATTATCATCCTTCATTAATGGGTCCGGTATATTTTAATAAGGAGTGTTAGGGCAGTCGATTGGTGAAAAGTATTAACCAATTTTTAAATATTTTTATGTAATAAATGTTTAATTTTGTCATAATTAAGTATACTCTTGTAATATTGAAATATTTATATCAGTGCCATCAACAAACAAATAAAAATACAGTGATCATAAATATTTTTAATAATATATATTTTTTATATTAATCCATATACTTAATATTATAATCATTTTTTATATAATTTTTTGAAATTTGTAATTAATTGGAATATAAAATACTTTATTAATCTTGGTTCTCAATTTAATTAAAAAATAAAATTTTCTTTAAAAATAAAAAAATCACTTTATGAACATAATAGTTTTACTTGATGGCATGAATGTAAATATTTTAAAACTACAAGGGCATATTGATTGATGACTAAATATGACATTTATTACACAAAAGTAATTAATAATTGGTTTTCACTTTCCACCAATCAATCAGTGGGACGAGTGTGAAAGGAAGCTACTGTCCCTAACACTCTTTTATCATTTTCCCTCTTTTATTTTAATATATATTCAAGTTTGAGTTTATCCTTAACGGATCCGAACATATATGGAGTTAATTTTTGTAAACGAACTCATGAATATAATTTCCTACCAGAATTCCAAACTATAAATATAATTTATAGAATTCATTATAAAGTTCTTAATACCTTGTGTCCTAATGTTAGGAAGAAAAGTCTTTGCTGGACAGACAGTATTTACTTCATATATTGCAACACACCCAGAACAATTTCTTGGGAAGTAACTTTTCCAGAAACATGGACAATTCCAAAAGGATAATACTTGAGTCCTGTCCTGGCAGCACCAACATCATTCTCCCTGCTTATGTGGACCAATGAGTGTGCAGATAGAAGTTGAAGAGACAATAAAAAATCAATAAACGATGAACTTTTTGTTTAACCCACAAAAAGATGGATAATGTTCATTTAAAAAAAAACAAAGTTTTGGACAAATGTTTTAATTCTATTGGTCCACATTAACAGGGAGAATGATGTTGGTGCTGCCAGGACAGGACCCAAGTATTATCCATTCCAAAACGTTGTCCCTCCAAAACCTATATTAAATAGGAATTTGGATTAGATAATACATAATACAGATGGTTTTGCCTCTTGGTTTTGTACTTATAATCATTCTGTTACAAATTTAAATATTTTAAATAATTTCCTAAAAATATTAATAAAATATACAAACAGAATAATGATATAAATTTACACTTTCAAACTGTAGGAAAACAGTTAGGAAGAATTGAAAACAATCTGGATACAGTATTAAATATAGTTAATAATAAAATTATTACTGACAAATTCCCACAGGTAATAATACCTAGGGCTCCCATACAACCTCCATAGAGGTAACTGGATTCAAGGATTGAAAATAAATGTTATTTCATATAATTCCCATGATGAATCTGAACCCATTTCATATAATGAATTTTCCGGATCTCAAATTGATGAGATGCATACTTCTTTATCTCAAATGCCAGACATTAATAAAATTATTTATGATAAAAATGTGCATTCTAATGCTGCTCTAGCTCTCCGTAGATATAATTATCCTAGACCCACTCCACAGGATATTTTGTTTGAAGAATTTTTTCTTCATCCACAAAAATCATTTCATGGAAAAACTATCTATGAATGGAACATAGATGGAAAAACAGACTTTCAAATTTATGAAATTATCCATCAAATAATAATGTATATCATAGTATGTAAAAAGAATAATAATATTGATCCCCAAATAGCTAAGTTTATTGTTTGTGAATTTACAGGAATCCTTAAAGGATGGTGGGATAATGTTCTCACTATTGTTCAAAGACAAAAAATTCTTTCTGCCACAAAAATTATGAAAGATGAATTGACCCCATTAGAAAACTCCTCAGGCAGATTTTGTTTATACTCTTATCATTACAATCATTCATCATTTTGTAGGACCGAAGGGTGTAAATAGTGAAAGAAGCAGGGAGTTATTACATAATTTAAGATGTCCATCTTTAACCCATTTTAGGTGGTATAAGGATGTTTTCTTAGCTAGAGTGTGACAACTTACTGATGATAATAATGAGCAGTGGAAAGCTAAATTTATTGATGGTCTACCCACTTTCTTTGCAGAAAGAGCTCGTAAGAAGTTAAGAGATCTCAGTTCCATACAGTAAATACATCTCTGGTGGATTAATAAATGTAGTAATCCAAGAAGGTTTAGCTTTAGGTAATGACTTAAAGCTTCAACATCGGTTAAAATCTCAAAGATTAACCGGTAGACAATAAATAGGGAAATTTTGTGGTCAATTTGCTTATAACATTCCTCTGTGATATCCTAAAGCTAAGAAAAAATAGAAGACAAAAAAGCCTCGTAGGAATAAGTATAAAAGGAAAATGAGTCATAAGATTATTGACGATTCTCCTAAAAAGTATACAAGAAGAACAAACGTATCTTCTCTAAAGAGGTAGGACAGCCTAAATCAGAGACTAAATGTTTTAAATGTGGAAGAATTGCCATTACGCCAATAAATTCAAAACAAAGGAGAAGCTTAATAATCTTTGTTAGTGTATATTTATTATATCTGTTCTATATTATATATAATTTCCTAATCCATCTAGGACTCCTAATTCATCTAGGAATAATTTTCTCATCTCCTAAGTATAAGTAAACTTGGCCTCCAAAACTGTATGCCTATAAATAGGTCTTATGTGCATTGTATAAATGTGAGATAATATACTGAAATAATAGAGATTTCTTTTATTCTCTCTCCTCTTATTTTAACATGGTATCAGAGCTAGTGTTCATAAAATCCTTCTTTTCCTTTTTCGCTTATTAATTTCGTGATGCCCTATCAAGGATCACACAACTTGTATCCGGTGTCGTAAACAGCTTTTTCAAGTGTTATTTAACTATTCCAATCACATCAGGTGAAAGAACCAACCGAGACGATTCCGTAGCCACCATAAACCACCAAAAATAAGTCCTCAAGAGCTTCCACACGTCGCCAGAAGATTCTGGTCCACTGCACGCTCCATCACACGCCACCAGCTTCCGTCACGCGCCCCCACGCCCCAGTCACTCACCGTAGGCTTTTGTCACGCGCCAGTTCATCAACCACATCAATCCCTTTGCCTCGTTAGCCTGCCTTGTCATCTATCACATCAGCGCTAGATCAGCTTTTTTGCCTCGTCGGCCTGCCTTGTCATCTAACACGTCAGCGCCAAATCCACGATTGTGATGTGTTATCCAGTCACGTCATCTGACATGTCATCAACACATCATTGACATGTCAGATCCCGAGCTGCCATGTCAGATTCTAGTATACCATGTTAGATTTAATAACATTACTTTTTGCAGAGCAATTCGCCTCGTAATCATTGGTACTGAAAATTTTTAAACAGACCTGTTTGGCTCAAATTTTCATACTGGTCTCATATTTTCAGTCTGTTTCATCATTTGAGATTCACAAATGGAAAAAAACGTTGCTCAACCGATACACACCATTCTCAATGGGTCAAATTATAATATATGGGCTCAAGCCATGCATAACTTTCTAAAAGGACATAGACTCTAGCGTATTGTTACTGGAGACATACAAGCCCCTACAAAAGATGATAAGAAAGATGAAACAAAGTATTCTGATCGTTTTGATGATTGGGACAACAAAAATCATTAGATCATCACCTGGTTGCGAAATACTTCAGTACCCTCTATCCATCTTAAGTTTTGTCATTTTGAGACAACAAAAGAAATATGATATTTATTGGCCTAACGATATACTACCACCGATCTTGCTCATCAATATCAACTTTTGGGTATGCTTTATTGTATGAACCAGGAGCCTGGACAATCTATCAGTGATTTTCTCTCTCAAATGCACTCTCTTTGGGATCAACTTGCTCTCTCAGAACCTATGTGGGAGTGTAATACAGATGTCGCTAAGTTCAATACCTATCGAGATCATATGCATCTTCTTCAGTTTCTCATGGTCCTTACTAGTGACTTTGAACCTGTTAGGGCTTTACTTCTTCATCGACATCCTCTGCATACGCTTGATTTTGCCATCTCTGAGTTCATTTCAGAGGAGACTCGACTTGGTACATTGAAATCTCAACACTGCAATGTTGTTCTTGCCACCTCTCCGCGCATCCCGCACACTAGTCAGTCATCTACTGGATAGAAACTCTACAAATTCTGTCATAAGACTGGTCATCTTCTTCTAGAGTACCCTGTTATTGTCTGTCGAAACTGTTAGAAGAAAGGTCATATCACAAGTAATTGATCTACACGGCCTTTCATTCGCACATAGTCTTCTCTGGAATGTCGGTATTGTCATATGCTTGGTCATGTTATTGGAGATTGTCCCAGGAGACCCCTGCATGAATGTTAAAGGTAATTCATTCAAATCAGCCACTTCATCCGGATTGAGTTCTTGCACTGCTGTCACTACTGCAGTCAATGATGATCTTTCTATTGAGAACTCATCTTCCACTATATCTACAGGCGACCTTGAGACCATTCTTAAACAGGTTTTATCTACATCTGGTCCGATTACTGCTATGTCTGTTACTCCAAGTACTTCTTCTTGGTTTTTTTTATTCTGGATGTTGCAATCATATGACTTTCGATTTTACTCTTTTCTCTTCTAAAACACATGATTCTCATACTCCTACTATTTATACTGCTAATTGATCACACATAGATGTTAGTCATATAGGACATATTTCCACTTCTACCTTATCACTTTCTCATACTTATCTTATTCCTAAACTTACTCTCAATCTTATTTCTGTTGGTCAATTATGTGAACTCGATCTTGATTTACATTTTTCTCTAACTGGTTGTTATGTGAAGGACTCGCGGACAGGACAGATTCTTGGGACATGCTGTAAGGTTGAAAGATTGTTTGAGCTCGCCTCATTCCAAGTTGCATCTAGTTCCACTTCTCCATTTCAATCTGGTGTTTCTACATCGTTCAACTCCTCTCTTTCCTTGTGGCACTCTCGTCTGGGTCACACTTCTGTTAGTTGGATTCATTTTTCAATTTCTAGTGGTAAATTAGGACCTATCAATGATGAAACTATTAATTGTTTACCATGTCAACTTGCTAAACAACCTGCTTTACCTTTTAATAAAAGTGAGTCTATTGCATTTACACCTTTTGATTTAATTCATTTTGATGTATGGGGACCTTCACCAACTCCCACTATGAGTGGCTCTAAGTATTTTGTTCTCTTTATTGATGATTATTCTCGTTTTACTTGGATATATCTTATGTATTCCAGATCTGAGTTTCCACAATTTTATGTTACTTTTGCTAATATGATTAAAACTCATTTTGTTAAAACAATTAAAATTCTTCGTATTGATAATGCTATGGAATATCGAGAATCAACGCTTCAAAAATTTCTTCAGCAACATAGTATAATTATTCAACGATCATGCCCATGGACCTCCCAACAAAATGGGCGTGCTGAACGTAAACATAGGCATGTGTTCAACTCTATTCGTGCTATGCTCATTTTCGCTTCTTGCCTGAAACGTTTTTGGGGGAAAGCTGCCTTTACTGTCATTTACATGATCAATTGTGTTCCCTCTGTAGTTATTCATCAACAGTCTCTTTATGAACGTCTATATGGTACTTCCCCTAACTATACTCTTTTTAAAGTATTTGGTTATGCGTGTTTTGTCTTACTTCAACCACACGAGCATACAAAATTGGAACCCCGTTCACGATTATGTTATTTTTTTGGGTATAGAATAGAACATAAAGGATATCGTTATTGGGATCCTCTTTCTAATCGCATTCGGATATCTCGTCATGTTGTCTTCTGGGAACACACAATGTTCTCTTCTTTATCTCCATTTCGTCTCTCTATTGCTTATAGTCTTCCATTTTTTACTGACTCTTCTTTTGAGTTGTTTTCTAGTGAATCTGCTGGAGATACATCTGGTGAGTCATCTTCTGACAACCTTTCGGCCTCTCCTCCTGAATCTGCTTCGCCCACGAGTCCTATCATAGACCAAATTGAGATTTCTTCATCGTCTCTTGACACTTCTGAATCTCCCACTTCTTCCTCTCTGGATCCTCCTATTCGGCATTCCACTCGAGTAAGAGAACCTTCTGTTCATCTTCAAGATTTCCATTATTTCTCTGCTATTGTTTCTTTGCATGAGCCTCAAACTTATAGAGAGGATCAGTCTAACGCTCATTGGCAACAAGCCAGGACAAAAGAACTACAGGGTTTGGAAAAGACTCATACTTGGGATTTGGTTGATCTACCTCACGGCAAGACAACTGTGGGGTGTAAATGGGTCTACAAGATTAAAACTCGGTCTGATGGGTCTGTAGAGCACTATAAGGCTCGTCTTGTTGCTAAAGGATTTACACAAGAGTACGGTATTGATTATGAGGATACGTTTGCTCCTATTGCTCGTTTTACTATTGTACGAAGTTTACTAGCGATTGCTGCTGTTCATAAATGGGAGCTTTTCCAGATGGACGTAAAAAATGCACTTCTTAATGGAGATTTACAAGAGCAAGTTTACATTCAACCTCCCCCTGGGTTTTCTCATTCTTCACAACAAGTTTGCAAACTTCGTTGTGCTCTGTATAGTCTCAAACAAGCAGCTAGAGATTGGTTTGCAAAATTCAGTACTACAATTGGGCATTTTGGTTTCACCTCAAGCTCACATGACTCTGCTATTTTCATTTGTAAGTTTGATAAAGGGATTTTTCTTCTCTTACTTTATGTAGATGACATGAATATCATAGGTGATGATCTCTCTGGAATCTTAGATCTTAAGAAATTTCTTAGACAGCATTTTGAGATGAAAGATCTTGGCTTTCTCAGTTATTTTCTAGGTCTTGAAATCTCCTCTACTTTTGATGGTTACTATCTCTCCCAGGCCAAGTATTCTTCTGATCTCTTATCTTGTGTCGGCCTGACTAATAGTAAGACTGCATCTACTCCTCTGGAATCTAATCTTCAACTTACCCTGCTAGATGGCATATTGCTTCGTGATGCTACACTTGATTTCCAACTAGTTGTTAGTTTGGTCTATCTTACTGTTACGCTTTGATATATTATGTTAGTTCTATTGCTCAGACTGCTGATATCTTCACCAAAACACATTCACCAGAACGTTTTCAAGATTTAATTTCCAAACTCAAGTTGGTCTCCACTCTACAACCTTGAGTTTGAGGGGGGATGTTAGTGTATATTTATTATATACGTTCTATATTATATATACTTTCCTAATCCATCTAGGACTCCTAATTCATCTAGGATTAGGTTTCTTATCTCCTAAGTAAACTTGGTTTCCAAGACTGTATGCCTATAAATAAGCCTTATGTGCATTGCATAAATGTGAGATAATATAATGAAATAATAGAGATTTCTCTTATTCTCTGTCCTCCTATTTTAACAATCTTCAAATAGATGAAGATTTAAAACTCTAATTAAGTAAATTATTTCTTTATACAAGTTCGTCAGAAAAA
This sequence comes from Cornus controversa, assembly GCA_026545225.1. Lineage (NCBI taxonomy): Eukaryota > Viridiplantae > Streptophyta > Magnoliopsida > Cornales > Cornaceae > Cornus > Cornus controversa. The sequence continues at coordinate 24,581,574 of CM048845.1, read as the reverse complement.
GAAAATGACAGTAGTTTCGAAGATGAAACAATAGAATCCTTTTCATCTTCTGAAGAGAACAATGATTGCTCTTGTCATCCCTCCTAGGATTACTATAAAGCAGTTGTTGAAATAAATGGTCTTAGCTTAAACATTTTGACTAGTCATCAACAATCTCTTTTGGATCTAATAGATCAAGCACACGATCGTCAACTCAAACTCAAAATAATTGAGATTTGTTACCAGGAATATAATACTGATAAAAAATATATCATCCACTCTAATAATGAATAATAATAATTATAGAATGAAAGAAGCTCTACAAATATTAGAACATCAAAGTCAATCAAAATAATATGGATTTAGAAATTGGTATTCTTAAACAAAAAAGGAATATTTCGGAAGCATCTTATTCTGGAATACCCATTGATTTACAAATTACAATAAAAAAAAATAAAGAGGATGATTATTTAAATCTTCTTGAACAAATTACTTATCAGAAATGGTATATTCATATTACTTTAGTTATTGAAAAAATTTTCACCATTAAAGATGCTAGTGCTCTTGTTGATAGTGGTGCAGATATGAATTGTATATAGGAAGGGTTAGTTCCTACTCAATACTTTGAGAAGACAGCTCAAGGACTTACCAGTGCAAGTGGTGGTAAGATGATGCAAATTAAGTATAAACTTAATGATGTTTTTATTTGTAATTACTTGTTACAAACATAGAACATGTTATATTAGATGCACCATTTTTTACCTTAATATTTCCTATTGATAACATTGATTCAAATGGAATTACTACAACTCTGAAAGGCAGTCACTAACTTTTGAATTCTTGACTAGACCTACTACCAAAAATATTGACATACTTAAAGATAATATTATCTTTAAAGAAGAGCAAATTAATTATTTGAAAAAAGAAATTGGATATATGACAATTAGCCAAAAGTTAAAACAAGACTCTATCCAATAGCAGATAGAATAGATAAAACAATAGTTTCTTGTAGAAGTTTGCAGTGATACTCTGAATGTTTTTCAGAATAGAAAGAAACATGCTCTTTCTTTACCTTATGAAAATGGTTTTACTGACAAAATGATTCTTACCAAAGCTCGGCCCAACCAAATGAAAGCTGAATATTTAGAGCTTTGTAAAAAAGAAATTGAATCTCTAATGGAAAGAATCTAATTACCAAAAGTCACTCTCCATGGAGTTGTAAAACTTTTTATGTAAATACAAATTTTGAACAAGAAAGAGGAATCCCTCGATTGGTTATTAATTATAAACCACTAAATGACGCCTTAAGTTGGATTAGATATCTAATTCCAAATAAAAAAGATTTATTGGATAAATTACAATCAACTGTAATCTTCTCTAAATTTGATCTTAAATCTTGATATTACTAGGTTCAAATTGTTTAAGGGGATAGGTACAAAACAACTTTTTGTATACCATTTGGACATTTTGAATGGACTGTCATGCCTTTTAGTCTAAAAAACGCTCCATCAGAATTTTAAAATATTCTCAATGAAATTTGTAATCCTAATACTGAATTTTCCATTGTTTATATTGATGATATATTAATAAATTCAAAATCAATAGAGCAACACTTCAAGCATCTAATATTTTTAAAGATGTTATGAAACGACATGGCTTAGTGGTTTATGCCCCAAAAATGCAGTTATTTCAAACTACTATATAATTTTTGGGTCATAATATCCATGAAGGAAAAAGAATTCCTATTAATCGTATTGTTGAGTTTGCATCCAAATTTTTCGATGAAATTAAAGACAAAACTCAACTGCAAAGATTTTTTTTGGTACTTTTAATAATATTAGTGACTATTACAAAAATCTTGCACAAGATACCAAAGTTCTTTATACAGGATTAAAGAAAATTTCATCTCCTTGGACTTTGGATCATACCAAAGCTGTTTAGAAAATTAAGCTAACATCTAAGGAATTACCTTGTCTTTCCTTAGCTAACTCATTAGGGTTCAAGATAGTTGAAATAGATGCATGCAATCTTGGCTATGATGGAATTCTCAAACAAATGAATCCCACCACAAGAAAAGAAGAATTAGTCTGATTCACTTTAAGAACATGGAAAAATTCACAACTTAATTATTCCACTATTAAAAAAGAAATTCTTTCTTTAGTTAAGTGCATTTATAAATTTCAGGATGATTTACTAAGTTAAATTTCTTGTTACGGATTGATTGTAGTGTTGCTAAACAAGTTCTTGAAAAGGATATTCAAAATCTTGCATCTAATTTATAAGCAAATATTTGCAGGATGGCAAGATGGTTTATCTACTTTTGATTTTACGATTGAGTATATTAAGGGTAGTTCTAATTCTTTACTTGACTTCTTAGCTCATGAATTTCTATAGGGTTAATGAGTTAGCCCAATCGTGGGCAAGGCGGTCGTGGTAATATCACTAGAGGCTATGGAAAATCTACAAGAAAAGCTCCTGCTTTCACTAGTGATGAATATCCATCATTGCAAAATTTGCAAGATCTTATCAGAAATTCTCCTAGAGGAACTCCTCAACAGGGAAATATCCTTGGTACTTCTACCCAGAAATTGGCTAAAGAGGTTCTACAAGAACCTGCTCCACCTTTTTTGCCCAATGAAATGGCAATCCAGAATGTCTAATTCCTTGAATCTGAGTATCAACAATGGATGTCAAATCCATGGGAATTAAAAAGAAGATATCAGGATACTCAACAATTTGCTGCTCCAGATAGCAGATATAGATATATCTATGAAGCTATGTTAATTGAAACAAGTTCTGTAGAAATTACCCACAATTTTGAGAAACCTAATAAAAAGGGTAGTCCTATTGCTTTTAGCAAAGCTATCTTTAAGAAATTTCTCAAACCTACAGAATGGGGATTAGATCCTAACAAATATCATAGGTTGTCTTTTACAGGTCATACCTATAATTACTGGGATTATATCTTAGCATGAACATATTCATTTTTCTATCACAATCCCAAGAAAAACTTGGTTTTTTAAAATCTATCCTCAATCTTTCAGGACTCGATTTCAAATTTTGATTTTTAATGGTGGGAATTTTATGGTCCTAATCTAGATATTTTACCAGAACTTCTAAAATAGGAATTTTTACCTTGGCAACAATTTCATCCTCAAATGAGAGGCAAAGATAATCTTCCAATTGGGTTCTCTACCCTTTTGTTTTTTTTAGAATTTGGTATTCCATGGATATGGAAATGGGACCTTAGGTGCAATTATAACACTCTTAAAGTCCTTGTTCTCCAAAGAATTTTCTTCTGTATATGGTGGTCCAGTTTTCTAATAGAGAAAAGTATTACAGCTAGGGGTGCACACGGTTCAGTTCCTGGCAGAACCGGAATCCAAACCGTTCCTAACGGTTCCTGATTTTTAGAACCAGAACTAGAACTGTTGGAAAGAGGAGCCGAACCGTAGGATACGGTTCGGTTCGGTTCCGAACCGCGATTCTGTTTTTTATTTATTTAAAATTCAAATGAAGTGAACATTTATCAACTTAAAAATTAAAACAACTCATTTGTTTTTCTACTGCATTTCTTCAACCTAAATTTAGTGAACCAAGTTCAGTAAAACCATAATGTGAAATAAACTTGATCAAATACACCTAATCAATGTAATACACCTAATCAAATACACCTAAATTTGACTAATGTAATTATGTAATACACCTAATCAAATAGCAAGCTAACTAGTTACCATAATTTTACAAAACAACTGAATTACAAAACAACTAATGAATCTCCAAATTAACATAAAATTAAAAGCAACAAACTAAATAAAGTACAAAACAACTGAATTACCAAATAAAAAAATAACAATAATAACATATGAATTGTCTAATAACATGAAAAAAAAATCATAGCAGCACCACAGCCACAGGTCCACACTCCACAGCATCAACACTTCCACAAACTATAGAACCACCACAACAACATGAGAACAACAATTGGTCAAGTTATAAAGCATAAACAATTGAATTTAAATTAATTCATTAGATTTTCAATGCAAATAAAACTTTAGAGTTTCTTATACCAACCCAATTAGTAATTATGTCTTCACCATCATTGATCTCTCATCTCCTCAAACAGTAGTTATTTGACTTACTTCTGCAAAAAACATAGTTGGGGCCAATTAAAATCAAGGAAAACAAAATAATTTAAAGTAAATTATATAAAAATTTAATATCACCTGATTCAAGTGCTTCAATTTTAGCCATAATTTCTTCCATGTGCATTGGGAGTGGTCCAGCCCGCAACCAATCTTGTGTACAAATTAAGCATTCCACAACTTTGGGGCCAAGCGAACTACGAAATTGATCAAGAACACGACCTCCTGTACTAAAAGTGGACTCGGAAGCAACAGTAGAGACATGAATGGCTAAAACATCCCGTGTAATTTGAGAAAGAATTGTATACCTCGGACTATTCACCTTCCACCAATTCAAAATTTCAAACTTTGGATTATTTTGTTCACAAGATTCCTCCAAGTACTTGTCCACTTCCGACTTGCCTTCATCACTTTCTTCTTGTTCCAAGTGCTTTTCAAAATCTGATAATGCTATGAGATCACTTGCAATACCTTGTTCGTCAACCTCCGTCATCTCATTAAGGGTTTGAGTTTGAGATGAAGTGACCAACTCCCGCTTTCGATACCCATCATAAAGACGACTCATTGTCTTTGTTATCTTTTTCATTAGCTCACTTGTAAGGGCCGGTTCATAAAGTTTGGAGAAATAAAATTTCAAATATTTCAATTTACGACGAGGATCTAACACAATGGCAATGAATACAATTATATTCAACTTTTCAATATTCCTCCAATACTTATCAAACTTACTCTTCATTTTTTTTGCCACGGCGCATAAAGAAGGATCCAAACTTTTTGACAATTCAACCAAACTAATTTCAATGCCACTAACTTCATGGAAGTACATATTGGAAGTGACATATAAAGAAGCAGACAAGCGAATTGTGACATCATAGAATTTTTACAAAAATTTAGTGAAAACCCGAGCATCATCCCAATCACTAGCAATAGGAGGTCCATTTTGAAGTTCTAAGGCGAAATGTAACCCTTCAAATCCAAATCTCTCAAATGCTTTTTGAAACCTTAATGTGGAAACTAGCATGAGATATGTGGAGTTCCACCTAGTTGGAACATCAAGGCACAAAAAACTTTTCCTTGTTATCTCCTCTCTAGTTGCATATTCCATGAAAGTTTGTTCTTTTTGTGGAAAACTCTTAATGAACTTCACCGCCCCACAAATTCGACTCAATGAATTTTTTATTCTAGCTAACCCATCTTTCATAATTAAATTGAGAATATGTACACAACACCTCACATGAAAAAAATCACTGCCTAACATAAAAGAGTCACTCTTCCTAAAAAGCCTTCTCTTTAAATATGCAATAGCAACATCATTGGAACTTGCATTATCATCAATAAGAGTGCCTAGTTTCTCTATACCCCAGTCCTCCAAACAATCCTCCACCGCTTGACCAATTGCCTCACCTTTGTGACTAGATATCACACAAAAGTTTAGTACTCTTTTATGCAATTTCCAGTCAATATCAATAAAATGAGCTGTAAGGCACATGTAAGATAGGTTTTGCAGTGAGGTCCATGAATCTGTAATGAGACAAAGTCTTTGGTTTGGTTTCAATAAGCAAGCCTTCACTTTCTTTTTCTCAGTTGCATACAAGGCCAAACAATCCCTTGCCACTGTAGTATGTGACACAAGTTTGAAATTGGGTTGCAATACGCTACAAAAGTGACGAAAAACTTTTTTTATATATGGTTAAATGGAAACTCATCTATAATGGTCATTCTGGTAAGGGCTTGTCTACATATTTCTTGGTCAAAACTCCAAACACTTAGATTACTACCCTCATTTTGTGTCCCTAATTGAAATGATAAAGTCTTTTGTCTATTGTCTTTGGTATTATTGGGGTTCCTAGGACAATGTGAATTATGTTTTTTCAAAGCACTAGTTCCATTCACACTAACCCACTTAGAGACTGAATTACAATAGTTACATCTAGCACCATTTTCTTTCCCATCCGCATTCACAATTTTGGTAAAATGATCCCACATAGCAGACTGACGACCTTTTTTTCTTAGGAGGAGTTCGAATTACCTCTTCAGTGGGAGAAATACCAATGGTTTCTTGAGTAAGCTCATCAGGATCTCCCATTCCACTTGACATCTAACATAAACAAGAAATACACAAAAAAAAACTAGTCAAATAACTAAAAAAATTTTGGGTTTAGTTTGTAGATAATCTTATTTTTAAACAATAAGTTTCATATGGTCCTATTGTGACATATAGTAATGTTCTAGTAGATACTCTTATTTTTATTTAATAACATTTTAGTCTGTATGCATCACTTATGATTGTTTATTTTATATCTAGAGATTGCTTAATTAGAGTCAATTTCCTGTTTGGTTAAACCAATTTTCAAGAACTCTAAAAACATGAAACAATTTTTAGAAAACTATAAAATATTGTTATCTAAAATTAGACTTTTTTAAATTGAGTTTTTTCAGGTAACAGTTTAAGTTGTATTTTTTTATATAACATCCCCAAAAATTTCAATATAAAAAAAGAAAAATTACTTGTACTTTCATTTTAATATTTATCAAGCTAACATACTAAAAACAATCTCAATCAAAGCAATTCTAGAAAGACAAAATAGAGCTAAACTAGTAAAACAGATTAACAAAATAGATCCCTAACTAGTAACTCCCTTGTATTCCCCTGTATTTGATAATGTGATTTGAAATATGCAATAATCTATATTATATGATCTATCACCATTCACCACCTACATGAATGATATATATATATATATATTTATTTATTTATGTGTGTGTGTGTTATTTAAACTGTCACAGAAAATAAACCAAAGTAGACTTTGTTGTTTCAGTTCCAGTGTCACAGATAAATGGAGGAATGACACAATTGTATACTATAATTTTCATATATATATATATATATATATATATATAGATAGATAGATAAATTGAACTAATTATAATTTTATTAGACACTAATCATTGTATTTATGTGACCACATGCAATCATATTCAAAATTGGGATCCACTGATGACACCCGAGCAATACAAAAGGGGATCTTGATCCTAAATAATATAGCTCTAGTGAAGGCGATGCAATAATTTGGTTATGAGCAAGCATAGATGTAAAAAAACTGAATTATTATGAGAATGGTCAAGTGGTTGAGGAAAGATTTGATAAACTGATATAAGTACTTGTCTAGTCCATTAAGTTTGGTGCACACTCTTAAATGGCAACAATAGATTCAGCCCCAAATTTATAAAGAAACTCACATTAACAATAATCGTAGTCAGATTCACGAGATATAGATTAGAGATTGAGTTGAGAACTTACCCTGACAGACGAAGACGATGAAGTTTGTGAATCCGTGATGAAGCTTGAAAGCCACGCCGGAGAGTCGCAAATCCAACAACGAGATCAAGTTGTATTCTTGTAAAGAGAGAGATTCAGTGAGAATCGCAAATCGAACAGTTTAGTCTTGATGATATGTAAGTATGTAACTAGAGAGAGAGAGGGAGAAAGATATGTAGAGTAGTAGAGGTGAGGTGAGGTGAGGCGAGGCCGTGAGAGATGAAGGTCTCTGGCTCTGCGATTCCGCCGTTACGAGCATGAGAAGTGAGAATTGAGGGAACTTAGGGTTCGGTTGACTTAAGTAAACTATTATCTTAAATACTAAATATAATATAAATATAATTTTGTCTTATATATATAATATATCTCATGGTTTCGGTCTGGTTCAGTTATGCTAGACCTGGAATCAGAACCGGAACCCGAATCGGAACCGTAGTCAACGGTTCCTGAAAAATGGAACCAAAACTTGAACGGTAGTGACGGTTCGATTCGGTTCAGGTACGGTTCCCTACGGTTCCGGTTTCGACAGTTCTTTGTGCACCCCTAATTACTGCAATCCAAGAAAGGACTCAAGAATATCTTGATTTAATTTTGAAAATTACTTCGACCAGTGAACAAACTATTTCACTAAATCCCTTTGAACTTATTAAAAGTTCATATAAATAGCAATTTCCAGATATATCTGAATCAAAACTAATGATCAAATACATGGATCACATAAAGAATCAATTCATGTCATCCTTCTTAAATGTTTCCCCATCCACTTGTAAAGATAAAGATGATATCTCGATGACATCACTTACAAGTCAGGATAATAATCCCATCCACTACTTAGGTAGTGAAGCAAAAAATCTAATAGAGGATTTGACACAAGAAAATGAAGAGGTTTCCACACCCACACTTGTTGACTACTGGGATGCTATGACCACTCTGGTAGAAAATATACAAAAGAAATACTAATTACCTTATCTTTTGTTTAAACAATAATATTCTCTCAAGACATGATCCAAAAATTTTGGTAAAATCTTGACAAAAAGGTCAAGAGATTAACATTAGAAGGATTCGGTATTATCTTATTGACACTACAAGACAGCTTCAAAGTGAAATAATATGTCCACTTTTCAATACAGAACATGACTAATAGGATACACGACGAAAATTTATCTGGCCCTACACATACAACCCATCAGCTTTGCGAATTCCAAAATTTTATTTTGAAGTCCAAAGTTTTGTTATAAATAGGGAATGTCTTACCCTTGTTAAGATGGACTTTTCTCCCCTCTTTCTCTCTCTTTGTAACATCTTTCTTCTATATTTTCCTTTATCTTAATAAAAGTTGCAGTATTCTGTAAGTATTCTATCTTTATCTTTATTAATATCCTCCTTTGTATATGGTTTAGCTTAATTAGTTTCCTGAACAATAGCTTTTCGACATAGGTCTAAACCTTGACTTATGTTTGTGGTAAATATGAGTGGGCTGGTTCCTTGTAAGGACCATCAAGTTTACATTGAAAGTTTGTTATGCAGTATGGCAAACCAACTTGAGCCGAGCTTTGTTTGAACTCTTTTTATTAAGAACTATAATTTGGAACAAGATTGAACAAAGACATGGAAAGAGAAATAATTCTCATATATTATTCTGCATCTTTGAGTTATGTTTTATAGTATGTCAAGGGGGACAAAATCCCATAAACTACGGACTAAGAAAAGGAAAATACAATTCAAATATAAAAGCTAATAATGATGTATAGGTGTGCTTCTATATACGTGGAAACTAATTAAGAGAAACAAATCGTAGATAATCAAGGGAGGAGTGTAACAAATCGTAGATAATCAAGGAATCAAATCATATCTCAACACTCTCCCTCAAGTTCGTGCATGAAGGTCTGTAATGCCCAGCTTGCTAATGAAACTAAGAAAGTTGTCATGGCCCAAAGCTTTAGTGAAAACACCGGCAAGCTGATGGCTAGCAGGGACATGAGCTATAGAGATAATCTTGGCACTAAGTTTTTCATGGACAAGGTGGAAATCAATGTCGATATGATTCGTTTGTTTGTGAAAAATGGGGTTGGCAGCAATGTGAAGGGCTGCTTGATTGTTACAAAAGAGCTTCATTGGTTGAGAATTAGGAACCTCGAGAGAATAAAGAAACATCTTGAGCCAAAGGAGTTCACAAGTGGTTGCTACCATATCTCAGTATTCAGCATTAGTGGAAGAGTGGGATATAGTGGTTTGCTTCTTGGTTCTCTATGAGAAAGGACTATTGCCAAGTGTAGTAAAATAGCTGGTGGTGGATCGATGAGTAATGGATATTCTTTTGCCCAATCTTTCAACCAACCTTACTGGTAATATCCCAGCTCACTCTTGTAATTTAATTCCACCTTCACATTCCTCTAATTGGGTCATTGATAGTGGAACATCCGATCACATGACCTTTATTCCATCCATCCTTGAGACTTCTCATGAAGTCAGTAATGCTAGCCCCATTAAACTTCCAATAGGTGAAGTCGTTTCCATTACTCACATTGGCTTTATCAAATTATCCCCCACTGTCACTATAGTCAATGTTTTATACGTCCCTAATTTTAAGTTTAATCTCCTTTCTATTAGCAAAATCACTTGTGCTCTAAACTGTGTTGCTATTTTTTTTCTCCACTTTTTGTGTCTTCTGGGACCTAGCCACGAGGAAGCTGATTGGAATGGGTGAACTTCATGATGGACTATAATACTAAAAGACATCTGCACCACCACTTTCCTTTGCAATTCCATCTATCATACAATCCCAATAGAATCTTGATTTATCTTTATGGCACCAACGTCTGGGACATCCATCTCCATCTGACATGAATAAATTTGTTTCCATTTCTAATTTTTGTTCTCACTGTGATGTATGCCAATGAGCTAAACATACTCGTCTCCCTTTTTCATTGAATCACAATAAAAGCACTGCCATTGTTTCTTGAATATATTGTGACATAAGATCCATTAGTTGGCGGTATTGTTCAGCGGAGAGACCTAGCATTAAACTTTCATTGGTGTGATATGTTCCTGGGTTTGTAGAGACATGATGAGCAACATAAGGAGATGATCCTTTTGGTGGACCGAACTTCTTATTGCTGCAAGAATGATCCCAATTGGGTGCATACCTTACGAGCTTATAACAAATATCTTTCCAATGTCCAAGAGCTCCACAATGATCGCATTTTAGCCTACCACGTCCTTTGCCTTATGATTTATTTGGACGAGATTGTGAGAAGTTTCAATTTGCTGCCATGGCTATAGAATTAGAGTTGGATGTAGGGAAGTGGAGCAATCTCTGTTTTTCTTCTTGATGGATAATGGAATAAACTTAGCAGACGTTGGGAAGAGGATCTATGGCAAGAATCTGACTGCGGATGGAAGCATATGATTCGTTCAATCCCATAAGGAACTGAAAGACATATTCAACTTCCTGCATTTGGTTGAGTTCTCACAAGGCACCACAAGAGTATTCTGGGATGATTGTGAGTGTAATTAACTCATCCCAATATGATTTGATACTGTTATAGTAGGCAGTAATTGACATATGATCTTGGCTCAAGGTAGATATATCTTTTTTTAACTTAAAGATTCAGGGATTATTACCTTGAGAGAAATGTTCTTCTAAGTCGATCCATAGCTCTCGAGGATTATTGCAGTAGATGACACTGTTGAGGAACGATTTATCAATGGAGTTGAGGATCCATGACAACACCATATCATTACATCTTTCCCACATATGAAGGTCTGTGGAGATGGCTGGTAGTCGAGTAAGAGAACCATCTACAAAGCCAAATTTATTTTTAGGATTTAAGGCCATTTTCATGGCTTGCTTCTAGGTGATGTAGTTGTCACCGATGAGAGGGCTAGGACCCAAAACTGCGCCTGTATTATCAGCAGAATGAAGATAATATGGAGAGGATTGAAGAGAAACATCACTGGATGTTGTGTGAGGTGTTTCGTTGTTCAAGGATGTATTACCCTCCACATTTGTTTGTGACTCGGACATATTGATGAAAAAGAATTGGAAATCAGAGATGCTTTGATGCCATGTTAAGAAATATAATTTGGAACAAGATTGAACAAAGACATAGAAAGAGAATGAATTCTCATATATTATTCTGCATCTTTGAGCTATGTTTTATAGTACATCAAGGGGGAAAAGTCCCATAAACAGTGGACTAAGAAAAGGAAAATACAATTCAAATATAAAAGCTAATAATGACATACAAGTGTGCTTCTATATTCATGGAAACTAATTAAGAGAAACAAATCGTAAATAATCATGGGATGAACAAATCGTAGATAATTAAGGAATCAAATCATATCTCAATACTTTTGTTGGGCAAATAAGTCATTTTTGAATTCGTTTGATAAAGAAGTTAGTTTGAACAACTATGACTTAAGCTTGTTAGGCTTGTGAACATGTTCATGGATAGGTATTCATGACCGGTCAATAAAATGTTCGTTAACTTTACTCATTTAGAAACTAATTTTATTTATAATTATTTTTTTCTCTTTAACAATCTTGTTATCAAGCTTGAGTATAAGCTAAAACTTGAACAATCGAGAAGTAATTTTTGAGTATAGCTCTAATAGTTGAATGCTCAACTCGACTTGATTCATTTGTAACCCTACTCAATTGCATCGAGTGTGTAATTAATTTTTATTTTCTTATTGTGGGGAAAAAATTCTCGCCTAGTCTAGTGGGCCGAACTGATACACGAACGGACTAGGCCCAAGTCAGCTTGAGCCCAAATGTCAACAGAAATTCCAAAGGGTTGGGTCGATGAAATTTGAGGGTATAGTTGTCCCATAAAAGGGCCCAGACGCCTTCATTCAAAGGCTAAAATAAACCCAATCCAAATACTGGTCCAAACTCAAAAAGGAATCCAAATTCTTGAGAGTAAAGATAGCTGCAAATAAGGGAACTACAGTCCTAGAAAGACTGGGATTCCTACTTGTATAAATATCCGAGGACATGTGAATGAAAAGGATCCTCGAATCCACCTCTTGAAATCTCTTTCTCTCTAAAGATATTGTGTTCTGTATTTTGGGTATGTGCATCGAATTAATTAGCAGCAATTAGCTAAGTAATTTTTTTATACTTACACTTTGGCGCCGTCTGTGGGAAGCGAGTAATAGTTTTCTAATCCAAAGCTTGAAGAATTTACAACCATGGTGGATACGTAATAAATACTTACGATGTGGCAGATCTAGGCAGACCTCCTAGGAATCAAAGGGACGTACCGTTCGTATAGCCCAACGACCAGGATCCACTAGCATGTCCAATGTTCAACAATTAACCTAGCAGAACGAGGTCATGCGTCGATAGATCGCTGACCTCCAAGTAAGGGTGGAGCGCGCTGGAAGCGTGAGGGACCCTGGACGATAGCGGAATGAAGGGTTTGGATCGAGTAACCACTCGTTGAGTGCCTCACATCACAACCAGCCCACCGGCGAAAACCTCAACATCGGCCAACCAAATAGAGATCAGGGCGGCCACGCGCAGATTTACCCAGACTGGAGGGCTCAGATGCAGCGGGAGATTGACCAACTAAATGGCGACCATACTTTCTATCCAGCTACAACTAGGCTGACCGAGTCTCCCTTCACCATAAATATAACTAGAACGAAAAGGCCGAGGAGGTTCGCCATTCCCACATTCACTACCTTTAACAAAAAGACAGATCCAGTGGAGCATATATACCAATATCAACAAAAGATGACACTGGATGCCAAAAATGATGCACTCATATGCAAGATCTTTCCATCCAGTCTGACCACCCCAGCATTGCTCTGGTTCAAGCAGCAACTGCCTTGGTTAATATCGAACTTCGATAAGCTATGCGAGCTATTTGTAGCCCAATAAGCGGGAAACCAAGAGTGTAAAAGGACAATCTCCTCGTTATTCACCATGAGGCAAGCCAAAGAGGAGACGTTATAATATTTCCTAACCTGCTTCAACTCGGAGATGTCCATGATAGATCAGTGTGATCAAACTGTAGTAATGGAAGCTTTCAAGATAACAATCTCTCGAGAAGAAGGTTTCCACCGATCCTTAGGGAAAAGTGCACCGAAGAGTATGGGCGACCTGTACTTTCAAGCTCAGAAGTATTTAAGGATAGAGGAGGATGAAGTAGCCAAAAAACAGTGATCAACTTTGATTACTGTAGCACAGCAAACAAAGACCCAAGTTGCTAAGGCTAAACCACCTCGGTTATTCCCTCATCTGCACCAGAGAGCGCGAAAAAGAAAAAAATTTGAGGAGAAGATCACCCTTCTAACGGTGTCTCTGACCAGGCTTTACTATGAAACTAAAAGTAAAGGAATCTTTCGCACACCTCTGGCTATCAGACAACCTCCAGAACAGAGGGGCCAGAATAAGTATTGTTCCCTCTATAGTGACTTCGGCCATATCACCAACGAGTGTATGAGCCTAAGGCAACAGGTGGAGGCTTTGATCGCTAAGGGAGGTTTGTTGAAGTACATCACCCGGGAAAAATAAGCCAAACCCTTTGACCAATCCCAATAAAAAGCAAATAAACAACTGAACCCTACTCTCGTTCATGTCATCAACGTTATTCATGGTTGGCCAGCCTCAGATCAGGAGAGTGAATCTGAATGGTGATCACACCTCCAAAGTGCCCAGAAGTTTCAGAGGATCAAGGAAATTCACTCAGCACATAACCATTTAGCTAGCATACCGATCACCTTTACAGGTGAAGACATGAGTAGAATCCAGATGCCTCATAAGGATCGCTTATTATCCGCCTCATTGTCTCCAACTGTGAAGTAAAGAGAGTGTTGGTGGATGCAGGGAGCAACGCTAACGTTTCGACACTGTCAGCTTTCCAGCAAATGGGCCTAAAATCAAAGCATATCAAGCCTATTACCGAGCTGCTGATAGGGTTTGATGGCAAGCTAGTTACTCCAGTAGGGGTGCTGGAGCTCCCAGAAATAGCAGCAGCAAGAACTCTGACTAAGGCCTTCGTCATTACTAATTTCAACTATTCGTACAACATTATAATAGGAAGATGTTGGATACACAGGGTGTAAGGAGTCCCTTCGACGGTCCACCAGTTAATGAGGTGTATAGCGCCGAACGGGAGGGATACAATCGATATCTTGGGAGATCAAGTGGCTAGGAAGAAATGTTATCCTCTTACACTGAAAGGAAAGGCGGTGCAAGAAGAGAAGACCAAATAGCTATTACAGAATTCTCTACCAAAGGGCGTTCCCCAAGAGCAAATAAAAGAGAAACCAACTGAGGAACTGCTCGAAGAGGTAAAAATCATCCTTGGCAAGGATCCCACAAATTTGGGGACCTCTTTATGCAGACTGATGGAACGCAATAATACAATTGCTGAAAAAAAGTATCGATGTTTTTGCCTGGGATCACACTGACATGCCAAGCATAGATCCATCAGTATCATGCCATACACTCAACGTTAACCCGAGCCACCCACCTGTAAAGCAAAAGTAAAGGCGATTCACTCCAAATAAAAATCAGATCATTGCGGCAGAGGTAGATCACCTTTTACAAGCGGGCTTCATCAGGGAAGTCCATTTCTCATATTGGCTTTCAAATGTGGTAGTAGTTTAGAAAAAGAACGACAAGTGGTGAATCTGTATAGACTTCACCAATCTTAATAAAGCTTGTCCTAAAGATAGTTTCCCTTTGCCCAATTTCAATCAAATGACCAATGCCATGACTGGATATAAACGGTTGACATTCCTTGATGCGTACTTTGGTTATAATCAGATCTCGATGAACCCAGAAGATCAGAAGAAAACATCATTCATCATTGAAAGGGGAATCTATTGTTACAAAGTAATGTCATTCGGGCTGAAGAACGTTGGGGCAACTTACTAGCAACTAATCAACAAAATTTTTAAAAATTTGATGGGTCGAACGGTTGAAACATACATAGATGACATGGTGGTCAAAAGCCTCCAGCAAGAGGACCACTTGAAACATCTACAGAAGGTATTGGACACCCTGCAAAATCAGAACATGAGGTTGAACCCATCAAAATTCTCCTTCAGGGTCTCTTCAGGATAGTTCCTAGGGTATAGAATAAACTGAACAGGGATACGGGGCAAGTTCGGTTTAAGTGAAGGCCCTTCTTCAGAACGAAGAACCGAAAACCCACAAGAATGTTCAAATCTTAACTGGGCGCATTGTTACCCTAAGTAGATTTATCTCTTGGCTATTTGACAAATACAAACCCTTTTTCGATGCCATCAAAGCAAAGGGAAAAGAGGTATAGGGGGCTGAACAAAAAGAAGCCCTAGCAAAGCTTAAGCAGTACTTGATTCAACTGCCAACACTCTCAGTGACTAGGACTGGAGAACCTTTATATTTATACCTTGCACTATCTCAAACAACCACCAGTGCAGTTCTAATTAGAGAGCTTAACAAAAGGCAGTACCCAGTGTTCTACTTGAGCAAGACCATGGATGACGCAAAGCAGAGGTACTCTAAGATGGAAAAGATTGTACTGGCCCTGGTCTAAGAAAAGAGGAAGCTTAGACACTACTTCGAGGTTCACCCAATCATTGTCCCGACCAAGTTTTCGATCAGAGCGATTCTTTATAAACCTGATCAATCTGGAAAAGTCACCAAATGGGCAGTAGAGTTGGGTGTCTACGACATAACCTATGAGCCTCGGACCATAATAAAGAGACATGCAGTTGCAGATTTCCTACTAGAGTATGAGCCAGAAAGCAACGAAGACGTAGAGGGTTCAAGTCAGCCCGAATGGAAATTCTTTGTCGACGAATCATCATCGCAAGCAGGATCGGGCTTTGGTGTGGAAATCCAGACCCCCGACGGATTGGCTTTACAACAAGCAATCCATCTGGAATTCCTGCATCAAACAACAAAGTCAAGTATGAGGCCCTGTTAGTAGGACTAAGACTGACATAAACACTCCAGGTAAAAAATTTGCAAGTTTTCAGTGATTCTCAGCTAATCGTGAAACAAGTTAGCGGGGATTACCTTCCAAAAGGTGGTCGGATGTGATAGGCGTTGAATGTTACGCATTCTAGCCTCTTAACTTATGTATTTTATTCTCTTAGTGATAGATTATTTTGTTATTTTACTTTGTTTTAGTGTTTTCTGTATTTGCAGGGCTTTAATGATAATTTCAGTTAAAACCATGATTTTGGGTTTTTAAAAAAGACATGCAAGATGGATAGATGAAGCCTACATCAAGAAAATCCATTTAACTCCATAATTTAACTCAAATCAGCCCAAGGAAGAGGTCTAAGAGAATTACAGTTGCTTAAGAAGATTTCAGGCCTGAAGCCCAAATCTGCGCATAATACAATCTTAATCCTATTTTGAAAAATGGACCATAAGTGTTATTTTTGAGCCTCAAATCGACTTAACTTTCTCGTGGGTTGAACAAAATTCGATTCTGCACACTTTTTTATTTCACAAAAAGTCTGTGAATCGGACTTCTAGTGTGTCAAAAGTCAGGCCGAACGTCAGTAGGAAAAATCCACCTGATTAGTGCTGCGGGAAAACCTAATTAATTCCTAATTGGATTAGGACTTTGGTGTATTCTCTTGGGACATAAAGTAAAGAATTGGAGGCTGAGAGGGGGAGAGATTAGAGAGTTTGGAGAGTCTAAGAGAGCTTTGGACAGAACAGAAAACATAATTTGCAGACCATTAGAGAACGAAGTCATACGCATAATTCATGAAGATGATGCCTTCTTCCTCAACAGTTGAAGCTTCTTCTTCTACCATGAGCGGCTAGTTCATCCACTAGGGTTTTGATGTAGCCCTAACAAAGCATCAATGGTTTGATTGTTTAATTATTGGGGACCTTTATATACATGCATAGATTGTGTAATTTAGAGGATTCTTATTATAGAATTAAGCAATAAAAGTCTTGTAAATTCAGTTTTAATGATTTCTTATCTTGTCTTAGATATTTAGTTGTTGTTATTGAACCCAATCTCTCTTATTTTCTGTAATCATGAGAGCGATTATTACATAATGGTAATCACTAAATATATCATTAAAAGCTTTGATAGATTATGCTTAGAGAAGATGAACCATACTACACCCTAGATTAAAGTAGTTAAGCAGATGACCCATGCTAATCGAAGATAGTCCATGACTTAGCCTTAATCATATGTTATCTTCTTGACGGATGAAGGTGAGCTTGTAGCTACCGACACCACTTATGCATGATGTAATTCCCCATAATTGATTCAATTGACCATTGATTGTGGAGTTAATGGTGAAGTCAAATACCCTAGATTTCTCTCATATTATCTTCACTTTCTATTTCCTTTGATTTATTTTATTTTTCTTTTTAATTCGTTAAATATTAAAATCGGAATTCTTTTCTCTTAAATTTAATTAGAATTAATTCCGTATTCCAACTCATCAGACCATAATCCCTGAGGTTCGACACTCCTTTCGATAGCCCTATTCTGCAAGGAATTCATTCTATTACGAAGTGTGGTAATTATAATTTGAGATGCACTCACACACGAATCAGGATGAAAGCATACAGAGACCTGGTAGAAAGGCAACTTAAGGAATTTGACCAAGTCAAAATTTCTCAAATCTTAAGAGACCCGAACTTGAAAGTCGATAGGCTAGCATGCTCGTTTCGACAGCTCAGCCGGATATAATTACAATAACTCCGATCGATTCATTGCATAAACCTAACATCGATGTCCAGAAAGGGGTACTGGTTATACAGAACCAACCCAGCTGGATGGATCCTATCAAGCTTATCTTGTTAATAGAGAATTGCCAGATTTGAAAGAAGAGGCAAGAAAAGTTAGAATGAACTCCTCTCGATACTCCGTGATTGGCGGGAATCTCTACAGGAGATTGTTGTCAGGGCTATATCTAAAGTGTGTGGCCCCTACAGAAATGAAAGAAGTGTTTTCTAGAATCCAAGAAGGTATGTGTGGAAATCATTTGGGAGGACGATCACTGGCCCATAAAGCCATTACCCAAGGGTACTTTTGGCCATATATGGCTAGGGAGGCCGAAGAGCACACCAAAAAGTGTGATAAATTCCAAAGGCACACCATTGTGCCCCATCCTTCCCCAGAATATCTGACAACCATTACCAATCCTTGGCCATTCCCAAAATGGAGGATGGACTTAGTGGGACCACTCCCTAAGGCCGCCAACAACAAAAAGTATGTCTTGCTGGCCATGGATTACTTCATAAAATGGGCGAAGCTGAAGCTTACGCAACAATCACTTAAGTGCAAGAAAAAAGTTTATCTGGAGTAACATCATCTGCCAGTTTGGTTTACCAGAATCCATTATCATGGACAATGCCACAAACTTTGATAACCAGTCGATCAAAAAGTTCTTCAGAAAATATGAAATTAATTAAAAGATCTCTTCTAGATCCTACCCATAAAGGAACGGCCAAACAAAAATAACCAATCGTACCATCTTTGAATGTGTTCAAAAAAAGCTGGATGATCAAAAGGGAAAATGGGTAAAAGAGTTGCCCAAGGTCCTCAAAGCCTATCGAACAACGCCTAGGCATCCGACTAGAGAGAGTCCTTTCTACCTACCCTATGGATCTGAAACAGTAATACTAACTGAGCTGTCTACTCCTATAATCAAAATAGAAATACTAGAGAGGGGGCAGAACGGTCAGCTACTTGAACGAAATCTGGATCTCCTGGAAGAAAAGAGAAAGACAGTTCAGATAAGGCTTGCCTCCTACCAAAGGATGATCAAGAGTAGTTATGACAATAAGGTGAAACATCGAGCGTTCAGCCTCAGAGACTGGGTGCTATGAAAAGTCACTGATAATACAAATGATCGAAATGCTGGGAAGTTAGCAGCAAAATGGGAAGGCTAGTACAAATTCACTGAAGTGATCGAAAAGAGCGCATACAGGCTTCGCAGAGTTAGCGATGCAGAAGCAATTCACAAGCCTTGGAATGTAACCCATTTAAAAAGGTACTATGTTTAAAATCCAACATGTAAGAAATGTTTCTTTTTTATTATTCCTTTTCAGCAATATGTCTTCTAACTTTCAAAAGAATAGAAGAACTTTATAATAAAAAATGTATCATTTAAAAGTACTTCACTGTCAAAAGAGAAAGGACTTGGTCCCACATCGAACAAGAGATTCTGAATTTTGTGCTAAATAAGGAACAAAGTAGAAATCTTGTAGTCATGGCAAGACATGGTGGCTGTGTAAGAGTAAATACACAGCAGTAATACCTTGCCCTCTTTTTGCATTTGTTTTAAAGGTATTTATCCATTAGGCCACCATGGCATATACTGCAAATATAATCTCTAAATTTATTTGGAAAAAATATATGTTTGAAACTTGTTATATAAAAATTTAGAGTTTTTCTTTAGGCAATCCAAGGAAAAGAATACACCTGCCTTACGATTGGCCTCAGACTCAATGAGAGTTATGTTTTAGTGCTCATTAAAGAAAAATATTCGGACGTAGTCCCACACAGAATAAAAATTCTCGTCTTCTAGTTCATATAGAACGAGACAAATGGCCTTGGGGGCATGGCGTGGACATGGTATAGTGCAAGAAAAAGATACGTCGTAATATGCCCATGCTTGCTTTTGCGCTAACAATAAGGGTCAACTTTCCTAAGAATCAAAAATAGGCTGAATTAAGCTAATGTTTTAAATGACCGATCCCTTATTAAAGCTGTTACCCAAGAATTGTCCCTAGAGGGGGAGTGAATAGGGACAATAGGCAAATGATGAAACTTTTTCGGTTTAGCTTATTTAGACAAAAATTAGCTTGAATGGACTTTTGTCAAAGACTTGATGAACTTATGTATTCAACAAGTAAGATAGCAAATTCTCTATCTATTATGCACTTAAATGATCTAGTGAATACAACAAGTATAAGTGTACATATAAGTGCAACATATCATGCTTGTAGTATATGAAAATGTTAATTGTGCATTTGTCAAATACATGGTATGGAAATTGATTGAAAAATTGATACTCAAAAAACTACTCAATCAATTAACACTTTAATCAATTTCACAACTCAACCAATATACTCCAAGCATTCATCCCATCCTCCTCATTTGAATAAAAATATTTAAACTTATAACATTCATATATAAAACATATGGAATTTAAACAAATGAAATGTCATCAAATAAAAGAGTTTAGGGATAGAGAAATGCAAACCAAGTGACACCATGATTTTTACATGGTTCAGCTCCTCTTGCCTACGTCCATGCCTTAAGAGCACTTCTTGAGGTTTTCACTATAGAGCCTTCCTTAATGGTGGAAAGCAAACCATACAATTTCCAAGTGAATTACTTGGGCTTCTTTGTTCAATGACAACCTCACCAAGACTTCTTTACCAAGCTCATGACTTGGGCTTCCTTGCTCAATGAAAACCTCACCAAGACTTATTTGCCAAGCTCATGACTTGGGCTTCCTTGCTCAATGAAAACCTCACCAAGACTTCTTTGCCAAGCTCATGACTTGGGCTTCCTTGTCAAGTGCATCACTAGGTCTTTCTCTCAAAGGTAGATAAGAAATTGTAATACCATTACAATAATATTCCTCAATGAATAGATATTCAATACACGCACAAATCCTAAAATTATATATTGAAGATTTCAAATGAAAAGCTCAACTCTAGATATGCAAGATGAACCACAATGAATGATATGAAAGATGTGACTCAATGGTGGTTCCTAAGAGATATTTTACCAAGTAGAATGCAAAAAAATGCATTCAAGAGTTTCTCAAATGTATGCTCATGGCTAGGTTTCTCTCTAGCTTTCTTGCTCTCTCCTCCACTCTCGGCTCTACATTGCACTATCTCTCACTTGTTCAGAAATTCCCAAAACAAATGGGTATATATAGGGTCTCAAGAGAATATAGCCGTTTGGGGTCCAAAACTAGCCGTTATTTTGAATCTGGGGAAAAGCAGTCGACTTTCTGCTTGAAGCAGTTGACTTTATTTAAGTCCTAAAAGAGTCAGATTCAAGCTGCCTAAAAGAGTCGACTTTCTCTAATGAATAAGACGACTATTTCATCAAATCTCACAAACTAAAATAGAGAGATAGTCTTCTATATAATTTGAGATAATCTTCTATCTTACTACTCCAGAAATGTCATTTTCATAAAATTTCATAAACTAAAATAGAAAGATAGTCTTCTATATGAAACGACATAGTCTTCTATCTTAGTACTCCAGAAATGTCATTTTCATAAAAGTTCATAAACTAAAATAGAAAGATAGTCTTCTATATGAATTGAGATAGTCTTATATCTTAGTGCTCTAGAAATGACATTTTTATAAAAGTTCATAAACTAAAACAGAAAGATAGTCTTCTATATGAATTGAGACAGTCTTCTATCTTAGTGTTCTAGAAATGCCAATTTTGTACTGCTAGAAAGAGTCAACTTTAAAACATGAATAAGTCGACTATTTTTGAAATTCATTTGCAAGGCAACTTAGTCAAGGCATTCGTGAGCTTAAAAACTAATCTAAAAAGCTAAGAGGCACTCATGAAAATTTAGAAAAATGATGCATGTGGTCTTATAATCAATTTTAGATTATAAGTTGGGTTCTTTGAATATTTGAACCTCCTTACAATCAGCAATGACCTTATAAAATAAATTAATTTGATCCAAGGTCTTCAACTTCACAACTTCACTAAATATGAATATTGAGAATTAAGATATTTTCAATTGAAAATTATCTCAATATTACCTAAGGCTTTTCATGATTTAACATATAAGATCAAAGCCTTATTTTTATAATTCCTAAACACCATTTCAAATGATATGATTGAAAGACATGGTTCTAGTTAGGGCTTAATAGTTAAGTTCTTCCAAAACTTATAAAAGCTTGAACTAACTCAACCTAAGTAAAGTCCTCATGATATTAAAAATGAAGTTCATGGCCTATTACTTATGATCTAAAGACTTATGGATGATATGAATGATATGCATATTCCTATAGTCCACTATGTTAAGAGATGAGCTTTCAAATGAGGTTACTTCAAAAATAACTTTACATTAAATCAAACACTCACCCAAAACTAGCATACCCAAGTCTTTTGATCTTCAATTCTTTAAGCTTTTGTGTTCCTTCATCATGTGGCTTGGATTCACTTCAACTTTGCCATTGATCTTGATTATTGATCTTTGAGTTTTATGATCATGTGGCTTCATATAAGTTCTTGTAATTCCTTTTGAAGCCCAATGCCTTTAAGATACTTGAGATAATATGATATTTTGTAAGCTGCACACTTAAGTAATCTTATTAAATCTACACTACAATAGGTTGTTATCATCAAAATCACCCAAGTAACCTAGGGTTGAAACCTTGAGGTCAACAAAAGCTAATGTCTTAAACGACCAATTGCTTATTGAAGTTAAGGTCTTAAAGACCGATCGTTTAATACAAAGAGGTCATAGGCCCAAATCAAGCTAAGGTCTTAAAGGACTGATCACTTAGTGAAACTAAGGCTTGAAAGATCGGTTGCTTAATAAAAAGAGGCCATTGGCCCAAATCAAGCTAAGGTCTTAAATAACCGATCTCTTATTGAAGCTAAGATCTGAAAGACCGATCGCTTATTAAAAAACGGCCATAGACCCAAATCAAGCTAAGGTCTTAAACGGTCGATCACTCATTAAAGATAAGGTCTGAAAGACCGATCGCTTAATAAAAAGAGGTCGTAGGCCCAAATCATGCTAAGGTCTTAAACGATCGATCACTTATTGAAGCTAAGGTCTGAAAGACTAATCGCTTAATAAAAAGAGTCCATAGGCCCAAATCAAGCTAAGGTCTTAAACGACTGATCTCTTATTGAAGCTAAAGTTTGAAAGATCGATCACTTAATAAAAGAGGCCATAGGCCCAAATCAAGCTATTATCTTAAATGATCGATTGCTTATTGAAGCCAAGGTCTGAAAGACCGATCCCTTAATAAAAAAAGGTCATAGGCCTAAATCAAGCTAAGGTCTTAAACGACCAATCACTTATTGAAGCTAAGGTCTTAAACAATCAATCGCTTATTGAAGATAAGGTTTGAAAGAACGATCGCTTAATAAAAAGAGGTCATAAGCCCAAATCAAGATAATGTCTTAAATGACCAATCACTTATTGAAGCTAAGGTTTGGAAGATCGATCGCTTATCGAAGATAAGATCTTAAACGACCGATTACTTACTAAAGCTAAGGTCTGAGAGACTGATCGCTTATTAAAAAGAGGCATTGGGCCCAAAAATAGCCGTCATCATAAGCCGATCGCTTGGATTAGTCCCTTGCTTAAATCCTCTTGTAAAAAAAAGAGGAGAAAGACGTCAAGCGCTGAACGTTGATAGTCAGAATTGCTAAAACTGGAAGGAAGTTTTCAGTTGTGAAAAAGGGCTAAAGCTCAACCTGCTAAAGCAACCATCAGTACAAAGAAGTTATCAAAAGCAAATGTATTTATCAAAGTTTTCATTACAAGAATAAGGGTACAACTTATCCCTTAAGGAAATAAAAAAAAGAGCTATAGTTGAGCATTACAAAAAGAAAACAAAAAAAAAGGGGGGTGGGGAAAGAGATTACACGAGTCAACCCTGGGGAGTTGCCTCATCCTCTTTGCTGAATTCATGGTCAAAGGAATCAACAATTGAAGTGCCCTTCCTAGTAGGAGCAGACACTTCTGGTGTGGCCTAGTCAGTGGGAGCGGGAGCGGAAGAAGCAACCACCAAAGAAAAAGAGGGAGAAGCTGAGCATGAACTCTTAAGGAAATCCATGAACTTGCGTTTAGCATTACCTGGTGCAGGAATGCTATATTCACCAAACGAGTCAATAGCCTGATCAGCATTGAACTCATCAAGATCAGCATTATCTCATTCAGTTTCAATTTTCTCTCATTGCTCAAAGCTGTAGCGAAAACCATCAGCAAGCTTCAGAGCTGGAATCTCCAAGAAGCACTGGTGCATTTCCAGTCCCCCAGCTTTGTAGACCTGCAGCATTGCCTCTAGTTCAGCAGCCCTCTCCTCAGCTTCTAAGGCCCTTTGTTTAAAATAACCAATAGTCTTTTGCTTTTCAGCTAGAGACTTGGTTAAAGACTTCACTTTTCCCTCAAGGCTTTCGGCTTTACGCCCGTTTTGACATTCGACCTCCAAAGCCTTATAGAGAGAGATTGTCATATATGCGTTCTGCAGTATAACAAAAAAAAACTAAGTCAGAAGGAAAGCTCAAAAATAAAATAAAGGAATGGACAGAAAATTGGGTAGAACAAACCTCTATGGCATGAAGAGGCGCATTGGTGAGAAGCTCATCCCTGTTAGCTCCTTGCTGACGAAACTCATCCCTGGGAAGCCAGATCCAACGAGCAAGATCCCCCATCACCTCACGATCAAGGGCAGCACATTCCCCCACCGTCATAGAAGAACCATCAGACTTTTTCAAGTCTGGAGTTTACTATTCAGATGAGCTAATGAACAGCTTATCAATTGCACCACCAGCAGAACCAAGTAAAGCCAGAGTAGAAGAGAAAGAGCTCTGGCCCTTCACGGCATCCTCCATCAACTTCTGGCACTTGGGTGCCGGAGCAGCACTGGCAGAAGCCCTCTTCTAAAGGGAAGAAGGGGCAGCAGATTTGTTTTTATCATGTTGGGCCTTGGAACCTCAGCGTTTTTTGCCTTAGCAAGGCCAGAACTGGAGAATCCCCTCCTTGTCTTAGGCTACGACATCTCCATCTCAGAATCTGAAATTGGGTACAAAGAAGAAAACTCGACAGAAGCTCGATAACAGTAGCTTGGAGTTGCTGACGTGATAAATACTTCTTCACGGAAGGACGGAGGCTCCAAACTTTCTCCCTCAAAAACTCAATCTATTCGTCTGTAAAACAAACAAGAACACAACAAAGTTATGAGAAGTACAAAGCTCTTAAAAAAAAGAAGGAAAACGTCTTAAGATTTGCTAGAAAGAGAGAATGAGGGAATCACAACATCACCAAAAGTAGTGGGGATGGGAAGCTTCTAGGATGCTCTAACATTCCAGACCCCCTTCACCAGGACAAGTTTTTCCTTCCACAACTTGTCAGAAGTGGGAGTATCATAA
This sequence comes from Cornus controversa, assembly GCA_026545225.1. Lineage (NCBI taxonomy): Eukaryota > Viridiplantae > Streptophyta > Magnoliopsida > Cornales > Cornaceae > Cornus > Cornus controversa. The sequence goes on along the minus strand of CM048845.1, from coordinate 24,556,039 downwards.
AAAAAATTTCTGTCCTTATTAGGAAAGAGATGGTAGCGATTATCTTTTGATCTAGCCCGATAAAGGGAGTAGCAGAACAAAAGATCATTCAAGTGGAGGTTAAGCTTGTGGATGTGGTTTAAGTAATGTATACAAGAAATGATACAAAAAAAATTAGGGTTTAGCAGAAGCATCGCAAGCTTTAGTTTGAAAAGAACAAAATTGAAGAAATGATGAATGAAAAATCTAAAAGTCTTCAAGTGGGAAGCCGAGAAGAGAACCTCGCCCTCCTCGACTCCCTCACCAACATTGTAGTAAAAATCCAAAGGATAACCCTCGATTATGAATTCATTAGGAATGCGACATTCCTTTCTGACTTTGTCAAGATTAACCCACTGCCTAGTCACTGGAGTGACAACCACACCCTGATCGGATGTGACTGCTTCCCCAGTCACAGCGATAGGTTGAGTAGTTTCTGTAACTGGAAGGGAAGAACTAGACATAGTGACTTCTTGGTTATCAGAAAGAGTATGATCATTATCACTAGAAGACATCGTAAGGAAGGGAAAGGTGCAAGTGAAAAAATGAAAACTAATCTAAGAAGACTAAACAATACCAAAAAGATCAAAGGTGAGTGAATCTGGAAGACAAGGCAATCAGTTGCAAAAGATTTGTGACTGAAAGTGACACGTATCAAGACAAAATACAAAGGGTAATGTGAAATAGTTACTTACGTGCTAAGTGCCGTTGCCAAGTACCTTAGCATTAAATGAAGAATCTTGATACAACACCCAAATCATCACAAAACCACGAATTCCCTTCATTACGACAAAATTCATAATTGAAGGGAATTGGGGGCAATGTGTGGGGGCAAAATTCTCGCTTAGTCCAGTGGGCCGAACTAATACACGAACGGACCAGGCCCAAGTTGGCTTGAGCTCAAGTGTCAGCAGAAATTCCAATGGGTTGGGTCGATGAAGTTAGAGGGCCTAATCATCCCATAATAGGGCCCAGATGCCCTCAATCAGAGGCTAAAATAAGCCCAATCCAAATACTAGTCCAAACTAAAAATGAAATTCAAATTCTTGAGAGTAAAGATAGCTGCAAATAAGGGAACTATAGTCCTAGAAAGACTGGGATTCCTACTTGTATAAATATCTGAGGACATGTGAATGAAAAGGATCCTCGAATCCACCTCTTGAAATCTTTCTCTCTCTCTCTAAAGATATTGTGTTCTTTATTTTGGGTGTGTGCATCGAATTAATTAGCAACAATTAGCTAAGTAATTTTTTTGTACCTACACCTATTTAGTTGTATGCATTGTTGCACAGTGCATTTCTTTTATTTAACAAAGGATGGATCGTATCAATGAATTACTCCCAAATCAATTTATAATCTGGGCCATCAAATGTTCAAACATGTGAGATATTTAATTGTATGTTGGCAAATTTCAGTGTCAAAACTTGTTAACCGAGTTGTAATTTTTGTTTGATCTTGTGTTTCGATCTACGGAGCTGAATAGAAGGTGTCTTGATACCATGGATATGATTGAAGGCAACATTTAGTATAGGTATATGAGTGAAAACACTATGTTTGAAATTTGGGATGTCATAGGACTTAGAAAATATGCTTTAAAATCAAATCCGATTTTTCTAAGTTGGACCGGCCAACTTTTCTCGATAATTTGAAGTTTTCAAAACCTATAGAAAGTAGGACAGGTCCTTGATTTTTAGGATGGGTGGCCCACTTAGCTAACATCAAGTCGAACAGTTCCCCAAATTTTAAGACTGGTCATACTTAGAATTTTTATTTCAATCCAATTTTGTTTCCAATTCAGTCCAAACTTCTCTGAAATGCTCCTTAGAATTTTTGAACTTGTTTTCTAAGTATATAAGGACTGTATACCTTATAAATACTTCTTTATGCTTTAACTAGAGATAACTTTTACGGAACTGAAATTGAATTTTTTTATAGGTATCGAAGCTAAAAGAGAGATTTTTGAGTAAAAATATTTTCTGATTTTTCTAATTACATTTTTGAGAGCACACACAGAGTGTTTAAGTTGTAAAGTTCTTCTTCATCTGGTCGACGGATTCTCAAAGACATGATAAGTCTACACAGTTGATTAGAGCGGCAATTGATTTATTCCATACAAATTTCTTATATGAAGAGGAAGGCGAATTGATCACTACGAAATGAACATAATATTCGTGGAATGTTCGTGTTATTTCAGCAACTCTTCTATAAGGATTGAGAAGTCAGTCTCAAGTCTGCAGCAATTGGATGTGGAGTCGTAAGAGTAAACTTGATGCATTCAGCAACTAGTTCTTAGCAGAGTGGAGTGGGTGTGAGACTGAGACCGAGTCTGCTGTACTTTACTTCGAGATAGTAGATCTTTTCTCTCTGAAGTTTTGACTTCACCCATGATTTTCTCCCTTTCAGAGTTTCCATGTAAAATTCATGGTGTCATATCTAACTTTCCTTACTTGTTTTATTTATTTTGTGATTGGTTTGAATGTTTAATTGATAATTGTTATGGGTAATTAATCAATCATAAAAATTAAGAAGACCCATTCACCCCTCTAAATTTAAGGAATTGCATCTTTCTCTAAATTAACTAAACCTTTTCCACATCTCACCTCACAAAACATGAATACATAATATTATAACCTAAAACTGGACTTACTAAAGAACATATGTGCAAAATTGAATATTTCGACTTAGATCACTCCAAAATTTAATCCAAATCACAGGTTATAACACACACAAAATGATACATTGTAAGCCCATCGTACACACTCTCGAATTCATTAGATTGAGCGTCTCTCCACCACTGACAGAAAGGTGAAACCACCCCAATTATAAGTTTTTCCTTCTTGTATTTCAAGTGATGCAGACCAAGTGGCGTTGAATTATTTGGAACCATTGTACAATAAAAGTCAAATTTAAAATTATAAAAAAATCAGCTCAAACTTCAAACAGTCCTATTTTCCAATCATGAAGTCACGCTGCCAATTACATGTGTATACTGCCTCTGCTAAACTTCTTTTTTTTTTTTTTTTATCACACTCATACCGTCTCAACTGAGACTCGAACTTTTTGAGAAGCCACTGCTTACACAACTCTCATTTTCTTTTAGAAGTAAAGAACTATATAAAGTACATCCAAAATACTAGTAACTAAACAATTACAAACACATACACACCAGTAGGATTGGCATGCGAATAAAGTAGTTGGGGGTGTGCAGATGGGGCTATTTAAAATTTAAAGAAACTGATTCGTGAAGAAAAGAATCTGATTAAAGCTTTTACGCTACTACTAATTCAAATATATATATATATATATAAACTGTGAGAACCTTTCAGCAGCTTTTGTGTGCTGTGATCTATTTTAATTTAACAGGCTGCAACACCCATCCCATGTTAGCTCCACAAGCATTCTAAAAGCATACAGTATTTTATCAATCCCCATATCATAAACTGACTTTAATTAAATAATAATTATTAATTAATTTCCATCTAGGATTTTTCCTTATTTAAATCAAAATTCACCGCCTTTAGAAGTCTCTAAAGCTTATCAACACATTCCCTAAAATTCAAATTTAGCTGCTGATCATCAAATCCAAGGGACAGTTGAACCTTAAAAAGTGTGAGTATCCTTTTTCTGAACTATCAGAAAGTGGTGAAAGGCCAATATTACCCATTTGAAAGCAAAGCTTCAAAGGAGATTTTATGGGTGTAATATTGTCATTTTGCATGGAAGGGCGCACCTTCAATCAAAACTAAGGTGTGGACATAACTTGTTAGTTGAACTTACAAGTCTTCTTATTCGTATAAGGGTAGTTATATCAACAACTGAATAAAGTGATACGTTCCCTATGTCCACTCATAAAACAAAGACTAGAGTTCTCTTTTCCTACGCAAAGTGTGCTCTGATTATGGGCTCTCGTCGGTAACAACATTGTATTGTAATTCTTATAATAAAAAGAGGAGTGCTAGCCTGCGATTAAAAATTCTCCGCATTGAATTTTTCCGTAATTTATTCAATTGCAACGTGTGTAATTATAAAATTTAACTCACCTGAGTAATACAATGTTATTTAATGTCACTTATTTAGTAATGTGAATTACTAATGATTGATGTCACACAAAATAATAGTATGCGTCACCACTAATTGTAATATTGGTACAAAAAAGACGCGGGAAAACTCTCACCGAAAAAAATAATGGTCCGCTAGTGTGTCGCTTGACACTCACCCTCTCTCATTGGTTGATAAATCAATCATACATGTGTTTGATAATTAATTTGGCTTAAAAGGTAATTGCTGGTCCCAATATAAAATAGTCAATATTTTGTATAAAACAAGAAGAAAGCCACTTTCAAAATTGTTTCTCTCCTTATTTTTATTGTCCTTGTTATCTTGATGGCATTCTTGTTATTTTTGATAAAATGATGTCTTAAAATTTTAATTATGATTTTGACTTAAAAAAAAAGTAAGAGTTGGTTCCAATATAAACTAGACAACATTTTGTACAAAATAACAAAAATGCAACTGGCAAAATTGTTTTATGTCTTTGTTATCTCCAAGTCCTTGTTATCTTTATTTTTTGAAAATGAACCTTTTTGCATAAATTTAAAGTATATATATATTGGTTTTTCAACCAATGAGAGGGGGCGAATGTCAAACAACAATTGCGCTAGCAACTGCCGCTAGCACTCCTCTAACAAAAAAATGTTAAATCATAAAAACTCTTATGCTATGCATATTTATCATATACCTCCATGAACTAACAAATAAATCTTTGAACTAACAAAATTAATCAAATAATTTCTAGCGTGAATTAACTAACTTGATCTTGTCATTTAATTAAATTTAAAGCTCAAATAAGTCATCCTAAGGGGCATTTTGGGTATAAATTAGAATCAAATAATTTCTAGCGTGAATTAACTAACTTGATCTTGTCATTTAATTAAATTTAAAGCTCAAATAAGTCATCCTAAGGGCATTTTGGATATAAATTAGAGGTTAAATCATAAAACCCTCTATATTGTAGAGCAAAATGACATATTGAGAGTACATTAATGAGATTTTGAAAACATCATGGGAGTTTAATGAGGTTCAAGTAATATAAGAGATTATTTGATTAAAATTTATAGTAGAGGAGATTTTATGAATTAACTCCAAATAAAAAAAAAAAAGTTAAGGTTTATGTAGTCGAATACAATTTGATAATCGACAACATTAAGATTAATATATATATATATATATATATATATATATATGAGAAATTTCGTGTTACTAGACTTACTCTTCATGTCCAAGCTTAACATGATCGAAGTCCAATTTGACAAAGATTTTAAACTCGTCTAGGTTGAGACCAGTAATAATTGGTATATTGTGTTCGGAGGGATCATACATTGTCTGAAAGTCAAATATAAACATAGAGTCAGACTTGTCTACTTTCGAACTATAAATGATTTTTTTGGGTTCGGTTGGGTTTAATTATCTGACACTTCTACTTAAACCAAACCAAAATGAAACTCAAAGTTAAAAACCCAACCTCACTAACAATAGCTGTTCAAAAATCAGGTTGGATTCATATTAAACCATACCGTCTAAGTTGTACCATGGTTTTATATTATTAATTTATAACTTTATGTGTAACATACAAGTATAAATTCAGAGGATGATGTTTTGTTTTATATAAACAATAAACGTGCTCAATAAAGTGCAGCGCTGAATAACTGAATGTGAAATCATTGGTAATTACAAAGACTAAAATGTGCATCTAACTTTTTAAGTTAAAGTTTTCTAGATTGCAAATTGGAAAAAGGTAAAAGTTATGTAGACTACCAGGGATAATGTATCTTATAGTCAACAATGAAAAATATCAATTTACTGTGGCACTTCTAGCAAACAACACAAATTTTCAAATTGAATTGATGGTTGGAAATTATGTACATGGAGGCAGATACTTTATTATAATTGATAAGAGAATATGTAATATTCTCTTTTTTATTCTTTCTTTTGGCATCTTTCATTCAAAATTACATATACTCTCTCATCTCCTCACAACACTCATCAATCTCTTACATATTTCCTCTCTCTTTACTTTTTTCCTTTAATCTTATCTCTATTTATAAGTCTCCAAAACTCATTCCTTATTGTACAATAGGTGCCACCCCTACTGTACAAGGATTACAATTTACTTGAATCCCAAGACCCGTGCCTAATAAGTTACTAAATAAATTACGACTCTAAAATAGAAACTCAATTATAATAGGAATATGAGCCACAATTCCCCACAATGTCCACTTTTGTGCAAATTCTATCAATGCGGTCCTCTATAACTCCACATCGACTGAAGATTCCTCCACCTCAAACCAAATTTCATCACATCATCTCCTTTGGTGTTCAATTGCTCACGCATAGCAACCCACCAATCAATCATCATCTTTACCCCCACACTCTCTTCTTTTCTCACTCACTGATCTATTCTCTTTTCATCTCTGATTGCTTATTTTTGGGCTAAAACACAATAAAAATCGGGTCCTTGTTGCTTTCTAGGCCAAAAACAGCAAACCTCTCTTCTTCGTACCATCATCTCGCCCCATCTTGAAAACGAGCATTGTAACGCCCCACCCTATCCCGACACAATATTGTCCGCTTTTGGTTCCCCCAGACCAGAGACTTCCCAGGGGGTTACCCATCCTGGTACTACTCCCAGCTAAGCACGCTTAACTGTGGAGTTCTGGTGGGTTCACAACCATCACGGCTTTAAAACGCGTTGTTTCATAGAAGGGTGATAATCATACATATAATACTTCCCCATTCCTACCCAGGCGATGTGGGATTGAGCACCCTGTAGCCTGCCAGTGTGGTAGCTCGCCCAGTGTCTCGCACCCGCCCACATCACACCCGCCCACAAGGGTCACCACAATCCACCCCCCTAGGAGGCCCGACGTCCCCGTCGGCACACTTCCGGCTGGGTCAGGCTCTGATACCATTTGTAACGCCCCACCCTATCCCGACACAATATTGTCCGCTTTTGGTTCCCCCGGACCAGAGACTTCCCAGGGGGTCACCCATCCTGGTACTACTCCCAGCTAAGCACGCTTAACTGTGGAGTTCTAGTGGGTTCACAACCATCACGGCTTTAAAACGCGTTGTTTCATAGAAGGGTGATAATCATACATATAATACTTCCCCATTCCTACCCAGGCGATGTGGGATTGAGCACCCTGTAGCCTGCCAGTGTGGTAGCTCGCCCAGTGTCTCGCACCCGCCCACATCACACCCGCCCACAAGGGTCACCACAATGGTATCAGACACTTGATCTAATCCTCATAATCCCAAACGTGATCCGACCATCACCCGTCGTCCCTAGGTATTCTGACCTAGAGCTCTGATACCATGTTGTTGGTATCAGACCGCTTTGCGAGCGCGGACTTGGCGAAACGGGACCTAAGGCAAGTTGATTCTTGCCTCTATCTCTATGTATATTTTAATTATGCTGATTAATTTTACATATGTGCTTAATTTGATCGTATGTGGTCTTTGCATATATATATGTGCATATATATATATATATATATATAAATTGTGGTGACCCTTGTGGGCGGGTGTGATGTGGGCGGGTGCGAGACACTGGGCGAGCTACCACACTGGCAGGCTACAGGGTGCTCAATCCCACATCGCCTGGGTAGGAATGGGGAAGTATTATATGTATGATTATCACCCTTCTATGAAACAACGCGTTTTAAAGCCGTGATGGTTGTGAACCCACCAGAACTCCACAGTTAAGCGTGCTTAGCTGGGAGTAGTACCAGGATGGGTGACCCCCTGGGAAGTCTCTGGTCCGGGGGAACCAAAAGCGGACAATATTGTGTCGGGATAGGGTGGGGCGTTACAAATGGTATCAGAGCCTGACCCAGCCGGAAGTGTGCCGACAGGGACGTCGAGCCTCCTAGGGGGGTGGATTGTGGTGACCCTTGTGGGCGGGTGTGATGTGGGCGGGTGCGAGACACTGGGCGAGCTACCACACTGGCAGGCTACAGGGTGCTCAATCCCACATCGCCTGGGTAGGAATGGGGAAGTATTATATGTATGATTATCACCCTTCTATGAAACAACGCGTTTTAAAGCCGTGATGGTTGTGAACCCACCAGAACTCCACAGTTAAGCGTGCTTAGCTGGGAGTAGTACCAGGATGGGTGACCCCCTGGGAAGTCTCTGGTCCGGGGGAATCAAAAGCGGACAATATTGTGTCGGGATAGGGTGGGGCGTTACAAGCATCCTTTGGCTTATTCCAAGACTTGTTCATCGTGAACTTCACACTATCATCATTTCTGATTATATTTTCATAATTCTTCACAATCAACCTAATGCTCTAACACACCACTAATCTTTAAGACCAACCACAGGCTCTTATATCACTTGTTGGGAATTAATCCTCATTTATTCGACACAGCGGAAGCATATCATCACATCAACAATCATACAAGCATATATGGAGATAAAAATTAGACACATCCACGCACAACACGATATTTTACAAGTTCACTCAACTCTAGGGCTATATCTATATGGAGATAGATTTCACTATAATTGAGAAGATGATATACAACACACGAAAAATATGTCTACCACACAAACTTTTTCACTTGGTAACTTCCCTCCGAAATTACATATATTATCTCCTCTCCTCACAACACTCATCAATCCCTTACATCTTTTCTCTCTCTCTCTAGTTTTTTCCTTTAACCCTATCTCTATTTATAGAGTATCCAAACTCATTTCTTGTTTTACAAGAATTACAATTTACTTGAAACCTAAGACGTGCCTAACAAAAAATTACCAAATAATTTACAAGTCTAAAATAGAAAGATTTGTTAATGGCCAGTGAAAAGATTTCAAATAAAAACTTAGTTCTCTATCATGGTTTTGAGATATATATATATATTTGTCCCATTCTTTTTGTTTATAGTCTTGGCAAAGATTCGGGAATGTTTTTGTGGAGACTCAAATTACCATTCTACCCAAGGACGAAGGTAGGGATAGGGAAGGGGGCACCCATCTCTATCTCATTTAAATAAACGGTTTCTCAAATTCGTTTTAAATGAGACAGGACGGAGCGGATCTCTCCGGATTGGAGATTTTTGTCACCACTAACTATGATCTATTTTTAACGGGCTGCAACACACATGCCATGCTAACTCAACAAGCCTGCTAAAAGCATACTATATTTATCAATACCCACATTAAATAATCAATAATTCTCATCTTCAAAATTTCAAATTGATCTTTCATTCTTTATATCAAAATTCACAGCCTTTAGAAGTCTCTATAGCTTACCATTTGATTCCCTAAAATTCAAATTTAGCTGCTCATCGTCAAATCGAAGGGACAGTTGAACCTTAAAAAGTGCTTCTGACTCAGGTGTTTATAGATATACATAGCACCATCAGAAATTGGTGAAAGACCAATACTACCCATTTGAAAGGAAAGCTTAAAAGGAGATTTTATGGGTGTAATATTGTCATTTTGCATGGAAGCGCGCACCTTTAATCAAAGCTAAGGTGTGCACACAACTTGTTAATTGAATTTATAAGTCTTCTTATTCGGATATGGTAGTTACATGAGTAACTGAATAAAGTGATATGTTCACTGTGTCCAGTCAAAAAGAAAGGCTAGAGTTCTCATCGATTAGCTTAAAACAAGTTTCGAGTTTTTGGTCTTCGGTAACAAGATTGTAGTAATACTCCCATGAGGTCACTCTTATGATTGTTGTCATGAGCCCTCTCTATTTTTGTGGTAATGATTTACAAATATTAAGACACGCACCTAACTATCTGAAAAAAGATTATATGAAAATTATTCGGTCAAAATTTCATATCAAAATTCATTTACAGTAGATTATACAAATCATTCAAACTTTTACATTTTCTTTCTTTTACAAAATTAAAATATCATCTTTGACTATCTTGTATATATATATTTTTTATGATATTTTGAGCTAATTTTTTTTACACTAAAATTACTTTAATATTAATTACGTGACAATATAATTTGTGCTTTATTTTTTTCAAAAAAATATACTAATTCAAAGAAGAGCTCATGACAATTGTCATGAGGGTGGCCTTAGGATAGCATTACTTTACTCATTAAACTCACCTAAACTTGGATGAGTCATAATTAATATATTATATTTAAAGCGATGATACATTGACTGAAAGTCAAATAAGCTGTCAGTTGGACTTGTATGACTTTCTGACCATAAATGATTTTCTTGTGTTCAGATAGGTTTAATTATCAGACACCTCTTTTTAACTCCAACCAAAATGAAATCTTAATCTAAAAACACTTAAGTAACAATAACAATTCAAAAATCACATTGAATTCAAACTAGACCATACCGTCTAAGTTTTACCATGGCTTCTAGTGAAGCATTCACGTATGCCAATTGTAGATTTTAACTAGTCTTGGGACTTGAATGAGGAATGGCCTTTTTGGTTAATGCCCTGTATTATTAATTTATAACTTTGAAGTGTAACATACAAGTATAAATTCAGAGGATAATGTTTTGTTTTATATAAACAATACATATACTCAATAAAGTACAGCCCTGAATAACTGAATGTGAAATCATTGGTAATAACAAAGACTAAACATGTGCATCTAACTTTTAATGTAAAGTTTTCTACATTCCAAGTCGGAAATAAAAAGGGACTAAAGTTATGCAGCCTACCAAGGGATAAGTTATCTAATAGTCAACAATGGAAAATATCATTTTACTGTCGCACTTCTAGCAAACAACACAAGTTTTCAAAATGAATTGATGGTTGGAAATTATGTTGGGAGATACTTTATTATAATTGATAAGAGAATATGTAATTCGGAGAAAATATACATACTACACACTCTTTTATTCTTTTTTTAATATCTTTTATTTGAAATTACATATAGTCTCTCATCTCCTCACAACACTCACTAATTCCTTACATTTTTCTTCTCTCTTTACTTTTTTCCTTTAATCCTATCTCTATTTATAGAGTCTCCAAAACTTATTCCTTATTGCACAAGGATTATAATTTACTTGAATCCCAAGACACGTGCCTAATAAAAAATTACCAAATAAATTACGACTCTAAAATAGAAACTCAATTGTAATAGGAATATGAGCCACAATTCCCTGCAATCTCCACATTTGCTCAAATTCTATCAACACGGTCTTCTATAACTCCACCTCGACTGAAGATTCCTTCACCTAAAACCAAATTTCATCACATCATCTCCATTGGTGTTCAATTGCTCACGCATAGCAACCCACCAATCAATCATCATATTTACCTCCACGCTCTCTTCTTATCTCACTCATTGTTTTATTCTTTTTTCTTCTCTAGTTGCTTGTTTTTGTTCTAAAACATAACAAAATCCTCTTGCCGCTTTTTTGGGCCGAAAACAACAAACCTTCCTTATTCGTACCATTATCTTGCCCCATCTTGAAAACGAGCATCCTCTGGCTTGTTCCAAGACTTATTCATCGTGAACTTTACACTATCATCATCCTTTTGTTTTCATCAATTCTGATTATATCTTTATAACTCTTCAGAATCAATCTAATGCTCTGACACACCACTAATCTTTGGTTATGATCTTTAGGACCAACTACAGGCTCTTATACCACTTGTTGGGAATTAATCCTTCTTTATTTGGCACAACGGAAGCATATCATCACATCAACAATCATACAAGCATATATGGAGATAAAAATTAGACACATTCACGCACAATACGATATTTTACAAATTCACCCAACTCTAGGGCTATATCTATATGAAAAGAGATTTCACTATAACTGAAAAGATGATATACAACACGCGAAAAACATGCCTACCACACACACTCTTTCACTTGGCAACTTCTCTCCAGAATTACATATACTCTCTCATTTCCTCACAATACTCACCAATCCCTTACATATTTTATCTCTTTCTCTCTACTTTTTTCCTTTAAGCCTATCTCTATTTATAGAGTCTCCAAACTCTTTCCTTGTTGTACAAGGATTACAATTTACTTGAACTCCAAGACGTGGCTAACAAAAAATTAACAAATAATTTATGAGTCTAAAATAGAAACTCAATTATAATAGGAATACGAGCCACAATTTCAAACATTGATTTGTCAATGGCCAGTGAAAAGATTTCAAATAAAAACTTTGTTCTCTATCATGGTTTTGATATATATATATATTCGTCCCATTCTTTTTGTTTTATAGTCCTGGCAAAGATTCGGAAATGTTTTTGTGGAAACTCAAATTAACCTTCCACCCAGGGGCGGAGGTAGGGGTAGGGAGGGGGGCACCCCTTCCCAAAACTTTTTACTATACTCTCTAAAAATAATTAATTTATAAATAGTACTCTAAAAATTTATTAAAAATTTCAATTGGCCCCTCAAATCTTTTTCAAAACACTTATATATTGGCCCCAAAATAGAGAATTTAAAAATAAATTTTACTTGTGTCCCCTTGAGACTTTAGAAATTTTTAGCTTAGACATTTTATCTATACTCTTGAATTCTCAAATATTGTGTAACAAAAATTAAGTTCATTAGTATTGTAGTGTACACCACAACACATCATTTTTCATTGACATATACACATATACAATATCCATTATATTAATTAATGGACTCTCTAATTTTGGGATTTAAATTTTTTTTGTAATTTTTAGATGTGTTTGCTAATAACTAAATTTTTAGAGTTCTTTTTTACACTAAAAATAGTCTAATTCTAGTTATGGACTCTCATTTGCTTTTAGAGATAGACTATATAAAGTACATTAAAAATTACTAGTAACTAAATAGGCAATAATATCCCAAATTTTGCGAAAAAAAATAATAATATCCCAATTACATACACACAAGGTTCACAATTGCGGACGCGGTGTAACGAACTTAGGCCTGTATTGGTGTTACGTAATGGTATCAGTTATCTGAATTTTTTTCAATCTCACAAATAGCGTTCAAAATGCATCGATACACAATTTTTTACGACACAATCCAAGTTTTGAAGATCATGTAACATAAATGGTGGCCTATTTATAGTTTTTCAGTCGTTGTCCTAACTATATTTTTTACTAAATTAATGAACAATAATAGATTTAAGCATTAATAAATAAAAATTCATAACATATATAACATATGGTAAAATAAAATAAAAATACATATATAATCCAAGTGAATAGTACAAAAAAAATTATGAATTATAACGTGTATATATTAATATTGTGTTTATTTATAATTACTTAGTTAATACAATCAATACTCTATGTTTGTTGTTTTCAAAAATAAAATGAAAAGTCTTATGAAGGTGTAATGTGAAAAAATCTTAAATTCCTTAATCATTCTTCAGAGGTTTAATTCTTATGTTTTTTGAAATAACTAAAATAATCTTGTAAATATAACCACCACTAGAATTTATCAGAGTTGTGGAGTAGTGGATAGATACTCTCACATTGGTGGTAATGCTTTGCCTAGGTTTGATTCTATGTCCCTTGCACAATTATCTTTTATTGAAAAAAGAAAACAGAAGACGGTGCTAGGGGTGGCGATTTGGGCTGCCCAGACTCGGCCCGCTAAAATATCGGCCGATTCGCCCGAACCGGTCCAGCTCATGTGTGAATTTGGATACCTACCGATATACCGGTTCAGAGCAATATCGAAGTCCGAACAGACCGGTTCAACACTCATTCAATGAACCATGATACACATACATACTTAGTAATTGTGGCATGCCAATAATGCTCTTGGCTACATTGAATTAGAGCCTTGTCAACATAAAGTTTTTACACTAATATTAATTCATATCTTGAACAACAGTGAGAACCATTGGGCAGCTTTTGTGTGCTCTGAAACACATGCTATGCTAGCTCCACAAGCCTGCTAAAAAGCATACTATATTTATCAATACCGACATTAAATAATCAATAATTTTCATCTTCAAATTGATCTTTTCATTCTCTAAATCAAAATTCACAGCCTTAGAAGTCTCTAAAGCTTACCATTTGATTCCCTAAAATTCAAATTTAGCTGCTCATCACCAAATCCAAGGGACAGTTGAACCTTAAAAAGTGCTTTTGACTCGGTGTTAATAGATATATATAGCACCATCAGAAATTAGTGAAAAGCCAATATTACCCATTTGAAAGCAAAGCTTAACATGATATTTTATGGGTGTAATATTGTCATTTTGCATGGAATGACACACCTTTATTCAAAGCTAAGGTGTGCACGCAACTTGCTAATTGAATTTACAAGTCTTCTTATTCGTATATGGTAGTTACATGAGTAACTGAATAAAGTGATTTGTTCACTATGTCCAGTCAAAAAGAAAGACTAGAGTTCTCTCTTTTCCTAGGCAAAGCCTGCACTTAGTATGGGCTCTCATCGATTAGATTAAAACATGTTTTGAGTTTTTGGTCTTCGGTAACAAGATTGTAATAATGCTCCCATGAGGTCACTCTTATGATAGTTGTCAAGAACCCTCTCTATTTTTGTCCTTATCATTTACAAATATGAAGACACTCACTTAAGTGTGTGAAAAAATATTATATAAAAATTACACCGTCAAAATTTCGTATCAAAATTCATTTACAATATATCACATGAATCACTTAAACTTTTACATTTTCGTCTTTTATCAAATTAAAATATCATATTTGACCATCTTATACATATGTATATATATTTTATGATATTTTGAATTGATTTTTTTTATACTGAAATCACTTTAATATTAGCTATGCGACGATGTAATTTGTGCATTATTTTTTCAAAATAATATACTAATTCAAAGTAGAGCTCATGACAACTCTCATGAGAGTGACCTTAGGATAGCATTACTCTACTCGTGCACACATTCCAAGAGAAATTGTGTGCTACTGAGCTAGTCCTTTAAGTATGGCTTGGTCAGACCTAAGTTTAGTCAAGCAAAATGCACTATTACGCTACAATTTTTTTTGGCAATTTTTTTTTTTGGCAACTATTACGCTACAATGGCATGGCCAAAATTGTAGGTTAGGCCATTTCTAGGCTAAAAGGTTGGCTCGAAGGAAATCATTTAAAAATAATTTTTTTTTCTTATTCTTTGCGCGCATATATATTTATATATAATCTTTTGTGTTTTCTTCGATTAAACTTCTATAACTCTTACTAGAAATTGAATGTTTTTGATAAAATCATTTCTGTTAAAATGAGAATTCCAAGACCTTCAATTTGAGTACCATTTAGGTTATGTTTCGACCTAATTTTTTTAAAAAATAAAATATTATTATTTTTTGCTAGTCAAAATATGAAGAAACTATTGTGGAGTCAAATTATATACATCTTGACATGCTGATGTGACTGACTAGAATGGTGATTTGACTTACTAGAATTTGAATTTGGGGAAGCAAATCTAGAGAAGTTATTCTGGATGCCCTAACACGATTGAACTCCAATCTCACAAATATTTTAAACTCGTCTAGGCTTGGATGAGTCATAATTGGTATATTGTGTTCAGAGCGATGATACATTGTCTAAAAGTCAAATAAGCAGTCAGTTGGACTTGTTTGACTTTCTGATCATAAATGAATTGTTTTGTGTTCAGTTAGGTTTAATTATCTGACACCTCTGTTTAAGTCCAACCAAAATGAAATTTTAATCTAAAAATACTAGCAGGAATTCCTTCTAGAGCTTGTTGAATAATTTTTATGAATTCTTTCATTCACTGATTCGTACTAAATAACGGGCTAATGAATCTCCCTATTTTTATCGTTGGACTTTTCAGTCAAACTCATCGTAGCACTCATAATAATTAACTTTACTCATCGTAACACTCATAATGATCAACTTTACGAAGATCCCATTATATTTCGGAAGCTCGTAACATTGGTCGAGTGTTAGCAGCAGTCACTAGCGCAACTGCAACTAACTTGTTTGACTTTCAGATCATAAATGAATTGTTTTGTATTCAGTTAGGTTTAATTATCTGACACATCTGTTTAAGTCCAACCAAAATGAAATCTTAATCTAAAAACACTAGCCGGAATTCCTTCTAGAGTTTGTTGAATAATTTTTATAAATTCTTTCATTCACTTATTCGTACTAAATAACGGACTAATGAATCTTCCTATTTTTGTTATTGAGCTTTTCAGTCAAACTCATAGTAGCACTCATAATAATAAACTTTATTCATTGTAACACTCATAATGATCAAATTTACGAAAATTCCATTATATTTCGGAAGCTCGTAACATTCCGAATCTCGTAACATTGGTAGAGTGTTAGCCGCAGTCACTAGCGCAACTGCAACTTAACACTCACTCATTTTTATTGGGCAAAAAAGACGACTGACTGTGATTGTGTTTTTTTTTTGTTTTTTTTAATTTTTTTAAATCAGTTTTATCACGTCTGGCCATTTCAAGAGAGTTTTGAGACTTGGAACCGGTTACTGGTACTGGTACTCTCTCTCTCTCTCTAAAACTCTCTGTTTTTTCCGGTCTCTCTCTCAACAAAAGCTTTCCGGCAACGGCGAGACTAAACATAAATTTCCGGTCTCTCTCTGAACTATTAGATCGATGTGTGGTTTTTATAGTGAATTGTTGTTTAGCGCGACAGTCTCTCATTATACAAATAATGATTGTTTGGAGAGGCTCTCTGTTATGGAACTTCATGAGATTAATCTTATTGTGGACAACTTGCATAGTCTCTGAACATAAATTTCAATGTGTGATAATTTGGACAGACCTAAAGAAGGAAGTCAAAAAATTGTTATATTAGAATTACTGAATTAATTGTAAGGTTGGAGATGGTGAATTGCAACTTGAAGATACTACAAGCCAAGTGCCTAACCATTTTTTTCTCAGAGAAGCCATTGGTGGTTCTCTCAATTTCTCTGTTTCGGTATAAAGGAATTCTCTGTTTCGGTATGAATTCCTAATTGTTTACCAGAAATACTGTGATTCTGATTATTTCCTGGAAGTGAGAAATTACTAGATATATATATATATATATATTTCAGCAATATCATGGCTATATATCTATAAAATTTCTAACAGATGAATATCCAATGCTTGTTCCCTCATCAAAGTCCATTAATGAATTCCTGGACACCTCACGATCCGTGTAAACATAGTTTGTTTATGATCTTGTAATGAATAGCTCGCCGGAAAGCATTAGAGTCGCTACCGCCAGAAAGCTTTCTATATATATATATATATATATATATCATGGTCATCGTGAAAAGCTAATTGTAATCTTCTTTCTTGAAAGAAAGTTTATGGGACATTATGGGACTTTCAAATCAATTTCACATGAAGCTTTAATCATCATTTGATAGAAGGTTTTGAAATAATAAGGAGAGAAGAAATGGGTGGACAGTGACGAAGAAAAAATAAGAGGATTGTGAGAGATTTGAAGGGATAGTTATTTCTCTAAATTTATCATTTTATATCATTTCAAAAATAAAAAGATTGTGGGAGAAAGTATAGTGGATTAAGTAGTAGTTTCATAATCTCAAATTGCCCTCAATAATTAAAAAATAAAATTCTTATTTCGTTCATGTTCCGTTAAATATAAAAAAATATGACAGTAATTTGATTGTTATCATTTTTTTTTTCTCTCTTATCTTATTCTCATTTTTTTATCCAAACATGAATACAAGTGATTGTTATACCACAGAAGTATTGATGATGTGATATCTCTAACAAGTGTAAGCCGTCCATTTCTTTTAAAAATTACCAATTTTATTGTAAAAAAAAAAAAAAATAGAAGACTTATATTTTTCGAGAATTATGTATCCTCGAGTATTATATATTTTCTCTGCTAACACCCCCTCAAAACACTAAAGTAACCATAGGAATTCAAAAATCAGATTGAATTCAAATAAACCCATACCGTCTAAGTTGTACCATGGCTTCTAGTGGAGAAGTCACATGCCAATTGCAGATTTTAACTAGTCTTGTGACTTGAACGAGGAATGATGTTTGCGTAACATACAAGTATAAATTCAGAGGATAATGTTTTGTTTTATATTAAACAATACATATACTCAATAAAGTACAGCGCTGAATAACTGAATGTGAAATCATTGGTAATAACAAAGACTAGACATATGCATCTAACTTTTAAGTTAAAGTTTTCTGCATTTCAAATCGGAATAACAAAAGGGACTAAAGTTATGTAGCCTACCAAGGGATAAGGTATCTTATAGTCAACAATGGAAAATATCATTTTTACTGTCGCACTCGTAGCAAACAACATAAATTTCCAGATTTGTCAATGACCAGTGAAAAATTTTCAAATAAAAACTTTGTTCTCCATCGTGGTTTTGATATATATATATATATATATATATATATATATATATATATATATATTTTGTCGTAGAGAATTTTCAGAAATTTTTTAGTCGTGACAGTTCTCTAGGATATTTTTCTCGAGACTCAAAGCTCTATCTTTCACTTTGTATTATAAAATATGTTTGATTTAAAGCTCTATTAGAGCATGTAATGCAGGTTGGGGATTGTTTCTAAACTACTTAAATAAATTTTTATTTTAAAATTTTGTTTTTAGATGCGTTTGGTAAGCAAAAAAAAAAAAAACTTTTAAATAGTTCAGATTTTAATTCATTAGAGCTTTTGAATGAAGTTAAAATTTGGAGCAATGCTACACGTCTCGAATAAATATCACAAGTTTTAACTCAAATTTATGTAGCAGAAAATATAATCTATTATTTTAGGAGATAAAGTTAAATGGTAAGTTAGTATTGGTGGAATTCTTCCATACACGGAGTTCCGGTAGTATTATCACCTGCCGATTCGAATTAAAATTCGTGAAATAAAATCGTGAAGTTTAACATTCCCTAAAATTTGTAACGGGTCAAACTTGGTTGTGAATAGAGTTTCAATTTTTATTTTTTTTCCAAATAATTCCATTATTTTTTAGTTTTTTAAAAATAATTCTATCCCTTCTTTTATAAAGTCTTATTATTACAAAATATAGAAACACTAAATTAAAGGACAATATTGTAAAACTAGTGGAAGTGTTTTAAATAATTTTGTTATTAGACAAATTAAAATTTATTTTATATAATAGATTACCAAACAGCTAATTTGCTTTATACTCTTTTATTACTCTTTAAGCCATGCGAATGCCTTCAATATTCAACTTCCTCGTAAATTTTAGAACCAATTAGGTAAACCGCATGCCATTGTCAAATTTATTTTAGCTGGTACTCTTCTATATTCAAAAAGTTTATATAGCCACAATATTCATATATGAGTATATATCGATCTTTTTCAAAAGAAAACTGTTCTTATTTGAAATTGTCTTATGCTAGGAAGCACGAATATATGATACAGAATGACATGAGCGGAACACCAGTATTCAAAATTGTATTCGGTTGATTCTCTCTTTTATAACAGTAACTGCAATATTGGACCATGTTTGGAGGAGCTTCTTGATTATAAAATTACTTTCATTTAAAAGGCTTTTGAAAATGCCTTCAATAAAAGAAATTTAAAAGAAAAAAATTATTTGGTGGATACATTTTTTTGATCATTCCACAATTAACACAATTTTAACTTAACAAATTTATCCTTAATAATTACTCTCAATAGGCAAGTTTCATGAAATAAAAGAGGCAAAATTGTCAATAAAATTTGTTATTTAAAATAATTTTGACTTTCTTTTAAAAACAAATTTTTTCGACTTCCTTTAAACAGACTTTTTAGGACTTCAACTTTCATTAGAAGTTCATTTATTTTATTTTATCAAACACTAACACTTTTTTAAAAGACTTTTTAAATTTGAAAATCCATTTTAATCTCCCAAGAAACTCCTCCAAACGGCCCCTTCATATTTTTGAGGCTGCGTTAGAGATGAAGACAAAACTGTAATTATGGTGAAGTAAAAAAAAAAAAAAGTTCAAAATAATCTGTCATTTTCAGGTTTTGTTGCATTTGTTCTCTGTTTATTTTTTTGGGTGCCTTCTGTCATTTTCAGGTTTTGTTTGCATTTGTTCTTTGTATCATTTTTCTGGTGTTTTCAAGATTTGGTTTCATTGATTTCAGTAGAAGAATCTGTGGGAGAAAAGGAAATAACATACTGGAAAAAAAAGCCAAAATGAGTATTGTAATCCCAAAACAAAACACTTCATGTTGCTTTCACCAGTTACATGGCATGATCTGCTGCTCATCTGATTTTATTTTCACTCTTACTCTTCAATTTTGCAATTAACGATATTTGCCTCCTCACCGGTGTAAAGAACTTGCTACTCGTCACTGATGTGATCGATACAGAAATAGAATGATCGGTGTCTATTTTGAAATTAAAATATGTGAAATAAAAATCTAAATAAGAAAAAAGTTCTAATTTTTTTTCTCTTATATTAAATTTAAAATAGACACGTGTTATTCTATAATTGTATCACTGCGAATAGACATGTATTGTTGTTTTGTAAATCAAAACTTCTTTGACTAAATTTATAACTTTAAATAATTTACATTGTCTTGTTAGGAACTCAAACCCACAACCTTTTAGCTCGAAGGCGGAGGCGGTTGGACTAAGCTCTTAGTCGTTAATTTAGTAAAGAAAATACGAACATGTGTATTCGAGTTTAAGGCTCTATTAGGATTGAAGAATTTGAAATGAATGGAATTAGGTTCCACTTCCATCATTAAAAGGATTACTACACAAATTTAGTTCGAGTGATTTAGATTTAAGTTATATATATATATATATATATATATATATATATATATATGTTTATAAATAAAGGACAGGCTTCGATACAACACTAAAATTATTATATATATTGTGATCTGGAGTTCACGAGTTCCGAATGCTAACTTCAATAGACATTCTTTTATTTAGACTAAAAGCCATTCAATTTAAATCCATTCATCTCTCCAAATGGAACTTTAGTGTGTATTTCAGCCTACCCTTTCAATGAGAGACCATACAACATAGTATGATATATATGTATGTATGTATGTATATATATATATGACCATAAAGAGCCAAGAATATATATTTCTAAAAAGCAAGGAGGGTGTGAAAGAAGCTTAGTGAAAAGACATGGCCGTAAAGCATGCAGCTAAAAGAGAAATGAAACAGAGTTCAAGTGCAAGGTATGGACTGTAGAGGATGATGATATATATATGCATATATGATTAGTAATATATATATATATATGGGGAATCTTTTTATGTCAATTTATTATCAAATGGTTGCGCATGCAAAGAGGTTTCAGCCTTTTTGGAATTGTATACTGAAGAACCAAGTTGGTCTTCAATAAATACAAATTAGGTGATATAAGAGAGAACTCTTCTTGGTTCTCTGAATGTAGTAGCAGAGTAGCTTGATCATCATAAGTCATTACCTACATCACCCACGTGCATGGTGAATGACTTTCTCTCTCTTCTCTCTCTCTCTCTGGGTACGTGTGAAGCATAACAGATGATGACATTGAATGCCAAGTTGATCTGCCTGTAGATTCTCCCTCAACAGATATAATAAATGAGTCAAATTTGCTATTGAATTCATTAACCGTTTCACACCTTTTGAAGTCCTCGTAATCGGCTCTATCACCATGTATATATATTTATGCAGTGATTCACATCTCACACACACACACACACACACACACACACACATATATATATATATATATATATATATATATGGAACAAAAGGAAAATACCACATCCAAAGATAATTACAGAATTACAAATACAAAGATAATGACAAGTTTTGTTTGAAAGGAATAAATTAAAGCTCATCTTATATTTTTCTTTACATATTGATACATTTTATACCTTACATGAGGGTTAATTTAATTTATGACAATTTTGGGAGCCTAATTACAAATACATCAACTTTCAAATAGTATATGGTCAAAAAATAACTTTTCAAAAAGTAATTACAAATACAACAATTTATACTATTTAGGTCCAAATTGCTCTTAAAACCATTTACATATCAGTTCACTAAAACTTTTAAGTGCACAATGTAATAGTTTTACTGCTTTTATGTAATACTTTAACTGTATGATGTTATAATTTTATTGCACAAAACATTAAAGAGTATAGTTTACTAAAAATTTTAGTGCACAATGTAATAGTTTTACTGCATTTATGTAATACTTTAACTGTACGATGCTATAATTTTATTGTTAAAAAACATTACTGCAGAGGAATAATTTGGTCCTGTATATTGAGTAACAGTAAAAAATGTCAAATACGTAAACACTTTTATATAAATTAATTTTTGAGCTAGTTCTATTTAAAACTTGACATATTTATAATTATAATTAGATCACAAAAATGATCAAAAATTAAATTAACCCTTTACATAATCTTCTACATCAATATTAAAGTTGCAAGTGTATTGAAGTGACTGACAATTATGGTTTCTTGAGCATTAATAATAACCCACTTGGAACCAACCCGAATTGCATCTAATACTCTAACTAATTACATTAAATTTAATTCGTGCCAATTATTTCAATTTCTTGTACTAGTATATAGCAATAAAAATTTACTAGCAATCATTGATCAGGTATTGTTAATAATTAATATAACATTAATTCACGAAGCATCCAATTAGATCTGATAGTTGTATTGTTTCACTTGTTGAAGCCAATGATTTCATGATTGGATGAACAACTTGGGTATAATTTATATTTGGGGCCAAATTCCTTCGAGGGTCTCAGTGACACTATTAAAACAAGAGTGTGCATGTGTGTGTGTGTATATATATATATATATATATATATATATAGAGTCAACCTATACCCCGGGAAATTATAAATTAACACATGTAAAAAAATAATACTTACACACTAGATGGCATAGCCTCTCTGTCCTGATAGATAAAGTCAAGATTTCGAGAAAACAATATTTGTGTGAGTATTTACATAATAATAATAATAATATTATTATTATTATTATTATTAATTTTAATATGACAATACTTGCTACCAAGACTCGCTCAATCTTGCAAAGACCAACAGAGGCTCTCTCTCAAGCTTCAGCTAAATTTTGTAAAGACTAAAATCCTCTGTATCGAGCCAAAGTTCCAATCAACATCCTAGGATTTTTATTTCAATTTTGTAATTTAGATGGTTAATTCTTTGAATCTCAGCACTTTCTTCGACTCAGATTTCTCTCTCAAGATTATTTATTGTCCCAACAATAAATTGTTGATTTTGATTTGTTATATATATATGTAATTAATTAATATAAACTACACATAAAATAAGAAGAATGGAGAGGATAGTGAGGAGGAGCAGTGGTGGTGGAGAGACGAGGTAGTGGAGATAGGGTGGTGGCGGCGATGGTTGTGGCTGTCATTGGATTGTGGAGATGAATATTAGAATTTTGGAATGGAGGTTGGGTAGGAGAGAGGGGATAGAAAAAAAATTAGTCAAGTAACACCTAAGGATGGGTTTTATTTCATTTTTAATTTTTTAATCTTTTTAAACGCGTGTCAAGCGTTCATTGGTCCACACCTCCTATAAGATGCAAGTATTGTTCATAATAATAATAATAATAATAATACTTGCCTACTTATAGTCTTATACGGGAGAATAAACTTCCTTATTACATTAGACGTGTCATGATATAATTAGACTACATTAGTAAATTTGGTATCAATTGATCTCACTTTAAAAAAAGTAATTTATTTTTATTTTTATTTGTTTTTTAATGGTATAAAATGACATGTTTAAATGATATCATGACCAATGAACTGCGAGAATAAAATTCCCCTGCGCATGATAGGAGGAAGTGGTGTTTACGTGTAAATATAATTTGAGCGTTAACAAATTCAGAATGAGTTGATCTGAAAGGGGTGACAAAATCATTCCATTCAAAATTTTCTCAATTTGAGAGAATTTATTATTTTTCATACTTTAATACCTTTTAAATATGGATCACATGAAGTTTTTATATGGTGAGAATTAAATAAAAAATCACTTATATAACAAAATATAATTAATTGAGGATGACACTGGTACTGTACTAGCGGTGCACTGAAATCGTTTTCATGTTTTAAGAACTTTTGTACAGACTCAATCAACGATGGGCAGAAGTTCCGGAGAAACGTACGTGGTTTCAAGCAAAAGTGCCTTCTATGGACCGGAAAGAAACCGCTTGCACCTGGCGGTACTAGGTCCCACAGCACAATACTGACATTGGTTGTGGTGGAATTACTGTTTTACCCCTTACCCCTGAGCCCTCTCTATTTATTCCCACCTCACCCCTCCCCATTTCCTCACAAACCCCTCTCTCTCTCTCTCTCTCTCTCTCTCTCTCTGTCAATTTCTCTCATTTCTATGTTTCTTATGTGCAAGGAAATGTCTCTTCTTGGTTTATTCATAGTGGCCTCTCTCTCTCTATACTCATCTGTTCATGGGTATGGAGGAGGATGGATTGATGCTCATGCCACTTTCTATGGAGGTGGTGATGCTTCTGGTACAATGGGTATGTGAAAAATATGAAAATACGTATCTTCTTTACCCATCCATCATGTCCCTAATGTAAAGAACATGCATATACCCATTTGGGAGTCAATACATATATATCTATCTATATATATATACACACACACAATACAAACAATTATTTGGTACTTACCTTTTTGGCTGTTTGTGCAGGTGGAGCATGTGGGTATGGTAACCTATACAGTCAGGGATATGGGACCAACACAGCAGCTTTGAGCACAGCTCTGTTCAACAATGGGTTGAGCTGTGGAGCTTGTTTTGAGATCAAGTGTGTGAATGACCCAAAGTGGTGCCTTCCTGGCTCTATTATGGTCACAGCAACCAATTTCTGTCCACCTAACAATGCCCTCCCTAATAATGCAGGGGGGTGGTGCAACGCTCCCCAGCAACATTTTGACCTCTCTCAGCCTGTCTTCCAACACATTGCTCAATACTCAGCTGGGATTGTACCAGTCGCTTACAGAAGGTATGCACTAAATTATTTGGGTCAATTCTTAATTTTCTTGTAGGGTACCCCTATGGCCTGACATCTATTGGGTACCCTTGAAAGTTCAAACTCCTTATTTTGTTGTAGCTAGGTACCCCATGGACTGTCAATTTACTATATACCATCCTTTGTTGACCTAGATACCCTTGAAGCTCAACCAAGTCTAAGGCCATAGTGTTTCAATGATTTTTAACTACTAAACTAGCATGAATATACAGGACTTTATCATTTGTGTGTGTATATCATATATATATATATATATATATATATATATATATAAAATTACATATTAATGTTCAAGATGTGATAAAAAAATATTTTTTTGATTTCCATTACGAACTAATAGTTTCTTGTAAAAATTATTAGCTGACACACTCCCTTTAGTCAGGTTTCAGTTGGGGCATCTGACCCACTGAAAATTTTATTTTATATATTTTACACTTATAAATTATGAAAATATTTTATTAAAATTACACTTTGCCCCCACTGAAGATTTTATTTTATGTATTATACACTTATAAATTATAAAAATATTTTATTAAAATTACACTTTGCCCCCATTGAAGATTTTATTTTATGTATTATATACTTATAAATTATAAAAATATTTTATTAAAATTACACTTTGACCTACTAAAATTACGAAAAAAAATCACTATATGCAACTTTGCCCTCACATATATATATATTTTTGAACAAAATTTTCTCGAATTCTAATTTTAACGCACGGATTCATAATCCCAAACATAGTTTTATTTTTGTCTTCAAATTAAGGTATTAATATATATATATATATATATATATATATATATATATATATATAATAAGTTTTAATTTGGTGTATAATTAATTTGCAGGGTACCCTGCCAGAAAAGAGGAGGCATCAGATTCACCATAAACGGGCACTCTTACTTCAATCTGGTTCTAATCAGCAACGTTGGAGGTGCTGGTGATGTCCATGCCGTTTCCATCAAAGGCTCAAGGACTGGGTGGCAACCTTTGTCTAGGAACTGGGGTCAGAACTGGCAAAGCAACACTTACCTTAATGGTCAGACCCTCTCTTTCAAGGTCACCACAAGTGATGGCCGTACTATGGTCTCTAACAATGTTGCCCCTGCTAGCTGGTCCTTTGGCCAAACCTTCGCCGGTGGACAATTCACTTAAAATATACTCTATATACATATATATATATCTATATATATAGTTAGTTATTACTGTACTAGTATATTATAGCAACTTTAGCATAAGTTTTTGGGTCAAAAATGAGAAGGGCTTATTTTAATGTGGCCTTTGTCATTTTTAATTTGGTTATATGATGAGAGGTTAATTTCTGTTCTGGTCTTTTTAAGGAGGACAGAAAAGGGCAGTGGTGGGATTTTACCACCCGCCACTTGGTAGTTATATTATACGTAGTTACTATACTAGTAGTAAATGGTCATTTTATAATTCAATTTCCAACCCTTTACTGAGAATTAAGCTGTAGTGTTTGTGTTTGTGTTTATGTTTGAATGAAGTCATTAAATGTAATCAGCTTTGGCTGAATGTGTTCCTTGGTTAGAGTGTGAACAATGATGTATCAGATTGTGAAACCCTATTAATATATTGTGTCTGTTTTCTCTCTCTTTCCATCTGACAAATGATAAAGGTTGGTGCATGGGGCACTTGTTTTTTAATGTCTAGATACTTATCTTGAACAAATAAACCACTGCATGCCATGCCATGCCATCATTTTCAAAGTAATACTGAATTTAGCCAAAGCACCATCTAAAGTTATATCATTGTCTGATAATAGTTTATATTTTATACTGTTTCTATGGTATGGTCTTTAAGCTTAATCAACAGATTTGGAAAAAAATTGTATTTTACCAAAATTTATTCACTATTTCTTGTCATTTGATTTCTAGACTCTTGATCACTCGTGAGTAGGGCTGCAACTTGGACACGGCTTGTTAAAAGTATGACTCAAAATTGTTCGTTAAGTAAATGAACTGAGCTTGAACACACTTTATGTGAACAAGTTCATTAAGGAATAAGTAGATTTATGCCCATGGTTTTTAAGCTCATTATGGTATACATATAACTAAAGCCCAATATTGGTTTAGTTCAGCCCATAAATTTGAGCCATGTATTTATGCGTGAAATAGGTCCACCAAATTATTCACACTAGTTCATAAAAAAGCCCATACACTTACCCAAAAAGATTGTAAATAAAGGCCCATAAAATTATACATTTATTACACCCAAAATTAAAAAAAAAAAACTCACATAACTTTAACCCTAGCCCTCCTCTTTCCGTTACCAATCTGCACTCACCCTCTCCACTCTCTCTTTCCCTCATCTCTATGCATCTTTTTCTCCTCTCGTTCCTTACTTTTAGATCTTCGATCTTAATCTTTCCTTTTGATCTAAATTTTGTGAGATGATGATATTGAAATCGCGATGGTTGCAAGTAGCATTCACCGGTTATGACTATTTAGTAATGTAGATTTGTAGACATATTTGTTCATGTAGTAATTCATGAGCATGTGTTTGTGTGTATGTATATACATATATCTAATATATTGATATGTGGATTGAGATGTGAACGATCCTGAGATGAGCTCGCCTGAACACTGATGAGTTGAGCTCGAGCATGATTATGCTAAGCTCGTTCGAGCCAAAGCCGTTGTTGTAACTTTGACCAGTTGAGTCCAAACTCTTGAAAACTTCGCTCAACTTGGTTAATTTGCAGGAGTACTCATGAATTGTAAGAAAGTTGATGAATAAGTCACTTTTCAACCAAATTATCATTATCTCTTAGATAGGGTAATTGGAGATAGAAGATTTGCTATGCATAAATAGATAAGTGGAATTCTTTACTCTTTCATGCTGTTTTACTTGAGGAAAATTATTTGTTATTCGAAAATTGTAAAACGAATCAATTTTACTGGATGCTTCGGAAAGCATTTGGTGGACAATGCTTGCATATTCACTAGTGAGTAGGAACCTCCTCACCACCAATGTGTAAATAATAGACTGAGATGAATCCATTTTAAATATAAAAATATAAGAGAGCGTCAATTAATCTTTTATATATATATATTTTTAGATTTTTTAATTTCTATCATTGTGCGGTGAAAAAAAGTTCTTATTCACGTGTGGGTAGACAAATATTGTTGGCATTTGATTATGGGTTTTGGAGTACTTTTTACCTATTTGTTTTCAAAGGTTAGCCTCATCCTTTGAGGTGGTGGTGCTTCCAGATAAGCGAATTAGATGGTTGATTAAGACTCCAGCAAGAAGGCCTCCAAATTATTTTATTTTCTTAGTAAGAGTTCCTAACATTTTTATTTCCTAATATTATTAGACTTCTTAAAAATTTTGTTTCCTTGTAGTTTACGATAGGCCTCAACAAATATTAAAAATTTAATAATAAGTACAAATAATTTAATTCATTATAAAAATTTTAATTTTTATCCTTATCTCAAAACCTTCCTCTTTTTTTCTCTCTAGCACTTCTCATTTCATTTTTTTTTATGAATTGTTGAATATATACTTAACAAATAATTGTAAAAAATTAGGAATTATAAAACTTTCCATCTCTCCTATTAATTTTTATCTTTTTTCTTTATTCCTCAAGTTTTCTTTTCTCTCATTGCAACAATTTTTTGTTATAATTAATAGTAAAATAACAAGAAATTTAGGAGAAAAATCAATAAATGAACGACAAAGTCATCTAAAAGAATTACTAGAAGATAATACAATAATGAAAGATACATATATTAGCGACTTAGATTCATAATGATGATCAAACGTGTGATAAGAAAATTCTTTGTGAATAACATGAAAAAAGAATAAAAGAAAGTGAACCAAGTAAAAAAAAAATGAAGATCTTATTCAAATATCATAGTCTATTCTCACAAATATCTATGTACTTGAAAAATATCGTTAAAAATTAAAAGTTTTATTAGTAGAAAATGGTCCAATTAAATATAATAATTTCAATAAAAATAAATTTTATATAAACATTATTAACTAATATTTGATATTAAAATATTATATGTTAAATGGTCACTCTTATATTTTTCGTCCAATGCCTCAAATTATGTTGAGCCGTGGCTGGATGGGATCTAATTTATTTATTCTTTTACCTTTCTGTTTTTTCCTTTAATAAAAGATGGCATTTGAACTCAGAGGCCAAGTTAAACAAACTGAACCAATGCCCATAAGCAATGATCAAATGGGACTCTTTGACGGACCACAAGCTCCAAAGAAAATATGTCATCTATTGCAAAAATTGAAAATAGAGTTAACCTTTTACATTATTTCAGACTCTAAATCTTTGTCTATAATTTAGAAGACCACATACATCCATAAGTGAAATGATCTCAGAGATAGTTTTGCTTATTCATATTCAAATTAAAAACTAGGTTAAACCTAAGTTTGTTCACGAAACATTGAAGTCCATGGTCTCTAATGAGCATGTTCCCTAGCTCTACCAAGATTTACTAAAATAAAATGGGCCTGTAGTTCAACTCTAAGACCAACATTTACTTGGATTATTCTTACTTACAGTACCAGTACCCGACTTGACCAGCCAAAAATCTTTGGGCATGTGACGGGATTCACATTATGCTAATAGGCAATAGATCCAGCTTCTGCAACTCTGTAGGGAAAAAAATTCTTCACCAATTGTAGTGCGAGGCGTAGATCTATAAGTTTGGAAGTGGGCCAATCTCATAAGAAATCAGGCCCATCAACAACCTATTAATTAACCGGACCTACGATCCAGCCCATTGTTATGAAGGAAGAATAAGTCATCCGAATATGATCCATTGCACAAGGTCCGCAGAGGGGATTAGCTTATCTAGCCCAATAAGAAGTCCAAGTCCTACAAGGAAACAAGTTAACTTGGAAGAAAAGAAAACTGTGAAAATAGAATTCGGATCCAGAAAGGATTCAAATGTTGTTTGTATAAATAGAGATCAAAAGCTAATGAAAAAGGGGACTGACCAATTCTTTGAGGATATATTATAATTGTCAATTTTCTTTTCTAGATTTTGGGTGTGTATGAGAAATTAACTTGGTCAAACTTGCTTAGCTATTTTTTGTATAACACTTTGGTGTCGTCTGTGGGAAACAATAGTTTTCCGTTGAAGCTAAGAAATTCATATTTATGGTAGACACATGAAGAAACACTTATGATGCAGCCAATCTAAGGCAACTGCCTAGAAATCAAAGGAAGGTTCCACTAGTGCAGCTGTATGTTCAATAGTTGATTCAACAGAATGAGGCGATGCGCCAACAAATTGGTGATCTCTAAGCGATGGTTGAATGTGCGGAAAGTGCAAGGGGGCCTGGTCGCCAACGGAATGAAGGGGTCGGTTCGAGTAATCACTCAGTAAGCACATCTCATCACAACTATGTTGGGGGTGGTGACCAACAGCCCGATCGGTTCAATGGCACTCAGAATGACCTCACACAGATCTATCCAGACTGGAGAGTTCAGATGCAACAAGAGATTGATGAGCTAAGGGGCGATAAGGTTCAGAATCTGGCAGATCAAGTGCTTACAACCACCAAATTGGTTGAGTTTCCATTCACAGAAAACGTAACCAAAGTCCATAGGCCGAGGAGGTTTACTATGCCGACTTTCACCGCTTTTGATGGAAGGACGGATCCGGTAGAACATATCTACCAGTACCAGCAGAAGGTGATTTTGGACGTAGAAAATGACGCACTTATGTGCAAAATCTTCCCAACCAGCCTGTCCAAACCAGCATTATTATGCTTCAAACAACAACCGCCTCGTTTAATCCCAAGCTTCGTGAGACTGTGTGAGCTTTTCATCGCTCAATATGCTGGGAATCAAGAATGAAAGAGAACTATCTCTTCCCTATTCACAATGAGGCAAGCAAATGGAGAGACTTTAAAAGATTTTTTTAATGCGTTTTAATCTAGAGATGTCTATGATAGACCGATGCGATCAGACTGCAACAGTTGAGGCTTTCAAAATAGCAGTCCTACCTAAAGAGGGCTTCCTCAGATCCATAGTGAAAAGTGTTCCAAGAATTATGGGAAAGTTAATGAAGAGACCAAAACCAAATTTAACCAATTTTTAGATTTTTTCATCATTTTCGTCGTAAATGCATTTTAAATGATGTTATGAATGTTTTGAGAGTGGAAAATATGTTTGGAAAGTTGATTAAACGTTTTTGAAAGTTTTTAGAAAGTTTGGAGAAGTTTGATTTTTTTGGTCAACAGGGCCCCAGGACGCAGTCCAGGTGGGCCCGAGAATCTGGAAAATTCTGAAAAAATATTATTTTTGATTTTAGACCAAATTTTTTTTTTTAAAGAGTTAAGGAAGTAATTTCGGAACCATAGCCGATTTTAAAATCGAAAACAGAGGTCAGGAGGGTATATTAAGTGACACGAGGTCATTTTGGTCATTTCGCGCCCCAAGATATTATAAATATCTGTAGGGCTGATATTTCAGCCATTTGTGAGATATTTTATAGCAACCATATCTCTCTCTAACTCTCCCTCTTCTACCATCTTCCTTCTCTCTTCATTTTTGATGCCACGGGATAGGATTCGGGAGTTGCCAAAGAAGGATAAGTCGTGGAGCTTAGTGAGGGCTTCGGTTTGAACCAAACAAACTCAAGTTTTGGCAAGGTAGAACTCGCTAAAAATTTTGGAAAGTGCTTGGAAGGTCTTCAAATTTGAGGTAGGGGTGTTCTTTTTTTTCTAGTTGTCGATTCTAGGGTTTCGGGTGGTTTGGAGAGGTGTATGTTGTGTTTGCATGCAAGAGAGTGATGAGAGGGGCTGTGGTATTATAATTTCTTCCTCTTGAATGATTCTTACATGTTAAAATGATATGCATAGTGATATATGTGATGTATGTTGTATACATGTGTTATATGAAATGTGAGAGCATGTTTACCTTTGTAGTGTATTATATGCATATATAAATTATGTGTATAGTTGTGTGTACATATATGTTTATGTGTTGTTATGGAGGTAAATGAAGGTTGTATGCATGCTGGTTTAATGGTAGCAAGTAGGTGCATTTGGGCAAGTATGATCAAAATATGCTAGGTTGTGAATGGTAGGCATATGGTAGGGATATGCATATTTGTGACATATATGTGGCTATATGTGGTATGTGGTGAAGTAATGCATGCAATGCAATATGTATGTTGTGCTTGTCTAGCGTAGGTTACTCTTGGTAGGAAGTGGAATGAGTGTTGAGGAAGTGGAACTATGATAATGAATACACACAGGTGGTGTGATGAGCTTATGTCCCCAATTGATAGATTTCAATTGGTGGCAAAATGAATTCCTCTCCTTTAATTGGCAATTTTCAATTGATGAGAAACCGTAGTGATAATCTTGAGGTTGGCAAGTGTCAACATGTGATAATCTTGGTGGTTGTGAAAATCTTGGTATATGAGGTTGAAAGGTTTTGTTGTGACATTCCGGGAATTTGTCAAGTTAAGTAGTTGAGTTGGTGGATAAGTTTGGTTCTTGAACGGTGGATTCATGTAGAGGATTTTGGTTGTGAATTTAAGGCGTATATTAGATGGATTTGCGGTTGTACGTGGTTACATGTATACTTGTTATTTTGTTGCATGATTGCCTTGTTGATAGTATGAGTATTTGAGCATGCCATGTAGTGTAATGATGACATGATGCATACCATGTAGGTCGGCGTCGAGTCGATGCTTAGGCGGGTTTGGTCATTTTTACTAGGCATAGTTGTATGCTCACCCCGCTCCTCCAAAACTTTTTCAGGTAAGGCATCAGTAGAGGACAAGGTTTGATTGGCTCGAACGAATTTTTGTGTTCTTTTGGAATTATGGATATTGATGTCTATGCTGGGTTATGGCATGTGGACTCTTTTGGAAATGTTAGTCTTATAGTTGGATAACTTTTATATAGTTGAATTCCATATGTAGAAGCCATGTTGGACATGTATGGAATACTTTGAACATATATGTATAGGTTTGGTGGGATGGAGTTTAAATTTTGATTTGTATAATTATAATTGAGAATAATGTTATGATCCTTAGAATGGTGGGTGTTGGATTTTTGGAAGGGAAAGTGCTGCTGGTCTAATGAATACATTTTGTCCGGGTTTTGACAATTTGTTTTAAGGGGTTTACACAACTCCAAATGATCTAAAATTTTTAGTACATATTTTTCTAGATGTCTAGTATTCCCAAATTTAATTTTGTAAAATTTGGACAACCACAAAATTTTAGAAAAAATCGACAAGGTTCTGCTATCAGATTTTACAATTTCTGTTATGCACCAACTTTGTTGTAAAAATTGTTTCATTTAGCTAACATCTAGCCATTGAGGTTTGCTCAGTCTTTTTGTGTGTTTAGTCTAGTTTCTACAGAATTTTCTTTTGCCTCGTTTCAAGTTGAAATGAATTTTCTATGATTTTTTTGTAACTGCCATGCAGATTGCACTCTAGCAGGGTAATGTTCATTTCAGAAAATACTGTAACTTTTAAGCTACTGCCCGAAAACAAAAAGCGTGGTTCTGGACCTTTTAGAAGGTTTAAATTATGTTTTTAAGCTTCTTGGGACTATAGTAGGATGAGACAATGGTCCGAAAGATTTTCTGAAACTTCTTACGAAAAGTTACTATTCACGAGGGCCAAAAACCACTTTTATTTTGAAATTGTTCTAAATGATTTCAAACTCGATGAGGACTATGATTGGTTATGCATATTCATTTAATTATATGCATATTGAGTTGCTTCCGCAGTTATGAGAATTGGTTTGGATGTTAGATTTTCCAAAAAGGACCGTTCACTCCTCATTCCCTCGCTCTTAATTGAGTGCTAGAATTTGGGGCATGACAGTTAAACTTCCTGGCCTAGAAGAACTTGAGGATAGAAGATGATGCAGCTACCCGAAAGCAATGATCAACCTTGATCACCATGGGATATCAAACAAAGATCCAAATCAATAAGATGACAACGACCTGCTCCATCAACATTAAAAGAACTAAAGAAGAAATAGAGGATCGAAGGGAATATCACTCCTTTGAAGGTGACTCTAGCAAGAATTTATCAGGAGAACAAAAACAAAGGAATTTTTCAGCTACCCCCAGTTATTAGGTAACTATTGGAGAAGAGAGATAAGAATAAGCATTGTACATTCCATAGTGATTTTGGCTACACAACTAATGAGTGCAGAAGCTTAAGACAGCAGGTGGAAGCCTTGATCGCTAAAGGAGACCTGGCAAAATACCTCATTTTAGACGAACAA
The DNA here is from genome assembly GCA_026545225.1 of Cornus controversa. Taxonomy (NCBI): domain Eukaryota; kingdom Viridiplantae; phylum Streptophyta; class Magnoliopsida; order Cornales; family Cornaceae; genus Cornus; species Cornus controversa. The sequence goes on along the minus strand of CM048845.1, from coordinate 24,521,766 downwards.
ACCAAACTTCATGATAGACCTCAGCAAAGATAGAATAGACAGCAGAATACCACTCCCATTCGAATTATAAATGACATCCACGGTTGACCAGAATTAGATCGAGAGTGTGAGGGAGGGAGGCGAATACAGTTAAGAAATGCCCAGAAAATGCAAAGGAATGGCGAGGTTCATTCGGTCTATAATAGGTTTATCGAAGTATCAATTGTCTTTATGAATGAAGTTATGAATAGAATCCAAGTACCCCAAAAAGATCCGTTGGTGATCAGTTTCATTGTAGCCAATTGCAAAATAAAGAAAGTCTTAGTGGATGCAGGAAGCAGTGCAAATGTTTTGACTTTATAGGCCTTTCAGCAAATGGGTCTAAGAGCAGAGTAGATTAAACCAACAACAGAGCCTTTGATCGGGTTTGATGGTAAGCAGGTCACGTCGACCGGAGTAATAGAACTCCCGATAACTGCTGCAACCTGAACCCTAACGAAATCCTTCGTTCTTGTTGATCTTAACTCTTCTTATAATCTGATAATGGGGGGAGGTTGGAAACACCACATGCAAGGAATCCCATCAACACTTCACCAGTTGATGAGAGGCCTAGCTCCGAACAGAAGAGGCGTGGTCAATACCTAGGAGATCAAGTGGTCGCAAAGAAGTGCTACGCCCTTGCACTAAAAATGAATATGGGATAAAACAGTTAGGCCAAATAGCAATCATAGAAATCTGTATCGAACGACGAGTTAGTAGAGCAAGAGAAACGCAAACTCACTGAAGAATCATTTGAGCCAATTGAGATATGTCCTAGGAAAGAGCCCACAAACACTGGAACCTTTCTCATCAAAGAGAAAAGGATGGAGTTATTAAGAACGAATTCAGATGTTTTTGCATGGGATCATATAAACATGTTAAGGATCAACCCAGCAGTGGCGTGTCACACACTCAACATTGATCCAAATTATCCACCCATTAAATAGAAGTAGAGGCGTTTCGCACTAGAAAAGAATCAAGTCATAATAGGAGAGGTAGATCACCTTCTCCAAGGTGGTTTCATTAGAGAAGTTAAATATCCAGATTAGCTCTCTAATGTGGATGTAGTGCAAAAGAACAAAAAGTGGTGGGTCTGCATCGATTTTACTAATCTTAATAAGGCTTGCCATAAAGATAATTTTCCACTCTCGAAGATTGATCAAATAGTTAATGCCACAAATGGTTATGAGCGACTAAAATTTCTTGATGTATACTCAGGGTATAACCAAATCCCAATTGATCCTGGGGATGAAGAAAAGACATCTTTCATTACTGAGAAGAGAATTTATTGTTATAAGGTAATGCCGTTCAAATTGAAGAACACTAGAGCAACTTATCAGTGCCTAATAAACAAAGTGTTTGAAAGGCAGATGGGCTGAACGGTAAAGGCCTACATATATGACATTGTGGTAAAAAGTCTCAGAAAAAAAGATCACCTGGGGCATCTTTAAAACTTTTTGACACGCTACGGTATCACAACATGAGGCTAAACCCCTCTAAGTGTTCTTTCGACGTTTCCTTAGGACAATTCTTAGGGCACATTGTCAACCGAATAGGAATAGAAGCAAGTCCAGTTCAGGTGAAAGTTCTCACGCAGAACGAAGAACCAAAACTTATAGGGATGTTCAGATCCTAATGGGGCGCATAACTGTTCTAAGCAAGTTTATTTCTTGACTTACCGATAAATGTAAACATTTCTTCGATGTTATATGAGCAAGAGGAAAAGAAATATGGGGGTTAGAACAGAAAGAAGCATTAACAGAGCTCAAGCAATATTTAACTCATCTGTTGATACTTTCAGCACTTAAGGCAGGTGAACCACTCTATTTGTACCTCACAGTATCCCGAAGACTTATTTGATTAACTCAAGGATTCAAGGTGTTTTTCAAAAATTGACTTGAGGTTGGGGTATTACCAGTTAAGGGTAAAGGATGAAGACATTCCAAAGACTAATTTTTGGACTAGGTATGGACACTATGAGTTTCAAGTGATGCTATTTGGTTTGACGAATGCATCGACATCGTTCATGGACTTAATAAATCGAGTCTTCAGTGTTTACTTAGACAAATTCATGGCGGTGTTTGTGGACGATATTCTCGTGTACTCATTCTTTATGGAGGAACATGAGATTCATTTGAGGATTGCGTTACAGATCTTGGGGGAGCACCGTTTGTATGCCAAGTATGAAAAATGTGAATTTGGTTAATAGAAGTGAAGTTCCTTGGACATGTGGTGTCAGAATGAGGAGTTTCTGTGGATCTTTCTAAGATTGAAGCGGTGATGAATTGGAAAAAGGCCAAAGAATGTATTTGAGATACGTAGTTTCTTGGGACTAGCAAGCTACTACTGGCGTTTTATGAAAGACTTTTCGAAGTTAGCGATACCTATGACTAAACTTACTCATAAAGGAGTTAAGTTTGTGTGGAATGATGCTTGTGAGCATTCATTTATAGAATTAAAGAGTCGATTGATTAGTGCTCCAATATTAATAATTTTTGAGCATGGTTTGGATTATGTGATCTATTATGATGCTTCACGGAATGGTTTGAATTGTGTATTGATGCAAACCGAGAGGGTTGTTGCATATGGTTCCCAGCAGCTGAACACACATGAGCAGAATTACCCGACTCATAACTTAGAGTTAGCGGCGATAATCTTTGAATTTAAAATATGGATGCATTACTTGTACGGGGAAAGGTTTGATTTTTTCTCCAATCATAAGAGCTTGAAGTACATTTTCACACAAAAAGACTTGAATATGAGGCAACGGAGGTGGGTGGAGTACATGGAGGATTACAACTTTGATCTTTAGTATCACACGAAAAAAGCTAATGTGGTAGCTGATGCTTGAGTAGGAAATCACATAGTACCTTGGCAAGCATTGCCATCTGTGAGTGAAAAATGATGGAAGACATCTCAGAAATGGGATTATATTTTAGTGAGGGTGGTAAACTGGTAAATTTGTTCACTTTTATTGCTTAACCGACTCTAGTGAGTAGAGTGATTGAGGAGCAGAGACATGATAGTGAGATGGAGGATATTCACACTCAAATTTTGGGTGGTGAAGTAGTGGAGAGTTGGACAGTTCATTCCGATGGAGGTTTAAGGTTCAAAGGGAAAATGGTTGTACCATTGGCTTATAGGGATGGGGTTCTTAGAGAGTTTCATTGCTTTAGACTAGCAGTGCATTCCAGTGGGACCAAGGTGTATCATAATTTGTGTAGACAGTACTGGTGGAAGGATATAAAAAAGGATGTTGCACAGTTTGTGGCAAGGTGCCTCACTTGTCAACAAGTGAAGTCTGAACATCAGAGACCAACGGGTTTATTGTAACCATTATTGGTAACTATGTGGAAGTGGGAACACATCACTATGGATTTTATGACAGGATTACCGAGGTCGAGGAAGAGTCCTTATGTCGTATGGGTCATTGTGGATAGATTGAATAAGGTAGTTTTCTTTATTTGGGTGACTGATGATGTGGATTCTTTTAGTTGGGTTATATATTGATCAGAGTTTGAAACTGTATGGAGTGCCAGTTTCCATTGTATCCAATAGAGACCCATGGTTTACGTCATGATTTTGGCAAAATTTTCAGATAGCACTTGATACATACTTTCATTTTAGTACAACTTTTAATCCTCAGACGGATGGTCCATATGAGCATACTATACAAATTCTAGAGGATAGGGTTCAGGCATGTGTGCTTGATTTTTGTGGTAGTTGGGAGGATCACTTTTCATTAGTGAAGTTTGCATACAATAATAACTTTCAAGCTAGTATTGAGATGGCTCCATTTTAGGCATTATATGGTAGGACTTGCAGGTCACCTTTTTGTTGGACAGAGGTCGATGAGACAGTAGCTTTGGGGTCGAATATATTTCGAGAGACTACAGAAAATATTAAGGTAATAAGGAAGCGGTTGCTTACTACTTAAAGTTGTCAAAATAGTTATGCCGATAGGAGACGGTGACCTTTGATATTTGAGGTAGGAGACCATGTTTTTCTTAAAGTCTCACCACAGAAGGGTTTGATGAGATTTGGGCGTAATGGCAAGCTATCGCCACAGTTTATCAATCCATTTGAGATATTGGATTGTGTGGGTGAGGTTGCTTATCGCTTGACATTGCCACTGCAAACGTCAAGTGTGCACAGTACTTTCCACTTTTCTATGTTGAGAAAATATGAGCTGGATCCTTCATATGTGTTAGATTTGACAGACCTTGAGGTGAAGGAGGATGTATCTTAGGAAGTGAGACCAATTCATATTTTAGACTCTAGGGAGCAAGTGCTTCGGGGTAAGACCATTCCATTAGTTAAAGTGCTTTGGAGACATCACGGAGTCAATTAGGCTATGTGGGAACAGGAATAAGAGGTTCGTTCAAAGTACCCCAAGTTGTTTATTACTTGAGGTATGTTTCTAATTTCGAGGATGAAATTTCTTGAAGGTGGGGAAGTTGTAGAGACCAGGTCCAATTTTGATTGGTTTTCCTTTTATTCCATTGATAGCCATATGAATGTTGAAAAGTGATGTTACATGTGATGAGGTATTTGATTTCAATTATAAGTCAGGTGACGTGGGCGGTTGTACATGTGATGAGGTATTTAATTTCAATTACAAGTCAGGTGATGTGGGCGGTTGTGATTTGTATGACGTGGATGAGAGATGTACTTTGACCAGAACTCTTCTATCTCCAGATAAGACTGGGGAACTGAAGGGTCAGTCCCCTACTCAGATATGTTCTTGTCCAACTATTATAAATACAGGGGTGATCCATATTCTAGGTATGCAATTAATAGCCTCTGAGTGCCTTTACAGCTTCTCAAGCCTTTTCGATATCTGACTTAAGCGTCGGAGCGTAATCGGTCGGCATCGTGTTGGTGTCTTTTTGATTACCCTTTGTTTGTCTTTTTCAGGTTAGCGTTGACCCGGATTGCAAGTGGATTCGTGCTTCATCAATTGGTGGTATCTATGGTAAAGATCACGAATTTAATTGTTCTACACGAAGCATGATGCACCTTCGATCTGGGCTAGAGACCGCAGCTGGTTAGGATCCCCTTGTCGGTCATAATCTAGATGGCCAAGATCCTCCTACCAAACACAATCCCCTAGCCAACCAGGATCTTCCTGTCGGTCATAATCCAGCCAGCCAAGATCCTCCTACCGGGCACAATCTGCCTATAGATCAAAATCTGCCCACCGGCCCAGATCCTCATGCCGGCCACAACCCTGTCGCCCATAACCTTCCTACAACAGAAGAAGGAGGCATGCAGCCCCCTGGTCAGGGAGACTTGCCTGGAGTACGTCCTGGAGCCCCAAATGACCAGGAGCATGTTGCAGCGGTGGAACACCAGGTTCATAACTTAAATCAGAGTTTGATCCAGGTACTCTAACAAAATATGACAATCCTGTAACGCCTTCCCCCCTTAACACCGGTGCCATCACAGAGCCACCTCAGGCCGGTCTATCTAGAAGGGAATAATGTTATGCGAGACGGTGGGATTTTGGCAGACGATGTTGCCAATAGTCATGTGAGAAACGAGTAAGATGGAGCGAATCCCATTCACATGATTCCATCTGAAAGAGTTCATACTTATGGAGATTCGGGGTAGGTAGGGAAAACTATTTTATATGACATGGAGATGTAGGACCTCAGAGCTAAGGTGGAAAGCATGGCCCATGCCATGAAGGGGAAAGACCCTGCTATAGTAGAGGATCTAGTCTAACAATTCAACCTCCTTTTTACCCCTGGAGTAATGAATTGTCCTTTGCCTAACAAGTTCAAGATACCCACCCTTGAAAACTTTGACGGGATCAAAGACCCACTAGACCAGAAACCTGCGTCAATACATTCCTTCAAGGAGTTGAGCTGATTATTTGTAAGCAAATTCATTACAGCCCAAAGATGCAGGAAACCTGCAACTTATCTTCTGAACGTAACGCAGACCAAAGGAGAATCGTTATGAGATTATATCAACTGGTTCAATAGGGAGATATTGCAGGTCGATGCTTTGGACAACAAGGTAGCAGTTATCGCATTCATGGGAGGCTTGCAGCCCTCAAATGTTTTGTTTTTAATCTCTAAACATTCACTAAAAACTATGTCAGAGCTACTCATAAAGGCCCAAAAGTACATGAATGCCGAGGATGCCTTAGATATATAGAGGAAAAAAAAGAGATGGCGACAAAAAGACTGACAGGAAAATGGGAGGACATTCCATTAAGGAAGAAAGAGACACCAAATATGGCAAGACAATGCGAGATTAGGGTGATAGGTCATCAAGTTGAGATAAGGGATTCAATTTTACCCCATTAAATACATCGATAAGCCAAATTATTCTCTACATTCAAGATGATCATACTGTAACATAGCGCTCAAAACTAAGAACTGATCTCGCTAAGAGATCCTGCCACAAGTATTGTAGATTTCATCATGATCATGGACATGACACAGATGCGTGCATTGACTTAAAAAGGTAAATTGAATGTCTGATTCGTAGGGGCCAGCTACATAGATTTGTGGTTGGAGATGAAAGGGGGGCACAGAACTGTCCACGAGATGGTAAATACAACGACACACAGAAAAATCCTCCATTGGGAGAAATCAGGGTTATCTCAGGTGGGTTTGCAAGTGGCAGAGAGTCCAAGGCGGCTCGTAAAGCGCATGTGAGGAAAGTTAGAAATTTCTTTGAAGTGGGCGAAGTGAGCGAGTCGCCCCCTCAGGCCAAACACCCTCGAATAGAGGATCAAATCATAACTTTCTCAGAGGCCGTTGTGAGGGAAATTTAGCAACCATAAGATGATGCCCTAGTGGTTACACCGACTATCACCAATTTTACAATTAGGCGGGTACTAATCGACAACGGCAATTCTACTAACATCCTGTTTGTAGAAGCCTTTGACCAGATGAATATTGGTAGGGAAAAACTCAAGCCTACTAAGTCCCCACTTATCGGATTCTCTAGGGAGAAACTCTTTCCACTTGGTATTATTGCCCTTCCAGTCACCGCTGGTGCAAGTCGAAGGCAAGTCACGAAGATGATGACCTTTTTGTGGTAGATTGCCTGTCTACTTACAATGTTATTGTGCTATGAGCTACATTAAATGACATAAAGGCAGTTACCTCCACTTACCATCTCGTGTGGTTCCCTACTAACTATGGCATTGGGAGCTAAGGGGATATCAAGTTACTGCTCGAGAATATTCTGCCACTTCTCTGAAAGAGAAGAAAATACCAGAGATGTTGAGCATCGAGGGCCTAGAGGTTGAAGATAAAGAGGAGGTCCATCATACAGAACCAATGGAGGAACTAATTAAAATTGACTTATATAAGCCAGAGGCCAGTAAGAAGGTGAGCGTGGGCTCATCAGTCTCACCCATCGCTCGGGAGGAATTTGTTTAATTTCTCAAAAGAAATAGGGATGTATCTGCTTGGTCCCACGAGGACATGCCCGAAATTGACCCAACAGTTGTTATGTATTGGGTTAATGTTGACCCTATCGCCAAAGCCCGTCAGAAAGAAGAGATGGACTTTTGCTCCAGAAAGAAATTTGGTAATCTCTGAGGAGGTGGATAAGTTATTGAAGGCCAATTTTTTATAGGAATCACACTACCCATACTGCTTAGCAAATGTAATCTTGGAAAAAAGATCCTAATGGCAAGTAGTGCATGTGCATAGATTTCACTGATCTAAATAAAACATGCCCAAAAGATTATTTTCCTCTTCTACGGATTGATATGCTAGTGGAAGGAATGGCTGGGTGTGAGTGACTTAGTTTCATTGATGCCTATTCCGCTTACAATCAAATCGTAATGCATCCATTGGATCAGGAGAATATATCTTTCATAACAGAGAGAGGGTTGTACTGTTATACAGTAATGCCGTTTGGTTTGAAAAATGCGGGCGTGACCTACCAAAGGCTGGTCAACATGATGTTTAAGAAGTAAATCGACAGAAACATGGAGGCATACGTCGATGATATGCTCGTCAAAAGTGTGAAAGTCATAAATTATTTGATTGAATTACAAAAAGCCTTTGATGTCATCCTAAGGTACAGGATGAGGCTCAATGCAAGTAAGTGTGCTTTTGGAGTCTCGTCTAGAAATTTTTTGGGTTACTTTGTCAGTAAGAGGGGAATAGAAGCCAACCTAGAAAAGGTCATGGCAATTCTTAACACAAAATCTCCTAGAACGATAAAAGAAGTTCAGCGACTGACAGGTAAGGTAGCGGCGTTAAATAGACTGATCTCCCGTACTATAGATAAATGTCTCTTATTTTTCTAGTTCCTCAAAAAAGCCTTTGAATAGACCTCGGAGTGTGAACAAGCCCTGGTTGACCTGAAGTAGTATCTTAATTCACCCCCACTCTTATTCCGTGTAACCTGGGGGAAGAGTTATACCTGTACTTGGTCGTTTCCCCTGTAGCAGTCAGTTCCGCACTAATGCGAGAAGATGAAGGGGGTTCAATGGCCTGTATACTATGCCTGTAAGGTACTTCGTGGGGTGGAAGAAAGATACCCTGTGATAGAGAAACTAGCTTTTGCCCTGGTCATGTCAGCCAGGAAACTTATACCATACTTCCAGGCACACACGATAGTGGTATTGACTAATTAACCACTCTGGCAAATTCTTTTCAAACCCAAAACTTCTGGACAGCTTGTGAAGTGGTCCATGAAGTTGGGGGAATTCAACATTCGGTAGAAGCCAAGATCGGCAATAAAAGGACAAGTACTTGTAGAATTTATAGCGGAATTAACCTATCCACCAAAGGAGGAGCAGACATTGGTGGAAGAACGGGAGATACCAGTTCAATAAGATGGTGAGGACCAAATGAACCCAAACTACACATGGGAATTATTCATAGATGAATCATCGAATGCACAAGCCAGTGGCGCCGAGATAATGATCATATCCCCTAATGGGGATATATTTAAATATGCCTTATAGTTCGAATTCAAGGTAATAAACAACGAAGCTGAATACGAATCTTTGATTGCAGGGCTGAAAATAGTAAGGGTTCTCGAAATACAGTAATTAAAAGCTTACACTGACTCCCAGTTAGTTGCCTGGTAAATCTGTGCAAAATATAAAGCAAAGGATAAAAGATGAAGTCCTACTTACAAAAAGTTCATAGGCTAATCACTCACTTCCAGGGTTCTCCATTACGCGAGTCCCCTACGATGAAAACTCTAATGTTGATGTTCTTGCTTGTTTAGCAACTATACAGGAAGTTGCAAATGATGCAGCGCTTGTGGAGCGCATGGAAAAGCTAAGTATAATAAAGGAGGTATCGTGTAAGGTGAACCAGGTGGCACAAGGCATGGAATCTGTTGATCCACTTATCAAGTACATCAGAGATGGCAAGTTACCACTCGATAAGGTAGATGTGCGCAGAATAAGGATCAGGGTATCTAGATATACTCTGATCGATGGAATCCTCTATAAAAGAGGAGTCTCCTTACCTTACTTACAATGTATTTCGGCAAATAAGGCTCGATATGTCATGAAGTAAATTCATGACAGGGAATACTAAAATCATGTAGGGGGTAGGTCCTTAGCTTACAAAGCTATCAGGTAGGGATACTATTGGCCTATTATACAGTAGGATGCGCAGGATTTTGTTGGAAAGTGTGACAAATGCTAACGCTTTGCCAATAGCCCAAGACAACCACTGGAAGAGTTAACTTTAATAGTTGCGGCATGGCCTTTTACCCAGTGGGGAATGGACTTGATCGGTCCCCTACCTTTGGGAAAGGAGTAGACAAAGTTGGCAATTGTGGCAATTGCCAACTTCACTAAATGGGTGGAAGCGGAGCCTTTGGCCAAAATTAGATAGGAGAATGTCATTAATTTTATATGAAAATCAATCATATGCAGATTTGGAGTATCAAGGGTCATTATAACAAACAACGAAAAACAGTTCAAAAGTACGCTTTTCCAAAATTTTTGTTTCGAGCATGGCATAAAAAATCACTACTCCTCACCAGGCCACCCGTATAGGAATGGGAAAGCTGAAGTTGCTAACAGAACTATACTAGAGATGATTAAGATACGTTTGAACGATTCCAAAGGTTTATGGCTGGAGCTACTACCAAGTATCCTATGGGCTAATAGGACCACGGCTAAAGTCCCCACTGGGGAAACACCTTACTTTTTAGCTTTCTGAAGTGAAGCAATTCTCTTAGTGGAAATGGGTTAGTTGGTAAGTCATCGAACTAAATACTATGACCCCAGCCACAATGAAAGGGAGTTAAGGGCTAGTGCTGATTTCATCGAAGAAAGAAGAGAACAGGCCTGAGTGTGGGTAACAGTATATCAGCAAGCCATGCCCTGGTACTACAACGTTCGGGTCAAGCAAAAGAGTTTTCAACCTAGACACCTAGTCCTCCATGAAGTAACTCAGGCTACCAAACCCCCAAACATTGGAAAACTAGCTCCTAACTAGGAGGACCCTTACAGAGTTATCCGGTCTCAGCGACAGGGGACATATTGGTTGGAGACATTGGAAGGGAGGCAGTTGGCCCATCCTTGGAATGATGAGCATCTGAGAAAATACTATCAGTAAGACTTTTGTTTTAAGTTGCATTTACTTTTATAGTTCCAATTCAAACTTAGTTTGATATCGAGCCTTAGGGCGAGAGCTCCGAGGTTTTTCTCGAATATCAATAAAATTCCTTTTCATTTCAAAATATGTTATCACAATTAAAATCAAAAGTGAATAATTAACCACACAGGGGAACACCTCGTTCAGAGGGCCTTTAATGAAAAAGACAGGAATAATTAATTTTGAGAACATTATTAATCAACCCCACTAGGACACCTTGTTCAGAGGGCCTTTAATGAAAAAGGCGGGATGAATTAATATTGTTAAACAACCTCATTAGGGCACATCTCATTCAGAGGGCCTTTAATGAAAAAGGTAGGATGAATTAATTCTGAGAACATTGTTAATTAACTCCACTGGGCACACCTCGTTCAGAGGGACTTTAATGAAAAAGGCAGGATGAATTAATTCTGAGAACATTGTTAATCAACCCCACTGATGCACACTTTATTTAAAGGGCCTTTAATGAAAAAAGGCGAGATGAATTAATTCTGAGAACATTGTTAATTGACCCCACTAGGGCACAACTCGTCAAGAGGAATTTTAGCAAATTGCGAGGTGAATCCCGCAAAAGTTTGCTGCATAGTTCTTTTTAGGGTTATGCCATAAAGATTTTTGATATCTTAAACCAAAGGACACTACAATGAGAAATAGATAAATTATTATTGATAAAGCAGAGATTACAAAGCCGTAGGCTAAGGGCGCTACGAAAAAATAGCATTACAATGCCAAAAAAAAGGATAAAGGGTCGGGTTCCTTACCATCGTCCAGTTGTAAGTGGGTGAAGTCTATCCCTGCGCCATTTTGCAAAAATATTCAAATCCTTCAACATACAACTGGTCACATATCCTATTAAATTCAGGCGAGTCTTTGAACTGCTCAACAACCACAACCGTAATCCCTGGCAGATCAGTATTCAGCCTAGCCATTTCCTCCCGTTCGTGGCAGAATTGGTAGTTGAGGATGTCAATCTCCCCTATATGAGAAGCATGAGAGGAATGCAAGGACTCTATCTCAGAGTTCAGCATTGTGCGTTCAGTGTTGAAAATGGCCCTCTCCTACTCAAGCTCATCTTCTGTCCACAGGAAGTGGTTAGAGACGCACTGGACGAACGTCATGCCTTGTTGACACATTGAAGTATGCATAAGTGTATGGCATAGTGTGTGATACCAATAAAATAAAGGAAGTGAACAAGCTTTGGATAGCTTAGCCATAAGATGCCCGGTAGTTGCATTGGCCCCAAACGCGTCTACCTGCTCAAGGTCGTTTCAAAGAATGAATTGTCTAGCCCTGGCAGCGGTGTACTTGGGGTCAGATAACATTGATTCAGACGAGAAAGATACTTGGGAGCTGCCAGTTCCAAATAGTTGAGTCACCGGCACCCTAAATGAGCTTAGATTTGGAATACTCATGGGGGCAAGGGCGGTGACATGGGGGGAGTCTCCAATAGAGGGGAGAGACGACAAACCCTCGTGTCCAAGAACTACAGCCCTTCGTGGTCTTTTTTGAGCAGAGGGGGAAAAGCTAGATGCGAAACCTTTAACATTCACCCGGACAAGTAGATCCCTGTCAACCCTACTCTGAGAAGACTCTGCACATTTTTACTAGTAAGCGCATTTGATACAATTTCTCAAAAAAGAAAGGAAGAGGTGCAGTAGGAAAAAAGGTATACCCCGTCTATCTACAGCGACACAAAGAGGGTAGCTTAGAGTGGCCAGTCCCACATCCAAAGTCTGGATTAGGGCATCCCTAATTGGATGAGCATACGTCATCTCTAGCCTCTCTTCCTTCATTTTATCTATGGCTGGTTCAGGCCTCATGACTGGATTTAAAAACAAATAATAGTTATATATCTATGTATGAAAAGGAGTAAGGAGCATGAGTATGGAAAATGAGGCCATAAGGATGTTTACTAGAAACGTCCCCGTCTATCCACGTACGAGAAATGCTGCAAGGAGGAAGGTCCCAACACCCGGAGACAAAGAAGAACTGTTCTTTCCATGCTTTGATTCACGCTCCATTATCAAGGAGTACTAGGCCCTTGTCGAATAGCATCAAAGAGAGGGAGATTGATTTTTACTTGTTTAAAAATCTCCATCATGTCTTGGATTTTCTCTCCTTGCCTCCCAAAATGAGAAGGTTCCTTCAATCTTCGAGGAAAATGAATCGGAGGTTCAAAAGAAGTGTCAAGATTTGGAATTGATGACGACACAACTTCACTTGCCTTTCATTTTGGATTTAAAGGGATGTTATGCACATTTGGATTTAAAGGAAACAATTTTGGATTTAATTGGGATTCTTTTGAATTTTTGGGTTGCTCTTGGAATTCCTTTCTCTCTTCCTCTCCTACCTTGGAATTGATGACTTTACCACTCCTTAAGGTGGTGATTGATTGAACTTGCTCCGGAGGAGCATTACAAGATGAAGATGATGGATCTTCAATCATATGAACACCCTTAGGATTCACCACCGGTTGACTCGGCAACTTACCTTCCTCCCTCCTATTCAAGGCATTAGCTAGTTGCCCGATTTGAGCTCTAGCCTAGCCATAGATTGAGCATTATCTTCAAGCTTAGAGATTGATTGAGAGTGAGTTTGCAATAAGCGGGTATTAGCCTCTAGATTGCTTATCACTCTTTCTTCAAAGCCTTGGCTTCTCGGAGGAGGTGGTGGTTGTTGGTAATTGGATCTTTGATGGTAAGGTTGAGGATTTGGCCTATATTGAGGCTGTTGAGAATGGGAATTGAAAGAATTTTGCCCTTGGAAAGAGGGACTTGATTCTTGAGGTTTCCATGAAAAAGTCGGATGATTCTTATAACCAGGATTGTACGTATTTGAATATGGATCATTCATTTGTTTAGAGTACAAGGCATTCGCTTGCTCTTGAGCATAATCGGGAGATTGCCCGGCAATAGGACAATCTCACACGAAATGTGAAGTACTATAGCAAAACGAACATCCCTCCTGATTTTGAACAGGTTGGCTTGGAGTAGGCAGCCCATTTTTCATGATTAAGTCCATTTTTTGGGACAAGGCTTCTACTTGCATGGCAACCTCATCTACTCGTGAAATTTCATGCACTCCTCTACAAGGTTGGGTGGCCTTCCCCTTCCTAGTGGAGGAGCGTTGAGCTGAATTGTTGCTTAGGGTTTGAAAAAGTTTCCATGCCTCATCGGGGCTTTTCAAAAGGTATCCACCCCCACACGCGGAGTCTATCATTTGTCTATGTTGCTCACTCACCCCATCGTAAAAACTTTGCACTAGCTGCCATTTTGGGACAGCATGATGCGGACAAGATTTCAGAAGATCCTTTAATCTGTCCCACGTCTCATGAAATTGTTCTTGGTCAATTTGGGTGAATCCGGTGATTGCTCGCCGAATATCACTTGTCTTTCCCATTGGGAAGTATTTTTTCAAGAACTTTATTTGCATCTCCGCCCAAGAATGGATTGAGTTAGGTTCTAAGGAATTGAACCAACTTCTAGCTTTATCTTTTAGGGAGAATGGAAACATACGCAGCTTTAGATCATCCTCCGTAAAGTGTGGTACATGAATAGTGGAACACACAGAAAGGAAGTAATCTAAGAGCCGGTACGGATCCTCATTAGGGAGACCATGGAAGCTATTAAGAAGATTGATGGTAGAGGACTTTATTTCGAATTGATTTGCCGCTACATCTGGAAATTGAATACATGAAGGTACTTCAAATGTAGTCGGAAGGTAAAAGTCCATAAGCAACTCTCCTTGAGGAAGTGGAGGTGGAGGTGGTTGTTCATGATTAAAAGGAGGTAGTCCGGGAGGTTGTCTCTCATTTGGGTCCATGTTTTCAGTCCTAGGCAAGATAGGGTCCCTAGAGGTTCCTCTACGTTGTCTAAGTGTTCTTTTAAGTTCAATATTACACGGAAGCAATGGAAGTGACAAGGACCGTCTACCTAGCATGCATTAATAGTAGAACAACACCTCAATACGAAAAATAAACAATAATATATATAAAAAAAATGAATGAACTCAAACCCACTAATTTCAGATTTTATACTCACAAAGGGTTCCAACTTTAATCCTTTTAGATGCCCGCTATGTGGTATACCTAAAATCAAGAAATTTGAGAGATAAGAACAAGATATATACTAAAAGAATGAAAGAATTTCTAGCCTAAGAATTAAACCAGATTTAATCTTTCAATGGCGACAATTAAAATCGTAGTCCCCGGCAACGGCGCCAAAATTTTGATGTGGCTAAACTCAATTGTATTTGTAAGCTTAATTTTGCCCTTTTTTTATCAAAATATAATTTAACCACTCGCAAGAGCACGAATATTTGTAGATAAGGTTCTATATAGAGGGTATCGATCCCACGAGGACTAGTCGTAATTGTCTTAAAGGAAGATTAATTCCACTTTAATCCTAAAAACAGGTTTTTGAGTTTTTGTTATAAACTATTGCATGAATATAAAAGCAATAAAATTAAAGAGTTTAAAGTTGGGAGAGAGAACTAGGGTTGGTTTCCACCATTAGCCATTCACATGTTCATAATTGTAGCAAGCATGGGATTCATAAATTAAATGCCTAACAATGTCATTAGGCTTGTGACCTCAATGACATATCAAAAGATCAATGTGTTTGTCCACCTATCATAATCCATCTTCAACAAGCATAGCTCTTCAACCTAAGGGCCCGTTTGGTAACCGTTTATGTTTAGTGTTTATTGTTTATAAAAACAAAATTTTACGATAAACATGTTTGATAATTTTTGTTTTGTTTATAAATTGTCAAAACGTTTTTAAAACAACACTGTTCATAAGCCTTCAAATCCTAAACACCAAAATGATGTTTATTGTTTATGTTTATTAAAAAAAAAGAACTTTTTTTTTCTTTTTTATCTAAAATGGTGAATATATTATTTCAATTAAAAATTAAAACTAAAAGTGAGAAAATGAAAAGAAACTTTTTTTATAAAAGACTATTGTTTGATACAACGATAAAAATATTAGAATTATCAAGTGTGGACTGAATTAAAGAGATAGTTACTTAGGGACACCCATGCTAAAAAAAAAACCTTATTTGTTGAAAAAAAAAACAAAGTCTCAACCATCTTCTTATCAAAAAAACAAGAATGGTATTTTGTACTCATACCATTGATTCATTTTCACTGTTGAAAGAAAAATATAAATCAAAAAAATGAAAAAGAAAGTAGTAGCATAAGAAGTTCAAGAGAAAGAGTATGCCTTCCAAATCCCTCTTCTCAGTCCATATAAATTGGACCGAACTGAAACGTTCATTACGGTTTCGGCTCTAAATTTTAGGAACCATTCACTACGATTCCGGTTCCAAGCCTTAGAACAGGAACTGAAACCGTTGAATATATATATATATATATATATATATATATATATATATAATAACATTTTGTTATATAAAAAATTTTAAACAATGAAGTTATTATAACTATTATAAGGTTAAATACAACTCCTATAATAACCGAATTGAACCGAACTTATTTATTCCGGTTTCAAAATTAAAGAACCGTTGGGAACGGTTCTAGTTCCGGTTCTTCCAATAACTAAAAAGAATCAAATTGTGTGCATCCCCCTACTTGTTAGGGCCTTTTTAGTTGTGGGTTATTCTAGTTTTATAGTATCATTTGCAGTGTGTAGATATATATGTAACCCAATATTATTTATTTCTTTTTTATGCATATGTTTTGCTCTATTATTGCTGTATAAATTTGTTGTAGCATAAACTTGACTTTTTATGTAATTTATTGTGTTGATTTTTTTTATAAAAAAAAAAAACAGTTAGGGTTAACAAACATGTTTTTCTGTTTATGATTTTTAAAATAAGTCAAACATTTTTTCGTTATCAAACAACACTCATGTTTATGGATAAACAAAATCATAACATAAACATTGTTTATATAAACACTTAAACAATAAACACTAAACATAAACGGTTACCAAACGGGCCCTAAGTCACTACCTAATTACCCTACTCTCTAAGTGAACCTACATACATCCAAACTACCTTATCTTGGCATGGTTTATACAAACAAACACAACACATTCATTTAAACACCATTATCTAGCCATCATTTGCACTTCTTGTGGAATGTGCAAATGTTGTGCACTCAATTGACAAAATCTACTCTAAGACAAGAATAAACTCTAAATCAAATGAATATATAGAAGAAATGTATTAGTGTACATGATCACTAGGCTAAATAATCAACATTTAATTACAAATCCCCAAGTGCTACAAAAAGGAACAAGTTTACATGGCTAGGGGCTTCAACCACACCCTAGTAGAAGAGTTAGTTGCTCATGGTTGCCTTGCACTCTTCCATTGATGAAGAAAGTGAAGCTTCTTGGTCTGGTTCAGTTTCTCCTCTTCCTCTCCCGAAGGTCTCTCCTCTTGATAATCTGATGTCTTGAGAGATATATGAGATATGTGGCTATTTTGTGCTTTTATGCTTCCTTTTCCAACCTTGGGGCCCACCATATATATATATATATATATATATATATCACTATATATATCCCTTGTATCAAGAAGGTCCCCAAGGGTCTTGTTCAAGTCAGACAATCCCCCTAAGTCGTGCAAAAAGGGGGATTTTGTTGCAAGTGGGCAAGTGGCTTCTGCAGAATCTCGATCAATCGAGATTGAATCTCGATTGATCGAGATTTCGATCAATCGAAATGAGATCTCGATCAATCGAGATTTCGATTAATCGAGATCAACATCTCGATTGATCGAGATGCATTTGGCTGCAATTTCTGATTTTTCTCTTGGACTGCAAAAAGCCTCAAACTTTGCTCCTTTCACTACAAGACCTGCAAAACATCAAAAACACAAAAATACCGTAAACATATCTCGGTAAACGCAAAAATAAAACTAACATATGCACAAATGCAAAGAAATGAACACTTATCAACTGTGGTCTGACTGAGTTGGATATAAGGAATTAATTCTAATTAAATTTAAAAAAAATAAATTCTGATTTTTAATTCTAAATTAACTAATGAAGCAAATGAACAAAAGCAAGAAAAATTAAGGAGTGTAGAGAATATAAGATAAATCTAGGGTAATTGATTTCACCACTAACTTCACAATCAATGGTCAATTAAACTAACTATGGGGAATCATATCATGCATAAGTGGTGTCGGTGGCTACAAGCTCACCTTCATCCGTCAAGAAGATAACATATGATTAAGGCTAAGTCATGGACTATCTTCGATTGGCATGGGCCATCTGCCTAACTACTCTAATCTAGGGTGCAGTATGGTTCATCTTCTCTAGGCATAATCCATCAAAGCTTTTAATGATATATTCAGTGAAAACCATTGTGTAATAATCACTCTCATGATCACAGAAAACAAGAGGGACGAGTTCAATAACAACAATCAAATATCTAATACAAGATAAGAAATCAATGAAACTGAATTTATAAGACTTTTATTGCTCAATTCTATAATAAGAATCTTCTAAATTACACAATCTATGAATGAATACAAAAATCTCCAATAATTAGAACAATCAAACCAGTGATGTTTAGTTAGGGCTTCATCAAAATCTTGGTGGCTGAACTAGCCGCTCATAATACGTCTTGTTCTCCAATGATTCTCCATTCCAAAAGCTTTTCAAAGCTGCTGCCAAGCCTTCTCAATAAAGCCCTAATTCGTCACTATTAATAGCCAAGAGAATACATCAAAGTCCTAATCCAATTAGGAATTAATTAGATTTTCCCGCAGCACTAATCAGGTGGGTTTTTCCTGCTGACGTTCGGCCCAACTTTTGACCCACTAGAAGTCCGATTCACGAAATTTTTGTGAAATACAAAAGTGTGCAGAATCGAATTTTTGTTTAACCCATTGTGACAATTAAGTCAATTTGAGACTCGGAAATAAGACTTCTGGTCCATTTTCCAAAATGGGATTAAGATTGTATTATACGCAGATTTGGGCTTCAGGCTCGAAACCTTCTTAAGCAGCTGTAATTCTCTTGGACCTCTTCCTCGGGCTGATTTGAGTTGAAATAAATGGTGGAATGGATCTCATTGATGTAGGCTTCATCTAACCATCTTGCATGTCATCTTTAAAAGCCCAAAATCACGGTTTTAACTGAAATAATCATTAAGGCCCTGAAAATACAGAAAATACTAAAATGAAGTAGAATAACAAAATAATGTATCAGTAAGAGAATAACATACATAAGTTAAGAGACTAGAATGCGTAACATTCAACGCCGATCACACCCCCAAACTTACATATTGCTAGTCCCTTAGCAATAGAATAAAACAAAACAAAAATAAAGAAACTACTAAACACTAACTAAACTATCTAACTCCACTTTCGTGGGAGAAACGATTGCATTTAGCATATGCAACAAGCCTTTAAACCCCTAGGTTCCCCCTAGTGGACGAGTATAGTCTCGTGAGAGTTTCCAGAAATGTTACCCACAAACATTCAAAATTCTGTTTCAACATTAATTCAAGAAGAAGATTACAATACATAGTTACAAACTTGCATTCAAGAATAATTTCAAACTTTCAAATTCTATAATTCAAAGCAATGGTCCCCATGCATAATTCACATCAACATATCTCAAAATAATTAACTCTAGCTCCCTCGTGTAAAGTGAACTAGCAATCATCTCATGTAGCATAACTCAGCTCTAAATATATTAAGGCACATACCCCTTCAACTCACTAGCTCCCCTTATTGAAATCATACTTCCAAACATGAATACATGACTTTTTCATTCTTTTTTTCAATTCTTTTTTTTCATTGCTTTATTGGTTGTGCAATGTCTTGATTTATTAAGCTTTCTGAAAGATCCATGTAGCAAGCTTTCAGTCAGTGACTCCCAAACCAGATGGCTTTAGGGCACTAGGCTTTAAGATACCCTGAAGACCTAATTACTCAAATCAGTCAGGCTACGAATCAAGACAACCAATGCTCATCTTTTCTCACCCTTTCACTTTTGACGCGAACACTCCGTGCTTCCTGAGGCATAGAGGCCTGGTTACTCATGAAAAGGATCAAATTGATTTGCTTATTCATCACATTCTTTGTATTTTTTTCTTTTTTCATTGAAGTCAAGTAGACGCATCATCGGTACTCATTCTCAAGAGATACTAATTAATATCAAGCATATGTAACTCAATAACTCAAAACCAAAGTTTATACCCCATAAGACTATGCTAGTGTGTTTGTGCATGTAAGGAAACTAAAATTAATTACCCCAAGGCATATCATTGCAAAATCATGATTAAAACAACATAATTTAAACCATAGTTTTCAAAAATTTAAAACATACTCAAAATTGCAAGTTAAGCACCTACATAAGGTACTAATCCCTTAAATAATGTCAAAACATTCTATCTAAAAATAAAATAAAATAAAATAAAATAAACAAACTAAGAAAAGAAAATAAATAAAAATCCTAAAACAAAAAGAATTTCATAAAAACTTCCCCCATAATGCAATAAGCACAAAAATAAGGCATCGCCTCACCCCCAAACTTAAATTGTACATTGTCCTCAATGTACATCCAATCAAAGCATAGAGAAGAGTAAGAACAATGTTACCATGATCATGGAGTAGTGGCAAGAAAATATAGCAAACCAATAGCAAGAAGGCAAGACAAGCACACCCCCAAACTTAAATGCAACAACCTGTCAAAACAAACCACTATACCCCAAAGACCAAGTGAAATAATATGGGTGAAAATAAAAATGAAATAAGTTTTTTTTTTTTGAAACTGAATAAAAAAACCAAAATGAAAAATAAAATAAAGAAAATAAAAAAATAATAATAATAAAACAAAAAATACAAAAGATAGTTACCTCCGAAAAATCAAGGAGAATGTGGTGTTGGAGCATCTAAGTCAAGGCCAAAATGGAGCATCAAAATCAACCAACTAGCCCACAGTCAATGCGCAATGTCCTCCCCCAAACTTGTAGCACAAAACCCCTCAAAGAAATCACCCTACTTCCACAATTAATTCACACCTCTTGTGAAGAAGGAAATATGAAAAAGTTGAACTTTTAATGATGAAGGAGAATAAAAAGTTAGAATTGATGATCTTGATGGTGATGAATAATGATGATCAAGTAGTATTATGGAAGATTTGTAGAGTGTATTTTGATGTTGGAGAGGCACAAAGAGACACCAAAGTGATGCATTTTTGGGTGGGAGCAAGTAGGGCATGAAAGAGGGTCTCAAAAATAGCAAAACGGAGCAGTTTGGGCCTTCAGGGGCTGGGGCGATTGATCCCCCTTGGGCTGGGTGATCGATCGCCCAGCTGGTTGGTCTCCCAGCTTGGGGAAAAATGGGGGTGATCGATCCCCCCTTGCTTGGGCGATCGATCCCCCCAGCTGATGCATGTGAAGCCTCCATCGCCCAAGGTCGACCGGGATGTGTATTTTTGGAGTCTCTATCGCCCAAGGTCGACCGAGAGCTCATTTTTCACCCATCTTGAGTCCAAATACCTCGGTACACCTCTTGGCATCCTCCGAAAGCAACTTATACATCAAAAACTCAAAGAAAAAATATTAAAACGCAACTAATATTGGAAAAAAAATAAAGAAAAACATAAACTAAAAATAAAAATAAAATAAAATAAAAGATTAAAAATAAAAAAAACTAAAGAAATTAAAGGATAGAAATACATACAAATCCTACAATTTAACGTCCGTAAGCGACGGTCATCGACTTCAATTGAAAGTTCACCCAATGCCACATCTCTTGAGGAGATTTAACTTTATTCCTCCTATATGATCCTTGCTTCCTTGTACCAAACTTAAGGAAACTGGAATGTTCTCATTGGCTTCGAAAAACACATCTCTCTGCCTTGACGGAAGATGTTTTAATTTTACCCATGGAGGAGACTCTAATGATGGCATCGGAGGAGTGCTAGAAAGAATAGGCAATGGCTCAATCAAAATCCTCCAAGGTGGAGTATTTTTCATGGCTACTACATCAAGTAAATCATTCAACCCCCTCAATGGAGTTCTCAACATCTTTAGATAGAGCAACCGAATCAACTTCTTCAACATAATCATCAAAGCCGTCCATGAAGAAACTATCACTCTCATCTGAAGGATGTTGAATGGCATTGAAAGTATTTAATTTCACCTTAGGCTCATGAGAAATTTTAGCATTAGGACTCTTTGTCACCTCTTCTTCATCAAGCTTCTTCTCCCCTACCTCGTTGTCACATATTTCTCCACTTCTAAGAGTGGTGATGGCTTGAAATTGTTCATGGTGTGGGTTGCTCAAAGAAGAAATATTGTCAAGGACATGAACCCCTCTTGGGTTAGCAACTGGTTGGCTTGGTAGTTTCCCCTCCTCTCTTTTACTCAAGGCATTGACAAGTTGTCCAAACTGAAATTCCAGTTTGGCAATCAATTGAGAGTGAGAATGAACCAGTTGAGCAGTGGATTGAACTATTGCTGCAGTAGCTTGCACTATCTCTATAATAGAATCAAGCTTCTCAAATTTTTCTAGGACAATTGTTATCTTGTCTTCAATAGCTGAAATTCTTTGTGGCATAGGAACTTGTTCTTGATATGATTGTGAAGGCACATAGTTCTGAGGTTGAAAAGTGGGCTGAATTGCTGCCCCTTGCTCTTGTGGAAGATCGAAAAATTGCCCAAGTGAAGGACAATTATTCACATAGTGCATAGGACTCGAGCAAAAATCACATGGCTCAAAAATAGAAGGATATGAAGATTGATTACGCACTTGACCAACCGCCAAAAGTTGCACCACTCTCTGTGCCACAACATCCACAATGGTAGACATAGCATCTGTAGAACCAATCTTAAAAATATCATATGTCCTCCTTGTATTGAATGGTCTGCTCGAATGAGATGAAGATACATGTTGCAAAGAATTGTCACTGAGATTCTCGAACAAAGTCCATGCTTCATCTTCATTTTTTAACATAAAAGTGCCCCCACTTGATGCATCCACCATTGGTCTGTTACTTTATGTCAGTCCCTCATAGAAACACTGCACTAACTGCCACATTAGAACTTGATGATGAGGACACTTCCTAAGAAGGTCCTTGAATCTTTCCCATGCCTCAAAAAATTGTTCTCCCTCAAATTGAGAGAAACTAGTGATAGCTCGTCTGAATTGATTGGTCCTCCCTATCAAAAAATATTTCTTCAAAAACTCATTTTGTATTTGAGTCCATGTAGTGATAGAGCTCATCGGTAGAGATCTGAACCAATACTTGGCCTTCTCCTTTAAAGAGAATGAAAAGAGTCGCATCCGAAAAGCATCTTCTGAGAAGTTATGAATTTTCGTTAATGAGCAAATTTCTATAAATTCATCCAAGTGCTTGTACGGATCCTCATGAGTCAACCCAAAATAAGATGGCAACATATGAATGATATTAGGCTTGATCTCATAGTTCTGTGCTATGACATTAGGCAATTGAAAATCAGTTGGTGAATTATAAGTCTCTGGGACATAGTAGTCTTTGAGCAATCTCGCTCTTTCCACAACAGCATTAGGCACAATATCGTTGTCCTCATTATTCCCACACACACCATCCATGATATCAATAATATCTTCCTCTTGCTCAATGGTATGGTGATTGAAGTACCGGAAAGGGAAAAAAAATAAAAATAAATTAGGTTAGTAACAAAAAAAAAATTCTAAACTAAAAAAAATAAAATAAAACTAATTAGTAATTGAAAAGAAAAAAAAATAAAATAAAATAATAAATAAAAGAAAATTAATAAATATAAAAAAAAATTCCTAAACTAAAAATCCAATTAAAACTAATTCTAAAAATCCAAACAATCAAATAGACAGTCGCCGGCAACGGCGCCAAAAATTGATTCGTGTGTGAGTGTGACTCAAAAAGTATATCAATTAAAAATTTTCACACTTCGCAATAGAACGAATTCCTTGCAGAATAGGGCTATCGAAAGGGGTGTCGAACCTCAGGGACTGTGGTCTGACTGAGTTAGATATAAGGAATTAATTCTAATTAAATTTAAAAGAAATAAATTCTGATTTTTAATTCTAAATTAACTAATGAAGCAATTGAACAAAAGCAAGAAAAACTAAGGAGTGTAGAGAATATAAGATAAATCTAGGGTAATTGATTTCACCACTAACTTCACAATCAATGGTCAATTGAACTAACTATGGGGAATCATATCATGCATAAGTGGTGTCGGTGGCTACAAGCTCACTTTCATCCGTCAAGAAGATAACATATGATTAAGGCTAAGTCATGGACTATCTTCGATTGGCATGGGCCATCTGCCTAACTACTCTAATCTAGGGTGCAGTATGGTTCATCTTCTCTAGGCATAATCCATCAAAGCTTTTAATGATATATTCAGTGAAAACCATTGCGTAATAATCACTCTCATGATCACAGAAAATAAGAGGGACGAGTTCAATAACAACAATCAAATATCTAATACAAGATAAGAAATCATTGAAACTGAATTTATAAGACTTTTATTGCTCAATTCTATAATAAGAATCTTCTAAATTACACAATCTATGAATGAATACAAAAATCCCCAATAATTAGAATAATCAAACCAGTGATGTTTAGTTAGGGCTCCATCAAAACCCTGGTGGCTGAACTAGTCGCTCATGATACGTCTTGTTCTCCAATGATTCTCCATTCCAAAAGCTTTTCAAAGCTGCTGCCAAGCCTTCTCAATAAAGCCCTAATTCGTCACTATTAATAGCCAAGAGAATACATCAAAGTCCTAATCCAATTAGGAATTAATTAGGTTTTCCCGCAGCACTAATCAGGTGGGTTTTTCCTGCTGACGTTCGGCCCAACTTTTGACCCACTAGAAGTCTGATTCACGGAATTTTTGTGAAATACAAAAGTGTGCAGAATCGAATTTTGTTCAACTAACATGGTAATTAAGTCGATTTGAGGCTCAAAAATAAGACTTCTGGTCCATTTTCCAAAATGGGATTAAGATTGTATTATACGCAGATTTCGGCTTCAGACCCGAAACCTTCTTAAGCAGCTGTAATTCTCTTGGACCTCTTCCTTGGGCTGATTTGAGTTGAAATAAATGGTGGAATAGATCTCATTGAT
Source organism: Cornus controversa (assembly GCA_026545225.1). Classification (NCBI taxonomy): domain Eukaryota; kingdom Viridiplantae; phylum Streptophyta; class Magnoliopsida; order Cornales; family Cornaceae; genus Cornus; species Cornus controversa. Next base: position 24,497,056 of record CM048845.1, on the reverse strand, counting down.
GTAGGCTTCATCTAACCATCTTGCATGTCATATTTAAAAGCTCAAAATCACGGTTTTAACTAAAATAATCATTAAGGCCCTGAAAATACAGAAAACACTAAAATGAAGTAAAATAACAAAATAATCTATCAGTAAGAGGATAAAATACATAATTTAAGAGGATAGAATGCGTAACATTCAACGCCTATCACGTTCACTTAACAATGGCTATTTCAAAATGGCTAGATCTAAAGCAACGGTCATAATACAACGTTCACTAGCCAACGGTCAAGAAATATGCAAAAATGAACGAGTAACAGATCGGCCAAGGCCGGGTAAAACCAAGGCTAAAGAGGCCGGGCCGGCCAAGACCAACCACAAAGGCCGGTCAAGGTCGGGCCTCAAAGAGCGACCAAGGTTGGCTAAAAGGGCCATCAAAGGCAGGCCAAGGCAGGTCCTCAAAGGTCTGCCAAGGCCGAGCCTCAAAGGTCTGCCAAGGCCGAGCCTCAAAGGTTAGCGACCAAAATTGGCTTAGGCCTGGTGCCAAGAGCCAACTGCTAGTTTGGGGTTAAGTCCAGGATCCAAGGTGAAGCTTTGACAAATTCTAGCTGGGCATGGGTCAAGGATCCATTTCCACAGCCCAATGGGCTGATCAAAGTATTCCTAAGGTTCGACAAGCAACCCTCATGAACAGGGGGCATCTGATGAGGTATTTGACTTTAATTATAAGTTAGGTGATGTGGGCGGTTGTGATTTGTAAAATGTGGATAAGAGATGAACTTTGACTAGGACTCTTCTATCTCCAGATAAGGCTGGGGAACTGAAGGGCTAGTCCCGTAGTCAGATACGTTCTCGTCCAACTGCTATAAATATAGGGGTGATCCATATTCCAGGTATGCAATTAATACCATTTGAGTGCCTTTACAACTTCAAAAGCTTTTTTGATATCTGACTTGAGCGTCGGAGCATAATCGGCCGACACCGCGCTGGTGTCTTTTCGATTACCCCTTTGTCTTTTTCAAGTTAGCATTGACCCAGATCGCAAGTGGATTTGTACTTCATCAACATGTATTATAAATATGAAATGCATGTTTGGGGACTTGTTTAAAGGTTCGGGATGTTTTTGCGTTATTTGGCTCATTTTGAGATTTTTGGGTCGGTGGGGCCTGAGGCATGGGTCGGGTGGGCCCAAAAAATTGGATATTTTTTGAGAAGTCTTATTTTTAGTTTTAGACTAAATGAAATGTCAAAATAGTTAAGAAAGTGATTTCAGAATCGTAGTCACTTTTGAAATCGAGAACGGAGGGTCGGGAGAGTATGTTAATTGGCTTAGGGGCATTTTGGTCTTTTTGTACCCTAGCTGATATAAATATCAAGTGGTTGGGATATTTCATCATTTCATATAGCCGCTGTAATCGGCTATAGCTGCTCCCTCCCTCCTCTTCACCTATTCTTCCTTTCTCTTTGATTTGGAAACCCTAGGACTTGGATTTGGAAGGTGCCGGTAAAGGACAACTTGTTCTATGCGACAAAGGCTACATTTTGAACTGAACAAAGTCTGAGTTTGAAGAAGTTAAGGCTTGGTGATTTCTAGGGTTTGGCTAGAATGAGTTTGAATCTTGAGGTAGGGCTACATTATGGATGTTTATATCTTGTGATATATATTGTTGTTTACACATATATGTTGAATGTATGAAGTGAGAGTATATTTGCATATATAATGGATTGTATGCATATGTGAACTATATGTATTATTGTGAACATATGTGTAGTTATATGTGGTGTGTGAGAACATAATATATACTAGATTGATATAAAGCATGAGCATGTGTAGAAGAGTATGAAAAATATGTTATTTATGATATATTGCTTAAGGTCATATATATATATATATATATCAGAGTTTTGTCCAAGTGAGTCATACACGGGATTCAGAGTTGTCCAACCATGTTATGAAAGTGGGAAAATATTCACTAAGGTATGACCGTCAGAGTTATTCAATCATACCGAGGCTAATGCTTAGAAAATCAAAATAGTTCAAATTCATGTGACCATCAGAGCTGTCCAATCACAATGGCAGGACCAATATATTGCTAAGAATGTATGATCTTCGGAGTTGTCCAGTCATACGAGTGTTGTTAGAGTTGTCCAACACTACATGACTGTCGGAGTTAACCAATCATGTATATGTATCAGATTATGACTGAAAAAGATGTAAATCTAAAGATGCTTACATGATAAATTGTTAAGCATGATGAATTGGTTAAATACATATATGAATTGCATTGGATTGGTTTGACATACAATCATTGAACATGTCATATAGAGCAGTGATATCATGATTACACATCATATAGGTTGGTGTCGGGTCAATGTCTAGGTGGGTTAGGGCATTCCTATCGAGCTAGTTGTTTTGCTCACCCCTCTCCCCAAAATAATTTTTCAGATAAGACACTGACAGTGGAGGAGATTTGAGAGCTTGTGAGAAGCATTTGGTAGCATTTTTGAGTTATTTTGGATATCACATACATCGTTATTCATGCGGGCTTGTGGCATGTTGATATTTTTTAGAAATTGTAGCTAGGAATAAACCACTTGCACTTTGGGATTTCTCATATGTATGATCCATTTTTGACATGTTATCAATTTTGAGGAATGTATTATGATGGATGAACACTCTTCATATATATGTGTGAAATTGTATATGTAATATGTATGTTTGAAGTATTGAGACTAAGAAATGTATGTTGAAAGGTTGGGATCTTTGGAAATGAATAGATGATTTTTATGGATGTTATTTCATATGGGTTGAGAGAGTATAGTTTTATCAAGTTTTTATCCATGTTTAGAGTTATGTATGAACATGTGATGTTATATAATGCGTGTATGAGTTTAAGAGAGATTTAAAAACTGAGACTATCAGGTTTTGGGCTCTGTCGGCCGGCTGATGGACCTTCTAGTCTACCGATACTCCCAAAGTCCCGAGAGATTGTAAATGGAACCTGCAGGGTACCTGTTTCGGTCAACCGAAGGAGGGTTTCAGCCGGTAAAAAGAGAGCTTTCAGCCGACCAACTGAACTGGAATTGAATTCTAGTGTGTTGAACAACTGGAGGTCAGCTGAACCTAGGTTTCAACCGATCAAAGGAATTCTTCAGCCGACCGAAACTAGGCTGGTTTGGAATTTCATAAACCTTGAATTGGGGATGGACATGGGTGGATGTATTGACCAAAGTGGGGCCCATTGGAATGAATAGTGGTGGGTATACACATATGTAATCATATGTGTATGATTAGCTTATGCAGTTGTAAGATTTTGGGATGGTTCATGTAGTTAAATGAGCGAATTCACCCTCAAAATTCGGGCCCGAGAACGGGAATTTCGGTGACTCGGGTTTTGGGGCGTGACATTATTTTTGCACAAAAGCATTATAACGTGAGAGAACTTTTGTAATTTTATATTAGAAGTGATTTTTATTTAACGAATCGTTAGTCTAATAGGAGGTGTTAGAGTAATTTTGCAAAAACTTTAATTTGAGAGTAATTAAAATTTTAGGAGAAATCAGAGTAATTTACCCTTATATTTTTTTGGTAACAAAGAATCAATCCATCCACTAATTATTTTGACTCTTGCAATATCTGGATGCACATAATTGCTCATAAATCATGTACATCAATTAAACTTAGGCTTCACCTTCCGTTAGGGTCTGCTCAATAAAATTGGAGGCCAAGGAAAAAGCTTTTACAAGGCCTCCAACACTACAACATTCATTATCACTTTTGTCACCATTTTTTGTTCTTTCTTTTAGGTAAGTTCACATTTACCATTACACATTCGTAGTTCCTTCAACTCCAAAGAATTCATATTCAAATTGCTTACACGCATCACGTCACTGACTCATCGTATCCACTTTAATTACACTCACATTTTAATCACAACATCCATATATTTGTACAAATTAGGCACATAATTTCTCTCACACCCATTTAGCCAAACACCACTTAAACTAAAAATAATTATTATAAACAATAATGCACAACAGTTACACGAGCAATATTAAAATAACACGAATTATACGCCACACTCATCCAAAATCCCATCAACTACGAGGACATTGTTTCATATATTACACTACTATCAATTTTTTTTTTTCAATTTTAAGAATAATGGAAAGTTTTTAAATTATCTCAATAAACAATATAATAATGGAAATCTTTTTTTTTAATTTCAAAAGTAAATTTTACGAGAAAAACTAGTTTTTTTTTTTTAATACTGCTAATTGCAACTTCATGTTTTTGATGATTATAATTGTATTTTTGTTCATGTCTTGAAACAAAAAAAATTTGAGAATTTACGTTTTTCAAAACAAATAAGTTATATAGATTCATAACTATAATTATTTTACATGAATAAAAAAATGTCCAAGAAAAGTAATAGAAACCATATATTTCTATTATCAAAATTTTAGGGAGGCGATATTCGCACTCCCCTTCTCTCCTATTGCACTCCACTTGTCTTTTTCTTTTAAAAGAAATAACAAAAAAATTCATAAACTTATTAATGCATCATCTTTTATTTTATAATACCATAGCTCCCCTTTATCCTATAAACTTTAACTTTTTTTACCTTCTTTAGTACCTTTTTTTTTTTGGAGTAATGTCAAAAGATATAATTGATTTCATAGAGATAAAATTTTTTGGGTCATTTTTTTGTGTACTATATTTTTTTTCCTCAAATGATATTATTTATTCTACGTATGATAACTTTTTTTGGGTCATGTCAAAAGAAATAATTAAGTAACATTTTTTTGGGTCTTTTTTTTCGGTTCTTGTCATAAGAGATCTTAAATAGATAATTTGTTTAGCATAAATAACCTTTTTTTTTTTTTTGTCACGTCAAAAGAGAACATATTTAGAAGAGATAACTTTTTTTAAAATTCTTTCAAAATAAACCTAAAATATTAAAGATGAAAAATAAAGAGGGAATATCTTAGAGGATAGTTGTGTAACTTGATAAAAATAATCATCATTCACTTGTAAAATTAGGATTATAGTGTCATTTCATTTAAGATGGGAGTGCAAATATATAAAAGGGGAGTACAAATATCGTCTCCCAAATTTTATAAAATATGCATTTCAATATATTATTATATTATATTTTTTTTAAATGATCCATATATAAATTAGAGAGAGCATACATTAAATCAAAAAAAACTTATAGTAAGACTCACGTTATAAAATAAAATTCACTTGAAAAAAAAAAAAAAGAAGAAAAAAAAAGAATGTTAAGAAGTGATTCGCTATTTTAGAAATTTAGAAGAAAGGAAACTTGACATAAACTAATAAATTCTAGACAGATCTTGCAGGTGAGAAATATGTATACAAATATTTAGAAACCATAAAATAATTGTTGTAGTTGGATACATTACCACATGCACTAACTATTCCAACAAAGAAATGGGCCGGGCCCTTGGCGACTTAGGAAATGGGGTAACCTGCCCTCTTCATACAAGTAAAATGAGTGGGTAAAATAATAATAATAATAATAATAATAATAATAATAATAAATAAAAAAAATACTCCCAATTAGGGGGAGGAGATGCTTAAGCCGCTATAAACCTCACTTTGTGAACGTGTCAATATCCCTACACTGCTATACAAATATACATTATTTGATCTCTTTTTGATCTGTCTTCACTATATATCTCTAGAAAATGTTTTCATGACAATATTAGTGAGTTTGTCATGACCCATTACACCATGTACGTCTAAATTATTCCATTTAATATGTTGATATGCTTACCACTATACAAGATATACTGCTCTTCTTTCATTTTTATTCACTGTATATTTCTATGAAATGACAATATTACTATATTTGTGAGTTTTGTCGTGGACTCATTAGGGCGTGTACGTCTAAATTATCCCAATTAATACGCTGGCATGATTAGTTGCAGTAAATACCCTTTCAACTAAATGTCAACCAATGAAAAAAATCAAGGCAAAGCAAAAAATTTGTACAAGTGAGTACGAACAAGAGATCAGATCATAATTTATTTTTTATAAAATTAAGTGAGTACATCACTCGAAATTTAATAGGTCATTCTAGTTCTAAACTTCAAAAAATTGTATTTACTATATGTAAAAAAAATAAATTATAAAATTAAGTGGCTACTAATGTACTCACTAGTGCCTTCTTGCATCCGCCTCTGCAAATAAGACAGAAAATGCTAGATGGATAGCTATGACAATACGGTGTAAAAAGCTACCCTCAAGTATCAATATCCCAATTTAATTCTACCGTATTTTGTTTCTAAATCACATTTAAAGTAAAGTTGTATGGGATGGATCGATGTGTATTAAAATGTTACCTACATATAAAGTCTATACTAAAATAAGTAAATGGAAATTTTATGTATATGTTTATGCGTGTGTGTATTTTTTTTTTTGGGCTAAGTAGGGAAAAATGTTATACCTTAGAGAACCAAGCTTTAGCTACTTGCTAAAGTCTAAAATTTGAACTTCCTTTTGTTATTCTTAGTCACCATGCTTAATTATTAATGTTAATGTTTATGCATTCACCAAATTTATGTAATAATTAGAAGTTTAAGCAAATAAAATCAACAATAAAAAGAATTTGCATGGCTTAGCAACATGCTTAAAACATTGTCACACAAATTTGAGAGATGTAAATTTGTAATTGACATATTTTTGGTGATCAAAATCTGGTTGATCGAGTTGTAATTTTCGTCTTATTTTACGTAATCAATTTTCAACAACTTCGAGCTGATATTCAAGTGCATGAACGTAGTTCAATTGATAAGAACACCATATAGTATAGGTAATTAAGTATGGTGAGGACACTCTGCATTATATATTTCCGAGCGTATTTTGAAAAACTAGGGTTTAATGAAAAATTTAGGATTTTTCAAAATAGGACTGGTCCCCAATATTTAGGACCGGTCCAACTTTTCTCGATACTTTTGGTTTCTGCAGGTCTTTCTTAAAAGCCGCACCGGTCCTATTATTTAGGCACAGGTCCTACTTAGCCTGTTCCAAATAGGAAAGAACTTTGACGAAAATACTGATTCCTATTGGATTTGAAACTTCTAGGAGAGTTCTATTTTGGTATATAATTTATTTTTCAAATAGAATTAGGACTTACTTGCCTATATATATGTATCTGTATTTTTTTTACAATAATGCTTCGAATATTATTATTTTTAGAGAAAGAAAGTATATACAGTATAATTAGGACAGAATATTTTTGAGAGCACACATCAATATTTCACGAGTGATGTTTAGGATGATGTTATACTACTGATTAGCTGCTTAGAAACTGCATCAAATCATTCGTTGATCAGAGTATTGGATTCGTGTTTCTTCTCTTACTTGCTGAGTATTTTTGTTCTTCCAGCAACCTTTCTGTAAGCATCGTGACATTAGTTGGAAGTCTGCAGTAGTTGGACCTGAAGTTGCAATTGTAAGCTAAAAGTGTTCCGCATCAAATTCTTGACAGAGTGAAAAGGAGTGTGAGTTTGAGACAGAGTATGTTGTACTTTCCTTTATTATAATGAATTGGTTTTCTGAGGCTTTCCGCCTTCCCCGTGATTTTTTCCCGATCTAGATTTTTCAAGTATATCTGGTGTATTCTTTAATTGCATTTTAAGTTATTTACTTGCATTAATTGTTTGGTTAATTTTTAATTGGACTTAAAAGTGAATTAGTTTAAAAAATTAAACGAACAAGCAAGTGAACCTATTCACCCCCTCTAAATTTTAAATTAATTTTACAACTACTTCCATACCGTACAACTCACAAAAATTAGTCATTGAAAAGCTTTCTAAGTTGATTACTTTTTATTTAATTTCTTTTCTTTTTTCCGAAGGTTAAAATGCTTAATTTCTTTCCCACTGCTTATTTGACTATACCCTGACCCTAAAGAGGTTACTTTTTTGAAATATTGGTCCATTGTCATGCATTATCTAGAAAAGGAACCTTTTTTTTATTTTTTTATTTTAATAAATCTCATGTGGATCAACTATGTTCAGATCACCTCCACATGGAACTGAAGTTACTGAACCAATGGTCCCCGACTAATATGAGACCCAGAGATTTACAAAATTTTGAGGAATTAATAGGCAAAATTTTAAATGTGAGGCTCCTTATCCATAAGATTTTACACACACATAAAATTTATAAAAGCGCAATTTTTTTTATTAAAATGAGACGATAAACACAAAAAATATATTTACGTTGAAATTCATCTTTATTTTTTTTTTTTTCCTTTTTTCATATTCGGATTCATAATTCTAGTAGACATAACTCAAATTTTATTTTCACAACCAAGACAAGTCTGCTAAGAGAGTAAATATGCACTTATATAATATTTTATACGAGAATTTTAGTATAATAACAAATTAAAAATATTAAGGGCCAAAAAAAGAAAAGCAACATAGATTACGTGAGAAATAACAAAGAACTAAAAACATACATTTAAATAATTATGTTTTCAATTACTAACTCATAAAGGCACAAACCGACTGATCGAGGTAGTCCACAACTAAAATCAGAGAATTCCAATTAAGCATCTCATCTCACTAGCAATAAATAAACAACCAACAACCTAATAAGAGAAGCAAAATAAAAAAAAGAATAAATGTCAAAGCTTTGATAGAAACACTTAAATGATTAATTATGTACATCCATTGAATGTTGAGCAGGATTGAGATTGTACAGGGCGAAAAAGAAAGAAAGAAAAATAATGTTTAGTTATATACTAGCTAAGACAAAAGATGAATCACGAAGGCAACACGTGAAGCTCATGAATATAATATTTAATACTCATATACTTTTATAAAAAAATTACAATATTTTGTTAATTTGTTTCTTTTTAAAAATGAATTTGAATGCAAGATTATTATTAATTTCAATTTTGCTCTTTGAAATTATGAATATTTGCCAGAATGGTTCTAAATGAAGAGTTTCCACAAATGGTGATATATACCATTATGAAAAATCAAACATAGTGATTTTATTTCTAATTTTCTAATCAGTTGTGCCTAAAAAATATAATTTCATTTTTTTTTCCTTTTCAAAAAATTGCATTTACCAATGAAGTGAAAGAGATGATGTTTGTCTAGAAAAACAATTTTTTCCCATGGGGCATGATACAACAAGAGGCTTCCAATTTTGGAGTAAAAGTGAAACAGATAATGCATCGAAGACTAAAAGTATAGAACTAAAAATAATTGAGAAACTTACTTAGGAGTCAAATTAGACTTTGGTGGACCACAACTTTCACAGGAAACGGTCGTTGTTTACTACTATTTGGCCATAAAGAAAGAAGAAGAAAATGAGACGTGAAGAAAGAAGAAGAAAAAAAAAAGAGAAAATGCAAAGCAAACCCAAAGAGACGAATCAGACATTTAGTTAGTAAAATTTTTGTAAAAAAAATGAGGCCAGTAGTATTGGGCTTGGTTAAATGGACCATAGATAATAAATTTTTATTTTTTAAAATGAGACTTAATAATATTGGGTTTCGTTAAATGGACCATAGTTAATAATTTTATTTTTAAATGAGGTCTAGTAGTATTGGATTTAATAAAATGAACCATAGTTAATAAAAAAAAAAATTAAATGAGGCCCGATAATAGTATTGGGTTTGATTAAAATTTGGAGACCCTCTAAAATTTTCGCCTAGGACCACCTAGACCCAAGACCGACCCTTACTAATATAATAGTGTCCAATCCCCAATTTTGCAATTTTTTTTTATAAAAATAAGAAATTATTAAATGGCACAAGACTAAGAGACAAAGTTATGAAAATGAGAAATTAATGTAAGTAGCACAAATTTATTATATGCTGACACATTATGATGGCACAAGACTAAGAGACAAAGTTATGAAAATGAGAAATTAATGTAATTAGCACAAATTGATTATATGCTGACATATAATGATAGAACTCACTCAGTTAAATGAATTTTGATGTAATTAGTTGATCATAACACCTGGTGATGTAATATGGGTGCACTGAATTTTTTTCTCATGTTCTTAAGGGACATAGGATCCAAAATACGTGATTTCAAGCAAAAGTGCCTTCTTCACATAGGAAAGAAACCGCTTGCAGCTGGCAGTACTAGGTCCCCACAGCTCATTGTTGCTGACAGTGGTTGTGATGAAATCACTGTTTTGCCCCTCCCCTTAAGCCCTCTCTATTTATTCCCACCTCATCCCTCTTCATTTCCTCACAAGCCCTTTCCTCTCTCTCTCTCTCTACTTTAGTCTTTGTCAGTCTCTCTCATTTCTAGTACTTGGGTCGGGGGTTAATTCCGAAAGTGTCCACTTAGCAAATAACCACTCATTGTGTCTCTTATGTGCAAGGAAATGTCTATTTTTGGTTTATTCAGAGTGGGCTTTCTCTCTCTATGCTCATCTGTTCTTGGGTATGAAGGGGGATGGATTGATGCTCATGCCACTTTCTATGGGGGGTGGTGATGCTTCTGGAACATTGGGTATGTGAAAATAAGTAAATACATCTCTTTATTACCAATCAATCATATCCCAGGGTACACTTAATAAAAGAACATGCGTGTTACCAATTTGGGAGCCAATATTTAATAGGAGTGAAAAAAAAAAAACTGGTGGGATTGTTCAATTTTGATTCAAAAATTATAAACGGTTAAATAACAATTCGATTATGATTTGAGATTCTTTGAAATCGAACCGTTTAATATATATATATATATTTTATATATATTATATTATTTATATATATTATATATAAATTGTAAAACTGAACCGAACAAAACTATTTTCTTCACAATATTCAGCTGGGATTGTACCTGGTGCTTACAGAAGGTATATATGCACTTAACTGGGTCTTCAGTTTTTTCTCGTGGGGGTACTCCATGGCCTGACAATTTAGTAATTTACAATCCTTTGTAGACCCAAGTACTCGTATATATATAGTTAGTAATACTACTAGTATATTATAGGGACATACGAGTCATTTAGCATTTTAGCATAAGTTTTTGGGTAAAAATGAAAAGGGTGTCGTAAAATGTAAGAATAAAAGGAATGTTGTATATATATCATAATATGTGTGTTTTTTTCACTTTTCCAGAAAAAAAATATGATCTAAAATCTTATTACCTTTCTCTCTTCACTGATGATTATTACTCAATAAATTACATGCATATTTATCGGGATAAGTCGATAATTAAGTATGAAAGAACATGCTCAATCTAGTGAAATTTTTTTCAATTCTTTAAAGTAAAAGATTTGGAGTTCAAGTTCCTACGAAAACAAAGGATAAGTGTAAAAGTTTCTTGTCGTACTTTAAAAAAAAAATAAACTGTTCGGTCTTCCGGTCCATCAAGATGTGCCACATTCAAAAGGGCCTGTCTATTCTATTTTCAACTTGACATATTGACTTGAATGCAGGGCACTTTTAAGACCCCTCTTTACTTGGCCAAAATTTTTTGGACCATGTAGTGGGATTCATATGACACTAGATTCAGCTACTAGCATTCTATAGCTACATAGTTTCTCCCAAAATCTTTAGGGGATAGTTACTTCTACTCCTACAGTCCTATTTGACATAGGTCGAACATGTGAGTACATGAGGAGGATTGCAAATACAACATTTAAGACCGTAAAAATAACAAATTTCTATTATTATTATTTTGGGTAAGTAAATTCAAAGCAACATTAGAGTTTTTAGAAAAATAACAACAATAGTTAAGGGTGTACAAAAATTTGTCCAAATCGAAAAATTAAACCAGACCAGACCAGATTGGACAAAACGATTTGATTTTTTACGGTTTGATTCGGTCATAACTTCAATCAGTAATTTTTCAGTTCGGTTACGATTTTGTATCCATCGGAATCAAAATCGAACCGAACCGAATCGTTTAGTTATCTATATTACATTTGAGCTTGACATAATAATGCCAAAAAATGCAATCCAACGGTTCAACGTTGTTAAAAAAGTAATCTTACGGTTCAAAATGTCTTTTGCTATCTACGATTTAAAATCACTCTTCCTATCTATAATCTAACGTTCACCATTCACTCCCACCAAAATTCAAATTTAAACTCACTCTCACCGAAATTCAAATTTTAACTCTCACCAACTCACTCCCACTTAATTACTCACCTGTATCTTCCTCTCTTTTATTTTATTTCTGTTCTTCACTTTCCTCTCACCTCACCCATATTTCCTCTTTTATTTTTTTTTCTTTATTCATACCATCACTTTGCCGTATATCACTCTCTTTCTATCTCTGTTTTGGTTAATTATTTTTGTTTTTCCTATATCACTCTCTCTCTCTCTCTATGTGTGTGTTTAATGTGTGGTGTACGTATATGTGTTTAAGTGCAACTTTTGTTTTTTCTTTCCAGCTCTACATCAGAAGCTTCAAGACCGCCCACTCAAGTTGTCTATCTTCGACGACCACCTGAAGGAAAGACCAAATTGGAGAGGTAAAAGCTTTCAACTCATATTTTTGGGCCGATTGAAGGTACATCTGAAACTATTAATGTCTAAATGTTAAAAAAATTGTTATTTTTTGTTGCTAATATCGATACCGGCGACACCGCGAACTACGACGCCGGAGATACAGACGCTGTCAGGTCAGAGGTCACCGAGGAAGGAGGCGAAGTCGTTAACGGCGTGGACGCCTACTTCGTTCATATCGCAACAGTTTCTGAGCCCAATAGGGACGCCGATGAAGAGGTATTTGGAGAAGGTTGGTCACCTGACGAAGCTCAACGCTCTTGGATTCCCATCACCGAGTCTCGCAACGACTGTCTTTCCCGTTGCCTTCTCTTTTCTCTGCTGGTATAATCGGCTAATTTTAATTTCTCACTGTAGTTTCTTTTGCTTCATTTTCTTTTCTATGTTGGGTTCACTTAAAATATACTACTTTGCTTGTTCAAGACTAAATCTTTAGATTCTTCATTTTGATTTTAAGGCTACAATTTCGAATGAAATATGAAATCGAAGTGAGAACTCTTCTTCTCCACAGACTTGTGATTGCTAAGCTCACACTTCTTAATTGCTTTAATTTGGTTATTTTGTTTTCTGGTCTAGATTTGGTCAATCAATTGTTAGTGACTTTTCATGGCTCTTAGTTCTTGGCTCAATGTCTTCTCAACTTGCCACCACGAGGACTCCTCCAGCTGATGAGCTGCCAAGTAATGGCGATTACAAAAAAAGGCGTCAAGTACCTTACTGATATGGTGCCTAACTTGCGCACACTGCCTTCAAATTATGTTTTGCCATCGATTTAAGTGGTCTTTATGCAAATGAGCATTTGTTTTAGTTAATCTCATGTTGCTCTATGGGGGGTTTTGGGTTGATCAAGTAACAATTATATTGTGATTATTTCCCACTCTTCTTACTGAATTCATTGTTATCTTTATTTCTGATAATTATCCTCTGTGTGTGATTTTGCAAGTCTTTTTAAAGGTTTAGCCTATATTCACTTGAATCTCATTTGATCTATTTTTCTATCTATATTGGTAGGTGAATGTGGGAGAATGAATAAGAAAAGAAAAAATAATAGAAGAGAGAGAATGAAAGAATAGAAGAAAAAAAAAAGAAAAGAGAAGAAAGAAAGAGTGAGAGAGTGAGTTGTCGGAAGAGTTAGAATGAAAAGTGCATGTGATGAATAAAAATAAAAAATAAAAAGAGAAGAATAAGAAAGGAAGAAGTAGAGGAAGCGTGGGAGTGGACAGCTGAGAGTAAGAAAAGAAATAAGGGCAAAATACAAAAAAATTCTCTTATACTTCACCCATTTTGCAAAAAAATCGCCATAATTTGTATATTTAACTATCACATTTTTGTGTAAAAGACTTCAAAAATACTCTTTGCCCCTAAGATTTGTGTAAAATTGAATATATTTTTTATATTTTATATACATTTTCTAAACTTGACAAAGAATTACATTTACATTCAAATACATCTTTTACCAAAATTTTCTTCCACTTCATAATACATTAACGGATAACATTGATCGTAAATTACATATATTTTTTTAAATACAAATAAATGATGTATATTATAGATATTATAATCATAAATGGTTACATCTAATTTTTGAACATATATATGTTTATTACTTTTATTTTCTAACAATTTCATTTTTATTCTTATTATATACATTTTTTGTAAAAAAATTAATTTAATTATAAATTAAATATATCAAACGATTCACAAAAAAATCATATCTAAAATATGTTTAGTGAAGTTTAAAAAATTACATTTAACTCCAAAAATTATGCTTATTGGTGCATTAAAATTCATTGTCTATCAAATTATTAGAGAGTGCAAAAAGAAAAAAAGAAATTTGACAATATTCATCAATTGCTAATTTTGTAGTTTTTAATTTTCAATTGCATTTGTTGCCCATTTTATAAAGTTTAGGGGATTTTTTGAAGAGGATTTTTGCAAAATGAGTATAGTGATATTTTTTGCATTTTAATCAAAAAAATAAAGAGCAATAGGGAGAGGACTTTTCGCAACTATCAAGAGTTGTATAGTTATATGTTCATGGATCAGGTACTCGAAATTTGCACGTATCCTATATGAAAAATGATAAATGCACTAAAAGGTACAAGTATGGACCAAGATGGATACCCGCTATATCGACGATGTAAAGATGGTTCTATTTATTCTCTGAGGGTCTTGATTGCACGATAATAATTTTGGGCGGCGTAGATGAGATTCAGCAATACCTTGATCATATAAAATTACCTTTTATTTCAGTCCAATAATTTTTTTTATAGTGCCGTAGGCACGGGCAATACGCTAGTATATATATATTTATAAAATATATGATATTATGGCATATGCTCCTTTGGATTCACAAGTAGCATTAGCAATTTTTTAAATTATGATGTCATTTTGCTTTTTAAACAAAAAAAAAAAAAAAACAATTGATGATAGAACCGTGGTTAGAATCGAATCGAGCCGTTTTATCATGGCTCGGTTTGGTTCAATTTTATACTTGAAATGGTGTAGTTCAATTTCATGATTTAATAAAACTGATCCATACAATTTGAGATATTTTAGAACCAAACTGAACCGAACCGTGTGCACCCTTAACAATAATAACAATAAGGATAAATTATTCTGACCTCTCATGAGATATGGTTTAATTACCTTCAAATCAAAGTTTTTGCAAAATTACTCTGACACTCCTATCAGACTAATGATCCATTAAACAAAATCATATCTAATATACAATTACAAAATTACCCGCAAGTTTTTTCTCCAAAAATAACCTCAGTTTTTAATCCTTTGACCTAGATTAACATGATATATATATATATATATATATATATATATATATATTCATATTCCATCAATGCCACACCAGCACTACTATTATCAAGGGTAGTTTTGATATTTTAATTTTTATGTTAATTATCTTTAACGGAGTTGACTATCAATTAACAGTAGGGATATCCGAAATAAAGTCAACCAAACTTCAGAAGAGATTGACCACCATAAATTAAAAAACTTTAATTCAAGAGTAACTAGGTAAAATCTCTGAGGATGTTAGACTAATTTACCCTAACAATAATCTTGGTCGAGGTGAAATGAAAAACTTCAATGATTTATTTTTGTCATATTAACAATAATCTTGGTCAACATTAGTGAATATCCCACTAGTTATGACAGTTTCCCCGGCGGTAGAATACCAAAAGCCCAGAATTTATGCCAAACTTGGAGTACATGTAAACAAAGCATTTTAATAGGCCCTTAACGGGCTAGAAGTCGAAAGGTCCAATGTGGGTGTGGTCCAGTTGACAATTACAAGTGTTATCTCAATGCCTAACATAATGTCTAATTTTTAACAAATGATTAGAATTAATTACCATAAAAAATTGGGAGGCATTTGGCACTATGCCATTTCCTCATCCTTAATGTTGGGTTTAAATAACCCAAAAAAAATAAAATTATATAACTTATGACACAACTGTTTTCAAAATTTGAAGCAAAATTATAGTAACTAATATTAAGTTAAACTTATAACAAAATAATAAAGAATATAAGGCATATTCTTTAGCATTTTCTTTTACCTAACCTTTGTTTCTTAGTAGTTTATTAAAATTTTGAACAACTTGAGCAACCCAAAACATGTGAAACTCGTGCGGTATTGCATAGGTTGAGATGCAATGGGTTCCTAGAGACTTAAATTTAGCGTCAACTTAGGTAGTATGTTGGGTCTGGGTTGACCCCTTGGCCCCCTTAACCCAATCGAGTCCCTCCCTTAGTCATGTCTGCTAAAAAAAACATAAAGCAGCCAATTGAAACTCTTCCAAGTATATACCCACATACTATATATTTTAGAGTCTTGATGAGTTCCTATCGTAAGAGAGAGAATTATAACTTTCCTTAAAGCATTTGCTTTTGCCACAGTAGAATCAATAACTAAGGCAGATTTGAAAACTACTACAATCCCTAGATATAACTCAACTACTAATTGGCTTAGGTTAAAATAACTCCTCATATATCAATGAAATAAATGAAGATGTTATTAGAAAATAAGACTTCTTATGCGACAAAATGTGATAGGACCTAAAGAATATGAAGTCGTCACCTAATATCAAGTTTTGGTGTGTGCTAGGTCACACAAGGTTTGTGATAATGAGTCAAATGTGATGGCTAGCTCTATGTAATGACATTCATATTTTTTATCGAAATAAATGAGTAGATTTGGAGGTATGATTATACGTTAAGAAGGTGTAAAGCATCCCAAATATCTATATCTATGTCTGGTTACCAAGATTTCACATGATTCTCTAAATGTATGTACGTTAGTGCATGTAGAGCTTTATGAGATTCTTTATTATGTTAGCCTTTCAGGATGAAATTAGACATATTGTGAAGATTTAAACTTTTTCAATATGAAAAATGCATTCTTATCATTCTATGACTTTACTCAAACAGAGTAATGGCATGTACTTACCTATTCGAGAAAAACCTAGGTGTTAAATTTGAGAGTGCACTACAACTAATCCTAACTTAATATTAAAGCCTTGGATTCCTTGGTATTGAGGTAGGAATATTTGAAGACTGTAAATGGTTTAAAGATATTTCAAATTGGAGTAGAGGGTGTTACCCAAGAATTGACCCTAGAGGGGGGGGTGAATAGGGTCAATGACAATCAATGACAATTTTTCACAAATTTAAATATCAAGAATAAATTAAAATAAAAGCAGTATTAAAATGAGGAAAAAATAGATGCACAAGAATTAAAAGAAAGAGTTAGAGAGAATCAAACACAAGTGACGCAAGATGTAGCATGGTTCGGAATCTCCTACTCCACGACTCAAGATCCCTCTTGAGATTTCCCCAAATCCACTAAAGCTTCTCCTTTCGGGTGGAGAGCAAACCTTTACAATGAAGCTTACAAGTTTCTTCCTTTCTCTTGCTAAGTGAAGTCCTCCACTTAGTCTTCTAGGGTTCAACCAACCCTTTACAATAAATGAGGAGTAGGTTTACAGCTCAAGGAATATATCTCTCAAAGATAAAATCTCAAATAAAAGCTCACAAGACTATTAGCTAGATATGAATCTCAAGATGAAGCTCAAGTCTAATTAATGAGAATGAATGAGTGTTGTTTGCAATGAATATAGCTCAAATGAAATAGCTCAAGTGTTGATTAAAGAAATAAATACAGAGCCATCAATATATATAGAGCCCCTTTGAAAAATAGCTGTTGGAAGGTAGTTGAGGGCATTAAATGCACTGAACTATCCGTTGGATTTGAATTCAGCATGTTTGAGGTGACTCAAAATGAGTTTGAGGCGCCTCATAAACTTTGAGGTGGCTCAAAGTGCATTTTGAGGTGGCTTAAAGTGCAGTTTGAGGTGCCTCAAAATATTTTGAGGTGGCTCGAAGTGAGTTTGAGGTGGCTCAAAGTGAGTTTGAGGCGTCTCAAAAAGCCTTCTCAAAACTTCAATTTCTTTCTGTAACTTTGAGGTGGCTCAAACTAAAGTTTGAGGTGCCTCAAAGTCCTCAAACCTTTAAAGAGTCAAAATTCAAAGTAAAGGTTAGGACATTGAGCTTGTTTGGTCTTAGAAAATCATTGAATTAATATCAAAACCTATTTCAAGTAAATTAGGGACCAAGAAATGATATGATTGTGAATGTATGGTCCTATCATAGAAATGAGCTTCAATCATGTTATTCATAAATAACTTTGACATTGAAATCCTAGCTCTCACCAACTTATTTCTACCCCATTTCTTTAAAAATGGCATTTGTCATTAGATCTTGGGACAACACCTTCTTCTTCAATGGAATGCTTTCTTTGACATTGTCCTCTTCATGACATCATCCTCAATGTGAATGCTTTCTTGAATAAATATCATTACTTCAAAATCAATCACTCAAATTGGGAATTAGTACAAAACATCATTAATGATTTGTTATCATCAAAATTACAAGATTGCCCTTAGGTTAAAACCTTTGGGTCAACAATCTCCCCCTTTTTGATGATGACAAAACATTAATGTGTTCTAAGTAAATGTGGAGTTGCATTTTAAGATGCTCCCCCTATCAATATGCACACTTTGAACACAATATCTAAGATAAAAATAAATCAGCACATTCTTTAAAAAATTTACATCTCATGGAAAGTGCAATATGAGTTCATAAAGAAAGCTTTGAAAATGATATTCAAGATAAGCATGTTAATCTCCCACTATCAATATGTTCTGATTCAAAAGTATCACATAATGGTAAAGTTGCATATGTGTAAGCATTATAAGTGCACAACTCAACCAATAGTCAATCAATCAACCAACAATTAATCAAGTAAATCCCATCCTCCTTTATGCATAGAAAATTACAAGTTTCAAAGTTTCATTATTGAATTCTCATAGCATTCATAATGCAATATATGTATGCATTAATCATCATACCATCATCATTGAAATCACAAGCATAGGCATAAGATGATCAAGATATAGCAAGTCAAGATATGAACAAAATATTTGGCAATTCATTCATCATAAAGGAAATTTGCATTCAGGCATAGATAATAAAAAAAAATCCAAAGCCAAAACTTTAGTTTGAGCCATACATATGCAAATATCCTATCATATCTAAGACAATAGAATCCTACTACATTGCCATCCAACTATCCTACAACTACTACTATCCTAGAATATCCCAAAACACCAAAATACTTCTCCCCCTTTGTCTTCATCAAAAAGGGTGAGATTCCATCATCAAGGATCACGAGGAGCGGGAGGGGTCTGGGGTTGAGTTCTTATAGCTGTGATATCATCTTGGATAGCAAGGAGCTGCGTTCCCGTAAGGTCTACCTCTTCCTCATATCTAAGTTGGAATTGGTCAAAGTCAGCTCGCAAAGTATCGACCTTCTCATCGGTGCATCGAGAAATTGTGATGTGTTCATCGAATTAAAAAATGAGTTGACGCATAAGAGAGGCAGTGTCATCCATAAGTGCCGGAGCATCCTCATCCAACTGTTCATTTCCTCTTCTTTCTTCATCATTATAGGCATTATCTTCCTCATTAGCATCAGCAGGTGCATGATTATCTCTCCTAGGATCATACCAGTACCCATTAGCATTCTGTTGGAGTTTCATGAGCAAGAGAGTGGTCCGATTTGATTTTTATCTATTGCCAACTGCTCGAGATTGCTCACTCGATAGAGGCACCCCATGAGATTGAAAAATCTTGGTCAGAGGTATGGCATAGTAGCATTGAGTCGCTGAAGATCGAGACTCTAGCATATGGTGGTAGACAATGTGAGAGAGGTCTAGGCGTTTTTTGTTAAGCAGACACCAAATAATGAATGCTTCCATATAGGTGACTTCAGTGCGACTACCTGATTTGGGCAAGATGAGATATCTAATAACATTGTGAAGAATTCGAGCCTCCAAGGTCAATTGGGATGCAAATATATGACCTATGTTTTGAATGTGGGGGTTATCACACATTTATCGGATAGCTTCAAGAGGTTCAAATCCTTGAACATGAGCCCAAGAATGAGTAAAGAAGAACCGAAAATGCCCTTCATCAATTTCAAATATGGTTCTCAGTCATTCTTTAGTGAGTGAGATGGAAATGCCATTTGCAAAAGAGGTTAATTCATGACAGTTGTGTTCTTCCCTCAAATGTGCATAGAAGATTCGCACTAGTTTGGGATATTGAGGTTCCTCCATAGAGACAAAATTACCCCATCCAATATCATCAAAAAATATGAAAGTGTTCAAATGATTTTCTTCACAAAAAAATTGGGAAATAACCTTACCTTTAGCCATTTCCTTGTCGAGAAACTCGTCGTCATAGATTTTCTTGAATTTTGGAGATTCAAATAGATAAAAAGTGGGAGCAGCCATGGATGCAGGTGTGGGAGTTGAGGATCCCCCTTCATGGCGAGCCTTGGTACGCCTCTCTACATTAGGGTTTTTGCTTCTCTTACCAAAGATACGAGGAGGCATGATTCAAAGGTTTGGGATAGATAAGAGTGTGAGAGAAAGAAGATGGAAAAGAAATGAGGGGGAAAAGCCAAGAGATTGAAGAAGAAAAGTGAAGAGAATGAGAGACCCAAAACAGGGGTTGCGGCTATTGAGGTTTTCTGGAAAAAGAGGGATACGCGAAATGAGGGTTTCAGGCTCTCTTTTAAAAGATTGACATATTGAGGAGTCTCAAACTTGACTTTGAGGCGTCTCAAAATTTCCAGGCGCCTCAAAGACCTCTTTGGATGGTCATAAAGCATTCTGTAACATTGAGGCAACTTAAAGTTGATTTCCAGGTGCCTCAAAGTTGCTGGGGTGAATTTCAGGCTACTCAAAGTGGATTTCCAGGCGCCTCAAAGTGGCTAAGAATGTGTTTTAATCAAGGAACATGTCAAGAACACTTCATTCTCCTTTGCCATGCCAATCTCTCTCCTAATGGTGCAAAATTTATCTTCTTGGAGAGGTTTTGTGAATATATCTGCAAGTTGTTTCTCCGTGTTAACAAAAATGAGCTCAATGTCTCCTTTAGACATGTGATCTCTCAAGAAGTGGTGTCTAATCTCAATATGTTTGGTCCTAGTGTGCTGAATGGGATTTTTGGAAAGACATATCGCACTCGTATTGTCACATCTAATAGGTATGTGATCAAATGTAAGTCCAAAATCCTCAAGTTGTTGTTTAATATAGAGCGTTTGTGCACAACAACTACCGGCGGCCACATATTCGGCTTCCGCCATTGACAAAGCAACCAAATTTTGTTTCTTACTTGACCATGAAACTAATGAGTGTCCTAAGAAGTGACAAGTACCACTTGTGCTTTTTCTGTCTATTTTGCATCCGGCAAAGTCAGCATCTGAAAAACTTATGAGGTCAAAAGATGTATCCCTAGGAAACCAAAGTCCCAAATCAATAGTACCATTCAAATATTTGAAAATTCGTTTAACGGCACTTAAGTGGGATTCTTTGGGACATGATTGAAATCTTGCACATATGCAAACACTAAACATTATATCCGGTCTACTTTCCGTTAAATACAAAAGACTTCCAATCATTCCTCTATATTTCTTGATATCAACATCTTTCCCTTTTTCATCCTTATCAAGTTTAGAGGAAATACTCATAGGAGCTTTTGCATATTTGGCATCCTCCAAGCTAAATTTCTTTAGCAAATCTTTAACATATTTGGATTGGCAAATGAATATACCATCCAATGAGTGTTTGATTTGCAAACCTAGAAAGAAGTTAAGTTCATCCATCATACTCATTTCAAATTCATTTTGCATGTGTGATGCAAATTCTTTACATAACTTCTCATTTGTTGATCCAAAGATGATATCATCAACATAAATTTGAACAATCAAAAAATTTTTATCAATGATTTTTGTAAAAAGGGTGTTGTCAATTTTTCCTCTAACAAAATCATTTTCTAGAAGAAAACCACTCAACCTCTCATACCAAGCTATAGGAGCTTGTTTCAAACCATATAAAGCTTTAGATAATTTAAAAACATGGTTTGGAAGGTCATGACTTTCAAAACCCAGTGGTTGTTCTACATAAACTTCTTCTTCTCTGAAGCCATTCAAGAAAGCACTTTTTACATCCATTTGAAATAGCTTAAAGTTCTTATGAGATGCATATGCAAGTAACAACCTAATTACTTCTAATCTAGCAACGGGTGCGAAGGTTTCGTCATAATCAATCCCTTCTTCTTGGTTGAAATATTGGGCAACTAATCTAGCCTTATTTCTAACTATAACACCCGACTCATCCTTTTTATTTCTATAAACCCATTTGGTTCCTATGACGGTTTGATCTTTGGGTCTAGGAACTAAATTCCTAACTTGATTTCTCTCAAATTGGTTTAGTTCTTCTTGCATAGCTAAAATCCATGACTCATCATTTTCGGCATCAAAGATGTTCTTTGGCTCTAATTGAGACACAAAGGCTAAATGATCACACATGTCTCTAAGAGAGGACCTAGTGCTAACACCTTTTGAAGGATCACCTATAACTTGGTCAAGTGGATGATAAGGAATGACTCTTTGACCTTTTGGAAGAGAATTATGAATGTCATTTTGAGTGTTGTCCTCCTTAGAAGCATTTTCTTGTGACTCATCAATGGTGGATTCTTTTGGTTTTTCAACAAGTGAAAGTCCATCAACATTCTTTTCAAGCTCAACCATTTCATCATCCAATTCTTGCCTAAGGGTAGGTAAATGAGATTCATCAAAAACTACATGTATTGATTCTTCTACCACCAAAGTTCTCTTGTTGAACACTCTATAGGCTTTGTTTTTGGATGAGTAACCTAGGAAAACACCTTCATCGGATTTAGCATCAAATTTTCCTAAGTTGTCCTTGTCATTCAACACAAAACATTTACACCCAAAGACTTTAAAGTACCCTATATTTGGCTTATGACCATTCCAAAGCTCATAGGGGGTCTTATGAAGCTTCTTTCTAATGATGACTCTATTTAAAACATAGCAAGAGGTGTTAACGGCTTCGGCCCAAAAGTATCTAGGCAACTTATGTTCATTGAGCATTGTTCTAGCCATCTCTTGGAGGGATCTATTTTTCCTCTCAACAACCCCATTTTGTTGAGGAGTTCTTGGAGCGGAGAAGTTATGATCATAACCATTTTCATCACAAAATTTCTCAATATCTCGGTTATCAAATTCTCTACCTCTATCACTTCTAATGCTCTTAATCTTGCATTCTTTCTCATTTTAGACTTTTCTACAAAACTTAGAGAAAATGATATGAGTCTCATTCTTATGAGCAAGGAAGAATACCCAAGTAAGCCTAGTGAAATCATCTACGATAACAAAAACATAAAATTTTCCTCTTAAGCTAGCAATTCTATCCGGACCGAAGAGGTCCATATGGAGTAATTCTAAAGGTCTTGAAGTAGTGATATCCATCTTCCTTTTGAAGGAAGACTTGATTTATTTGCCTAGTTGGCAAGCACCACAAGTTTTGTCCTTAGCAAACTTAGTCTTTGGGAGACCTTTGACTAAGTCCTTTTTGGACAATTTTGAGATCAAGTCCATGCTAGCGTGTCATAATCTTCTATGCCATAACCAACTATTGTCACTAGAGGAGATAAAGCATTTGACATTTTGATCAAGCAAGTCACATAAAAGGATGGTGTACAAATTACCATTTCTATGAGCAACAAAAATTTGACGACCATCTTTTTCAATAATGCAATGATCGGATCTAAATGCAGCATTAAAGCCTTTATCATATAGTTGACTAATGCTAAACAAGTTATGCTTTAAACCATTAACAAGAAACACATTATCAATAGATAAGGAAGAAGATATACATATGGTCCCGACGCCAATAATTTTACCTTTAGAGTTGTCTCCAAATGTGACGTTTCCTCCATCATAAGGCTTGAGAGAAGAAAATTTGGAGCGATCTCTCGTCATGTGCCTTGAGCATCCACTATCAAGAAACCACTTGTCCTTGGAGCTAGATGAGGATTTTAAGCAAACCTACAAGACAAGCTTAAGTGACTTCTTTTGGTACCCAAACCATTTTGGGTCCAATTGGGTTAGCAATCATAGGAAATGTTCCTTTTGGAACCCAAACCATTTTTGTCAACTTTCTTTTTCTAAAAGGATAAGAGAATATTTTATGTCCACTTTTTCTACAAAGATTGCATATAGAACTGAATAAGTTAAATTGAGAGCTCTTGACAAAGAATTCTTCAAGGGTTTTAGCTTATCATTTTTAGAAGAGGGTTTTTTGATCAAAGATTTTTGTTTATCAAATGGATTATAGCCAATTCCTTCTTTGTCATAAACATCCCTTTGTCTTCCAAGGAGAATAGTTAAGTTCTTTCTCCACTTGGTGAATTTTGCAAGAATCTCAATTTGATCCTCAACAACTTTCTTCAAGTTTTCATTTTCAATTTGAAGATCATTTAAAGAGGTTTCTTTTGAAAAGATATCTCTCTCTTCCTTGAAAGAGTCATTTTCCATTTGAACTTTTGAAAGTTCAAGTGAAGAAGAGTCTTTCTCATTTTTCAATAAAATATTTTCATTTTGAACTTTAGAGAGTTCTTGTGAAAGAGATGAAATTTTTTGTTTAAGAGAAGAGTTTTTCAAAATCACATTTTCAAGTTCTTTATGCAAATCTTTTCAAAATCATATTTTCAAGTTCTTTATGCAAATCTTTAAAAGCATCTTGCAATTCATCATAGGAATAAGAAGACTCAATTGAAAACTCAAGATTAGAGTCTACCTCATCCTCGATTGCCATAATGCAAAGGTTGGCAACTTCGTCATTATCACAATCCGAGTCGCTTGAGTCCGAATCATCCCAAGTTGCCTTCATTGCCTTTTTCTTTTGCTTATTTTCTTTATCTCTTTTGTACTTGGGGCAATCGGCTTTGAAATGTCCCTGCTTTCCATAATAAAAGCAAGTAAGTGGTTCCTTTTTGCTTGATTCACCTTTGAACTCATTTCTCTTGAAAGGTCTCTTCTTGAAGAGATGTTCTTTTCTCATGAATTTTTTGAACTTGTTAGAGATGAGAGCAAATTCATCTTCTTCATCACTAACATCTTTATCATCTTCCTCATTGACCTCTTGAATTGAAGTCTTTAAAGCCATGCTCTTCTTTTGCTCGGGGTTTTCTTGACGGTTTTTCATCTTGATTTCATGAGTCATGAGAGATCCCATGAGATCTTCAAGACTTAATGAATCGAGATCTTTTGCTTCCGAGATAGCGGTAGCCTTGGCATCCCAACTTGTGGGTAGGCACCAAAGAATTTTCTCCACATTGTCGGACGTAGAGTAATTCCTACCAAGATGAGATAAACTATTAATAATGTTAGTGAATCTAGTAAACATCTCACCAATGGTTTCATTTGGTTCCATCTTAAAGAGCTCATACTCACGAATTAACATGCTCACTTTGGTGGCTCTAACTTGCTTAGTGCCTTTATAGGTCACTTCAAGTTTGTCCCAAATCTCTTTGGCAGATTTACAAGTCGAAATTCTATTGAATTCGAATTTGCTTAAAGCACAATACAAATTTGTTACGGCTTTGGCATTGACTTGAACAAGTTTTCGGTCATTGTCATTATAGTCATGCAAGTCTTTTGGAACTCTTAGACCTTTTACAATTTTCATGGGAATTAATGGTCCGTCACGAACAACTTCTTAAACTTGGTAGTCAATAGATTGAAGAAACCAAATCATTCTCGGTTTCCAATAGCTATAGTTGGTTCCATCAAACTAAGGTGGCCTATTGTTGGATTGACCTTCTACATGAGATGGTCCTTGCATATTTGCCATAATCAAACTCTAAGACGATTAAGTCATATTCAAGACTCCAAGCTCTAATACCAATTGTTACCCATGAATTGACCCTAGAGGGGGGGGGTGAATAGGGTCAATGGAAATCAATGACAAATTTTCACAAATTTAAATATCAAGAATAAATCAAAATAAAAGCAGTAGTGAAATGAGGAAAAAATAGATGCACAAGAATTAAAAGAGAGAGTTAGAGAGAATCAAAACAAGTGACGCAAGATGTAGCGTGGTTCGGAATCTCCTACTCCACGACTCAAGATCCCTCTTGAGATTTCTCCAAATCCACTAAGGCTTCTCCTTTCGGGTGGAGAGCAAATCTTTACAATGAAGCTTACAAGCTTCTTCCTTTCTCTGGCTAAGTGAAGTCCTCCACCTAGTCTTCTAGGGTTCAACCAACTCTTTACAATAAATGAGGAGAAGGTTTACAGCTCAAGGAATGTATCTCTCAAAGATAAAATCTCAAATAAAAGCTCACAAGACTATTAGCTAGATATGAATCTCAAGATGAAGCTCAAGTCTAATTAATGAGAATGAATGAGTGTTGTTTGCAATGAATATAGCTCAAATGAAATAGCTCAAGTGTTGATTAAAGAAATAAATGTAGAGCCATCAACATATATAGAGCCCCTCTGAAAAATAGTTGTTGGAAGGTAGTTGAGGGCATTAAATGCAATGAATTATCCGTTGAATTTGAATTCAGCATATTTGAGGCGACTCAAAATGAGTTTGAGGCACCTCATAAACTTTGAGGTGGCTCAAAGTGCAGTTTGAGGTGCCTCAAAATATTTTGAGGTGGCTCGAAATGAGTTTGAGTTGACTCAAAGTGAGTTTGAGGCGCCTCAAATAGCCTTCTCAAAACTTTAATTTTTTCTGTAACTTTGAGGTGGCTCAAACTAAAGTTTGAGGTGCCTCAAAGTCCTCTAACCTTTAAAGAGTCAAAATTCAAAGAAAATGTTAGGACATTGAGCTTGTTTGGTCTTAGAAAATCATTGAATTAATATCAAGACCTATTTCAAGTAAATTAAAGACCAAGAAATGATATGATTGTGAATGTATGGTCCTATCATAGAAATGAGCTTCAATCATGTTATTCATAAATAACTTTGACAATGAAATCCTAGCTCTCACCAATTTATTTCTACCCCATTTCTTCAAAAATGGCATTTGTCATTAAATCTTGGGACAACACCTTCTTCTTCAATGGAATGCTTTCTTTGACATTGTCCTCTTCATGACATCATCCTCAATGTGAATGCTTTCTTGAATAAATATCATTACTTCAAAATCAATCACTCAAATTGGGAATTAGTACAAAACATCATTAATGATTTGTTATCATCAAAATTACAAGATTGCCCTTAGGTTAAAACCTTTGGGTCAACAGAGGGTTCAATGGTATTTAATCTCAACTTCTAGAGCTGGAGGAGGTATTTATATACTTTTTGGACCAATTAGAGGTCGTTTAATCAAAATAATGTCGTTTCAAAAAAAATCTTCAAAATGTTGTGCCTAGAGATGCAACATATTGCCAACAGAGCATATTTTAACTGTACCTCTAGGTGCGGTATTTTGAAGAATGTCGCACCTTCGTTGCACTTAGAGGTGCGACATTTTGGTTTTCCAAGCCTTTTTCTATAAGCTTATAAAATTTGGATGAGGGATGACACTTTGGATTGTTCTTTTGACTTTTTGGTGTTAAAAATTCAGTTTGGGATGCATCTGGATGTTCTAGATTGGAGCTTAAGGCGTGATCAAATGGTTCCTCTGGCTTTTTATAAGATCAAATGGAAAACGTGTTTTGATCAAAAGGCAATCAAGGGTAATTCAGAGTAAAATGACTTGAATTTCATGATAGAAGCATCAATTTGAGGATTGAAAATGATGAGATGGTGATTAATGTGAAATTGGGAGTCGATACTAGCTCGAAATCCTATTTTTTGTGATATGTTGAAGTTGGGTTGACCAGCTGGACTCGTGTAAAATGAATGTTGCAATCAAGTGAATTGCTATACAAAAATGTTATTTTGAACCATTTGATTGGGTTTTAGGAGAAATTATGATCTCTTAATATTAACCAGAATTGAAATCAAGTGTACTGAAACCCTAATTGGGAGTCAATTTAAGATCTATTTCTCGATTGAACTTTGAAATCATCTTAAAATATTAAGAAATCATAAAATTTCACCTTTGGAGTGCATTTAGAGTTTTAGAACTCTTTGACAGTGCTCGTTGTTAAACTTTATGAAGTACGAACAATGTATTTTAGTCAAAACAGGGGGGGTGGGGCTAAAATGTTGTGTCTAGAAATATATTTGTATATGTCGCTCGACAATTCTAAGACAATCCCAATTCTAAGACGATAGTGTGAATAGGGATTAAAATCCTCTCCTATTTCTCTTTTTATCTTGTGTCATCCTATGCATTTAAAGATACGGTAATTATCATGCGGATGTGATGGTCACATGGGATAATATTCTTGAAAAAAAACTTCATTTTCACCTTCCAAATCATTTGTGTATTTCCATCTTCTCGTACTTTTGTACTTTTTTTTATACAGATACTCTAGTATTTGAAAGTAAAATGAATCAAATTTCAACAACTTTGAGTATTGCTTGATTATACAATTGTCAATTTCCTACTGTATGTCCATTTTCTTGCATGAATTTGTACTCAATTTTCATTATGGTTAGAGTCACTAGAAAATCACTTGGATGTGCAGATTTGTTTGCAAGATGTTACATGTGCATTTTATCTTTTTACTTATTTGTTGGACATTGATATTTTCTGTAAGAAGAAGATAAAAACTTTCTTTTCATTGCTATTTTTCTATGAACTTAAAGACATTCTAACTCAAGTCATACAGAGTGGAAGCAAGTGCCAGAGCAGGAGAATGAAAGTTACAAATTTTATGCCATATAGAGCCAATGGCAAAATGAGAGGGTGCGGAGTGCGAGAGCTGAACCCATGAAAAAGAACTATGTGACTTAGATTCTAAACTACAAAGCACGAACACTTTATCTAGGAGTGTCGAGGCAGTGTTAGACACTCCTTAGAAGTGTTCTGAATTTTTTTATTTTTGGATATGCGGGGGACACATCGGAGTTTATTTTGTAATTTTTAAATGTGCAAAAAATCCCTAAAATTTTCCATATTTGCATTCTCTAAACTAATTTTTTTGAGTATTTCAGTCTCTCATTTTCTAAAAGTTGACAACTTGACCCACTGAAAGAATTATTGTAAGAATCGTGATTATTTTTGGCCGATTTTTCTTTAATTTCATTTATTGTTATATTAATGCTTTAAATGATTATATATGTGTTTTAAATGTAAAATACATGTTTTGAGAACTTTTTTAAGGTTTGAGAAACTTTTCAGAGCGTTTGGAAAAAGTTGACTTTTTCAAGTCCGATTGACGTGCGGTTCCGTGGGCCCAAAAAATTTAAAAGTGTCGGAATAACCCCAAATTTGGAGGGTAGTTTAAATAAAATATTTGATGCACTACGGAGTTGATTTCGTATCAATGAAAGTTACCGAAATTGAAAACGGAGCTCAGGAAGGTTTTAGGAAAGACTAGTGGCATTTTTGTAATAAGGACACTAGGTCTATAAATAGCAAATAGAGAATTCAACAATACATTTCTCTCATTTCTCCCAGTGGCCATGAGAGAATATAGATACAATATGTATATCTCTAGATCTTCTTCTTCACTTCACCATTGAATTTTAGAAGCTTAGGACGGGGATTGGGCGACGCCAAATAAGAGAGAAACGATCTATGCATTGAGGGCTTGAGTTTGATCCATCTGGAATCAATTTTAATGAAAGTTAATTTTTGGGAGAAAGTAAGGAATAACTTGAAACTATAGCTATTGAGGTAGGGGGTGTGTGTTGTGTCTTTCATTTCAAGTTAAATTTTATATTTTAGGCATAAAATTGATGATTTCATATTATATATGATTATATGTGATTTTTGGATGAAATTATTGAATTAAATTGATGTATGTATTTTTCTTTGGATTAAAAATGATTGTCTTAAATTGCTAATGTATGCCTTATATGAAGAATATTGCATATGTGGAGTTTTCGGGGGAGGGGGGAATTGTTAGAGATCTAGTTTTGGAAATTGAATGTAAGCATGTGTCATTATGAGTTTTTTGCATGATATGCTAGAATGAACATAGGACATGAATTGGGTGCAATGCATCCAGACATGGGAATGTATGTGCAAAATGTGACATATTTTGTGTGTGTGTGTGTGTGTTGGGGGGGATGTGATCTCGAAAGTGGCTCATGACAAAGTAGATGGGGAACAAATCCTCGGGAGTTGAAAGATCTCAAACTTGCGCAAGAGGGTTGGTTACTCGTGAGTTAATAGCCCTAAAATAACTAAGAAATGGGATATGGGGCTTTGGCACGTATCTGGATTGTGTGTGTGAGTGTGATTCCAATTTCGAGAGCGTCTTTGAGCCTTAAGTGTAACAATGTGATATATGTGACTTGAGTGAATTTTGTTTACAAATTTGGTTATGTCATATGTTATAGATATGATGAATTGTGCCTCAAAGCCTGTTAGTGAATGTTGCGGTTGTCAAATGTATTTGATGTATATACCATGGAGATGAATGTTTAGCCTTGACTAAAATGCTAAGAAGCATGACATGTAGTTAGACTATGCATATTGAGTTGCCTTTATGTGATGATATGAAATGTGAACTTGAAAGGATTGCACAACATATTACTTTGAGCCTTTGAACTTGCTCATCCCCCTACATTAACGTTTTCAAAATATGGCGAAGAGGTGTTTGATGGTGAGCAATGATGAGTTGAACTTAGAGTCATAAAACTCATCTTTTGGGTTATTTTTGATGTCGTGCACGTCCTGGATATGGACATAGTGCATTTTGAATTATGTACAAAGACTTAAGTTTTGAAACTTTATTTTAAGGCGCATGTGCCTTATATTCCGGATTTATACTTATGCTTATGTTTTCAAGTATATTAAGGCATGAATGAGTTTATGTTTATGATTCAACGGGTGAATGTATGATATCTTAATGCTTCATTTATGATTGTTATGATGCTTGAATGATTCTAGGGTGTTCGAATAAAATTCGGACTTAATTGGACTAAGCATAGAAAAGTGTGAAGCTGCAGGATTGGATTTCTGTAGAGAGAGAATTTCGATCATGCAAAATCCATGGAGATTTTTGATTGTGCGAAAAAAGGTGTTCGTTTGTGCAAAAAATTATAGGATTGTGGTGTGTGAAAAGTCCTGAGAGATGAAAACTTTTTATAGTACTTCGCAAGTACTTCGATAGATTGGACCAATTTTTGATCATGCGAAACTTTTCGATCATACAAAACAGCACTTTCGATTGTGCAAAATGGAAAGTCCACAGTTACTTTAAGACTAAGAATGAGGTTGGGTATGCGTGTGTGTATGACCCTGTGTGGGTCCATTGAGATGAATATTACATAATTGTGTATATGTAATAATGTATACGTGTTGATGTTTTTGCAACGATGACGTGAGATGATGATGTATGACTTAATCACCCTCGATTTTTCGAGAGACGAAAATCGGGGCGTGACAACTAGGTATCATAATATGTTACTTGAAAGTGATTGTGATTAGGAGTGTGGGTTTATGACATAATCACCCTCAATTTTTTGGGATACAAAAATTGGGGCGTGACAACTTGGTATCAGAGCATAACTAGGTCGAATACCTAGGGACGACGGGTGAGAATTAGATCAAGTATCTTAGACGACACTTATGTGTTTATTTTCAAAATACGTGTTAAGTACAATAACATGATTCTATATGTGAGTAGAATTTATTAATTGATATATGATTGTGATTAATCTTCTTTGGGAATGTTTGTTAGAATCATGCCATCGAGAAGAGGCCGAGGTAGGGATGCAAACTCTGTTCCACTACCATTGATAGACGGGGCACAACTAGTCCGAGAGATGGCTGCTGTCATTCAATTGTTGGCTAGGATGACTAATGAAGGTCCACAGAATCAAGCACATGGAGGTGGAAATACAGCAATGAAAGCTCTAAGAATGTTAAAAAAGATGAACCCTCTTATGTTTGATAGGAGATCAAATCCTATGGCTACAGAAGATTGGCTGGAACAGATATCTAAAACATTCGATGTACTAAGGATAGTTGAGGATGATCTGAGGATGCTATGATTCTTATTTAAGTTAACGGGGGTGGCGGACTTATGGTGGAAGTCCATGACTCATACTCATAAAGTGAGGGACATGGAGTGGGAAACTTTCAGAGGACTGTTCCTTGAAAATTATTTTTTAGATACAGTTAAGGAAGCTCTATAGGATCAGTTCATACACTTGATTTAGGGAGGAATGAGCGTGATGGAATATGATAACAAGTTTACTAAACTGTCCTGATTTTCTCTAGAGATAATAGCGAACGAACAAACAAAGGCAAGGAGCTTCGTGAAGTGACTCCAATTCGAGCTAAGGACCAAGGTCACCATCTTAGACTTGCCAAGCTATGCGAAGGTGGTGAGGTGGACATTGTCAGAGTATACAAAATTTGAGGAGTCAGTCTTGAAGTGTGGTCTCTCATTCGGAAGCAAATCAGAAGAAGAAGCACAAGGGGGGTAGTTCATACCCCCGAGGACCATAGCAAACTCAGTCGTTCTCTATAGTGTCTATGCCTACTGGGTCCTTTAGGGACAAGGTGAAATGCTATCAGTGTTGGCAATTGGGGCATTATAAGTCAGAATGCCCACAACTGTAGCCTACACAGGGGAGGATTCGAGGAAATACTACAGGTGTGGACAGGCAGGTGGTGTAGTCAGGGATTGCCCACATAATAAGAGTGGTGCTTATGGTGCTGCGGGGTCACAATAGCATTATTCACAAATTTTTGGGGCGCAGTCAGGATTCAGGGTACCTCAGCTACCACAGCCGACACAGTCAGTTCAGAGTTTACTATTAGGGAGGGGAGAAACTCCTACTGCTTCTACACAGCATTCTGGCCATCAGGGGGTGGTCAGATAAGATGGGGTATACAAGGTCGTGCTTATGCTATCACTCCAACTGAGACTTCAGTAGGTCCTTCGGTGGTTAGAGGTATATTTCTGGTATATAGTTCTTGGGCACGTGTATTGATTGTCTCAGGTGCATCTTATTCATTTATTGCTACAATATTTGTACGGGCTTTAGGGTTAGAGATTTGTCCATTGGGTAAAGCAGTTTGTGTCGATACGCTAGTGAGCGGTACAATAATTCTAGATAGAGTATGTCGGGTGTGTGCTATTGAGATAGTAGGGAGGACATTTAGTTTGATTTCATTCTCGTAGACATGAGTAGTTTTGATATCATACTTGGGATGGATTGGTTGTTGGAGTTTCATGCTATGATAGACTTTTTTAGAGGGAAAGTGATAATTAGCACACCTAAGAGAGATTGCTTTTGTTTTGTGGGAGATCGGAGTGACTCCTATACATCACCATGTTATGGCATCAGCAGTCGAGAGCGATACAGTTTTATCTTGGCTAGTCTATTGGCCGAGGGAGAGGAAATGCCGAGGGAGGTATATCCGATGGTGGTATGTGAGTTCCTAGATTTTTTTTAGAGAATTTGAAAGATTTGTCTCCCAAGAGAGAGGTAGAGTTTGGGATTGATCTTATACCCGGTACGACGCCCATTTTTATAGCACCATATTGGATGGTACCGGCAGAATTGGTGAAAGTAAAACGTTAATTGGATGATTTGAAAGCTAAATGCTTTATTAGATCGAGTGCATCACTGTAGGGAGCACCGGTGTTGTTTGCTAAAAAGAAATATAGTGCTTTGAGATTGTGCATTAATTATCAAAAATTGAATCATGTGACAATCAAGAACAAGTATCCGTTGTCAAGGATAGACGACCTATTCGACCAATTGAAGGGAGCTCACTATTTCACAAAAATTGATTTAAGGTCGGAATATTACCAATTGAGGGTAAATGATGGGGATATCTATAAAATGGCTTTTCGTACGTTGTATGGACATTATGAATTCCTTGTAATACCATTCAGTTTGACTAATGCACCGACAACATTTATGGATTTGATGAACCGCACATTTTATGAGTATCTTGATATTTTTGTGGTAATATTTGTGGAATTCCTTAGGCATGATGTTTTCGGAGGTGGAGTTTCAGTTGATCCATCTTTAGATTGAGGCCGTGATGAGTTGGGAGAGTCCGAAGAGTGTCTTCGAGATTTAAATTTTTCTTGGTTTAATGAGCTACTTTTGTGAAAGATTTCTCTAGTATTACAGCCCCTATGACACGACTCACTCGTAAGGGTGTGAAGTTTGTGTGGAATGAGGCATATGAGTGAGTTTTTCATGAATTGAAGAAGCGGCTAACCACAACTCTTATCTTGGTGATACCCAAGCATGGCTTGGGGTATATAATTTATTGTGATGCTTCGAGGAGCGGACTAGGTTGTGTATTAATGCAATGTGACGGAGTAATTGCTTATGGGTCTAGACAATTAAAAACTCATGAACATAACTATCCTACACATAATCTAGAGCTAGCGGTGGTGATCTTTGCTTTGAAAAGGTGGAGACACTACTTGTATGGTGAGAGATTCGAGGTGTATTCGAATCACAAGAGTCTCAAGTACATTTTCTCCCAAAAGGACTTGAATATGAGACAGAAATGATGGGTTGAGTATATGGAAGATTACAATTTTGATTTGCAATACCATTCTGGGAAAACAAATGTAGTGGCAGATGCACTAAGCAGAAAGTTTACATGGTACTCTAGCTAGCACAGCCATATGAGAATGAAAAATGGTGGAAGATATCTCGAAGTTGGGATTATATTTCAGTGATGACAGTGAGCCAGTTACGTTGTTTAGTTTGGTGCAGAAATGAGATAGTGAGTTGGAGACCATTCACTTATAGATTGCTAGTGGTACGAAAGTGGAGAGTTGGACCTTGCATTCTGATAGGGGTTTATAATTCAGGGGGTTGATGGTGGTTCCTTCTGATTGTCGTAGTGATATATTACGAGAATTTTATCATTCTCACTTTACAGTTCTTCCTGGTGGGACAAAAATGTACCACAATGTGAGATGCCAATATTGGTGGTGAGGTATGAAGAATGATGTAACACAGTTTATGGCAAGATGCCTTACTTGTCAGCAGGTCAAGGCGAGTGAAAATAGGAAAATATTACCATGGATTTTGTGACGAGCCCTTTGAGATCAAACAAGGGAAATGATACAGTCTGGGTTATTGTGTACAGATTGACAAACATAACTCACTTATTGCCTATAAGGTTTAATAATGATGTGAGGAGACTCAGTAAGTAGTATGTAAAGCAGATTGTGAGATTACATGGGTTCCAGTATCCATTGTATTGGATAGGGATCCACAGTTTACTCCAGATTCTGGCAAGGATTCTAGACGGTGTTGGATAGTGAGTTACACTTTAGCACATCAGTCCATCCTCAGACAGACGGACAATCGTAGCGTACCATTCATATATTAGAGGATATGCTTTGTGCTTATATTCTTGATTTTGGTGGTGGTTGGGAGGACCATCTACCACTTGTGAGGTTTGCATACAACAACAATTATCAAGCGAGTATTGAGATGACACCATTTGAGGCACTGTATGATAGACCTTGTAGATCTCCAGTTTGTTGGACTGAGGTGGATGAGATCGTAGTCTTAGGACCAGATATTGTACATGAGACTATAGAAAAGATCAAGTTGATTAAACAGCGATTGTTGACAGCTCAGAGTAGATAAAAGAGTTATGCCGATTGGAGGAGGAAACTATCATCCTTTGAGGTGGGAGACCATGTATTTCTTAAGGTTTCGCCACGAAAGGGATTAATGCATTTTAGGTGGAGTGGCAAGTTGTCACCGAGGTATATTGGATCATTTGAGATCATTGAGTGTGTTGGTGAAGTGGCATACAGATTGTCTTTTCCATCACAGTTGAAGAATGTTCACAACATATTCCATGTTTCGATGTTGAGGAAATATGAACTTGATTCATCATATGTTTTAAGTTGGGTAGACATTGAGGTTGACAAGGATTTCACCTATGAGGAGAGACCAGTTTAGAGTTTTGATGCTATTGAGCAAGTTCTGAGGGGTAAGACCATTCCTTTGGTCAAGGTTTTGTGGCATCGTCACAATGTTGAGGAGGTTACCTGGGAGCGAGAGCAAGAAGTTCGTTCTAAGTATCCAGATTTGTTTCCTTCAGGTATGACCTGATTTCGGGGACAAAATTCTTTAAGTTGAGTAGGTTGTAAGAATTGTGACCATTTTTTGCCGGTTTTCCTTTAATTTCATTTATTTTCATATTAATGTTTTAAATGATTATATATGCATTTTAAATATAAAATACATGTTTTGGGAACTTATTTATAGTTTGAAAAAGTTTTCAGAACGTTTGGCAAAAGTTAACTTTTTCGAGTCCGTTTGACTCGGGGCACTAGCCCCGTGGGCCTAGAAAATTTGAAAGTGTCGGAGTGACACCAAATTTGGAGCGTAACTTAAATAAAATATTTGACGAGCTCCGCAGTCAATTTCGTGACAATTGGAGTTACTGAAATTGAAAACAGAGCTCGAGAAGGTTTTGTGAGAGATTAGTGACATTTTTGTATTAAGGACACTTGGTCTATAAGTAGCAAAGAGAGAATTTAGCAATGCATTTCTCTCATTTCTCTCAGTATCTGTGAGATCATATAGATACAAAATATATATATCTACATCTTTTTCTTCACTTCTCCATTGAATTTAAGAAGCTTAGGCCGAGAATTGGGCAACACTAAAGAAGAGAGAAACAATCTACGTATTGAGGGCTCAAGTTTGATCTGTTCGAAATAAATTTCAGAGGAATCTGATTTTTGGGAGAAAGTGAGGAATAGCTTAAAACTATAGCTATTGAGGTAGGGGGTGTGTGTTGTGTCTTTCATTTCAAGTTAAATTTCATATTTTAGGCATAAAATTAATAATTTCATGTTATATATAATTATATGTGATTTTGGGATGAAATTATTGAATTAAATTGATGTATGTATGCTTCTTTGGATTAGAAATGATTGGCATGTGATATGAAATGCTTGAATTTCTAATGTATGCTTTATATGAAAAATATTGCATATGTAGGGTTTTGGGGGAAAATTATTAAAGATCTAGTTCTGGGAATTGAATGTAAGCATGTGTCATTACTAGTTCTTGCATGACATGCTAGAATGAACATAATACACGAATTGGGTGCAATGCATCGAGACATGTGAATGTATGTGCAAAACGTGACATATTTTGTGTGTGGGGGGGGTGTGATCTCGAAAGTGACTCATGACAAAGTAGACGGGAAACATATCATCGGGGGTTGAAAGACCTCAAACTTGCACAAGAGGGTTGGTTACCGGTGGATTAGTAGCCCTAAAATAACTAGAAAATGGGATATGAGGCTTTAGCATGTATCCGTATTGTGTGTGTGAGTGTGATTCCAATTTTGAGAGCGTCTTTGAGCCTTAAGTGTAACAATGTGATTTATGTGACTTAAGTGGATTTTGTTTATGAATTCGGTTATGTCATATGTGATAGATATGATGAACTGTGCCTCAAATCATGTTAGTGAATGTTGTGGTTATCAAATGTATTTGATGTATATGTCATGGAGATGAATTCTTAGCCTTGACTAGAATGCTAGGAAGCATGGCACGTAGTTAAACTATGCATGTTGAGTTGCTTTTATGCGATGATATGAGATGTGAACTTGAATGGATTGCACAACATATTACTTTAAGCCGTTGAACTTGCTTATTCCGCTACATTAACGTTTTCAGGACATGGCAAGGAGGTGAGTGATAGTGAGCAACCATAAGATGGACTTAGAGTCATAAAAATTTTCTTTTGGGTTATTTTTGATGTTGTGCATGTCAAGGATGTGGACATAGTGCATTTTGAAATATGTACGAAGACTTAAATTTTGAAATGTTGCTTTGAGGTGCATGTGCCTTAAATTCTGAATTTATATTTATGTTTATGTTTTCAAGTATGTTAATGCATGAATGAGTTTATGTTTATGATTCAAGTGTCAATAGCATGAATGTTTGATTTCTTAATTCTTCATTCATGATTGTTATGATGATTGGATTATTCTAGGGTGTTGGAATGAAATTCGGACTTAAATGGACTAAGCATAGAAAAGTGTGAATGTCACGCCCCGAAACCCGGACCGCCGAGACTTCCCCGGACCGACCCCGAATCCCGAGTGTGAACCCATTCACTCAACCCCATGAACTATCTCAAGCATACTCATGCGATAGTATCAAGGTTTTATACCATGCCATAACGCCCCGATTTCCCCACTCTCGGAAGACCAGAGGTTAACTGTCCATTTAAACCCAGTGAACCCTCATTACACTCATTTACAGCAGAAGCTTAACTTAATTGTTGCATATAAATTCACACAACACTACCTCAACCAATCCCCATGGGCCCTACATCAAATCATACACCTTAGTGGCAATTTACTTGGCCACTCCTTTGAGAATCACTCACTTTCGAGCCTCAAAACTTTCTGTGTTTATAATCTAAAACTAAGGCTTATACCATTGGATGGAGAATCCAAAAATACTCAAGTTAAAAAAAAATCACACTCAATTCCGATCTAGAACGACGAAATTACGTCGAAACGAAATTTAAAAAAAAACTGTGAATAGTAATCTCGATCAATCGAGATTCATCTCGATTAATCGAGATTTTGACCCCATCAATTGAAAAAAACAGCCTCTCGGTACTGTGGACCTGCATTATTTCGATCAATCGAGATGGGGACTTCGATTGATCAAAATTACCCCATTTTGGACCTCAAAAACACTCAGATTTCGCAACCATTTCGATCAATCGAAATGGGAGTTTCGATCGGACATTTCGATTGATCAAAATCCACTTCCCAGCAACTCCAAAACACCTATACAAGATCCATTTGAACTTAAATCTCAACCAAACCACCTTGGATCATTCATAAAACATATAAATCATCCCCTAATGATGTAATATCATACTCACACATCAACCTACGCATTTGAATCTCAAATCTTGTACAATCATAGAAAACTCATCCTAAATTCTCAATGCACATAAAATTCAAGTGCATGAACCATCCTCATTTTCCAAAGATCATATTCATCAACTCATACATACAACCTAACTCACACATCGAAATCCTACAACCGTGATTCCAATATAAATCCACTCTTCAAAACCTTCATATCCAAGAGTTCAAGATATAAAAGACAAAAAGGATACATTCATCCATTTAAGCTCCAAATTCATATAAAATACATGAAACCATACACATAAAGATTCAAATGAATATACAAGTTATATATACCCTGAATGTAACTATAAATCAACATAATCCACATGCCACATGCTGGCATGGATAGCCAAAAACATAGTCCATACATATATCTCAAAAGATCCCCAAAATGCACCAAAATGCTCCAAGTAAGGAAGCAAGCTCTTTTCATCCATTCTCGGCTTCTTACCTGAAAAAAATGTTTGGGGGAGCGAGGTGAGCAACACTGCGGCTCAGTAGAGATGCCCCTCCCCTCCTAGGTGTCGACCCGACACCGACCTACATGTCCCTCACTACATGGCATGTAAAATGCTTTCATGCACACGATAACATGCAATTCAAGTATGAAGGCACTCATTCCTATATAATGTTTTTCAATGCATAACATTGCTATAACAAGCCTAGCGTGCATTCTAACATTCAAAACAACACATGGTCACATATATGTCATAAGGCATGCATATCACTCTCATATGCCTACAAACCACAACCTAGCATATTTTGATCATGCTTCAACAATGCACACACTTGCTATAAAATAACCTAGCATGCATTCAACATTTATACACACACACAACCAACATATAATCATATGATTGCACCCCAAAATACACATAACCTACATATGCATATAATACACAATATAGCTAATCATGCTCTCACTTTGCACACTTTGCACATATTTAACCCACACATCATATATTCATCAAGATGAATCTATCTAGCATGCATAATCACAAGGGAAGAGGAAATATAAAAATGCAGCCCCTTGCCCATCTCTCTCACATACAAACTCAACCGAAAACCTCTCCGAACCTAGAATCGACAACTAGAAGAGAAGAAACACCCCTACCTCGAATTTGGAAGCTATCCAAGCAATCTCCAAAATTTCCAGCGATGTCCACCTTGCCGAAAGTTGAGTTTATTCGGTTCAAACCGAAGCCCTAGCCGTCCCCTACACACTTTCCTTCTTTGGCGAATCACAAATCCAAGCCGAATGCACCCAAAATGTAGAGAGAAGGTGGAGGGATGAAGAGGGAAATGTTTAGAGAGAGAGGGAACCGTGATAAATGAGATCTCAGATCTCCCTGGGATATTTATTCCAGTCCTAGGGGCGCGAAATGACCGTTTTGCCCTCGGGCCACTTAAAGTACCTTCCCGACCTCCGAATTAATTCTCGAAAACTCCGTTGGACTCGAAATCACTTCCTTAACACTCTAAATATTTCGTTTAGTCCATATCCGAAAATAAATATTTTCGGAAATTTTCCGAATTTTCCGGGCCCACTTAAGTCGCATCCCGGCCCCGATTTGACCAAAAAGTCAAACTTCTCCAAATTTTCTAAAAATTTCCAAAAATCTCATAAAATGTTTTCAAACATGTTTTCAACTCTCGAAACATTCAAAACATCATTCGAAATGCATTTATAGCAAAAATGATGAAAATTTTTGAAAACTGGTCAAATTTGGTTCCGGTCTCTACAACCTCCCCACCTAAATTGCAAGAGTGTTGTCACTAAACCTTAAGTGACCTTCCCTATCTTCCTTCTATCACAGAAAATAATCATAACCCGCCGGTATCCAACACGCGGCTTCCATTCTGTAACCAACAAGGTTCTTGGTTATCACATCACACTACCTTGTACCACATTTCACTAAATATCAAACTATTGATATATCTCAAACGATGTCCAGATATCTCAAAAACTGTAGTGCCGTCATCTACTGTAACTGACATGACCATAAATTATCTCCCAAACCAAGTTTAGGAAGATCAAAACTATAACCAATTTACTTTCCAACCTACCCACTTCCCAATTAGTGAAAGTATGCATAGGCATCCCGTTCTAGTAATTCACCCTCCTTGAATCACAATTCTCAACGTTCTCATAATGAATCCTTGGATCCTTTTAATTTCACTGGTGCCACAAAGTACGATTCAGAAGTAACAAAAATCTGTGAAAATCCCTATCGTACACGCCATGATCCAGTCATGTCCCAAAACTAATCAAATCACATA
Source organism: Cornus controversa (assembly GCA_026545225.1). Taxonomy (NCBI): domain Eukaryota; kingdom Viridiplantae; phylum Streptophyta; class Magnoliopsida; order Cornales; family Cornaceae; genus Cornus; species Cornus controversa. The sequence goes on along the minus strand of CM048845.1, from coordinate 24,455,853 downwards.
CGACAATCGAAACTCAATCTCTCCGGGTCACACCACCCACAATGATACATCCATAGACTAAACTGTCTCTCATGATGAAAATCTCACATCAGCAAGTGTGTCAATAGACAAAGCTGCATCTCAATGACAACAATCACACCCTTAGGTGTGTCAAATGGTTAAACTGCCCCTCAATGAAATCACAATATTCAGGGGTTGTGTCCATAGATAAAACTGCGTCCATAGTGACAACAATCAATCAACAATAGATGGGCCAATAGACAAAATTGCATCCTCCACCACTGATACGTCAATAGACAAAACTGCGTCTAAGTGATGACACCAACCATAATTGTGACAATGGACAAAACTGCGTCTAAGTGACAATGATTGAGTCGATAGACAAAACTGCGTCCATACGACTCCAATCCTCAACTGATGTGCCAATAGACAAAACTGCGTCTAAATGACGACATCACTCATACGCGACAATGGACAAAACTGCGCCCAGAGTCACCACCACTTGTCAATAGACAAAACTGCGCCTAAATGACAAGAATCTCAACTGATGTGCCAATAGACAAAACTGCATCTAAATGACGACACCACTCATATGCGACAATTGACAAAACTGCGCCCAGAGTCACCACCACTTGTCAATAGACAAAACTGCGCCTAAATGACAAGAATCTCAACTGATGTGCCAATAGACAAAACTGCGTCTAAATGACGACACCACTCATATGCGACAATGGACAAAACTGTGCCCAGGGTCACTATCACCCATATCAATAGACAAAACTGCGCCTCAATGACAAGAATCTCAACTAATGTGCCAATAGACAAAACTGCGTCTAAACGACAACACCACCACAATGTGACAATGGACAAAACTGCGTCCAGGGTCACTATCACCCATGTCAATAGACAAAACTATGCCTCAATGACAAGAGTCTCAACAATGGATGGGTCAATGGACAAAACTGCGTCCATATGAGACCGATCCTCCAATTGATGTGTTAGTAGACAAAACTGCGTCTCAATGACAGCACCACAATGATCATCTCAAAGTCTGTAGCCTTCCAAGAATATCACATGTCCCCTCGAGTACTCTATCATGTACTGGAACTCATAACCTCAAGAGCGGTTTAAACTAACCTACTCTTGTTATCATAATCTCAATCATACACTCATTTATGAGTAAGAGTTGCCATACTCACCACATTCGAATTTCATTTCCTTATCTACTGATACTCATCGAATTAATCCCACAATCACTTGGACCGGACACATTGTAAAAGAAGTACTAATCGAAGAGAAATGGCTGGCCGTGCCATTTCTTCCCGCTAGTCCAACCCCGACTACATGTCTTTCTTGTCCCTCACACATTTAAATCATTCAACTTATAATCAAAATTCAATCCCCATTGTTTTCATGAAATCACTGCTTAGGGACTTTCTCAAAGTCCTAAGCTCCCACAACTGGAGTTCAACATAACTCCTACTTCTCAACTATCATTAGCTCACTCAAGCTCAAATATTTGGCATATCTCATCACATCTCTAAAACTAGAATTCCTAGGCGATAATAACACGCCTAATAACCGAACCCCAGATACGATTCACTTTCACATCGTCCGGAGCACTCGCTACTTAGAGTCCATAGTCTTTACCTCAAGACCTATTCGATCTATCTCTACCTTTAGTCTAAGGTAATATCTTCGACTAATCACATCCATCACTCACAGTGATACTTTCCTATAATTGAGATCATCAGTACTTAAAGTTATTCCATCATTATCAACCATGATTTTCTGACTGGAATGCATCTCAGGCATAATCCAAAGTCCCGTGTATTGTTACAATCTACATCAATCCCAATCCCATGCACTTAACATAACAAGCGCACTAACTAGAATAAGGCACATAAAGGGTGCACTTACCCAAACAAGTCACATAGTTCAGCCCAGTTTCATAGGCTATCACCCAATGGAATCCAATTCCAAATCTAGGATCTTACATCCTACTAATGTAACAATCTCAAAGTTTATCACCACATGTCTATTTCAATGTCACTATCCGCTCAATTTTTTAAACCTCTACCTAGGTTTACCAAAATCTCAAAATTTGGGACTTCTAAGTAGTGACTACATGTCACTACTAACCACGTGACACATAATGAAATACTAAAATGCAATGCTCAATCACATGAATAGCATATTCCACATAGCACATAACATATAACATGTTAAATCAAATAAACAAATACAATGCATGATATGACATATGGTGCATCTAAACAACCTAATATTCTAGGGCTCGGCCACAACTAGGAAAAATATACCGACGACCACGCACAGTCCCGGAACATCCTCAGCCTAAGCAATCGTGAAGGCAAGACCCAATTCCCTTAGTATACCAACACATACTCATGATATGCAACTTAATATACTTGCATAAATCATCATTATAACTCATAAGTTGGAGATCACAGATATACCTCAATCACTGTGGACGAGTCCTTTGATACCTGGACTGTTGTCCTGAACCACTAGGAAGGTTCCTCATACTTGCTCACAAAACCTGAGCAGACTGCATTGGCGGGGGTGACGGCATTGCAACTGAGTCAAGTTGACTTGCCAAAAACTGATCGGTGCGATTAAGAGACTCTGTCCTACCCCCTGCACCCTGTCCTTGAGGATAATTTACTTTCAAGTGACCAGTCTGATGACAGAGGTAACAAATCTGTCCATCTGTTGGTGCCAAATGTATGCTGGGGCACTCAGACCTATAGTGACCCGGCTGCTGACAATGATGACACACTCTCCTTGACTCGACCGACTGTATAGACATGGAAGTCGTAGGCGCTGAATATGTCATTCACTGTCCCATTGATCCTTCAGATCGATAAGGACCATTTTTCTGTTTCTTCTTTGGCTGACTCTTAGAAGAATCATGCCTTTTCTCATCTTGTACCCTTTGATTGTCATTACCAAGCTCTTCTGCTATTAGTGCTTTTTCCACCACTGCAGTATAGCTTGTCAATCCTAGAATTCCAACTTTATCTCGCAAATAGGGTCGGAGACCTCTTATGAACTATTTGACATTCAGCTCTTCCGTTGAAATCATCTCTTTCACAAATCGAGCCAAAGAGGTAAATCTGGTCTCATACTCCATAACTGTCATATCCCCTTGAAGCAAATCATAGAACTCTCGCCTCAAGCTATCCTTCACTATTACTGGAAAATACTTCTTGAAGAATAATGTTTCAAATGTATTCCAATCCATCACCTCAATGTCATGGCGGTTCCCAATAAACTTCCACCAACGTTTGGCCTCACCCTTAAAGTAATGGGTGGCCACTTTCACCTTTAAGTTCTCCTCTACCTCAAGTACGGTAAGGAGTTCAATCATCTCATCAATCCAATTCTCAGCCACCATAGGGTCAGACCCTCCTGTGTACGATGGCGGATTATGCTTCCTAACGTGCCCCAATGTCAACATCATCCTACTAGGAGCTGCTCTAGGTTGAGCCCGAGTCTCCTCTTGTGTTTCCCTAGTAATTTTCCGTATGGTCGCAACCATATCATGCACAACTTGCTCTCCACTCATAGGGACTGCATCTGCCCTTTCACGAACTCTCCGTGGTGGCATCTTGCTATATAGACAACAAGAAGACACTTAAATCCCAAGCCAAATCAACCAAAACTGTATGCTCATTCTAAACATGTAAGCATCAAATCATATTTCACATGTCATTGCAATAGTTGGATTTCCAATACAAAACCTCAAGTCAAAACCCTTGACCTCAAATAAACACACATTCAAATTCTCACTCTTTGTCCAAGGTAATCAAGTCTATGGCTTTGACAAGCCCTATGTCAATACAAAGTTCCAATCCAACACGTGAATGGACCTCACCATTCATCTTTGGGTTTTTGAAGCTCATTTTCAGATCATCAAACCCCTTTCAAACTTCAAAATGTAGTTTAGCCTTTTTCCCGTCGTCCCTAGGTATTCTAACCTAGAGCTCTGATACCATTCTGTCAAGCCCCAAAACCCGGACCGCCGAGACTTCCCCGGACCGACCCCGAATCCTGAGTGTGAACCCATTCACTCAACCCCATGAACTATCTCAATCATACTCATGCGATAGTATCAAGGTTTTATACCATACCATAACGCCCCGATTTCCCCACTCTCGGAAGACCAGAGGTTAACTGTCCATTTAAACCCAGTGAACCCTCATTACACTCATTTACAGCGGAAGCTTAACTTAATTGTTACATATAAATTCACACAACACTACCTCAACCAATCCCCATGGGCCCTAGATCAAATCATACACCTTAGTGGCAATTTACTTCGCCACTCCTTTGAGAATTACTCACTTTCGAGCCTCAAAACTTTTTGTGTTTAGAATCTGAAACTGAGGCTTACACCATTGGATGGATAATCCAAAAATACTCAAGTTCAAAAAAAACCACACTCAATTCCGATCTAGAACGAAGAAATTACGTCGAAACGAAATTTTTAAAAAAACTGTGAATAGTAATCTCGATCAATCGAGATTCATCTCGATTAATCGAGATTTTGACCCCATCAATCGAAAAAAACAGCCTATAGGTACCTTGGACCTGCATTATTTCGATCAATCGAGATGGGGACTTCGATTGATCGAAATTACCCCATTTTGGACCTCAAAAACACTCAGATTTCGCAACCATTTCGATCAATCGAAATGAGAGTTTCGATCGGACATTTCGATTGATCGAAATGCACTTCCCAGTAACTCCAAAACACCTATACAAGATCCATTTGAACTCAAATCCCAACCAAACCACCTTGGATCATTCATAAAACATATAAATCATCCCCTAATGATATAATATCATACTCACACATCAACCTACACATTTGAATCTCAAATCTTGTATATTCATAGAAAACTCATCCTAAATTCTCAATGCACATAAAATTCAAGTGCATGAACCATCCTCATTTTCCAAAGATCATATTCATCAACTCATACATAAAACCTAACTCACACATCAAAATCCTACAACCGTGATTCCAATATAAATCCACTCTTCAAAACCTTCATATCCAAGAGTTCAAGATATTAAAGACAAAAAGGATACATTCATCCATTTAAGCTCCAAATTCATATAAAATCCATGAAACCATACACATAAAGATTCAAATGAATATACAAGTTACATATACCCTGAATGTAACTATAAATCAACATAATCCACATGCCACATGCTGGCATGGATAGCCAAAAACATAGTCCATACATATATCTCAAAAGATCCCCAAAATGCACCAAAATGCTCCAAGTAAGGAAGCAAGCTCTTTTCATCCATTCTCGGCTTCTTACCTGAAAAAAATGTTTGGGGGAGCGAGGTAAGCAACATTGCAGCTTAATAGAGATGCCCCTCCCCTCCTAGGTGCCGACCCGACACCGACCTACATGTCCCTCACTACATGGCATGTAAAATGCTTTCATACACACGACAACATACAATTCAAGTATGAAGGCACTCATTCCTATATAATGTTTTTCAATGCATATCATTGCTATAACAAGCCTAGCGTGCATTCTAACATTCAAAACAACACATGGTCACATATATGTCATAAGGCATGCATATCACTCTCATTTGCCTACAAACCACAACCTAGCATATTTTGATCATGCTTCAACAATGCACACACTTGCTATAATATAACCTAGCATGCATTCAACATTTATACACACACACAACCAACATATAATCATATGATTGCACCCCAAAATACACATAACCTACATATGCATATAATACACAATATAGCTAATCATGCTCTCATTTTGCACACTTTGCACATATTCAACCCACACATCATATATTCATCAAGATGGATCTATCTAGCATGCATAATCACAAGGGAAGAGGAAATATAAAAATTCAGCCCCTTGCCCATCTCTCTCACATACAAACTCAACTGAAAACCTCTCCGAACCTAGAATCGACAACTAGAAGAGAAGAAACACCCCTACCTCGAATTTGGAAGCTATCCAAGCAATCTCTAAAATTTCCAGCGATGTCCACGTTGCCGAAAGTCGAGTTTATTCGGTTCAAACCGAAGCCCTAGCCGTCCCCTACACACTTTCCTTCTTCGGCGAATCACGAATCCAAGCCGAATGTACCCGAAATGTAGAGAGAATGTGGAGGGACGAAGAAGGAAATGTTTAGAGAGAGAGGGAACCGTGATAAATGAGATCTCAGATCTCCCTGGGATATTTATTCCAGTCCTAGGGGCGCAAAATGACCGTTTTGCCCCCGAGCCACTTAAAGTACCTTCCCGACCTCCGAATTAATTCTCGAAAACTCCGTTGGACTCGAAATCACTTCCTTAACACTCTAAATATTTTGTTTAGTTCATATCCAAAAATAAATATTTCTGAAAATTTTCCGGATTTCCCGGGCCCACTTAAGTCGCATCCCGGCCCCGGTTTGACCAAAAAGTCAAACTTCTCCAAATTTTCCAAAAACTTCCAAAAACCTCATAACATGTCTCCAAACATGTTTTCAACTCTCGAAACATTCAAAACATTATTCAAAATGCATTTATAGCAGAAATGATGAAAATTTTTGAAAACTGGTCAAATTTGGTTCCGGTCTCTACAACCTCCCCACCTTTAAAGAATTTCATCCACGAAATTAGCATCATACTCTAAATTGCAAGAGTGTTGTCACTAAACCTTAAGTGACCTTCCTTATCTTCCTTCTATCACAGAAAATAATCATAACTCGCCGGTATCCAACACGCGGCTTCCATTCTGTAACCAACAAGGTTCTTGGTTATCACATCACACTACCTTGTGCCACATTTCACAAAATATCAAACTATTGATATATCTCAAACGATGTCCAGATATCTCCAAAACTGTAGTGCCGTCATCTACTGTAATTGACACGACCATAAATTATCTCCCAAACCAAGTTTAGGAAGATCAAAACTATAACCAATTTACTTTCCAACCTACCCACTTCCCAATTAGTGAAAGTATGCATAGGCATCCCGTTCTAGTAATTCACCCTCCTTGAATCACAATTCTCAACGTTCTCATAATGAATCCTTGGATCCTTTTAATTTCACTGGTGCCACAAAGTACGATTCAGAAGTAACAAAAATCTATGAAAATCCCTATCGTACACGCCATGATCCAGTCATGTCCCAAAACTAATCAAATCACATACGACAATCGAAACTCAATCTCTCAGGGTTACACCACCCACAATGATACATCCATAGACTAAACTGTCTCTCATGATGAAAATCTCACATCAGCAAGTGTGTCAATAGACAAAGCTGCATCTCAATGACAACAATCACACCCTTTGGTGTGTCAAATGGTTAAACTGCCCCTCAATGAAATCACAATATTCAGGGGTTGTGTCCATAGACAAAACTACGTCCATAGTGACAACAATCAATCAACAATAGATGGGCCAATAGACAAAACAGCATCCTCCACCACTTATGCGTCAATAGACAAAACTGCGTCTAAGTGACAACACCAACCATAATTGTGACAATGGACAAAACTGCACCCAGAGTCACCACCACTTGCCAATAGACAAAACTGCGTCTAAGTGACAATGATTGGGTCGATAGACAAAACTGCGTCTAAGTGACAATGATTGGGTCGATAGACAAAACTGCATCCATACGACTCCAATCCTCAACTGATGTGGCAATAGACAAAACTGCGTCTAAATGACGACACCACTCATACGCGACAATAGACAAAACTGCGCCCAGAGTCACCACCACTTGTCAATAGACAAAACTGCGCCTAAATGACAAGAATCTCAACTGATGTACCAATAGACAAAATTGCATCTAAATGACATCACCACCACAATGTGACAATGGACAAAACTGCGTTCAGGGTCACTATCACCCACGTCAATAGACAAAACTGTGCCTCAATGACAAGAGTCTCAACAATGGATGGGTCAATAGATAAAACTGCGTCCATATGAGACCGATCCTCCAATTGATGTGTTAGTAGACAAAACTGCGTCTCAATGACAGCACCACAATGATCATCTCAAAGTCTGTAGCCTTCTAAGAATATCACATGTCCCCTCGAGTACTCTATCATGTACTGGAACTCATAACCTCAAGAGCGGTTTAAACTAACCTACTCTTGTTATCACAATCTCAATCATACACTCATTTATGAGTAAGAGTTGCTATACTCACCACATTCGAATTTCATTTCCTTATCTACTGATACTCATCGAATTAATCCCACAATCACTTGGACCAGACACATTGTAAGAGAATTACTAATCGTAGAGAAATGGCTGGCCAGGCCGTTTCTTCCCGCTAGTCCAACCCCGACTACATGCCTTTCTTGTCCCTCACACATTTAAATCCTTCAACTTATAATCACAATTCAATCCCCATTGTTTTCATAAAATCACTGCTTAGGGACTTTCTCAAAGTCCTAAGCTCCCACAACTGGAGTTCAACATAACTCCTACTTCTCAACTATCATTAGCTCACTCAAGCTCAAATATTTGGCATGTCTCATCACATCTCTAAAACTAGAATCCCTAGGCGATAATAACATGCCTAATAACCGATCCCCAGATACAGTTCACTTTCACATCATCCGGAGCACTCGCTACTTAGAGTCCACAGTCTTTACCTCAAGACCTATCCGATCTATCTCTCCCTTTAGTCTAAGGTAATATCCTTGACTAATCACATCCATCACTCACAGTAATACTTTCCTATAATTGAGATCATCAGTACTTAAAGTTATTCCATCATTATCAACCATGATTTTTTGACTGGAATGCATCTCAGGCATAATCCAAAGTCCCGTGTATTGTTACAATCCATATCAATCCCAATCCCATGCACTTAACATAACAAGCGCACTAACTAGAATAAGGCACATAAAGGGTGCACTTACCCAAACAAGTCACATAGTTCAGCCCAGTTTCATAGGCTATCACCCAATGGAATCCAATTCCAAATCTAGGATCTTACATCCTACTAATGTAACAATCTCAAAGTTTATCACCACGTATCTATTTCAATGTCACTATCCGCTCAATTTTTCAAACCTCTACCCAGGTTTACCAAAATCTCAAAATTTGGGACTTCTAAGTAGTGACTACATGTCACTACTAACCACGTGACACATAATGAAACACTAAAATGCAATGCTCAATCACATGAATAGCATATTCCACATAGCACATAACATATAACATGTTAAATCAAATAAACAAATACAATGCATGATATGACATATGGTGCATCTAAACAACCCAATATTCTAGCCCTCTGCCACAACTAGGAAAAATATACCAATGACCACGCACAGTCCCGGAACATCCTCAGCCTAAGCAATCGTGAAGGCAAGACCCAATTCCCTTAGTATACCAACACATACTCATGATATGCAACTTAATATACTTGCATAAATCATCATTATAACTCATAAGTTGGAGATCACAGATATACCTCAATCACTGTGGACGAGTCCTTTGATACCTGGACTGCTGTCCTGAACCACTAGGAAGGTTCCTCATACTTGCTCACAAAACCTGAGCAGACTGCATTGGCGGGGGTGGCGGCATTGCAACTGAGTCAAGTTGACTTGCTAAAAACTGATCGGTGCGATTAAGAGACTCTGTCCTACCCCCTGCACCCTGTCCTTGAGGACAATTCACTTTCAAGTGACCAGTCTGATGACAGAGGTAACAAATCTGTCCATCTGCTGGTGCCAAATGTATGCTAGGGCACTCAGACCTATAGTGACCCGACTGTGACAATGATGACACACTCTCCTTGACTCGACCGACTGTATAGACATGGAAGTCGTAGGCGCTGAATATGTCATTCGCTGTCCCATTGATCCTTCAGATCGATAAGGACTATTTTTCTATTTCTTCTTTGGCTGACTCTTAGAAGAATCGTGCCTTTTCTCATCTTGTACCCTTTGATTGTCATTACCAAGCTCTTCTGCTATTAGTGTTTTTTCCACCACTGCAGTATAGCTTGTCAATCCTAGAATTCCAACTTTATCTCATAAATAGGGTCGGAGACCTCTTATGAACTATTTGACCTTCACCTCTTCCGTTGAAATCATCTCTTTCACAAATCGAGCCAAAGAGGTAAATCTGGTCTCATACTCCATAACTGTCATATCCCCTTGAAGCAAATCATAGAACTCTCGCCTCAAGCTATCCTTCACTGTTACTGGAAAATACTTCTCGAAAAATAATGTTTCAAATGTATTCCAATCCATCACCTCAATGTCATGGCGGTTCCCAATAGACTTCCACCAACGTTTGGCCTCACCCTTAAGGTAATGGGTGGCCACTTTCACCTTTAAGTTCTCCTCTACCTCAAGTACGGTAAGGAGTTCAACCATCTCATCGATCCAATTCTCAGCCACCATAGGGTCAGACCCTCCTGTGTACGATGGCGGATTATGCTTCCTAACGTGCCCCAATGTCAACATCATCCTACTAGGAGCTGCTCTAGGTTGAGCCCTAGTCTCCTCTTGTGTTTCCCTAGTAATTTTCCGTATGGTCGCAACCATATCATGCACAACTTGCTCTCCACTCATAGGGACTGCATTTGCCCTTTCACGAACTCTCCGTGGTGGCATCTTGCTATATAGACAACAAGAAGACACTTAAATCCCAAGCCAAATCAACCAAAACTGTATGCTCATTCTAAACATGTAAGCATCAAATCATATTTCACATGTCATTGCAATAGTTGGATTTCCAATACAAAACCTCAAGTCAAAACCCTTGACCTCAAATAAACACACATTCAAATTCTCACTCTTTGTCCAAGGTAATCAAGTCTATGGCTTTGACAAGCCCTATGTCAATACAAAGTTCCAATCCAACACGTGAATGGACCTCACCATTCATCTTTGGGTTTTCGAAGCTCATTTTCAGATCATCAAACCCCTTTCAAACTTCAAAATGTAGTTTAGCCTTTTTCCCGTCGTCCCTAGGTATTCTAACCTAGAGCTCTGATACCATTCTGTCAAGCCCCAAAACCCGAACCGCCGAGACTTCCCCGGACCGACCCCGAATCCTGAGTGTGAACCCATTCACTCAACCCCATGAACTATCTCAAGCATACTCATGCGATAGTATCAAGGTTTTATACCATGCCATAACGCCCCGATTTCCCCACTCTCGGAAGACCAGAGGTTAACTGTCCATTTAAACCCAGTGAACCCTCATTACACTCATTTACAGCGGAAGCTTAAATTAATTGTTGCATATAAATTCACACAACACTACCTCAACCAATCCCCATGGGCCCTAGATCAAATCATACACCTTAGTGGCAATTTACTTCGCCACTCCTTTGAGAATTACTCACTTTCGAGCCTCAAAACTTTTTGTGTTTAGAATCTGAAACTGAGGCTTACACCATTGGATGGATAATCCAAAAATACTCAAGTTCAAAAAAAACCACACTCAATTCCGATCTAGAACGAAGAAATTACGTCGAAACGAAATTTTTAAAAAAACTGTGAATAGTAATCTCGATCAATCGAGATTCATCTCGATTAATCGAGATTTTGACCCCATCAATCGAAAAAAACAGCCTATAGGTACCTTGGACCTGCATTATTTCGATCAATCGAGATGGGGACTTCGATTGATCGAAATTACCCCATTTTGGACCTCAAAAACACTCAGATTTCGCAACCATTTCGATCAATCGAAATGAGAGTTTCGATCGGACATTTCGATTGATCGAAATGCACTTCCCAGTAACTCCAAAACACCTATACAAGATCCATTTGAACTCAAATCCCAACCAAACCACCTTGGATCATTCATAAAACATATAAATCATCCCCTAATGATATAATATCATACTCACACATCAACCTACACATTTGAATCTCAAATCTTGTATATTCATAGAAAACTCATCCTAAATTCTCAATGCACATAAAATTCAAGTGCATGAACCATCCTCATTTTCCAAAGATCATATTCATCAACTCATACATAAAACCTAACTCACACATCAAAATCCTACAACCGTGATTCCAATATAAATCCACTCTTCAAAACCTTCATATCCAAGAGTTCAAGATATTAAAGACAAAAAGGATACATTCATCCATTTAAGCTCCAAATTCATATAAAATCCATGAAACCATACACATAAAGATTCAAATGAATATACAAGTTACATATACCCTGAATGTAACTATAAATCAACATAATCCACATGCCACATGCTGGCATGGATAGCCAAAAACATAGTCCATACATATATCTCAAAAGATCCCCAAAATGCACCAAAATGCTCCAAGTAAGGAAGCAAGCTCTTTTCATCCATTCTCGGCTTCTTACCTGAAAAAAATGTTTGGGGGAGCGAGGTAAGCAACATTGCAGCTTAATAGAGATGCCCCTCCCCTCCTAGGTGCCGACCCGACACCGACCTACATGTCCCTCACTACATGGCATGTAAAATGCTTTCATACACACGACAACATACAATTCAAGTATGAAGGCACTCATTCCTATATAATGTTTTTCAATGCATATCATTGCTATAACAAGCCTAGCGTGCATTCTAACATTCAAAACAACACATGGTCACATATATGTCATAAGGCATGCATATCACTCTCATTTGCCTACAAACCACAACCTAGCATATTTTGATCATGCTTCAACAATGCACACACTTGCTATAATATAACCTAGCATGCATTCAACATTTATACACACACACAACCAACATATAATTATATGATTGCACCCCAAAATACACATAACCTACATATGCATATAATACATAATATAGCTAATCATGCTCTCATTTTGCACACTTTGCACATATTCAACCCACACATCATATATTCATCAAGATGGATCTATCTATCATGCATAATCACAAGGGAAGAGGAAATATAAAAATTCAGCCCCTTGCCCATCTCTCTCACATACAAACTCAACCGAAAACCTCTCCGAACCACCCAAAACCCTAGAATCGACAACTATAAGAGAAGAAACACCCCTACCTCGAATTTGGAAGCTATCCAAGCAATCTCCAAAATTTTCAGCGATGTCCACCTTGCTGAAAGTCGAGTTTATTCGGTTCAAACCGAAGCCCTAGCCGTCCCCTACACACTTTCCTTCTTCGGCGAATCACGAATCCAAGCCGAATGTACCCGAAATGTGGAGAGAAGGTGGAGGGATGAAGAGGGAAATGTTTAGAGAGAGAGGGAACCGTGAGAAATGAGATCTCAGATCTCCCTGGGATATTTATTCCAGTCCTAGGGGCGCAAAATGACCGTTTTGCCCCCGGGCCACTTAAAGTACCTTCCCGACCTCCGAATTAATTCTCAAAAACTCCGTTGGACTCGAAATCACTTCCTTAACACTCTAAATATTTCGTTTAGTCCATATCAAAAAATAAATATTTTTGAAAATTTTCTGGATTCCTCGGGCCCACTTAAGTCGCATCCCGGCCCCGGTTTGACCAAAAAGTCAAACTTCTCCAAATTTTCCGAAAACTTCCAAAAACCTCATAACATGTTTCCAAACATGTTTTCAACTCTCGAAACATTCAAAACATCATTCGAAATGCATTTATAGCAAAAATGATGAAAATTTTTGAAAACCGATCAAATTTGGTTCCGGTCTCTACAGTGAAGTTGCAGGATTTCTGCTGAGAGGGAATCTCAATCATGCGAAATCCGCATTTCGTATGATCTAGATTTTTGATTTTGCGAAAAAAGAGTGTTCGATTGTTCAAAAAATTGCAGGGTTGTAGAGTGTGAAAAGTCCCGAGAAATGAAATCTTTCAATAGTACTTCGCAAGTATTTCGATAGATTGGACCAATTTTCAATCATGCAAAATCATAGTTTCGATCATGCGAAAATGTTCGATTGTGCGAAACAACACATTCGATTGTGCGAAATGGACGATCCATAGTTATTTTGAGAGTAAGAATGATGTTGGGTACGTGTGTGTGTATGACGCTGTGTGGGTCCATTGATATGAATATTGCATAATTGTGTATATGTAATACTGTATATGTGTTGATGTTTTCCGCGTTGATGACGTGAGGTGATGATATATGACTTAAACACCCTCGATTTTTCGAGAGACGAAAATCGGGGCATGACAACTATGTATCAGAATATGGTACTTAAGAGTGATTGCGATTAGGAGTGTGGATTCAAGACATAATCACTTTTGGTTTTTCGAGAGACGAAAATTGGGGCGTTACAACTATAATGACATACATACCCTTTAATAGGACTATTATGCTCTTTTCTCTATAAACATAGTGTTTTTAAATAAAAATTTAGAAAAAAAAAAGTTAGATAAACTTCCTAAATAATAAGTTTAGAAAACATAAAATAAAATGCTAAAAGAACTTTGTTTAACATAAACTCATGTTGTTTTGTTTGGTATTTTGTATTTAAATTTATTTGTTCGCTATTAAGAAAATGAGTAATTTGCAAGGTTCTAGTAGTAGGTTTGAACCCAATAACAACACCCTTTATTAAAAATACGTTAATTGCTTGATAATAAATAGAAGTATTTGTGTAATTCTTTTTATTGTTAGATTTATGATATTGTGAAAATTGGTTAACTTGTTGAATATATATTAATATATTATATTATTATTTCATAATTGTATTTTCTTCGTATTTGTGTCCTATTTTTTTAAAATTTATCCGTGCTTCCTAGATTCAAACTAAATATTAAAAACTTAAGAGTAATGATACTCTGTCCGAGTGAAAAAGGCCGATTAGAGTCCAAGTCCAACGTGGCTGCCCACGTCAACAAAATTTCTTCACGTGAAAGAGTGATAAAACAAATTAAAAAAATACAGAATAGTTGAAACATTATCATTCTCTCTCTGAATGTCTCTCTCCACGATTCCTTCTCTCCCTCTTCTTCGTTTCTGTTTTTCTCTCCCCAGTTCCTCAATTCTTCCTTTTTCTGATTTCGCAAAATCAGAGAGATAACAGAGCATCAATCCTGATTGAAGTTTCAAACAATTATTGTTCATGTCCAAGAAATCTCAAATTTCATCCAAGTAGTACACAAGGTGGTGTGAAGGAAAGATTAGAATCAAGTAATTGTTCTACACTTATGTCCGAGAAACCCCAAATTCCATTATCAGTGATGTGCAAGAGTTTATTGGTTTCATTAATCAACCATTGACATGAGTTTACAGGTATAAACTAAATTCTAAGTGTAACATGTGCTGAAATTATAGACAACCCAGTGGAAGCAGATTTTGATACCACAAGTGTAGTTACAATTAAGGTAATTTGCAACTAAGGTTCAATAGTACTAAAGGAGGCAAATACTAGGGGTGCACACGATCTGAATTGGTCCGGTTCTGGCCTTTTTTGGAACCAAATCGTATGATCCGATTCCACTAAAAATGGAACCGGACCGAACCGTTTAACCGTACGGAACCGGACCGAACCGAACCGCGAAAAACTGGTTTGGTCCGGTTCGATTCCACGGTTCACCAACCTATAATTATAATACTATAAGTATATTATAAGTATAATATTTCAAACAACAAAGATTGTAGTTATATTATAATTATAGTATAATTATAATACTATAAGTATAATATTTAAATATTAGATATAATATATTTTATATTTATATATATAGAAACGGTTCGGTCCGGTTCGGTTCGGTCCTGAGGGACTGGAAATCGTAACCAAACCGTTACTACACGGTTCCAAAAAATTGGAACCATGACCGAACCGGACCGCAAAAAAGCCTGATCGAATTGTCCGATCCGGCCCGGTTCGGTTTGGATTCCCGGTTTGGACGGATTTTTGTGCACCCCTAGCAAATACAGACTACAGTAGTTCTTTGGGTCTGGTGGAGAGAGAGATGGGTGTTGGAAAAAAGGATAAGAGAGGAGAGGGAAAGAGAGATATAACAATTACTTGAATGGAATTTGGGTTTCTAGGACATAAGTGTAGAACAATTACCTGTGGACAAAAGAGGGAGAGAGGGAATCGTGGAAAGAGAGAATCGGAGAGAGAATGATAACGTTTCAGCTACTCTGTATTTTTTTAATTTTTTTTTAGCTCTCTTGCGCGCAAAAAATTTTTGTTGACGTGGGCAGCTACGTTGTACTCGAACTGTAATCGGCCTTTTTCACTCGGACAGAGTATCATTACTCAAAACTTAAAGAACTAAAAAAAAAAACAGTAAAATAAGTAGTTAGGTTAAGACACCCTCCATATCCTCATCCCAACAAAATATCCTCAGCAAATACAGAATCTAAGCCGTCCACTTGTCATGCACTAATTGGAACAAATATTCCACATGGTACTATTGTACGATCTTCCAACCAATACACTAATAAAATCTTCCTTTATGGCTATGCAAAGATACCACAAAATCTTTTATTAAGCCAATTAGCTACAAAGAATAGATTTGTGGATATGAGTAGCAAGATAAGGATAAAAAAAAAGATAAGGGCAATAGATTCCATTGGCTACTCGAAAACACACAAACACATCACAACCGTTGGATCCCAAAATCTAAGGAAACCAACCGTAAAACTTCCAAGATTGAACCAGGGCCACAAGACTACCCCTGTAATGAAATACAAAAGCATACATTTTGAACAATAACCATCTCACCGCTGATATCCTATTTCTAATATGGCCACGGTCACCACCCAACCCTCCGTCGCCATTTTTCGACCATGCAACTCCAAATCCAGTTTCTTGACTGGATCTTCTGGTAAATTAAACAGAGTATTATCAATTAAACCCACAACTTCATCAACTAAACCGACATCTTTGTCCGGTTCATTTAAGGTTGAGGCTAAGAAAGGCGAATGGTTGCCAGGTTTGCCCTCGCCGGCATACCTCGATGGCAGGTAAATTATATTTCCTAGTTGTAGTTTATAAGAAAAATGATTAGTGTCGGATAATTTTGCCTATTTTATGTGAGTGGAAAAATTATGTCACAATGACGTCACTCACGTAAAACACAGTTTATCAAAGTAGTTTAGGAGAATGTTTTTCAACACAAAACATTGAAAAACATGAGTAAACTAAGAAATACCCAAGAAAATAATAAATAAACATTCATGAGATGACATAATGTGACACTGCGTGAATATATCCATTATTTAATTTTCTTTTTGAGTAAATAGCAATGCTCATAATAAGAAAACCAATTCTTATTTGTCTCTACAATGTATATTTGTATGTACAATCAGAAGATTTAACTTGCTATATAAGTACCATGATTATATGGATCATAAGTATTGATCAAACTATTAACCAGAATGGTTTATAAATGATCCAGTCTTCCTGGTGACAATGGGTTCGATCCTCTGGGGCTAGCCGAGGACCCTGAAAACTTGAAATGGTTTATCCAAGCTGAGCTTGTCAATAGTCGTTGGGCCATGTTGGGTGTTGCCGGAATGATACTGCCGGAAGTCTTCACGAAAATCGGAATCATCAACGCTCCGACATGGTTTGAAGCCGGAAAAGCCGAGTACTTTGCATCATCGTCGACCCTCTTCGTCATCGAGTTCATCTTGTTCCACTATGTGGAGATCAGACGGTGGCAGGACATCAAGAACCCTGGATGTGTCAACCAGGACCCCATCTTCAAGAGCTACAGCTTGCCCCCCCATGAGTGTGGCTACCCCGGCAGCATCTTCAACCCCCTGAATTTCGCACCCACTCTCGAGGCCAAGGAGAAGGAGCTCGCCAACGGTGAGCTTACTTGAAACCCACCTGAAACATCTCAAACTATTAATGGAATTGGACTAATGTTGTTTGATTAATTTGCAGGGAGATTGGCAATGCTGGCATTCCTGGGGTTCGTGGTTCAGTACAACGTGACAGGAAAAGGGCCATTTGAGAACCTGTTGCAGCACATCTCAGACCCATGGCACAACACAATTGTCCAAACTTTCAGCACTGGAAATTAAATGTTGTATCTTATTTCAGTTATTTCTGTAACCATGAATGAGTGAAGGGGGGGTTTTGGGTGGTATTTTAGCTTTCAATGTAAGCAAGGGACTTACTATAATGTACAGGGGGAACTGAGATGGAATTACTTTTATCATTCATGTTACTTCCACTCAACTGTTATTAATTTAAAACTTACTTTCCAAAGCAACCACACATTATCTAAGGAATATAAAACAACACATGCTAGAAAATATACAATTTAATGAGACACAATGGAACACTGTTAATACATGTGAAATTATGTTATTTTCTATTAAGAGTTTAATATACAGCTGGGATACTTAAACTGCAGATAGGAGACCCCTGCCTATTACAGTTTACTTCTTGAAAATAAAACTAAGAGAAACTAAATAATTACATGGACAAACCTGTGATGGTCTATGATTATATACTATATATATATATATATCATACAGCTAATACATCTGGTGGCCAAAATGAGCAAATAAGCATCACTCAATCTCTAAGGAACATCACCAACTTCATATAGTAATTACACAAAAGAGAAATTGGGAAATGAGAAGTCTCCATGTTCAAGTAAAACTGTAGACATGATGCCAACCAATGAGCCCTTGAGGCACCATTCTCAGTGATTTGATCAACAGAAACATGATCTGTGGAAGTTAATTTGGCTGCTGCAAAAACCGAAACAATAAAAAATAATTAGAATGAAAATTCAGATTTTCTTATTATTACATGGTGATGATCATAAATAAAAAGTAGATGAATCTCTGCTTAATTGATGAACTAGCTATGCATGCAGAGGACCGTACACTGAACTTCAAACGAAACCTAGTAGTCAATTGGGCAATTTCCAATCACAGAGGCTCAACACATAAAGAAACTACACTGTAACTAGTTTTGTGCAAGACAATCTGTAGATTAATTATTAAATGATCATACAATCTGAACAACCACCAGATATGATCCTACCGTTTAATAACCATGGCAATGACATGGTCTTCCTCAAACCCAGAGTTCAAAATTAAGTAAAAAAGCAAGAAAAAAGAATAGCTTGTAAGTTAAATGGGTAAGAATTCATCTAAATTAATTAAATTAACTAGTTCAGACTCCTCAGTAATTTTCAGAAAGCCTTCCCTTTGTCCTAAAACATAAAGAGAGCAATTTGTAGGGACGAATTTATTCAATAAATGCTAGAGACAAAATTGAAGACATAATTGCAAATGAAAAAGCATGTAGCATGTTTTGGATTGTTCAATTGCCAGGCAGCTACCTGGTCAAACCGTTTAATTACTGGCAACTTAAGATGATTATCAATAAGTGACAAATAATGGAATCTAAAAGAATAAGTACAACAATGAAAAAGAAAGTGGGTGATAGATCTGTAACAAATCCAACCTCCCAGCACCTTGGATAGCAAGACTAACATTGGGCATGGGTTTCATACTAATTGTAAAACAGCGATTTATGAAGTTACAGAAACACCAACATGGTAAATTGTAAAAGAGCAGGCCAAAAAAAAGCAAAACTATGACAAAATATTTATACACAGTTTAATCACAATACTGATTCTCCTCTTCCTCCTCATAAACCCTCTCTCTCTCTCTCTCCCTCTCTCATTTTAAGTTGAGAATCCCAATGGGTACAATCATTCACAAACTACGTCATCTCACTTTTCTTATTTTTGATAACATTGAATTTTTTTTATAATTTATATCAAGTCCCTTGACATCCTTTGTATCTTTCGGCAAGAGTACTTCATTTGGCATTATAATAAAAACAAAACATGTAACAATGGATGCTTTGCTAAATTAAATTGCATCAATGTCATGTTGGCTGCTTTGGAAACTTATACGAGTAATAGTTTAAAAATTTAGACACATCTGGGGAATGTGTGACATGCCCAAGTGTCCGATGTCTAATACTAACATGGTTCGTCTATGGAATGCACATGCTACTTGGCATAAGATGGTCAAAAAAATTAAGAATGTCCTCCCAACCTTGGGCATCTTTCCTCCAGAACATGTTGAACTATTACACAATTCAACTCAATTCATGAAGTGAAGAAACAAAGAAATAACCAAGTCAATAATTTCAAATCCTAAAGAGCTGAGAAAAGAAAAATGAAGGGACAGAGAGATGCTCACCTGTGGGTACGAGTTCTCATTGAACATGGAAATGGCACAAGGCCCAGGTGCAGGAAGCCATGTATGATGCATGTTGTCATAAATAGGTTTCGACAGTTCAAAATTATTCTTAATTTGATAATCCAAGGAATTTCCTTGCAAGTTCATCTCTATTGCAGGTTTCAATTTCTTTGCTTCAGGCAGATTTAGAGTACTATATGGATGATATTGATATTGCTCATTGAGTTCTTGTCTCAAGCATCCAGTAGTACCTAACTCATTCAAGGCACCACCTTCTTGTCCCGTATTATCAATTTGTACCGTGTTCTCAATCTCTGTTTTGCCAGTGCCAAAGTAACCAGAATAGGTTGAAAGGGCTGCATCTGTTGAGCATTCCACATCTCTGCAGGAAAAGAATAGCCATACAATGATCACAAGAAAAGAGCACGTTAATGCCTGTTTGGTTCAGTACTCCGTAAACATTTTTCAAGAACTCTAGAATCAGAAAACAGTTTTCAGAGAATTATAAAAAATTGTTCTATACAGTTCGACACTTGACCTATTCTAACTCAGTTTTTATAGACCAGTTTTCAAAAAGATGTCCACTGAGTGAATCTTGGAACTGTGTTCTGTTGTCAGAAAATTAACCGAGCAGGCCCACAAACTCTGAACCAGTAATCCCTGAACTATGAACATATAAGCAATGAAGACTTTATTTTTGTCACAAATAAAGCTACCAAGTCATAGAGAGGTGGTTGATCAAGCTTGGAAAGAGAGTGTGACAGGAAGTCCTTTGTTTGTTTTGTCTAAGAAACTGCAAATTGTGAAGACCAGGGTTAAAGAATGGAATCAAAATGTTTTCAGGCATATCAATGTGCAACTTGCAGAAGCCAGAAGCAGCTATAGAAAGTTCAAATGTCCTTGTTTGATAATCCTTTCAATGAGAATCTTATTGAAGCTGAACATCAAGCTAGAGTTAATCTGGATCATGCCTTAAGCAATGAAGAAATTTTGCAAGCCCAAAAATTCTAGAATTAGATGGTTGAATGACAATTACAGAAGTACGAAGTTTTTCTACCAAAAAGTGGCTCACCACAGGGCAATAAATGCTATCTCTGCTTTACAAGATGAAAATGGGGATTGGTCTACTAACTTAGATGAGATTAGAGGAAGATGTTTAGAGAAGATCCTATCTCTACTATGATAGATATTCCAATCAATACAAGGAAGAGTTTATCTCAGCAAGAAGCTCAAATGTTGGAAGCTGAAGTCATTGATGAAGAAATAAAACAAGTGGTTGATCATTTAGGTTCTGACAAGAGCCCTGGACCTGATGGTTTTCCTCCTAGGTACTTCTAAACTTTTTGGGACATTGTGGGTAAAGAGGTGATTGCTGCTGTCAAGTTTTTCTTCACTCATTCGAAAATGTCTAAAGGTATCAGCTCTGCCTTCATTTGCCTAATTCCAAAGACTAATAATTGTTCCAAGGCTGCTAATTATAAGCCCCTATCCTTGTGCTCAACCGTCTACAAGATTATTACTAAACTGATGGCAAATAGACTCAGTACTTTGCTGCACAACATAGTTGGAATTGAACATAACGCCTTCATCAAAGGAAGGAAAATTCAAGATAATGTGGTCGTGGTTAAAGGAATGTCTCACCTCCTCCTGCTTCTTTATCATTGTAAATGGCTCCCCGGCTGGTTATTTTCAACCCCAAAGAGGCCTGAGACAAGGGTGTCCTCTATGGTGCAAACAGAAGTGGATATGGGAAGGTTGAAATGCTGTAAATTGGTTCAACAAGCTGGTATGTCCTTTTCCCACTGCTTTTATGCAGATGATCTTATTTTAATCTCCAAAGCTGAGTTAAGTTCTGCTAGAAATATTGTCAATCTCTTACATCAATTCCAAGCCATGTCTGGTCTCTCTGTGAACTACTCCAAAAGTCAGATTTTTTTCTCAAAATTTGTTTAAAGGAAGAAATCTATTAATAGGATGTCGAAGATGAGAATGGGGAAGCTTCCAATGACTTATTTGGGTTTACCTATAACTGATAAAGGTCTGAAACATGGTGATAGCAGTCCTCTTCTTGATAAAATTTCTGCTAAAATTAACAGTTGGGGGTCACTAAACCTATCTCTAGCTGGTAGAGTGGAATTAATCAGATCTGTCATTTACTCTTTTATTCAGTACTGGTGTTCTACTTTTAAGTTACTAGCTTCCACTATTGCAAACATGGAGAGTATGATTAAAGCTTTTATATGGGGAAGCAGAGAGAATCATAAGAAGCTGCATCTGTTAAAGTGGAGTATGGTTACCAGACCTAAAGCTGAAGGAGGCTTTGGCCTCAGGAAAATTGAAGACATTGAGAAAGCTCTAAAATGCTCGATGCTTTGGGACTTCATTCAAGGAAAGGGTAGAGCTTGGGTTGCTTGGTATAAGGCTTTGAAGCTCCATCTCCCTTCTATATAGTCTAGTACTCCTGCAGCCAATCAACCTATAATCTGGAAGCAAATCTTAGATATTAGGGAGATCTTAACTGCTAATTTGCAATTTAAAGTAGGAAGTTGCAATTCCATTAAGTTATTCCTGGATCCTTGGTGGAATGGACAATCTCTGATTCATGCTTTTGGCCTTAGAATTGTTAGAAAACTTGATTTACCTAAAGATTCAAATACCAGTGCTGTTATTCAGATGGTATATGGGTGAAACCTCGATTCTTAGCCACTGATGTTGAGAACTTTTGGAATCTAATCTCTCAGACTCATATTTGTCAAGGCAATGATCAAATTACATGGAAACATGGAGCAGCCTGTTTTAAGTCTTTGTGGGAGGCATAGGGAGCCCATTTTCCTAACAAACCTTGGCTCATTTAGTGTGGAATGACAGTAGACCTGCTGTTTGTTTCAGAGTAAACTCCCTTGTATACTTTGCGGAACAAAAGTATTATTCTAGTGGCTGTATGTCACAATTGCATGGATGCCAGTGATGAGGTCGAACATCTTTTTTTCAAATGTGTTTATGCTCAAGAATTATGGAATTCGTTTAATATCCTATTGCAGTGGAATTGGAGGGATGTGACCTCCTTTGATCTTCTAATCCAGTGGTTCATCACTAACTCTAAAAGGAAATCCCTTAGAAGTAAATTCCTGAGATGTTTATTCACCACCACAATGTGGAACATTTGGTGGAATAGGAATCAAGCTTTGCATAATGCTACTTTTCATAATGCTTCTCAGGTGGCCAGGAAAATCATTTGGGAAACTACCGATTTGTTGGGATTGCAACTTCAAGACATTGTGGATGGTTTGGGGGCTTAAGTTTGTGGTTTTAATAATCTTTTCTTCCTTGGTTGATTATGTTGTGGGGTGGTCCTGTGTTGTCCTAGACTGGTCTGCTCCCTTAAATGTGTTTTTCTTTTTGTTCCTTTTTTTGTTGGCTGGCTTTGGAAGTGGGTGTTTCTAAGCTGTATCGTTGTTTATTGTAGGGTGTGCTCTTCTAATTGCTTGTATTCTGTTGTTTCTGGTTAATAATATTTTGCTTGGGAAAAAAAAAAAAGCTATCAAGTCATATATTAAGGCAAAGCATAGTTGGATGTTGGATTCAAAAATCATTTTATAGCAGGCCACTCACCTTTGAAGCAGAAAGTTCGGCTCTCCAGGTAACATCATATGTTGATTCTCATTATCGGGAAGCCATGATAGGGGTTGTGCTTCTTGTGCACCACCCATCATCAAAGGTAAATGCATTCCATTCTGGAACTGTGATGCAAGAGTAGACTACATCAGGTTTTCCCTAATATACACACACACATAGAAAGAGAGAGCTCTACACCAGCTAAACGATTCATTACCTGTTCAAGCGACATAAGTTGGTGCTTTCTGAAATTATCCTGCCAAGGCGAAGTAGGGTGTCAATACATTATCAGTTAGTTACTTTGATAACTGGAGCAAGATACATTAAGGTGCATGAATCAATTAATATCACAACCATCGATTCTTAAGCATGTGTGGTATGTGGTCCCACACTACCACAAGCACGCACACAACTTTAATATATAATATTCACCAAAAAAATATATTTAATTATGATACTAATATGATATTACATGTTTTTTCTGATCTTACAATTTAGGGTACAAGTCCATACAATGTAAGGTTACAATACTAAATGAAAGGAAAAAGGCAGACCATTAAAAAGTTGTTAATTTTTGTCATACTGCTCCAAGTTAATAAAAAATATTATACCTTGTGTATATGGATTCGGTTAAGTGATTCCCTTAGTGAATCTTCCATCTGTCTAAGATGTTCGATGTTGTCAATCTTATCTGGATTGCTCCAACAGCTGAAGAAACATAAATTGTACAAAGTATTTTATGAAGGCATCCCATATCTGTTCTTGCCAATTAAAGCATCTATAATCATGACAGTGGGTAATAAAAGTACGCAGAAATAAACGTTAGGCAATTCTAGGTGATGAAATAACAAGTAGAATTGTTGTTGAAGTGAAAATATTAAAGACATATATGATCACAACCTTTGCAATCCATTAGCTAATACGTCAATAAGTCACTAATAAAACATTGCACTAATGCATAATTAATAATATGAACCCACTTTCGTCACTCTGAAGATCACTTGAGCCACTTTTACCTTCAACTGAATTAGTGGTGGACCAGTAGCAATTCAAAAGTAATTACGATTCTGATTATAATGATACATGTTAACTTCAGTGTCGTCAACCTCAACTGTGCAACACTGCTGTTTTGTTTATCAAAACATATAATTATGCATCTACCGTCTTTTTGAAACATTAACTGAACTCAGAAGCGAAATGTCCAGGTATGGAAAGTGGGAGACATTTGCATACTGCTGACCTTTAACAAAAATGTAGAACATGCCATACAAAATGAGAGAAAAAAATATATTAAATAAAGATGCATCTGTTGTACTGTAGTTGCGAGGCCAGTGAATTACACTACACTACTATATAACAAAGGAAACAACAAATTGGGAATTTTTCAGAGCCTCCATGACTAATATACTGTGTGCAAATAGTCTAGAGAGCATTAAATTACAAATATATCTAAATAAGCTTTAAGTTTTTTTTTTCTCCTCAATAGATAAGTCAACTTTTAGTTCAAAGATGGCTCAAGCTGATTCTATAATCAACAAGACCACAAAGAAAAAAAATTCAATACTTTACAAATAAAAGCTCCAAAGTTTCACCTCAGTCTCTTATGTACTTCTGTAAGTTGAGCTTGCAAAACCCTCATGTGGTTGGTTAATTCCTAGACATGGCAATTTAAAAAAAAAAAAATGTTGATAAGAACCAATTGAGTAAAATTCTTGATATGAATAACAACCTAAATAAACCTTATAGCAAAGGACATTAATGGTACTGGTCAATGGTACACACCTCAACTGATTGAGTGCTGCAAAAAAAACAAAAATTAAAATTAAATTCTTCAGGAGGAAACTATAAGCTTCTGGATATTGACCAAAATCATGACATACCTTGTGCCCAAAAAGTCTTGTATATTTACATCATGGTCCAACTTCTTAAAGGTTTTCTTCAGTGCCTATATTTTCAAAGAGAACGCCAAGAAGTTTGTATGAATATATAGCATTTACCACATAATCTTCACTTAATGAAAAGGAAAAAAGAAAGAAAGAGGAAACAAGATATGTATTTTAAAGGATGAGTGATGGACAACGATCTTACTTCAAGGCTCTCCAACTTCCTGCCCAGCCAAATAAAAACCATTTAGCCTTGCTCTCAAAATTTGACCAAGACTACATATATAAAAAGATCCACAGTTTTTAGGAAGAGCTTTGTCTCACCTTTTTGCTCTCTCTTGGGGAGTTAGTTGAGCAAATTTTGCAATAATGTCTTCAATGTTGCTAAAAAAGAAGAGGAACAGATGATTTTAGGAAATGACAAGAGACAGTAAAAACCATCATAACAACCAATTGTTAGTTTAAGACATGGTTATCAAAATCGCAATCTGGATCCTATGATCCCAGATCAGCTAATCGACCCAGATCATGCCAAAAATTGCTTCCTAGTAGGATCATGATAGAATCGCTGCGATCGCTCGTAGGATTGTAGGAGCCTATGTGATCCCACCGATTCCACATCTGGACTGCTTTTATTTTTTGTTTAGTCAGTTGGACCTACAGCCCATTCTTAATTAGGAAACCCAACAATTTTCAGCCCAATTCTACTTAAAAAGACAGAAGAAGGAAAGAATGAAAA
The DNA here is from genome assembly GCA_026545225.1 of Cornus controversa. Taxonomy (NCBI): domain Eukaryota; kingdom Viridiplantae; phylum Streptophyta; class Magnoliopsida; order Cornales; family Cornaceae; genus Cornus; species Cornus controversa. The sequence goes on along the minus strand of CM048845.1, from coordinate 24,429,463 downwards.
AAAAGAACTGGTTAATGTTAAAATCAGAAAGCTAGGGCTCAAAGCTCTTTCACTCTCTCTGGTGAAGACGACTACAATGACTCTTTAGGTTTCGATCGCCGACAAGCTCTAGTACAACCGGCGAGCTCCAGCAAACTCCGACCGACAGTTTATTTCACTTCTGGCAGACAAACCTCATCTCTGTTTTGAAATCACACTCTTTAATTCAAAGGTATGATTCAAATCATCAAATGGCATAAACTTTCTATCTAGAAAATATTTTGCATAGTCTAAATATGTCAAGGAAACATGAAAATATCTAGAAATTTATTTATATATATAAGATATATTATACATATATAGAAATATTTGCACAAGATGACATTTATTTCATGTATCTTCAATGGAAGTCATGAAAATAGTCATAATTGTATGGAGTCATGGGTTTAAGCAATATTTCATCACAAGAGAAAGTACATCTAAATTTGTAAGTAACCTCTATTATCATTTTCATAACTATGAATTATAATATATGTGAACTTGGAGGTATTTTTTTGTACCTAGAGTGTGTAGTTCCTGATTTAACATGTGAGTTTCCTACATATCATCCTCAATGGCAAGTTCTACAATTCAAATGTTGAGCAAATTATCCATTATTGAGATGTAAATAAAAGCACGTGGTTTTGGATTTTGGGCAACATGAATTTAGAGTGTTTCTTTTTTCTTCCATCAAGAAGAAACAAAAGAACAGAATAATGTTACAATGGGATTAAACACACACACACACACACACCCACATATATACATTTATATTGGTAAGTAATACACATGCACCCTAACTCCTGTACCTTACCCTCGGAGGTTGGTAGGAGATACTACTTAATGAAATGGATGTCTTCTTGTGGAAGTATTTCTTTCTATATATAATATATAATATATAATACTTTACATTTAGGGTTAATTACAATGACATCCACTGAGGTTTGACATTTCTCACATGGAAATACTTTTTCATTATAGCTATCATTCACACACCAAGTGATATTTCCGTCCCTAACGGAGTCAATATACGTGTGAATGTCTTATATGCCCCTACTTCTTTAATGCATTTTAATCTAAATATCAAAAATGAAAATAGACTAAACTGCCCCTCATTATTAGTGTTCCCATACTTGGCACATCACTAAGATCATCATACCATCTTCTTCCGTCACAAGATCTCAATCCAAAGCAAAAAGGTGAACAGGGTCAAATTAGAAGGGTTTGATACTCTGATCTTCTCACCATAGCTATGGTGGCTCCTCTTCTTCAACCATCCAATTCCTCAGCCTTCTCAACCAACCAGATTCCAATCCCAACCCCATCACCACCACCAACAACACCCACATTACCGCTTTCAACAACTCAAACCCTGACCTCACCTCCTCGGTCAAGCTCGTCACCACCGAACCTTACACTACCTTGCTAAGTGAAGCAGAAGGCTCCAACTGACCGGACCTCCGACCCACCAACAAGCCCAATGGTCCGGACGTGATGAGGCTCCTATGAATAAGTCAGGACACCGCAGAAAGGGATCATGATCATTCATCTTATGATCCTGTTTTGGTAATTAAATTTACAAAAATCTATCAAGGTTGACTCAATTTTGGAGAGTATAAAATATTTTTGAATGCTTATGTCAGTCAGATCGCTAAAACCATAAGTCAATATAAACTTCTATATATCTATCAGTAAATGGAACTATTTCTTGGTTGGTCCTAATTTCTAAATACTATTAGTTTTTCTCCAACAAACACTTTAACAAGGCAACTTATACAACTCGACAGAGAAAAGTTTTCTTCCCCGACCTGCATAGAGTACCACATCGCTTGACCTACATGGAGTACCACATGTAAACTCTTGCTACCTCTTCTTGGTCTCCTTGTCTTATTTTTTGAAGGTTTTTGTTTGTTTGGTTGTTGAGAAAATATGGTAAAAAGAAGGAAATGAAAATTATCTCTCTCTCTCTCTCTATCTCTAAAATAGTTGAGTGTTTTGTGTTTGAAGAAGGATTGGGGTATGGAGTTGAGACTCTGGAGTTGCAGCTGATTGTGAGAGTTGATGACGATGTGGTCTGTGTCAATATTGGTATGACATCATCAATTCATAATCGTTCATTTTCATATCAGAGAGAGAAATTTGAATTTGTTTAGGAGTTGAATTAAGCTCTCTCAATGTTGGAAACTCTGATTGATTTGGATGAAGAGTACATTTAGAGGTTAAGATCTGCTTGAAGTGAAAATTTCTCACTTTGGAATCCATGTATACACACACATATATGTTTGTTATGCGGACAATTTTTCCAATTTATGTGGTGTCAGGCCTCTGACACCGTGTGCAGGTAACGATTGGGGGTGTTTGTGTAAGACGGACAAAACGTTTGGGGTGTAATGATAGCTATAATGAAAAAGTATTTTTGTGTGAGAATATGTCAAACCTCAGGGGGTGTCATTGTAATTAACCCTTATATTTATAAATAACTTTCTAGATATTTTCATGTTTCTTTGACATATTCTGCATAAAGACTACACAAAATATTTTCTAGATAGAAAGTTTATACCAGTTGATGTGGCTCAGTTCTTGATTCCAATTTCAAAAATGCAAAAACAAAAGGCCTCTATTTTCTCCAAAATTTTGAAGAGCCTATTTCATGAATCCGTTTGCTTTGTTGTACAATCAGTCCATAAGAACACCTTTTTCAACTTAAACATGACACATTTTAAATTTTGGCATACAACTTGACACATAAATTAAAAGCCTTGTCCACCAAACTATAAGCTAATCAAAGCACCCCTCAATATGTCTAACTATAATGATTTGAATTTTGAAAGAGGTGTGTAAGCAATAATTTGTATCATTTTCTCAAAAACTACTGGTACACTTACCAAACGATCTGGTTTTATCGATTTGACAAAAACCTATGATTTCTGTAGCAAATGTTATGTTCCAACATGAAAATCAAGAAATAAATAAAGAAAGAAAGAAAAAAAGAAACTCGAAAACCTAAACACAATAAAACGGTTGCATATGTGTATTATTATGAAATTAGTCAATTACTATGTTGCACTTGTGCTTCTATCAGAATATCTCCTCTGTAAATTAGTTTGGGAGTTTAAGTGTGTGCTAGAAAAACAATAGCGACTAAAACACAGAAGAAAGAAATGATTCTATAATGCTTCTATAGAAAAGAAAAAAAATAATATTGCACGATGAACTAATTTCCCATATTTGTTAGAACAAATAAAGTTATAGCTTTTCATAAATGTTGATATTACTGTAGGACAAGGATGGACCATCTGTTAACAAATTTCCAGTACATCACTCAACAATAAAAAGAATGGCAGATGAAATATAGATAAAAACTGAGCTTGACAATAATGCCTGATAACTTTTATTTTAATCTCTGTAAGTAATTTTCCAAAGAACATAATACACCCCAAGTTAAGCTGAATAAGTACCTGCGCTCCCCACGGAATAATGTAGGCTTCCCAGTTGGAGAAAACATGAGAAGGATAATGTCAATGTCACATAATATTGATAGTTCCCTAGCTTTCTTCAAGATCCCATTCCTCCGTTTCGAATAGGTCACTTGCCGGTTGCTAGTGCTCTCCAATCTTTTAATCTTTAGCTTAACCCTCCCCATCCTGCAAACAATTATGAAAACCCCTTAGCCTTCCATCACATGCAGATCCAATGATGCCATAACATTATTGAAGCTATGCTCAGTAGCATGGAATTGGTGCCTCGGAATTGGAATTGGAAAAAATTAGTTCAAACTTTAAACTATTTTTTCTCCAATTCCAATTTCAAGACATCAATTCAATGCTACGGAACATAGCATGAATATACCAAGAAAACTATATATATATATATATATATATATATATATATTACAGCCATGTTAACTTACTTTTGATTTCCCAAATACACACTTCAAAAACTGTAGCATTCATTCCAAGAAATTCCAATGATCATGAAAACTAGGTGGTAAGATCAAAATTTTCAGAAATATCCCAAAAATAAGAAATAAAACGATGAAGTAATCCAAACTGACATTATTTGAAATCTATCGTATTGAAAAGTGATTAAATTGTTCAACACCCATACTGCTGTTCCTCTGTTTCTACAAGAACAGGGCACAATTCAACATCAAGATAACTTAACGCATACGTGTGATAATAAAAATCATAATTTAGGACAAACTGAACAGAAATTCACAAAACCCAGAAAGGAAATCCTCAAAATTATTATCATAAGATTAAAAGAAAAGAAAAGAAATTTAAGAATACCCACTTGAAGATTCCAAATGTCCAAATTTTGGACACACTGAAACCCCAGTTTGCACACTAAAACAAAGCAATATATATCGAAAAATAACTCGCATCCCAAAAAAAGGCATACCCAGATGAGGAAATGAACGAATAATTAAAAAATAATTTAAAAAAGCACTCTGAAGTTCAAAAAAATAGGAAAATACGGATGAATTAAGGCAACAAACAAGATAGAAAGAGAAAGAAAGTAGAGAGAGGGAGAAAGAGAAAGAAGGAGAGGGAAAGGGATAGCTTACGATAGGACGATGGGCTATGCTGCAAAATCGGTCGTTAAAACAAGCGGGAGAACCGGAAGGTGCCAGAAATTTCACAGACCAACCGTACGAAATTTTAATGTATAGAGAGAGAGTGTGTTTGAGAGAGGGAGAGATGAACCGACGGTGGGGATTTTGACCTCCGACGTTCGGTCACAGTTATGAAAAGCTTGTGAACCAACAAATGCCTCTTGCGAGTATGTTGCCGAACCCGATATCTTGAACATCCGACCCGACCACGATTTATTTATTTTTCTTAATAGGAAAAATGACATATACTCCGGATTCAAAGAATTCCAGCAACTTTTTATATTACTAGTTTAAAGCACATGAATAAAAAATAAATTAAAATTTTATTATAAAATATTTAAATATATTAATTAAAATATCTAAAATTATTTCTATTATATAAACTCATTTGTTGAAAAAAATAAAATATAAATTAATTATTATTTACATTAAAGGAAATAAGTATAAACTATAAGAAATCAAAAGGTATAATTCTAACCATTTTTATACAATCTATTACTATTCTTTTGAAAATTTTCAATACTTTATCATTTCTATATTTTTAAGTTATTCTTCAAATAAATCATTTTCAAGTGAAACTTCTTTGATAACTGTCACCATAAACTATTTTTGACTACGTCATTTTTACTATTATCTATCTTGATTATAAATATAAACGATTTTCATTTGCAACTTGTCACTTTGTCGTCAAATTTATTTATCTCCTCGTCCTTAAGAAAAAAAAAAATTATTTTAGTAATATTGATACATTTCAAATGAATAGTTTTATCCATAAATTTTATGAGTGAGGGAAAAAGTATTACCTGACTTTTTAACTGTATTAGCTCATTTAGTGAACAATTTATTAATGATTGAAAATCTTCAAATATTATTAGATATGCATTATTTGTTATATCTTTGACTTGAAATTGCATCATAAATCTGCATAAATGAATATACTTCATTCATACATAATAATAAAGAATGACATATTTGTCATATTATAATTTCTTTTTTTAAAAAAATAGAATGTTTAAAGATATAATAATACATTTGAAAGTATTTAGCTTCTTTTGTTTTGCAATTAGTACAACTGAGCATATCCTTTCGTACTTCAACTCTCTTCTAGTATTGCTTACATGCATTGTACCATGGTTCGGATGCGTTTTTAATCTCTATAATTCTTGTTTCAAAAAAATAATATATTTTTTGCAAGTTGAGTGACAAAATATATTTTTTATTGGAATTCTAACATAAATGATCTTATTGAATTCCACAAGAATTCTATCCTCTTGGACTTTTGTGGGATTTGGATCCATTTGGTTCTTTGGGATTGTAAAATTATAAGATTATCAGTTGTATGGAGCATGCTCTTTCTCTTCTTCATAAAATGCCATTGAAGAGCACCGAAAATGAGGGTGCAATACATTTACAAGGGAAATACAAGGGAACTAGGGGTGCAACTTTGGCAGCCAATTTGAACCGGACCTCTTTTTTCAATTCCTTGAGCGATGTTTTTTTACACTGGATTGGGTGTGAGTTCAATTATTCTCAAGTTGAGTTCAGATTGAGGTGTTAGACAACTCAAACTAAATACAAATCGAGTAATCCGGGCATCACTCAAATTCTAATCTGACTTTGTATGTATTTGTTGCAGTGACTTTGGCATAATCCACTAACACCACAGAACGCCAAAAAAAAAAAAAGTGCACAACTACTAAGAAATTAGCGATGCGCAAAAAGATGATTAACTTTCTTTTCCGCGTTCTTCCCGATACAACACTACTTGATACATATTTGTTCCCTTTTTCCTGTGGTTAATCAACGGTCAAGATGACCTCTCAAGTTGTCATCTAACAGATATGTCATTTTCAAGGGGGCTTTCACGTTCTAATTTTCATTCCAACAAAATTTCTGGGCACCTTCATAACACAAAACATATACTCTCTCCGTCCCATAATTCTTGGGAAATTTGGGGAATCCAACTTTTTATGGTGGGACCCACTTTTTAGTGTAATAATGAATGAATTTATATTTTAGTCCTTATTTAAAAGTTAGTACTATTATTATATGGTGGGCACAACTTTTATGATAGTAGAGTTTGAAAAGGGTAGTTTAGGAATCATATAATCCATTTTAGGAAATGGACATATATTTTGGGACATCCCAAAAAAGAATCGTGGACTAAAATTATGGGACAGAGTGAGTATAAGATTTCCTTATAAAGTTCCCATTCTAGCTGCTTTTCCACCTCTGATAGATCTCTGTGGTACCTTAAAACACTTCAAGCAAAAGACTCACTTAATTATAATAATGACATATAATAAAAAAAATTAAATGAATATATAAAATAAAAAAAAATTAATACATTGAATGTCATTGCGGATTTTTCAATTATGTCTTCAAGTAAAAGTTTTTCAACCTCTTCGAATAATTGATATTTTGAACCTGAAATGAGAGCAACTATGTCTTTGTCATTTACGTTTCTTCAAACCGATCAAAGCATAGTATATTATTGGAATAATATGTTGTTGATATGTACAAATACACACACAATCATTAATTAAACCTTATTATGAGTTTCATAAACAAAAAAAGTTATAATTTTTGTTTATTTTCTGTTTGATTTTTTAACTATTGATAGTGGATTAGCTTCTACCAACCATGTACTACCAGTCATGATATTCTTTAAGTAAAATAAATAATTAAAACCTAATGTAAGTAAAAAGAAATAAATAATCAACTAATATCATAATGTTTTGACTTTTTCAATTTTCATGTTAATTTGTAATGTAGATTTCGGTTGTGTTTGAAGACCCAAACCTGAAATATAATATTATTTTTATTTTATGTTCATTTAGATATAATAAAAAATATAAAGTGAATAATCTCAATCTTGTGTGATAAGTTACCTTTGAATGTGTTGTTGACAAATGTGTAACTATGATAACAGGTCTTTCGTTTATTAGTTTCGTTATCAAATTTTCTTCATTCTCAGTAAAATCGTCTCACAATGTTAAAGTAATTGTTCTTCAACTATTATAAAAAATAATTAGTTCAATAATTTATAATGGTAATTATGAGCATTTATGTAGTGTTGTAATGATGCACCTCATATTCATTATAATGATGTCTTGCAATTTGAATGTCCTCTATTGTTCTTTTTAGCTATATTAAATGTAAAATATTATTTAATAACTATTCCCAAAGCATCTAGTGAGAGTAAAAATTAACTTATAAATTTATATATAAGAAAAAGTATATATAAGGAGAGTAAAGAGTTAAAAGAAAACAAACCTATAATTTTTTTTCATCAATGTACTTATTCAAGTTCTTAAAAGTCCACAAAATTATATTTTATTTTTTTTAAACATATAACTTCAAACTCCTCATACTTCAATTTGAATATGAATTTTAGGTTGAAAGAACCACTAAATGATCTATGGTTTACAATTATTTAATAATTTTTCCAAACTTTTAAATAGTAAATTGGATTTATCATTAGCTTAGTATCCATCATTAGGTATTATTCCACCAAATCAGTCCAAAACAATACATGTGTCATGTGTTTTATGTACGCGTGTGTGCGCATTAATTATATATATAGCAAGATTTCCAATTATATTAAAATAAGAATTGGAGAAGAGGACACACGAATTTAATGTATTATTTAGGCACGTGAAGTGTTTGCTACAAATGATGGTATTAATGTCATGCTCGGTGTTAGCTACTGAACTTTTTGCTTAATTTGAGTATTTCTGACCGACTGCTTGGCCTTGAAAGTGTAACAAATAAAACAGGGTTAAATACACTAATTTTTTCTGTGATTTGTCTTAATTATACACAAGTGTTATATTTATAAAAAAATTACACTCACCTATCTCTTGTTCAAATATTGATTAAAATGCCCTACATTTTATAAATGGTAAAGAATAACTATTTTCAAATAATGGGGACATAATGGTCATTTTAACGTGTTGAAGAGAGGTTAGTGTAACTATTTTACAAATATAGGGAGGTGAGTGTAACTATTTTACAAACATAGCATCCATGTATAATTAGATCAAACCTGAGGGGATGTCAGTGTATTTAACCCAATAAAATAAGCATAGGTAAGTTCAGGTAAAAAATATAAACGCCCAAAAAATTACCCTTCAAAAAAAAAGAAACCAAAAGATTAATAGGGCTTGCAATCTTTACCAATTTGAATATATGATACAAGGATACAATGAAATGGATGGAAATAGAGGTTGAGATCCATTCCAACTAAAATTTCATTCATTTACATGTTATTTGATAAATTGAACATAAAGTATTAAAATTTTCAAGAACTAATTTTTAAGTGTTTATTGTAAATTCTAAACGTTTTCTTTAGCAGTTTTTTGAATAAGTAAAATTTATTATATTATGTAATATCCGAATTGCATATACTAAATTCAGTTCATATTGATATGGATCATATGAGTAGCATATGATGAGTTACTAAACAATTATACACGACCTTTTTCCACAAAGGCCTCTGACTTGCAGAATTATGGTCAATTTGACAATCCAAAATATAGGAATTCGAATGATTTTTTTTTTGTTTTTCTGGTAAACAGAAGGATTTAATTCATTAAAACAAAGGATTACAATTTGCTTGTGCAATGAAAATTACAGGGGACAAAATTGAAGATAGTAAGTATTTCTATATTAAGAAACAAAAAACAAAAAAAATAAATCTAAACTTCGTGTAAAATATAGACAGATCTCCTAACTCCAGACCAATTAGAAGGACTTTGTGTACGTGCATATATATAAAACAAAAACTTCTAGCAGTTGCATCAACACAAATTTAACTACTTTAAAAATCAGTGCATACTCATTAGACGACCATTAAGAAGATAAAAATAAAAGAACTCACATGTAAATTGAGATGAAATTGAATCGAATCGCGCTGAGAGCCGTGTTCAGGTAATTCAGAATGGAGAGCCATAGCCAAGAAGAAGTGTTATACCCCGATTCAGTTTTTTCAAAAACCAAGGGTAACTTGGGCTCATTATCCATACTCTAATCACGATCACTCTTTGATATCACGCTCTTATACCATGTTGTCACACCCTGATTTTTCTTCTCTAGAAACCAAGGGTGACTGGATTATCATTTAAACCACTAATCACCTACCTACTCATCAATGAGAAGTCTTGCCCAATCTTTGAAGAAATGGAACCCTAGGTTCAAATGAAACTTCTAGATTTAGAGTAGATGATGAGTGAGCTTCATTTGCCTTACCTTTATCTTTTGACAAATTTGAATGTTTTGGAGAAACATTTGAATTTGGAATGGAAGGAGCAAGATTTGGATTTGAAGTGGGGATATTTGGATTTGTAGAGTGCTCACATTCTTTCTCTTTTAGTTTATCAACTTGGTTCTCTAAGATTCTACCACTCCTTAAGGTAGTAATTGATTGAGCTTGTTCTTGAGAAAACTCGAAAGAAGAGGAAGTCTCAACAATTACATGGGCTCCTTTAAGGTTTACCACTGGTTAACTTGGCAATTTGCCATCCTCTCGCCTAACTTTGAAATGGATTGAGAGTGAGAGTGCAACAATTGAGTATTGGACTTAAGGTTGCTCAATGCATTCAACACATTGTCCTTAAAATTGGAATTTCTACGAGGAGGTGGAGGAGTGTAGGAATTTTGATTTTATTGATAAAGTCTAGGTTGGAATTGAGATGGACCTTGTTGTCCTTGACTTTGATATTAACCTTGGTTTCCATATTGAAAATTAGTTTGGTCTCTTTATACTGGGTTATAAATATTTGGATATTGATTATATGTCGGTCTAGAGTATAGTGCATTCGCTTGTTCTTGAGAAAATTTTGGATATTGCCCTGCATGAGGACAATTCACAATATAATACGCAAGACTAGAACAAAATGAACACACATCATGAGTATGGGGAGGAATGGTATTTAGAAGAGTATAAAAGTAGAAGAATGAGCTCCGACCAACATAACTTGGTCTAGTTTCCTTGCTAGAACATTTATTTTCATGTTAGGTACATATTCTATTCTTAACTCGAAGATACTCTCAGCTTTGGGAGTGGAGGGAGCAATATTCTTACCATTCCTTTCAGCCGAAGAACGTTGAGGTGAATTTTCGCTCAAGTTCTCAAAAGGAGTCCACGCCTCATTGGGACTTTTAAGAAAGAATGTACCGCCATAACTAGCATCTACCATTTTCTTATGGGGCTCACCTAGACCATCATAGAAACCTTGTACCAATTGTCATTTAAGGATAGTATGGTGTGGATGTTTCATGGAAAAGTTCTCCATCATATTGAGAGAAACCAATAATGACTCTCCACACATCACTAGTCTTTCCCATTGGGAAGTACTTTTTTAAAAACTCTTGTTGCATTTCTGCCCACGAGGTAATAGATTGGGGTTCTAAGGAATTAAGCAATTGTTTGGCTTTATCCTTGAGTGAGAAGGAGAAAAGACGAATCCTTAAGTCATCTTCCGTGAAGTTATACAATCGTAAGGTTGAACATACTTTCAAGAAGTTGTCAATGTGTTTGTAAGGATCTTCGTTAGGTAGCCCATGAAAACAATTAAGAAGACTAATTGTGGAGGGTTTAATTTCAAAGTGATTCGTCGCCACATTCAGAAAACGAATACACCATAGAGATGCATAGGTAAATGGAACGTAAAAATCTCTAAGAACCTCCACACTCAGTGGGGGTGATGGTGGTAGAATAGGATTTTGTTACACATTAATATTATCATTACAAGCCATGTTTTCTCTCCTAGGTTCTCTAAACAATATAGGGTCCCAAGAAATTCTGCTATGTTACCTTAGAGTTCGTTCAAGTTCAAGATCAAACAGAAATAAGGGTAATGATAAAGATCATCTACCTTACATGTGATGGTTACAATTCTAAAATATATACAAAAACTAAATGAAAACACTTAGGTGCAAGAAGTTGGAAACAATACTCACAAAGAGTCTAAGCGTAAGTCTTGTAGCTTCAAGTGAGTGATTAGTACCTACAATTTAGCACCTAATAAGTGAGAACAAAAATAATTACAATTAAAGAATTTAAAAAGTGATTGAAACTACGAATTAAATTAGATTTAATCATCCAATTTTAGCAATTAAATTGTAGTCCCCCACAACAGCGCCAAAAATTGATGTGAAATTTCTGTTTTGACAATCAAAGTATATTTATCACTCGCAATAGAACGAATCTTTGAAGGATAGGGTTCTATGTAGAGGGTGTCAATCTCATAGAGACTACGTTGGTTTAATTGTTATAATCAAAGATTAAATCCAATTCAATTCACAAATGATGCTTGGTTGTTTGTTTAAGGTACTTGAATTATGGAAATGACGTTAAATGTAAAGAGTTTGAGAAAAGGAGAAAGGACTAGGGGTTAGACTTCATCACTAGCCTCATAAGCATGTCCCTTGCATAATAAATAAGAGAATGCATATATATATATAGAAATAATGCGTTTGTCAAGTGCCACCTACAATGACGTCGTCAAGAGGATACATAAACCCTAGCTAAGAATAGTCCATCTTTGATAGGATTAATTCCTCAACCTACCTACATTAATCTACTTACCTAATTACCTAAGTGTGACAAAATTAACTTCTCTTAGCATGGACTATCAAGAACTAAAATTAACATGCTCATGTGAAAACATTTACAAAGCTATCACTTATACTTCTTTTGAAAGTATAAGCGTTGAGACATCATTTGAGGCAATTGAAAGTCTAAGACAAGAGCAATTAACTTGCATCAAATGAAGATAAAGAGATTCAAATCTTGTATTAAAAACAAGGCACAAAGCAATGTAAGAATACACATATATATGCAAAATTTCCAATTTATTACACTTGAAACATATTTACATGGCTAGGGTTTTGTCCAAACCCTAGAGAAGGAGTTAGTTGATCATGGTGGGGTGGAATTATTCCATAGACAGAGGAATTCCCATCTCAATTTGATTTTCAAATCTTTGCAAAAACTTTCTTTGAAGCTTTCCTTTTGTAGAACTTCAACTTCACTCTCTAGAAAACTAAAACTACTCTCTATTACAAAATATCACTCTCGCCCCATCTATAAGACCAATATCCTATACATATCTGATTTCAAGCTCAAAATATCCAAAAATCACATGCAAAAACATTTTGGAGAAGTTTTGGGACAAGTGGCCCAATAGCTGAAATATCTCCTGTCAGCTTTTTATCATCTGTAGAGATTATGATGCATCGTAATGGTCGATGCATCGCCGTTTCGTTGCATCGAAATGTAATTTACGATGCATCGCAATGCCTTGGTTGCTTGGCTTGCAATGGGCTTCTTCTTGCACATGGCCCGACTTTGGCATTTAAATTCTTTGCATTTGTTAACCCTCACTTTTGGCATTTAACCAAGTAAACTTTGAACTCGTAATGCATTCTTGAAATGTTAGTAGCGTTGGATTTGAGCGCTTTTCGAATAGATATTGAAATCACAAAAAATAAAAAAATAACGTAAAAACTATACAATATGTGCGACTATAGGATTAGTATATAAGTAAAGGTGTGAGAATGTATAACATTCAATACTTACCATTTACCAGTATTGATAACCAGATGTGAGATCTTAATTTTGACGCTTTGGATAGCAAACAAATAAAGAGCCCGGGTTAGGTGCTTGCATAGCGACTAGACTAAGCTTTGTATAGTGTTGGAGTTTGTGACATGTGCTCTTTGAAAAAGTTACTCCATTGTAGCATGTATTTAATACTACATGTGCTTTACGAGCATATGGAGATATGAGTGAATGGATCCCTGCTTCCTCATTATGTGAGTCCAAATGTCATTGGGAATAACTAACCTTGTACCCTTTGTTACCTTTGACTATGCCATAAGGTAAAGAGTTGATGTTCTACTACTTTGGCATGCTATATGCACTCATGTATGATTCGGCCTTAATAGACATTGTTGGGAAAGTGGTTAGTTCTGAGCTAAGTGGCATGAGGGCGAAGGAAAGATCAGTTGAGCGACATCACTACTTTAAATTCATTATTGGCCAACTTATGTTGCCTCATGTGAGTTACAATATAAGAGTGAGTATATTGATATTCCTCGAAGGGTTAAGTATAGCTCTTTGAGGGATTAGAGATGCTTGAACTAGTGTGACTTGATGGATCTGGGGTATATCGAGACACTATTTGTTATCTTTAAGGGTTGATGTATCTATACCGTTTCTTTATAAGTTGCTAGTTTAGAGCTCCCACATGCAGGTATTCTCGGTGGTCGCACGGTCCATTAGCTTGTATGAATTGTCTCGACAATTGGACATTTAAGAAAAAGATATAGTAGCATCGCGCACACCATATGCGAGTGGGAGATGTTGGACTTTAGGTTTTGACCCAAATCGGGGCACCCATGGGTGAGCCCGACCTGGTTAGGAAACCCTAATACTTATCTTGGGGGTTAAGAAATAAGACATTATAAATATGTTATATTGTCTAGTTTTTTTATATGCAATATACACATACACAAGATCTCACAGCAAACCCTGGTCGAGAAATTCTCTGTCAATTTTCCCGGAGACAGAAGAAGAAGCTCTTGGATTGTGATTAGATGATTACGCTCATTTTCGTAGTGTAGTTCCACCCTTAGAAGAAGAATGCTTTGGAGGCACGTGAAACAATCGGTTCGTTGATTCTTTTGGGTTAAAAGTTACATTTAGGTAACCCAATTCGCTTATGCATCTATTAATATTGTTTTCTAACATAATTATATATATAATATAAGTAATATTAAAAGGAGTATTTTGGTTAATGAAAAGATTTCATTGGGGTAAATTGGTAATTTAACGTGTCTGAGATGTCTTTTTCCCTAGTTAAAGGACATGCAATTTGCCCCCAAGGCTTTGGATGAGTTGGTAAGTTGAGGGGCCCTGAGCTACCTTTGCCCGGATTCGAGCCTTACCAGCCCTATTATTTGCTTTGATTGACCTATTACAGATGCCTTGAGGTCCATAGTTTGTACCTTGGGGTGAGTCCAAAGAACCTCGCCTAAGGGAGTTCTGTGTTCAAAAAAAAAAAAAGGACATGCAAGTAATTTTTCAAGGTAAGGGTTCTTACACCTTTGCCTAGTTCAGGCGCCAAAAGTTTAATCTTTGTTAGTGTCACGTTGTGCTCGTATCTTATTTTTATTTTTTCTTTGTTAATTTTTGTTTTTTTGAATTTTCCATGTTTGTGTCATTTTGTATCTCGTGTTCGTGCACCAACCAAACCCTACAAACCCTAGCTGTGGCACCAACGTCACACACCCGACACATTTGGCTATTGTAGCAGTTTCCACGATTGATCAGAGCCCATTTTCTGCATTTCCCTTAATTTGATCTCTCTTCCTTTTATATGTAAACTAGGTTTATAATCCATTTTCATTTCCACTGCCTTCACTCCTTTTCCTTCCATAGTTTCCATCCTCCTTTTATTTCTTTTTTTTTGGTAAGTAAGCAGCTTTCGTTCTATGAAAAATCAAAAACCGCCTTACATTGCAACATTTTTTTTTTAAAAGTTTAAGCAAGTTGAATAAAAAAAAAAAAAAAGGTAATTATAATGGGCTTCAGCCTAGGCTGAAGGAAGGGCAGTAGCCCAATCAGAAAAACAAAACATGGCCCATTTGATGGCCCAGTACGACTACCAACTGATATTCATAAAAACAAAACATGGCCCATTAGATGTCCCAGTACAACAATCTACTGATATTCATATACTTCACAATTAAAATAAATCTTCATATACTTAACTGTTTCATGTCTATTTGTCTCATTTAGATCACTTTCTTTGTATATATATATATCTACTTGGTGGTTCCAGGGGCGACTGTAGCCACCACAATCGGACTCCTCACTTTATGTACCCCATCTGACCAGATTAAATCTCCAAATGCATAGCTGTTGGAAACACCAACTTTAGCTTCTCTCAATGTCACATTAAAGGACTTCTCTTCTTGAGCCTTCGTAAATTTCAAAACATTGGGCTGAACGATAACTGAAAATTCTTGTGGTGAATTAACAAGAACTTTATAGACGCCGGGAGAGCCAACATTCTTTAGTGTTCGACTCACAGTAACTGAACCGGAGAGTTTAGGAACAGTTATTGAAGGGTAGTTGAGGTTTAAAATACTGAGAGGATCGGTAAAATTGGGACATACATGACTCTTTGAAAAGAGCTCAATTGCATTTTTTTTATAGCCAAGTGCACAAAGGAAGTTCTTGTAATCCTTCATTGTCAAGTCATAGACCAAGCCAGGATCTGCAGCAAGGTTTGGTTGTACGTGTCCAGCACCGTAACTAAATGGTGTTGCCATAATAGAGGAACCATTGAGCATTGGACGGCGAGTGTTATCCATTGTTATTGCTGCATATGAAAAAGTTCACAAACAAATGATTTTCAGCTGGTGCGAGAAAAAATGCTAGTAACTCAGACTGAATATATAGTTCAAATGAGTAATAAAGAAGAGTAGATGCTGATAATTTTGGTATTTGTAGCACAACTCTTAGCATAAATGTAATGATATATAATACTAAGAGAGCAATGCTAATATATCTCAAATTTATGTAGCAAGTGACATAGCGCATTATTTTAGGAGATAAAATTAAATGGTGAGTTAGTATTGGTGAAATTCTCCCTTACACGGAGTCCCGGTAGTCTAATATACATGTTGATGTCTGTTTTTCGATTAACTAACCATCATATCACCTGCTACATAGATTCGAAATATCTTTCGGGATATTTATTAGAGACATGTAGCATTTTCTATCGGTGGTCTAATATACATGTTGATGATATATATTTTTAGATTAATTAACTATCATATCACATGCCACATAGATTTGACATATATTTCGTGATATTTATTTGAGACATGTAGCATTTTCGATGCTAAGATTGGCAGAAGTTATCATTAATAGAAAACAAAATTAAATGAAATATTACCGGTTGTCATGATTGCCGATCTAATAGCAGCGGGACTCCAGTCGTGATGCATTGCTTTGAGTAGGGCGGAAATTCCAGAAATATGAGGACAAGACATGGATGTTCCAGATTCAAAGAAAAAGGGAGTGGTGCGCTTATCAAAGGCTCCCAAAGCTGTTCCAGTATATGCAGCCATAACATTTATTCCAGGTGCAGTGATATCAGGCTGAATATTAACCCCAAAATTCAAATGAGATTCCTTAATTACATTATGTTAAAAGAAGCCAAAAAACTTGACATTGATTTGAACTAAAATAGGAAAAGAAAAAGTGGGTTCTTGTTCCTGGTCAGGCTCAAACCTTGAGGATCTCTGGTGTAATTGTGTTTGGACCCTTGGAGGAGAAAGCAGCCATGACTGGGGCAGGCTTTGTGTAGAGTTCTACTATTGGAGCCTTAATAGTACCCTGTGGATCCCTACATAAATTAGAGAGTAATAAGAATGAGCAATGATACACAACATAAAATTATTTCATAATTTTGTATCATGAATGATGTGTCCGATAACAATTATATATTTATAGGAATTTCATTAACAATAAATCTCTATTTTTTATTATTATTTTTTATTATTTTAGGAGATAAAATTAAATAGTGAGTTAATATTAGTCTGATTCCTCCTTACATGGAATTTCCATGGTATTATTACTTGTCATATAAATTTGAGTTAAAATTCGTAAAATAAAATCGTGAAGTATAGCATTTCTCAATAAGTATAGGAAACTAAACTGATGAGATCTATGTAATTGAAAAATGGAATTGAGAGAGAGAGAGATACTTGGTAGAGTTGATGTATGCAAAAAGAGCAAGACCAGCTGTATAGTTGATATGTGAAGCCGTAATGATGTGAGCATCAGCAATGAGTTCATCACCATTTTGCTTATCATTGCAAAGAATCATCCCCACTGCACCCGCACGAGCAGCCTCTTCACTCTTGTCTGTTCTCCCGTTGTCTCCCCTAAGACACACTAAGATCTTACCCTTCACCATCTGCGAGTCCAGTGTCCCATTCTTACACAACAAACTGCTTATAGAAAAACAAATTAGAAATTATGATCAAATTTCATGATACCCACAAACTACAATTGTTTTCTCTCTCTCTCTCTTTCTTTCTTTCTTTCTCATAATGTAGATTGTTCTTACGCATCTGTATCAGAAGCTTTAGCAGCTTTAGCCTGTGCACCGGTAAGAAGCGGATAGAGTCTATCTTCTGGCAATGCTTTAGTAACACTTGTTCCCTAGTATAATATATTCGATGATTAATAGAATCTCAAACAAATATCTATATATATATATATATATACTAGCATATTGCGCTTGTTCACATTATGTAACCATTTGATCGTGAATAGAGAAATTTATTTTGAACCAGATTGATTTTTTGAACTTTTTTTTTTTTGTTAGATTGTGAATTTTTTTTTTTTGGAAGGAGATTCAAAGACAATTCTTAAATGGAATATAGATATAGATATAGATATAGACAGAATTTGAATTGAACCTTGAGGTGCATTCCATTACGAAGGTCAACGTAAGTAGCAATTTCACGATCCATGGTGCTTGCTCCAACGGTTATTAGCCATGGAGCAACATTGGTGACACTACCATCAACCGGTCCATCATTCCCGGCTGAGGTCACCACGACAATGCCATGCTTAGCAGCATGGAATGACCCGATTGAAATGGCATTATTCAAGTAATCAGCAGGCTGTCCACCAAGCGATGCTGAAAGCACATCAACGCCATCATTTATGGCGTGATCGAAGGCTTTGAGGATGTCAGCGTCGAAGCATCCTCCGAGACCATCTGTTGTTGGCCAGCATACCTTATAAGCGGCCACTCGTGCTCTAGGTGCACCACCCTTCGCAGTTCCATTGCCAATGCCAAACACACTTGCTCCGGTGACAAAGTTCCCACCTGCCGTTGATAGTGTGTGAGTTCCGTGGCCATCATAGTCTCGGGCAGAGAAATTGGAATGGTCCTGAAGGCCAAATGCGGAAGCATATCCTTTATAGAAGTACCTAACTCCAATAAGTTTCCTGCAAATTTTGTCCAAAATTAGACGAAATAAGAGTTTACTTGTTATTTATTATATATATATATATACTAGTGTATGTTTACAGGAGTATCGTGCACTCGTAACTGTAACCGTTAGATGAAGTAATTGTAAACCGTTGATAGCGTGAGACATTTGCTAAGCTTAATGTAATATATATATATATATATATATATATATATATATATATATATATATATATATATCAACCAGTACATCAATAACTGAATGAATCAAAGCCAATTTAGTGGCTAACAAGAGCATTAAAAAAGTCCTGCCATAAATTGTTCTTGCCAGAAGAAGTCTCTTTTTCCAACTAAGTTCAAATTTTATAAATAATTAACTTTTTTTTAGTACTGCCATTTATGTCTCAATTTTCATTAGTCGTTTTTTTTTTCACACTAAAATACAAATTTTCTCTCTACTTTTAATATTTTGTAATTAATACCTATTTTAAAAAATATTAATTGTTACCAAAATTAATAATCCTAAAACATTTAAAAAATGATTTCAAATTCACTTTCCATAAATACTCACAACATGTTAAAATACAATGAAATACTTTCATTCATTACATTTATGAATAATAAATGAATTTTTCTTTGTTTTCGAATTTCCTATTTAATATTGCTTAAAAAACTCAATAATAAAAAATAAATCTCTATGAATTTAAGACAATGTTATTTGAAAATATTATCAAATTATCTTAATAAATCGAATATAATGTGAATTTGAAATAAAACTTTTTTATTAAATTATTTATTTTTAATAAAGTTTTGAGCAAAATAGTTTGGAGAAAATTAGTTAGACAACATAAGTGATATATGAAAAGGGTAAAAGAAGAATTGTACTAGTTATAGACTTTGTTGGAATTTTTTTATGAAAAATAGGACTTCATTGTCCGATGAACTTTTTTTAGAACTTATTTGTTTTTGTGATAATTTTATAAGACTTATTTGTCCTTAGAGTTTAAAAGTATGACTTTTTTGTCTTTATGAAAATTTTATGACTTATTTGTCTTTAAAGTTTAAAAGTAAGACTTATTAGTAATTTTTTCTTATTTTTATTTAAGTCCATTCAAGCTATCTCGGGTTGCACATAATTGGACCCTTGGAATTAAAATAAAAATTTGAAATCACTTTTATTCTAATTTCAAGGCTATAATTTCATGCAGCGGAACATAGCTTTAGAATTGTTGATTATTAATCAAGAGCTTTACATGCTATAAAAGAAAAAATAATAAGAAAATCAATATTTATTCACAAACTTATATTTTTCAAAACAAAACCAAATTACTCTTGTCCAACTCATCATTCTTGGGCCATCATTCAAGTACTGTCTTGGGCTTAATGGGTGTGTGCTTTGTGTTTTTTGGGTGTGTTCTTTCTATTATTACCAATGATATATTAATTTTGAGTATTTTGATATATGATTATTTATGCACTCAAATGAAAATGAAACATACTTATTGCAAGGGAATCCATCTTTGGTGTCGTTCTGACATACTCCATTCCATGTTGATGGAATGGGTCCATATTCTTTGTCACTAAAGCTTTCTGATTCAGGCCAAACGCCTAGCAAAAGCAAAGTCGTCGAGAAATTATGAATTTCAAATTTAAAAGTATGAGAGTTATATATAGATATAATAAAAAAACGGAAGAAAGGTTATTGATTACCTGTGTCAAGATTTCCTATGATGATATCTTCTCCATATCTAGCCTTCTTCCACAAGGAATTCGAGTCAACAATGTTATTGTTATTTTCTAGCGAAAGAAAATTCCACGAATGGGTTGTGTGCAATTTTCTCATTTCATTTAAAAAAATGGACACAACATTTGGATCCTCTGCGTTGAGATAAATATATTGTGAAACATTTATCATTTTAATACACTAAAAATTAATGATCGAACATAAAAGAGAAATAATTAATGGAAAGTATTTGTCTACACAAAATGTTGTACTTGAAATCTTAGCTGCCTGCTCCTCGTCAAGCATTGCAGCAAAGCCGTTGATGTATCCGTTGTATGAGTAAAATATAGCGTCTTTGGCCTCCTTTGGACTGCATGAAACAATACCACGAACAAAAGAGAAAGTTGAACAATGTGCTACAATAGTATGAAAAACACTAACACCTAACCTCCATGAATCAAGATTTTTGGAACAGAAAAATTGAATATAGACTTAATATTAATTGACATTCTTAATATTAATTGACATTCTTTACATAAAGTAATTGTCATATGACTCAAATCTGCATCTTCACTCATTTTACACAAAATAAAAGTGGAGAATTACATGGATTCTCGAATTTGAAACACCATCAATTATTCTTTTCGATGGAAAAAGAGATTTCGTTCTTGAGTTTTACTCCAAAAGGTATCATACCATTTGAAAATAAAATCGCACATATAAGTAGTTCACCTTTACCTTCGCCAAGCGATGTGGAATCGTGCAACTTGTATCTTCCCAGTGTGATAGCCTGCGAGTGTATCTCACACTAGCCGACAACACACCCTCCTACAAGGTCACCACAATCCCCCCCTTAAGGACCCAACGTCATCGTTGGTCACACTTCCGGCAGGGTTTTGACTCTAATACTATTTGTAATGACTTGCACTTTGAGATATGATATTATTCGCGTTGGGTCTGAGCCCGCACGATTTTGTTGTTCATATATCTTATTAAGAGAGAGATAATAATAATGGAACTAAAAATGAAAAAAAAATATTAATTAAATTCATTGTCAAATCTCATACCTTCCCAAGAATGATCCAAGAAACTTGTAGTGAGAATCTGAAACCTCGTCGAGAGTTGTTTGTGTCATTTTTCGGCCATGTGAATGATCTCCCATGTACACAATATATGACTATTAAAGACACCACAGAAGAAAGAAAAAGAAAACAGGAGAATAATCAAAGTCAATCCATTAGAGGGAAGAACCAGGAAACAAGCTAAACTTCTCCAAACCGATCCGTGACAAGGAGAGATCTGTAGGAGTGAAACAGTAGCTTGTCGTGGGAGGAATATTTCCGCCATATATATATATAGAGAGAGAGAAATGTTGAGACAATGCTTACCTTTTTTGCCGCGAAAGCTGGGGTTGCGGACAGAGAGAAAAGAATGAAGAGTGCAAGGAAAATTGGAAGTTCTGAAAACAACATTTTGCTTTCCATCATGGAGAAATGTTGTAATCGATAATGGTATATTTTCTCAAGTATTGCAGTTTAAAACTATATATCAACTGTTTGCGTAGAGAGTAAGAATTAAAGCGCTCTTGGGATAGAAATGTAGATATATATATATACACAACGAGTTTCAAAGAGATGTCTTCTTAGTGAGCATTACCGAAATGAATGTGTGTCTACGTAACCATGCACCCACAGAATCAATTAATGGTAACCCATAGTCAATGGACCCAAAATAGAAAGTACTAAATAGATTTCTGTAAATTAATTACTCTACCCAAAATAGATTAGGACAACGAATTGCTAAGTTGGCACCAAATCTCATCAGAGATATATGAGTTACGACCAAGTGATATTTTTTCACTTTTCAATGCACGGTTTAAATCTCTATAGGGACAAAAGTAAAATTGAATGTGTGAATGTGTTTTAAGTGTTGACAATCAAAAGTGGCGTCAAATGTATGCCACTTTGGTGATAGTTGAGGAGGATTAAGAGTTTGACACGTGAATATTAATCCTAATGATGTGTTATATGTAAAAGTTGTGTCACCTATATATAAGGAGTTGAAGTTAGGTTTAAGTGACATAGCCAAGGGCATGACTTCAGTTGGGACTCTGATCATCAGGATATTACAGTGTGTGTGTGTGTGTTACGTTACATTAATGGGAGGAATTTAGTAGGCCGAGGACTCTGTGGAAACTAAAGCAACGAAGTTGCATCATGTTATCACTTGCAAAATCAGGTTAAGTATGATTGGGATTCTAGAAGGCTGAAGTTGGAAGGCTACAGTGATGGAAATTGATGACACGTTGCATTAGGATACTGCATTTATTTCTTTTTGTATTTCTTTTATTTTTGTTTTTATCTTGTAACTAGATGTTAGGACAATAGGTATTTGTTAGTTTCCTATAAATAAATGAAAGGAACTCTGTATTAAAGGTTCCACAACCACTTCACAAACATTGCATCACTGTGCAATTCTTCTTTATCACAATATTCTCATCGAATATTGCTCTTATCTCTCCTTATTCTACATCTCCCTTATACTTGCTTGCTCCCTACCTCCTCTAATCAGTCTCCCTATTTACGTTTACCTCAATTTTTATCTCCCTCCTTCTACCTCCCTCCTTACTATAATTCAATCTCGTAATTCTTTGTGCACTCTAAAGTCCTCTTTAATATTAGGGAGTTTAGTATTCTCTCTCCCTATCCAATCGTCTAATCTAACACAATACTCAAAAGAGATACTGTGGTTAACTAACTCTATTGATCCGATTGAACGGCTCTAGCATGCCCACACACACGTTAACAATATAATTGGCTAGCGTGGTTGATTATTGATCAAATATATTTTGGCACGCTCGGTGGGACCGAAAAGTGCTAAAAGGATTGTAATTGAAGGATCGTAATGCAGAGGGCGAATGTTTTTCTTGTTGTGCTGCATGAATTCTTGCCTCAGGCATCAGCTGTCCTTCTTGATAAGATGATTTTGACAATTAATTATGTTGTCAAGGAATCATCTTCTCAACTGATATCTCAATATTTTGTTTAGCATTGTCATCTCGCCACTAATGAAATAATTAGCTACATGTTCATTAAGAGACGCAAGTAAGTGTTCTTCTTGTCCAGTTACGTAAATCCATGTCTCAATCATCAACCGTCATTCTTGATAGGTTGATTTAGACAATCAATTCTGAGTATGAGGAATGGAATCTCACCTGACATCTAAATATTATGTGGTTCAACTAATAAGTGTTGAATATTAGACATCCTCGCGCCTTTACTTATGTATTTTGATTCCATGTTGCACATATTATATAGTTTTTACGTGTTTTTATGTTTTTGATAATTTCAGGTTCAAACTCAAAATTCGGCATAATTCGACACCTTTATTAGTTAAAGAATACATTCCTATGTCCTATCTTGCTTCATGGAAAGTTCATATCAAGGAATAGTGAATACAGTGTCAAGACCGGAGTCAGAAAGTTAAAGAGTTGAAGATCTACATAAGAAGGAGAGATCGATGCATTGAAGTGCCTACTTCGATGCCTCACAACTTTGATGCATCGAAATCCCTACTTCAATGCATCGCCCAATCCTACAAAAGATATTTTTCTGCAGATATTTTTTTCACTTGCCACTTGTCCAATTTTGCTAAGATAAAGCCTTAAATGGAATTTCTCTAATATTTTGAGCCTCAAATCAGATATATAGCTAGGAAATATGTAATAAATGAAGATATCACAATTATGTAATAGAGAGCATATATAGAATTCTAGAGAGAGAAAGTGAAGTTCTACAGAGGGAAAGCTTCAAAGAGGGCTTTGTAAGGCCTTGAAGACCATTTTGAGCATGGGACCATCTCTGTCTATGGAGTGCTTCCAGCCCTCCATGATCAACTAATCCTTCTCTAGGATTTTGACAAACCCTAGTCTTGTAAATATATTCTAACTTTAATGAATTGGGAATTTTTATGTATTTTTGTGTATATGTCTCTTGCCTTGAGCCTTATGTATCAATATAAGTTTAGAGTTTCTTCATGTTCATGTGTTGTAATTTATCTTCTTGTTTTAGAATGCTTAAATTACTCACATGATCTTCAAACACTTGTAAGTTTCATAAGGACTACAAGTGATGGCTTGAGACTAGTTTTCACTATAACATGCATAGCTAGATTTGCATAGTCCAAGCTTAGAGATGGTGATTTAGCTACACTTAGGTAATTAGGTAAGTAGGTTGGTCAAAAAATCACACTTATCGAAGATGGTTTATAGTATATTAAGGTGTGTGTATTCTCTAGGCGATATCATTGCATGTGGGACTTGTCAACGAGTCATTTAGTACACAATTGCATGAATTCCCTCAATTTATTAGAAGTGTGCCATACTACAAGGCTAGTGGTGAAGTCTCACCCCTAGTCCTTAACTTTTCTCTCAATATTTGTATTTTAATTATCTTTTATGCTTTCAAATTAGAGTAAGAAAATAACCAACACCCGGTTGTGATTTAAACAAGAAACAACCCTCAACCTTTAGCGGATTATTCTTACGTAATCTCTGTGGGATCAACACCCTTAACTTAGAGCCCTATCCTTCAAGGATTCGTTCTATTGCAAGCGGTAAATTATAAATTGTGAGTAGCGCAACCGCACACAATAATTTTTGGTGCTGTTGCCGGGGACCACAGTTTAATCGCTAAAATTAGAGGATTGAGTCTAGTTTAAATTTTAACTTAACTCATTCTTTACGTTCTTTATTTGTAATTATTTTTATCTTTATTTTAGAAGTGTTTTTTTGTATGTACTTGTCTAACAAGGCAACAAGATTTAAGCTTGGATCCTTGTGAGTAGAGTACTCAACTTTAATGCACTTTAAAGTTTAAAACTTTGCTTTTGCATATAGTTTAAAATTTTGGCTTATTCATATGCAAGGTAGGAGATCGTTGCAATTACCCTTGTTGCCGTGTGACCTTGAAATTGAACGAACTCTTAGACAACATAGTAGCGTTTTTAGGAACCCTCTATTGTTTAGAGAACATAGCAGAGAAATTATGGCAAATAATGATAACCAAAATGTTCAACAAAATCCCATTTTACCACCCTCACCGGGTGGTGTGATTCTTTGAGATTTTTATGTTCCATCTACCTATGCATCTCCTTCTTGTATTTGTTTTCTGAATATGGGGAGGAATAATTTTGAAATCAAATCCTCAACAATTAATCTTCTTAGTTGTTTTCATGGGCTTCCGAACCAAGATCCTTATAAACATGTTGATGAATTTCTAGAAGTGTGTTCCACCTTACAGTTGAATGCATCAGCTGAGGACAACTTAAGACTTTGTCTTTTCCCATTCTCACTTAACGATAAAGTCAAAAAATGATTTAACTCCTTAGAGTCAAATTCCATTAACTCTTGGGCAGAAATGCAACGGGAGTTTTTAAAGAAATACTTTCTGATAGGAAAGACTAATGATGCGTAGAGAGCCATCATTAGTTTCTCTCAAAGGGAAGGAGAAGTTTTTCATGAAACTTGGGAAATGATGAAAGACCTTTTGAGGTCTTGCCCACACCATGCTATTCTCAAATGGCAATTGGTGCAGGATTTTATGATGGTCTAGGAGAGCCCCACAAACAAATGGTTAATGCTAGTTGTGGAGGTACATTCTTTCTAAAAAGTTCCGATGAAGCATGGATACTCTTTTAGAACTTGAGTAAAAATTCGTCCCATCGTTCTTCTAATGAAAGGAAGAATAAGGTAGTTGCTCCTCTCAACGCCCAAACTGAAATTATTTTTAAAATACGTAAAGACCAAGCAACTGATAGGAAGATAGAGGCCCTAGAAAAGAAATTAGATCAAGTCATGTTAGTCGGGTCTTCTTCTTCTTCCTCCCCTCCTACTATTCCTAATCTTACCCATCATCTCACATATGATATGTGTTCTTTTTGCTCTAGTCCTTCTCATTATATAAAAGATTGTCCTCATACGGGGCAATACCCAGAATTTTCACAAGAGCAAGCACATGCACTTTATTCTAAGCCAGGTCAAGGATCATATCAAAACTCTTATAATCCCGGATGGAGAGATCAAAATCAATTCCAATATGGGAACCATGGCTAATATCAAGAACCTCGGGGAACACATGGACAGCAAGGTTAATCTCAATTCCAACCTAGACCTTACCAATCAAATCCAAATTCAAGTTTCTACTACACTCCCAATCAACCACCTTCTCAAAACCCCAATTTTGAGAAAAATGTTTTGGCTGCTTTAGGCAATATTGAAATTAATATCCAAAAGATCAAGCCCACTCACAATCTATTGCAAAGATAGAGTCCCAATTAGAACAGCTAGCTAACGCAATGAATCGTCGAGAGGGTGGAAAATTGCCTAGCCAAGCGGTGGCAAACCCTAATGGAGTTCAAGTAATTGATAATGTTTCTCATTTCTTTGAGTTTAATAAAGAACAAGCTCAATGAATTACTACTTTAAAGAGTAGTAGAGTGTTACAAAATTCGGTTGACAAAATGAGGAAGAAAGAATGTGAGCGTTCGATAAATCCAAATATTCTCACTTTAAATCCAAAAGATGTTCCTTTAAATCCAAAAGAGTTCTCTAATAATCCAAAAGATAAAAGAAATGAGAAGATCATTAAAACTAAATTCTCATCTATTCTAATTCAAAAGGCTTCATATGAACCTCCTATTCCCTTTCCTCAGAGATTAAAGAAACCCTCTCAATTCAGAAAGCAAGGAGAGAAATTGCAAGATATGATAGAGATCTTTAAACAAGTGAAAATCAATCTTCCTCTCCTAAATGCTATAAAACAAATTCCCTCCTATGCTAAATTTATAAAGGACTTATGCACTCAAAAGTGTAAATCTAGGAACCACGTTCTAAAGAAAGTCCAATTAACTGAGCAAGTGAGTTCAATTCTCCAAAATAACACCCCTCCAAAATTCAAGGATCCGGGTGCCCCAACAATGTCTTGTGTCATTGGTGACTATAAATTCGAGAGGGCCCTCCTTAACTTGGGAGCAAATGTTAACTTACTTCCTTACTCAGTTTATCAAAAATTAGAGCTAGGAGAACTTAAGTCGACCACCATTGTGTTGCAACTTACCGATTGTTCGGTAAGGCAACCACATGGAATAATTGAGGATGTGTTAATCATAGTGGACAAATTCTATTTCCTGGTGGACTTCACAGTCCTTGACACCGAACCTGTTCAAGATCTTACAAAGCATATTCCGATCATTCTAGGTTGTCTATTCTTAGCTACGGCTAACACTTACATTAATTATCGTACTAAGGTGATGGACATCTCCTTCGGGAATATGACTATGAGGTTGAATATCTTCAATGCATCCCACCACATCTCCAGTGACGAAGGTGATTGCTTTTGCTTGGATATCGTGGATGAACTCGTGGATGAGATGCTTCCCCAAAACTTATCAAAAGATCCTCTTGAGGCGTGTTTGAGTCAATTTAATTTTGAAGACTTTGACATTGAGCAATCCATCGAAGATGTAAATCTAATGCTTAATGCCAATGTCATTAATGACTTTCCTATGTGGAAGACACCAATTGAGCATCTCCCTGCTCTTTCAAGTACTCCTCCAATTTCATCCTTGGTGTCTCCCCCTTAACTTGAGCTCAAGACTTTATCATCTAATCTCAAGTATATTTTTTATGACCCAAGTGACACTCTACCGGTCATCATAGCTTCAAATCTAACCCATGACCAAGAGTGTTCACTCATAATGGTTTTAAAAGAACATAAAGGAGCCATAAGGTGGACTGTTGCTGACTTAAAAGGCATTGACCCTTCCATCTATATCATATATTTGGAAGAGGATGCAAGGACCTCGCGAGAGGCGCAACGTAGGTTAAACCCGAACATGAAAGAGGTAGTAATAAAAGAAGTTATCAAGCTGCTAGATGCTGGTATTATATACCCCATCTCGGATAGCAAGTGGGTAAGCCCCACTCAAGTGGTGCCAAAGAAATTCGGCATTACTGTGCACCACCACAGGATGGCGAGTGTGTATTGACTATAGGAAGCTTAACTCCTCAACTAGGAAATATCATTTTCCACTCCCATTCATTGATCAAATCCTAAAAAGGCTTACGGGCCAAAGTTTCTACTGCTTTTTAGATGGATACTCGGGATATAATCAAGTGGTAGTAAACTCGCAAGACCAAGAAAAAACCACCTTTACATGTCCATTTGAAACATTTGCTTATAGACACATGTCCTTTGGGTTATGCAATGCACCGACAACTTTTCAATGGTGTATGATGTCTATTTTCTCAGACATGGTGTAGAAATGCCTTGAAGTGTTTATAGATGAATTTTCAATCTTTGGACCTTGTTTTGATTCATGCCTTCATAATCTTACACTTGTACTTAAGCATTTTAAGGACACGAACCTCATTCTTAGCTGGGAAAAGAGCCATTTTATGGTTCAAGAGGGAATTGTACTTGGGCATATTGTTTTCAAATGAGGTATAGAGATTGATAGAGCCAAGGTAGAACTCATATCTAAGCTTCCTCCACCTTCTTTGGTGAGAGGTATTTGTTCATTCCTTGGCCATGTGAGTTTTTTATCGCTGTTTCATCAAGGACTTAAGTAAAATATCATGGCCCTTGTGCCAACTTCTTGAGAAAGATACATTTTTTACTTTGATGAAGCGTGCCTTAAATCTTTTGAAATACTCCGCACACTTTTATTAATCGCTCAAATTCTACTCCCTCCAAATTAGACTCTCCTATTTAAAGTTATGTGCGATGCATCTGATTTTGCTATGGGTACGGTCTTAGGGCAACGTGTAGACAAGTTGTCACATGTGATTTACTATGCAAGTAAATCCCTTTCCGAAGCTCAATTAAAGTATACAACGACAGAAAAAGAGTTACTTCCAGTTGTTTACGCCTTAGACAAATTTAGATCCTATCTCTTAGGATCCAAGGTTATTATCTTTTCAGACCATGCCGTTCTCTGGCATTTATTGGCAAATAGGGATACTAAACCCCGGTTGATTCGATGGATACTCTTGTTACAGGAGTTCAATTTTGATATCTGGGGCAAAAAGGGTACTGAGAATGTGGTCGCTAACCATTTCTCTAGGATCCTTGTGGAGTTCCCTTGCAACCTAATTCCAGTTAGCGAATCCTTCTCGGATGATCAACTGTTTGAAGTCACTCGGGAGAAACTTTCGTGGTATGCTGACATAGTCAATTTCTTAGCCATCGGAAAAATTCCACCCTCTTGGTCCAAATAGGAAAATGATCATTTTTATTACCAAGTACGTAAATATTTTTGGGATGATCCTCATCTATTCAAGTATTGTCTAGACCAAATCATCCGCCGGTGTGTGCCAGAGAGTGAGAGTCCTAGTATTCTTACTTTCTGTCATATATTGAAATGTTGAGGTCATTTTAGTGCCTAGAAGACCACTTCTAAAATTCTTTAATACGGTTTCTTTTAGCTAACCATGCATCAGGACGCATACTTATTCTACCGCTCCTGTGAGCAATGTCAGCGCCTAGGAGCTGTGTCCCATAAAGATATGATGCCCTTGAACCCAATCTTAATCATCGATATTTTCGATGTCTGGGGCATTGACTTTATAGGCCCTTTCCCAAAAGCTGC
Organism: Cornus controversa; assembly: GCA_026545225.1. Classification (NCBI taxonomy): domain Eukaryota; kingdom Viridiplantae; phylum Streptophyta; class Magnoliopsida; order Cornales; family Cornaceae; genus Cornus; species Cornus controversa. The sequence goes on along the minus strand of CM048845.1, from coordinate 24,399,432 downwards.
CAGTTTCGAGTTCGTACTCGTAGCGGTGGATTATGTATGTAAATGGGTTACGACTGTGACTACCAAAACCAATGATCACACAGTTGTGGTCAAGTTCATTCAAACGAATATTTTTAGTCATTTTGGTATGCCTCGTGCCATCATTAGTAACGGGGGTAAACATTTTTGCAATCTATTCCTTCGAACCTTGCTACTCAAATACTCCATCACTCACAAGGTTGCTACACCTTACCACCCTCAAATGAGTGGTCAAGTAGAAGTATCTAATAGAAAAATTAAGCACATTCTTGAAAAAATCGTGCGCCCCGATCGCAAGGATTGGTCACAACGTCTAAATGATGCATTGTGGGCCTATCGCACTACTTATAAAACCCCAACTGACATGTCACCGTACCGTCTTGTGTATGGTAAGGCATGCCATTTACCCGTTGAGCTAGAGCACAAGGCCTTCTGGGCTATTAAGAAGTTCAATTTTGATATAAAGTTGGCTGGCTCAACCCGAAAGCTTCAATTGAGTGAATTAGAAAAGATATAGAATGACGCATACGAGAGTGCAAAAATCTATAAGGTGAAGACCAAGCCCTTCTATGACTATCATATCCATTCCAAATCACTCTCTTCGGGCAAAAAATTTTGGCTTTACAATTCTAGGCTTCGCTTATTCCCTGGAAAGCTTCGCTCCCGATGGGACAGTCCTTTCATTATCAATTCCATTGCTCCCCACGGCGCGGTGGAACTAAAGGATCCCAAGGATGGGATGCTTTTTAAGGTTAACGAACAATGAGTGAAACCATGCATTGATGGCCAAATGCAACTGGACTATATGGATTTTGTTGAATTGACGAATCCCATATATTTGGACTTATGAACTTGTCTACACGTCTCATCGTAGACGGTAAACTTGGCAACAATTTCTATGGTCCTATCATGTTTCGTGTGACCCGTCGAATCCAAAAAGAATGTATCTAAATATTTTTGAGGTGTCTGAGTGTGAGAGGTGAATTGAGGGTGAAACATAAATTCATACTTGGCGCAATTTTGTAAACTTCCAGTCAAATTTTGATGCATCGAAGTCCCCACTTCAATGCATCGCAGCTTCGATGCATCGACATTAGCTTCGATGCATCGATCTTTAAAAAGTCCCATTTTCTTACCAATTCCAGCAGCCTTTGCACCTTGTGTCGATAGATGGTCGATGCATCGACAAGATCGATGTATCGCACCGAAGCATGTGACTGCACACGTAGTCACTTAATATTCAAATTCCTCTTCTCTCCCTCTCATTTCTCCCCTCTCTTTCTCGTGACTTCCTCTTTTCTCCCTCATCCAAATCCCCTAAGAACACCACCATCACCACTGAAGTACAAAATCATCCGTTTATATCCACATTCGAGCATCTTTGAAGGTGATTCCACGCTCGGATAGCCTTGCACAGCCCAGTTCGCCTCCTACTAGGAACAAACTTTATTTGGGATTTTTTGAATTGTCATCTTGATTTTATGGAATTGTCAGTGGTGTCATTGATTTTGAGAATATTGGGTGAAATTTGGGAGAAGTTGTGACCATTTTGACTTTATAAAAGAATTGGGGGTACCTTCGTCGGATTTATGTTGAGAGTTGTGGATTGACAACCATCACTAAGGACTACCAGAACTGGGACTAACCCAGCCATTTGTGCCATTTCCCTTGCCACATTCTTGCAAGAAAATGGTCAGCAAAAAGGCCCCTACAGGAGTTATTTGAGACGTCCCTAGTCAACAATAGAAGAATTGGGGATTGATACCCAAAAGTTTGATCGTGACATCTGATTTTGAGGATGACCGATGTGCTGAGGCCTTATGGAGTCGTGGCCTAGTGTCTTTGCTATCACCGACAGCTGATGAAGCTTACCTGAGGCTTGTACGAGCCTTTTATATGAATGTCCAATATGACTGTACAGAGCCTGAAATTTTGAGGACTACCGTGGATGGCACACCTCTTGCCATCATCGTTACTACCATTTCAGAGATCACCGGGCTACCACATGTGCAACCCGAGTTTATTGGGCCAGGGGAGGACCATTTTGTATTCCAAGCGCTTCTACAGGATCTTACACTCTCTCATATGGTGAGAGTACGATGTAGGGGGCATTTTACCAATTACAAGAATAACGTCATAAGCAAGTCTTTGATACCCCAGTGTTGGTGTTTTTTGGATACCGTACTATATAAGAATGCTCACCTTTTTGGGCATTCTACCGAGCGCCGGGATGAGTTCTTAGAGGCCCTCTATGCTATGAAAATTGGGTGATAGTTTCTTGTGCCCGCTATTATTTAGGCCCAACTTTACAAGGCCTAGGACCAACTAATTTGGAAGCCGAATAAGAAGTCTCCTTCGATGAAGCTTCCATTCCCCTACCTCATTACCTCCTTTTTGGCTAGGGCGACTTTTGAGTTTGAGGCCTCTGAGATTGCCATAGGACCGCCACCACGTTTTACTTTCCAGAGTTAGAAGAAGATGGTGGCCCATACGTCAGCCTTACCCCGCGTAGCCCCTGAGGTGAACGCTGGTGATAGTGAGGAGAATGAGGCCAGAGGAAATGAGATGGAGATAGATGTTCCTAATGCCCCGGAGGAGGGTGAGGATACTTCAGAGGAGCCTGAGGCCGATATGCCAGGCATGAGTACTGAGAACTATGAGTACCTCGTTGATAGTATTGCCTATCTGACAGCCAATATAGCGCGTCTTCAAACAGACTTTGATATGTAGTGTCAGGCTACTATAGAGGAGCACCGTGTGGCTGCTGAGCACTGTAGACAGACTGAGGAGGGCTTGGATGCTCTTAGTGCTAGCGTACCCGCCATTTTTGAGGGGCAAGACTGCTTGTGCTATTATTCAGTAAATCTCGTGCTATGGATTCTTCTGACTCTACTTCTGTACCACCACTGCCGCCGCCGCCTCAGCATTAGCTGTAGTTATTTTTGTTTTCATATTGGTTGTATTTTTCCTTCATTTTGGTTATGTTTCGTATACTTACAGTCATAGAACTGTCTAGTGCCTTGTTGGCACTCTATTTGGTTGCTTTATAAAGCAATTCTTTTGTATTCTATAAATTCCCGCATATGTATGTACACATGTTTGAATTATTGGAATATTATCAGCTTTTTCTTTGTCTTTACATATTATTTTTGTCTTTTCTTTTATTTATTTTCCAGTCAATGTATGTTATGTTGGTATGTACTTGTATTTGTGCAGGTTCTGATGCCCCCACATCCCCGATGCATACCCGTATACCTATGTATTAACTACTCTAACACATTTGATGTTTTGACTTTTTGAAACCCATCAACCACTTGGTAACATCGTTCTAACTCTTTTTAGAGTAAACATTAAGGACAATGTTTGATTCAAGTTTGGGGGTAATATCGTACACTTGCATACATTATTTTTGCACATATTGCATTTTGATTTGATGTTTGCCATGATGTCCTTCTATTTAAGGATGTAATACGTATACTGTCATCGATAAATACAGCTTGTAATTAGGAGTTTTGACATTTGAAAATGCTTGAACTTTTGAAAATTATGCGTTAGGTTAGAATGGTTTACATTTTTGTTTAGTCCTTGAATATTGTACAGTTCTTTCCTTAAATTTGTCCTTAACGGCACAAACACGCACGTATGCATTCATTTGTGGGGTATACTTCGTTTGGAGAATTTTGAAAACGCTTGTTTTTATTTGAACTACTTGAAGAACGAATTCCTTTAGAAAAATCAAAAGCTAAAAAAAAAAAAAAAAAAAATTTGGCAATAAGCCTTCTCACTCATTAAACTAGGCCTCTGTGCCTCATGAAGCATGGAGTGTTCACGTCTAAAAGGTGTGCAAGGTTGAGTGATAAAGAAACAATTGGCTCGTTGAAGTTTGTTGCCTAGTGAGCTCAGTTATTAAGTCCGAGGGGTACTTCTTCACCCAATGCCTTAAAACCGTATGATTTGGGAGTCATTGACCCAACGCTGCTACATGTGCTTACTAGAAAGTTTAAAGAACTTAGGTATTGCACAGTCGATTGTGTTTCATGTATGTAAATTTTTTTGCAATTAACAATATCCTTTGGTGATTTGTTTTGAAAAGTTGTTCTTCTAAGAATGGATGTTTTGTTTATTCTCCATTAACGACAATAAACCACACATTTAAATGTATGTTCACATTTCAAAGAGGATTTTAGGGTTTGCACTTGTATGTGTTTTGGACTGACCATTATGTGGGGACTGTCGCCTAATTCTGATTTTTGACGGTTTATATCTATTGCTGTTCATATAGCTCCATAATACTTATTGCATTTGTCATTTTGAGCATAAATTGGGGTATCAGTCTTTTCTAGTTGATGACTGAGCAGACCATCATTTTTGTATACTTTTGTGAATTTAACAAGTGTGTTAAACCCAATGAGACTTCACTCATCCAATAGACGTGTCTACCGGGTTTAAAACACTTGTTTCATACGCTAAATGCACTAGTGTTTCCCCGAAAGCGGAATTAGAGTAGTTGCTTTATTTTATTTCTTTTTGTATTGCTAAGGGACTAGCAATATCTAAGTTTGGGGGTATGATAAGCGTTGAATGTCAGACATTCTCGCGCCTTTACTTATGTATTTTGATCTCATAGCTGCACATATTGTATAGTTTTTACATGTTTTTATATTTTTGATGATTTCATGTTCAAACTCAAAATTCGGCGTAATTTGACTCCTTTATTAGTTCAAGAATGCATTCCTATGTCCTATCATGCTTCATGGAAAGTTCATATCAAGGAATAGTGAATGGCCTATCAAGACCGGATTCAAAAAGCTAAAAGGAGAGATCAATGCATCGAAGTGCCTACTTCGATGTATCGCAACTTCGATGCATCGAAGTTCCTACTTCAATGCATTGCTCAATCCTGCAGAAGATATTTTTCTGCAAATATTTTCTTCACTTGCCACTTGTCCAATTTTGCTTAGATAAAGCCTTGAACGAAATTTCTCTAATAATTTGAGCCTCAAATCAGATATATAGTTAGGAAATATGTAATAAATGAAGATATCACAATTCTTGTAATAAAGAGCATATATAGAATTCTAGAAAGAGAAAGTGAAGTTCTACAGAGGGAAAGCTTCAAAAAGGGCTTTGTAAAGCCTTGAAGACCATTTTGAGCATGGGACCATCTCTGTCTATGGAGTGCTTCCGGCCCTCCATGATCAACTAATCCTTCAACAGAGTCTAGTTATCCACTGGACTCACTGTCCCTGTGCTACTATATTAGTTTTCTTTTTTTTTCTTTTTAACAACTCACCCAGCCCAAAAAAACAAAGTATTGAGTAATGACCATTGCACTGTGCAACAGTCAAAAATTCTAATAATATTATCGTAGCACTGCAATGGCTTTTTTTTTTCTTTTAGTTAAAATGCCTAAATTTTTCTTCTAAAAAACTATAAATAAGAAGCTCATACTTATCATTATTTGTTCACACCCAAACCTCTCAACTCCTCTAATCACTTCTCACCTCCTTCATTTCTCTCTAAATCTTCTAGTGGTCTATTCTCTAAATTGTTCGAGGTTGCTCTATAATTTGAATTTTTACTATATAAATTATATATTATTGTGGCGGCATGATGTGATCAAACAAAAGAGAAATACTACAACTCTCTCACTCGTTGTCTCCAAGCCAAAAATCCAAGTACAACTCTCCAACTTGGTCTTGAAATTTTTGGTACTATCATTATTTAATTTTTTATTTGTTTTTACTTATTTAGGGTCTGTTTTGGTAAAAATTGCGTTTTTTTTTTTTGCTTCTTCCTTTCATTTTCATTTTTTTAGAAGTCACAACGAAAAATGCGTTTGGAAACGCGTTTTTATTTATGAAAAAATAAAAAGAATGTCAAAACTTTGACAACCATTTAGACATAATTTGAAAATTCGAAACAAAACTTTCAAAAATCGTTGTCAACCTCCTAAACTAATAAACATAAAATAATTAAAAAATAATATTTGTTTTAAAATAATTTATAAAACCTCCTACACTAATAATAAAAATAATAAAATAATTTTTTTAAATGAATAATAAAATAATTATTATTTAATAGTAATAATGATCATTTAATTAAACAAAAAATAATTTTAAAAATAATAAATAATTATTATTACAATTATTATTTTATTAACTCTTATTTAATTAATTAAATACTAATTATTTAATATCATTAAAAATATTTTTTTAATTTACATAAACGACATAAACGCAAGTTATCAAACAAATTTTAAGTTTTTTTACTTTTAAAATTTTAACAGCAGATGACGTTATCAAACATACTTTGTTTTTTGACAGGAATGACAGTACAATAGTTTTTCAATTTCTATTTTTCAAAAAAATTGAAAAATAAAAACGACAACGTTACCAAATATGCCCTTAGTTATTAATTTTTTCTAGCTACTTTATTATAAAAAATGATTAGTGGTAACATTAATATCACTTACCATAGACGTGGAGGATGAACTCCTTGACTTCGGTGTTGAATCCATAGGTTCTTCTACTCCCGTTACTCTTTATGATGCACAATCCAGACTTCCCCTATTCCTATTGTTGGACATTCTGACACTACTCGTATACCTACCCATAAACAAACTTGAGCAAAATGTAAATATTGTGTAAAAATTCATACAGCTTCATCTAAGTTTGGCACGAGTCACTCAAAAAGACACTTTAATATATAGATCTCTAATGCTACGTTTGGTACGCAACAATAAAATGGAATGAGCATTCTATTAAAGTGAGAATTGCATGAGAATGGAATGGAATGGAATGAGATTCTCATTCTATTGTTTGGTTTCAAACATAAAATGATGTAGGTAACTAAATTTTTTTTTAATGTTTATTGGGAATGAAATGACCATTCCATAGGTTGAGTAATGGAATGAATTTTCATTCTTTTTCATTCCAAAGGAATGACGCGGAATAGTCATTCCCACTTTTATTTTTCTTACCAAACAAAGGAATGGATCAAAAAAGGTAATATTGACATTTCATTCCATTCCATTGTTGCGTCCAAGCGTAGCATAAAAAGAACAAATATTGACCTTACGAATCTAACTGTAATTAGATATAAGGTATCCACATTTAATTATGATCCACATGTTACTTGTGATGAGCTTGAAAATTATATAGTCAGAGCTCAACAACCTTTTAGTTTTGCACAATGTCAACATTAATTGAAAAAATATATTTGTAACAAAAACCTTGAATCCTCTCGATTCAAGAACAACAAATAGAAATGATAAAGTTAAACTCTTTCGAAGGATGAGAACGGTAGTTCTATATATATATATATATATATATATATATATATATATATATAACATTTAGGTTAAATGTCAATAATTGCACACTATATAGATAGTGAGTGAATTCTAAAGAAAAAGAATAATATCGTTTAGGATGGTTGAAGCCCCACTATTATAGTCCATTTGTAGCTACTAATGAATTGAGAGAATGGGACATAATAAATAAAAAAATTTCACTAACATTACATAATGCTACAAATGATATAGCTACAGATACACTTGGATCTGTATCGCCTTTATCTCTCGAAGGAAAACATTTTTGCATGTGATTAATGTTCTGCATATATACTGAATTTAATTGTAAATGATGGATTGTCTATACTTTTTGCTTCAATTGAAAAGATAAGTGATGTAGTTTGGAACCTTAACTCTTCCCGGTCAAGAAATCAAATATTTTAAAAAATATTGTAAAAATGCATGTTTGAATCCCATAAATATTAATGTAGATTTTGCTCATTATGAGATGCTAAATTTATGTCTAAAATACAAAAAGGCTATTGATTTGTACTACTATAATGTTACTGAATCTATTCGACATTGTTCAATTAATCAAATTTTAACAAAAAGGGGGCAAAATTTTGCATAAATTGTAAAACAAATTTTCAATTTTCTTTTTTTTTTTTGGTCGAGTACGTTTGCAATTATGTATAATTATTTCTAAATTAAGAAAATATTCCGAGTTTGATTTTTTTCAACATAGTTTAATCATAATGAAACAAAAATTTGATAAATATTTCAAAATTTTGGAATAATCCTTATCTTTAGACCCGAGAGGTAACTTTGAAACTTTAGAAAGTTGGTTAGAATTTCTATATGGTAGTGGATCTGATGAGTTCAAAAATAACTTAACTTCAATAGGGTCTCTAACAATATTATATAGTTTATCAATTCAATTCATGACATTGGATTATTTTTTAATCTATTATATAGAATTTTTGTATCTTTATACATGTCTTTTTAAAATTCAGAAATATAATTCAGATCACCAAGACATTTATTGGCTGGGTACTATTGTACCATTTTCAATATTATGTCCAAGGAATCTCACCTTAGCTTGAAAGAGTTTTTTTTTTTTTTTTCTTGGCAGATGCAAAAGGCCATTTGTTTGATAATATTCAAAATATATATATATATATATATATATATATATATATATATATATATATATATTCAAATGTTTCCAATGTTGTTGGATAGATGATGAATAAATAAGAACATCATCAATATAAAATCTATATAAGGATTAAAGATGTCATTCATAACATTTTAAAATTGAGATGCAGCATTTTTTTAAATAATCTTTTTAAGGATTTTGGACAAAGAATGATGTCATTCAACACAATTCTTTGTCCAAAATCAATAAATTATTTTAAATAAAATAATGAGAAAGAAAAAAAAAGTGAAAAATGTAATATCTACCGGTCTCAAATGTTGTAATATGAAAAATGGGTCAAAGGCCCTCTATAAATCACTAAAATATGTAACATATGAACAAGTTTTTTTTTTTCGAAAGTTCAAATCAATGTGCACAAACTCATAATATTATCTTTAATAATTTCGAACCCTCTACTTTTTCTTTGAGGAAAAAAGATTGTACCAACTGGATTAATGTTCATTGATAAAATATAAACCAATTGACACCGCACTATTATAATTTATTGGCTTTTAACTTCTTATGTTTTTATTTTATTTTATTTTTTTCTGGATGATAACACCTCTTAAAACTCTATAGTCTATAACCGAGCACATATAGCGACAATTACAGAAAAATTCTCTAAAAATTGCATCAAAGAATTCGAATTCCTAATTAACCTCCAGAATAGGAGGGAAAATTTTTACTATTAAACCGTTTGTAATCTAACATCATAATTAACATAAGGGTCCATACTTACCCTAAGGAAAAAAAAATTTTAAAAAAAAAGGGTAAACTTCATTGACACCCCCTAAGGTTTGAGGTATTGTCACACGACTACAACTTTATGTAAATTTGTTACCAACACCCCTTGAGGTTTGTGCCGTATATCACATACACCACCTCCTACCAAAAGTAGGTCGTGTCATACCACTTTTTGATGGTGAAAAGACCATGCTATCATTTGACTCTTGACCTAACCTTTTTGAATACTAAAATTACCTATTTAACCCTGCCTAATGTACCAAAATGCCCCCAACTATGCCTTATTATTACATACCTACTATTATTACATTATATATATATATACACACACACACATACACACACATACATATATATTTATACATATATAGAGAGAGGGGGGAGGAAACCATCGAGCACCCACTAACGACAACCACAACCACCACCACCACCACCACTCCAATCGCAACCTAACTGAGGTTGGCATCAACGAAGTACTGGTCGGAGTAGGTGGAGACGCCAGAGATAAGAGGGAGTTGGGGATTTTGCGGCTGTGTAAGGCAAGGAAGAGGATAGAGTTAGGGATCTGGCCAGTGGTTTGATGGCTCCTGATGAGGCTATCAGTTCTTTGTTCTCGTCGCAGAGAGATAGGTTTAGAATTGTTGTGACGCCGTTCTTTTGAAGCTGAGGATCGGACGATGAGATCAGCGAAATCAACGGATTGATCGCACCAACGCGTGCGATCTTGATTCAGTTCTCCGACTTGTTCTTCGTGAGGAGTCTAATCTCCATCACCTCTTGCTTTTGATCATCGATTGAACTTGACTCAATACTGGAGATGAGTTGTCAGATCAACTCATCAGAGTTCTCAAAAGCACAAGCGACCAGGAGTCGCCGGCTCTGCGACGACGCTAATGAGAACTCACCGGATCGGTCGCTACTTGTATGACGAGCTGGGGTTTGGCTTTTGGTGATAATGGTGGCAATGTTGATGGTTGGGCTGAAAATGATGAAGAAAAAGTTCATTTTGGGCATTGTGAAGGATTTTGGGTTCTGGGTTTTGATCTTTGTAATGTGTGTGTATTTGGCAAAGAATAGTTTGGATTATTGTTTGGATTCAGCAGAGACAGGAAGTGAGAGGAGGTTTGAAAGAGAGAGAGTCTGGTGACGGTGGTTGTCATTGGTGGTAGTGGTTGGAGGAGGAGGAGATGGTGGTTGTGGTTAGTAGCAGTGGCGGTGGTTGTGGTTAGTGGAGGTGGTTGTTGGAGGAGGAGATGAGAAAGAAAGAAGCGGTGGTGGTGGCTATGGTTAACTGCTAGTGGTGGTTGTGGTTAGTGGTGGTGGTTAAGGTTTTTGATTGTGGTTGAAGAAAGTAGAGAGAGAAATGGTAGGCATATAAAATTGAGAGCAATTTTGTTATTTTTCAATTCTAATATTTTTTTATTAAAATTTATTTAAATAATCAGGGGCAATTAGGACATTTCACTTATTAAAAAATTAAAAATTCTGACAGGAGTGTTTGTGACAAAAAATCATGAAATTGTAGTCGCGTGATAATATATCAAACGTTAGGGAGTGTCAATGATATTTATCCAAAAAAAATTAATGCTGGTGATGTCTGATAATGGACCTGCAAAATGAAAAATAAATATAATTAAGTCCTTATTTTTATCAAAAGACTCAAAAACTCTTAAAAGTTAATAATATATCTATTGATATATTTCATTGTGGTGATGTGCGGCTTCCAATGAGTTGTCAATTGCCAATTGGTGGGACATAGAATGCACCTTGTGGTATCTCCACTATGAATAATCAAACAATCACTCAACAATGAAGAAATTAAATTAAATTAAATTAAATTAAATTGAAATTGAAATTGAAATTGAAAGTGGGAGGTTGACTTTGGACCCCGAGTGATGCAAATGTAACTTTAGTTTGTGGCCGTATATATTGCGCTGTAAGCATGTGTTATAAACCAATTATATTTATCACGAAAGTAATGAAAATCTTGTACGCGGACCCCTCTCTTAGGCATTGTTTGAATTGAAAGATTTAGAAGCATAATGGAAGAATAGAATTGAGAGATAGTATGTTTTGTATTTGGGTACTTTAAATGAAGAAAAATGAGAGGATTGAAATATTTCTCATAATTTCTTATATCATATCCTCTCAAAAATGAGAAGATTAAGAAGAAAATGATAGTGGGTTAAGTAATACTTTCATAATTTTGAAACTTTATTCAATAATTAAAAAGAAAAAATTGTTATTTCACTCATGTCTCATTAAATATAAAAGGGTACGATAGTAATTTGGTTGTTATCATTTCATTTCTTTTCTTTTCTCTTCTCTATCCAAACAAGAATATTATTATTTTTTTCTTTTCTCTCATATTTATTCAAACATAAATAGAAGTTATTGATATCTTCTCATTTCTTTTCTTTTCTCTTATAACCTAAGAAGCATGGACACGGACACGGACACGGGACACGGGTACGACACGACACGGGCACGGCGACACGGTAAATTTCAAAAAAACAGGACACGACACGGCGGGAATACGGCTATGAAATAATATATTAATATATATTCAACAAGTTAACCAATATCCACAATACCATAAATTTAACAATAAAAAAATAATAAATCACACAAATACTTCAATTTATTATCAAGTAATTAATGTATTTTCAAAAAGGATGTTCATAATATTGGCTTTTTTATTTTTTTTGTTTCTAAATTTATTATTTAGGAATTTTATCTAACTATTTTTTATTTTTAAAATTTTTTATTTTAGAAAATACTATATTTATATAGAAAAGGGCATAATAGTCATATTAAATGATATATGTCATTATAGTTATTTCAAGGGGTCAATATGTCAATTTTTAGAAGATGAAGGACTGAAATGCTAAAAAAAATAGTTCAAAGGGGTTTTTTTGTAACTTTGCAAAAGTTCAGGGGTTTTTTTGCACTTTTAAAAATTACAAAATGTACCCCGCCGTGTCCCCCGCGTGTCCTTGCTGTGTCCCCCGCGTGTCCTTGCCGTGTCCCAGCCGTGTCCTAAAAAAAAAAATTCCAGGACACTTCTAAGGAGTGTCCGAGGAGTGTCCGAGTGTCCGACACGGACACGACACCCCTATACGAAGTGTCCGTGCTTTCTAGCTTATAACTAAAGTTATCATCTCCTTTCTTTTTTCTCTTGTCTATCCAAATGAAGTCTTAGGGTCAATTTGGTTGGAAAGAAAAGAAAGAAAAACAAAGGAAAGGAAACAAAGGAATATGTTTTTTTGTGTTTGATATGAATTTTTTAATGAAAATGAAAGGAAAGGAAATGGAATGATTTAGAGAGATAAATTAAAGATGAATAGTAATTTTTGTTATTCTTCCAAAAATGGGAAGAAATTGAATTGAAGGAAATATAATGAAAGACTACCATTTTTTAATGAAATTTTGTTAATACCAACTTTGCCCTTATTTTGATAAAAGCTAAAATTTGTTCTTTTAAATAAAAAAGGGTATAATGGTAAAAAATTTAAATAGTTTCCTTTCATTTCTTTTCCCAAACATGTTAACTATCATTTCATTTCTTTTCCTTTACTAATCAATGGAAAAAGTTTAACATTATCTTTTCCTTTTCTTTCTTTTCTTTTCTTTCGTTACTAATGTTATCATTTCTTCTCTTTTTCATTATACCAAACATTAATCTTACTTTTTTTCAAAGGGTTGTCTGTTTTCTTTACTTCTTTTTCTTTTTATAACAATAAAAAAAAATATATCCATGGCTATTTGGGCTGAAATCGACCCAAACCGATCCTCACAAGGTGGCGGCTTGTGATCATTTGCATACAAAAAGATTTTTTCCAATGAAAAATATTTGAATAATATGCGTGTTTTGTGAGTGAAGTGGTGGATCACATCACATGATGACGTCATGTGATAGAGTTCACCACCCCCACTCACATAAATAACTTTCGAAAATTGTTGAATTCGTCATTTGTATTATTCTCAAAGGCTATATTCGGTTGCATGAAATTGAATTTTTTAAAGACTTGTCGTATTTTTCAATACCAATTTTAATTCGATGCAACTAAACATAGCTTTTAAAATATTTTTATCAGAAGTTGCACTGAAATTAATTATTCAAGAACAGCCAACCACGCGGAAGAAAAAACTGTCACCAACATTCAGAACTTGGCTGATTTTCCTAGCATGACAAACTATTGAAAAGTCGTAATCTTAGAAATTTGATCAGGTCCTGAGGTTTTGGCCACAATACATAGGCTCACCATGCTGTTTGGCAGCCCAGAAAATTGTTGGCAGATAGGCCTTTTGAGGTGGTGTTGAACCATGCTTACCTACAACTTGAGTGCCTCATACAATTCAAGATTTTTTGTTTAATGGAATGGCTAGAAATAAACTAATCCTACCTTGCAAAGCTCTTACTGAACTTGTACTCGCTCATAAACAGAAAATTAGGCTTATGTATGTATGATAAGACAATACGGCATGTTTGGCTGTATAAAAGCAAGAAAAGCAAAAACAAAAAGATAAGAAAGCGAAAGCGAAAGCGAAAGCTATAGTGAATGCCAGGAAGATTTAAGGCATTATGTGGTGTGGGTACCATGGCAACGTTGGCAACCCAACTTGTGCATAAGTTATGGTTATAATTTAAGGGCAACAAAAAAATATCTTATGTTTTCCTTTGTTGCAATCAACCACAAACACATACTGTTCTAATTTAGGTGGATTTATAACTCCAGAGAAATCAAAACACTAACATCTTCATCTATAATTTAATTTATTTGTCGCGGAGTGGAACTGACTCGTCTAATCAGTTAAACACTATTTAATTTTTAATTTATAGATAATAATATTTTAAAAGATGAAAAATTATTAAATATTATGAAAGTTTCGTGTAAGGAGAAATTCTACATCTAGTAACTCACTATTTATTATTATTTCTTAAAATGGTAAGAAATAGATATCTAGTGTTAGTAGGATTCCTATGAATATGAAATTCCCGAAGTAGCCAATAATTACTCGTAAAAGACTACGACATTTTTTTTATAACCGAATTTAATATGTATGCTCTGTTGGTAGAAAGAAAGGAAGAGAGGCAGAAGAAAGATATGGAAAGATGAAAAATTTTCCTTCGTTGACAATGAGAAAAGAGAAAAAATGACAAATGAACTATTAATCTTCCTGCTTTACAAATTTTCATCACTCCAAATATGAACGGAAGAGGGGAAGAAAAAAGAAGATTGTTATAAAAATTATAAATTACAATACTACCCTTTATAATTATTAAATGAACTCAATATTAGCAATCGTTCTTCCCTTCTCTCCTAATAAATAAAGTAATGCGTTACTTCATTCTCTTCTCCTTCATTCAATAACAAAAAGAGAGAATAATATTATCTCTTCTCTAGGGATTTCTCATATATCCCTTATTTTCTCTCTTTCATCTAGTTTTCTTCTCTCCTACCAAACAAAGCATTAATTCTGGACCCATCAAGTGGTGATGTGTTTGATAACGCAATTTGAGTATCGCTTAAAAAGGTAAGCATAGTATAAAATGAAGTAAAAATTTAAGTAATAGTGATTTTACTTATCTGAATACTTTGAATTAAAAAAGATATAAAAAAATAAAATCTCAATTTTATTACTTACCACTTAAAAACTTCACCACTTAATTATCAATTCTTAAATTTTTTTTACTTAATTTTCATTTATGATCACCTGAGTTCTTTAATAACTTCAGAGAATAAGGAAGAAAATGAACCAAAGGGGACTAGTACCAGCATTTTCTGTTCTTTCCACTTCTTGCAATTCCAAATGAAGCATGAGGTTAGAAAAAATCAAATAAAGAGAATATCTCTTTTCTTTGGTAAGTGAATAGGATTTTATATCATATTGTAACAGATAAGAAAATAAATGTGTGTGTGTATGTGTGTGTGTGTGAGAGAGAGAGAGAGAGAGAGAGAGAGAGAGATATAGAGAGGAACTTTATATCAGCTTTCCACTGTCTCTCCTTTTTTGGGTCAATTTGGGTTTGACAAAGAAAGTTACTTGGCCTTTTCTGAAAATTTTAAGTTATCTGCAAAATAAAGGGCCTTAAAGATACCTACCAAAAAGAATATGCATTTCGTGTTAGATATGCCACCCTCACTGTCAGACCAACCTGGACCTTACCTTATTCTGTATCATTTAATGCTATGTTTGTGAGCAAAAACAGTCTTTGGCATCATATATTATATATAAAATTACCATGCCATCATATATTAAACCACTAAAGCCTTTTTCATTTTTTCTTCAAAACAGACAAATAAGACTATCAATTTTCAATAAGACTAATATGTCATATTTTTTATAAAAATAATCATTTAAGTTTTAAACCACTAAATCTTACGGTTACAGCCTTATCAAATAGAAGTAAAATTTTACATCTATAATTTTATTCGAAAATTGATATGTAATTCAATTTTTTTTTGTTTCTTATATTCCTTTAACTTTTAGTTAATTGATGAATTATAGAATAATTAATCTAATTAAAATTTAATTCAAAGAAACTTGTGTAGATTATGACAACTTGAATATATAAATTTTTTCAATTCTTTTTCGATTCATCTCTGGAGTTGAATACTTTTAATCCAATTTATAAGAATCAATGGAAAAGACAAATCCCTTATGATACACCACATCCGGAAAGAAATGATAAGAGGTAAAAAAACCTCCTCCACGGGAGGAGTCCGACGTCCTCATCGGAAGCTTGTCTAAGTACGTTATGTTCGTTTGCTTGGAATTAAAGAAAAATTAATTCAAAATTAGTTCTAATTTTTTTTTTCAATTATAATTCTAAGACACTAATTCTTTGGAGACAAACATAACATACATATTATCATTTCTTTTTAATTAGATTTTGTTTAGTAAGGGTATAAATGAATGTTTGACCGTTTATGTAATTTTGAACTTAAATGGAAAAAAGATCTCAATAAGTAGAAATTATTTGTCAAAATTAATGAGATTTGTTTGTTTGTTTGTTAAAGAGTTAGTGGTAACTTTACCTATATTAAATTACTTTTAGGATATCCACAAGTACAATCTTCAATCCTTTAACCTTTATTGTTGATTCTTATAGTTACATTCCTGTCTTAGTGAGTTCTTTCCTTGTTGTGTCAAAACATGTAGACACTTTTCTGCAGCAAAACCACAAAATCACCGAGGAAAAACTCCAAGTTTATTGAAATTCCAAAGGAAATGGAAAAAAGAGCTACTTTCCAGACATAGACTTGCAGTTACAATCTAAAACATCTGGAATTTTGGTACATCTAAAGATCTTCCATTCTCTCTCTCTGCTTCTAGTGTCAGTATTTCTTTTACACATAGATATGTACACACACACACCATGTAGAACAAAGGCACCTATTCTTAATAGTTACAAGATAGACAAAATACCAGTTTCTGCTAAAGCTTCTGTGAGACAACCCCATATTCTGCTGAGAAACCATACCTTCAATCCACTCGATCGACATGCCATTCTGCAGAGACCTATCTGGGATGAAGGTATGTGGTTCAAAATTACACCAGTGATTAACTTCACTCCTTAATGACAAATCTTACAAAATACTACCTCAGGCCCTCTCTTGGAAGCTGAAGGACCTAGACATGGCAGCAGGGTTAGCCCGTAATGCTGGAGAGGTTTCGAGTATGTGATTCTTTTCATTGCCCTTTGGTTGGAAGGCCTTAAAAAGGCCTGCCCTGCCAACGAAGTCATTCTTAATCCCAAGAGTCGCCCATATGGAACTCCTTGCAGCTTCATCAGGATCGTCGATCCTTAAAGTTTTTGGAATCAAAATGGAATTTTCAGAATTCTTCTGTTCCACCGGTTCATTTCCCTCCAGATTGCTTGGCTTAACCAAGTCACCGGCCCTGGAACGCTTTCCTAAAGTTGGTGAATTAGGACCAGAGAGTTGTGCCTTTTGGTTCACCATAGGAGATGGTGGAGACACCCAAGGAACACTCCAAGCACCTGGAACACCACAATTCCAATAAGTTGCAGGGTAGAATGACATAGGATATCCTGGAGGGCAAATGGCTGGGACAGGAACTGCAGAATTCCAAGGATAAGGCCAAGGAACCCCAGGCAGACATGGAATTGGAGAAGGGAAACCATGTATATTTCGCATCATTGGCTCTTGATGCCCATTTCTAGATCCTTCCTCAACTGAATTCGAAGTTGTGACAGAGGAACCACTGGAGCAATCATCACCATTTTCTGCACCAGTGCAAGCAACTGAAATTCCTTTTTCAAGTTTATAAAACCCATTTTGGATACCATTAGGTGCCTTTTTCTCCACAAGATTTAAAGAAGAAGTCATGGGGTCACAAAGCAGTGCATCAGAGCCAAAAGAGAGGACTCTACCATTGGTTTTGAGGGCAGGGTGGTGAATTCCATTTGGAGCATCAATTTGAGCTACTTGGAGAGCTTCAGAAATGGTGATGTGATGACAATTTGAGGCAGCGTTTTTGTTCTTGCGACGACCAGCTCCCACTGGCACATTCCTCATGGTACCTCCAGCAGTCCAGTATCTCTGACAGCTCTTGCAGAAATGACGGGGTTGATTAACATTATAATTGTTGTAATAGCAGAACTTCGTGTCCATGCTATTGCAACGGGGACATGGAAGAATTTTGTCTGGTTTCTTTAGGGTTTTCTGTTGCGAGTTATTTGTATCACTCTGATCATTTTCTATCTTGGGAGGATTCAATGTTTCAGTTTCTTCATCAATGGAAGGTGTCCTGAGGTTCTCTTCAGACTCAGGCAATGTTTCTAAATTCGTCAAATCTTCTGTAACCAGCAGTGGGGCAATGTCTTGCCGTTTATTCTCAGTGGGTTTTCCTACTAGAGGATCCTGAAATTTAAGAATAATTTTTTGTAAGTAAAAAATACAACTTTTACAGACTAAATTATGAGTCGTATATGGAGATAATCAGAAAAACAGAAACCAGAAAGGAAAAATGTGTTAAAAATAAAATAATATAGCATACATCATCACTGGGTCACAACTGATTCTTCTTCCTAAAATCTTCTTTTGCGGTAGTTCTATATGGTAAATAGCTTACCAGTGAAAATGAAATCTGTACTAGTTTTAGATTAACCCTCTTGTAACTTCTAGAAAACTAGACAGAATCCAATTACCCAAATACAGTTGAAAATCTACAAAATTATCATCTCAATTAAGAATAACATTTGAATGGGAGGAATCTCAAAATAAAAGATCAGCAGAAGAAATATGGAAGAAATCAGGTATCTCACAAATTTTATCCATGTTTCAATAAATAGCATCAATAATAACAAAGCCCCAAATGTAAATCTAAACAAGTGAAAAGGAGAAAAAACATACATATTTAAAAAAAGAAATGACGAATTTACAAAGCAAGTCAACAAAACTGTAATTCCAAATGGATAAGGAATCAAGGATAGTACAATTGTAACTTTGAATTTTTGGCACAATGAATATTTAGTTGATCATGTTTGATCCAAGGCCACAAATTTCCAAAAGGAAAATGCTATGATGGGAGACCCCTGGCTCCCTCTCAGTCATGGATTAAAAAGCTTCTCTCAATCCAATGGCTGAGAGATTCCAAAAAATAATCCACAAAAAGTAACTACCTGAAAAAGTAGAAGTTAAAATTCACAAAGTCAAAATTCTAGACAGAAAGCTGAAGCAAATTCAACCGTCCTTTCTCAGCCATGGATTAAAAAGCTTCTCTCAATCCAATGGTTGAGAAATTCCAAAAAATAATCCACAAAAAGTAACTACCAGAAAAAGTAGAAGTTAATTAAAATTAACAAAGTCAAAATTCTAGACAGAAAGCTCAAGCAAATTCAACAGTCCTAATAATAAATTTTTCGTAATATCAGGAAAAATCAAACAGTGCAATGTGAAAAGATCTTTCTGGAAGTTCTAATGAACAAAAAGATAGTCAAACATAACTAAACTTGAAAACAAATTCAACAGATTGGATTTTCAACAATTTCATTAACCAAAATTGTAAGTTCAAGCATCAAGTAGAGCCACCCAAGACCCAACAAATTCTTGAACTTGAAAAACATATCTAATTAACAAATCTGAAAATTTATGGTCCTCTAATCAAATACGGACTAATTTACCCAAAAGCTGGTTTGGGACACATTTGCCTGAGCAAGGAATACCACTCACAGAGAAAAGACATCGACATAAAGTAATAGTAATTAGAAAGTTCAAAGTGCATTATATACGAAACACAATATAAAATAACCCTAAGTATTCAGTTTCAGAACTAAATTGCATTAATTAACATAAATAAAAAAAAACCTTATCGAAGCCCCAAAAACCCAACAAATTGCCAGAACTGGAGAATAGAAGAAATGAAAAAGTAAGATCGACCCATGAATTGTTTTAGGATTCTGAAAAAAGGGTCGTTTTCAAATATGCAGATAATAACTTCAAATCGATATATATATATATATATATATGTATGTATGTGTGTGTGTGTGTGTGTGTGTGAAAAGCAGTATACCTTCTTTGCTTGTTTTTGTTCTTCTCCTACTTTCCTCACTTTCTTGTCTTCAATAGGAGTGACCACCGGACTAAGATCACGTTCAGAACTATTATCTTCAAGAACAACAACAGCGTCAGCATCTCTGGAGACAGAATCGTCGCCGGAGAAGACAGGGATCTTCCCGTTCTCCGGAAACGCAATCTGCTTCCCAAACAGCTTGATCCCAAGGTCCATAGGTTCCTTCATTTTCTCGGGAAAACGAGAGAAAGTGAACCCAGAAGCGACGGAGATGGGTACTGTCTTCGTGTTCGTCGTCGTCGTTTAGTTCAGTGGAGGTGTTTGGGGGGTCTTTGGTGGATCTTCCTTGGCATCGTCGTGGTCTGCGTTTTTGATTTGTTTTAAAGAGATGTGGGTGCCACGTCATCAAGAGAGTGATTTCTCAGCCACATGTTTATGTGGCCTTTAGATTTTTCCCTACTACTAGATTCTTTATTACAAGAAAAGCCAGTCAGCAAATTTCCAACTCTATCCATCATCTGTCATTCCTCAGGCTTCCAAGTTTTGGTACGCAAACAACTGTTTTATGATGTGTTACGAAACTATTGCAATTACGTTAGGAGTGTACTTTAGATTTCTAATGGGCATTTCAGTCTTTCTCACCAAATTCGTAAAAATTAAAGATGATAGCGTCATTACCATGTGTGATGCAAGCAAAATATGTTGAATAACTGTAATTACTGCAGTATCTCTGACCAACCACCCGTCAATAATGAATTATTATTTTTTATTGATTAGAACCAGTAGGGAGTAAGGACCTGTCCACTGACCGAAATATTTTTTATTTTTCTGTTTTTATTTTTTTTTAAAATAAAAATAAAATATTTAGTAAAATATTTATGATCTCTATACTAAAAAATATTTTTTATTTTTATGAAAGGAGAAGAAACAAAAAAGAAATTACTGTAACAGGAAAATATTCTGCACTGTAACCGAACACACTTAATTAAATAATATATAATATTAAACATAACTTTCACTAATTATGATTTTTTGCACAATTATTTTCTTATTTACATATTGTAATCTTTTCCTTGTATACTTAATTAAATAACATATAATAAATTAATATGATAATATATAACGTGCATAAATTATCTATATTAAAATAAAAAATACTTTAAAAATGCTCTTACTTTCATCTTCTTTTAATAAAAATCACTTATAAATAATAACTCTTTATGATATACATGTTATGTATATTAATATTATCTTTTAACTTGTATCATATTTTTTAATTTAATTTTCACATGTATATGATATCAATTTTAATTTAATTTAATTTTCACACATATATGATATTAATTTTAATTTAATTTTCAATCATATATGATATCAATTTTAATTTAATTTAATTTAATTTTCACACATATATGATATCAATTTTAATTTAATTTTCACACATATGTGATATCAATTTTAATCTAATTTAATTTTCACATATATATGATATCATACCTATAGAAGACTAGTTCTGCTAAAAAATTCTTTTGTATGTCAAATAGTTACAAGTTCAAATATGAAAAGAAAAAAAAAGTGTAACAAATGTGTTACTAAACACTATGTTTTGTTTCTTTTCTTAAAAATGTGAAAACACAAGTTAATGAACGTTATTTCTGCTTTCCATTTCCATTAAAAAAAACAAGAATGTATTTCTATTTTCTCGAGATGCAAGAGGGTTGACCTGTTGGATGGTAAACCCAAATTCAATTTAGGGTATAAATTTTTTAATTTAATTTAATTTAATTCAATCCAATCCAATCCAACAAACAACTCCAATTTCAAAAGGAACTTTTTTTATGCACTAATCATGGGGCCTACTACTAATTATAATGGTCCACTCTCATCACATAATGATGCAATCTCCACCACTCCTCAGAGCATCAATTACCATTTTTAAAGCACATGAAACCTTGCCAATTACTCTCTGCAAATCTCCAAGCAATCAAAAAACAAAAAAATTAAGTCTCTTTGAAAAAAAAAAACAAGAGACGATGAATTATTCCAAGGTAAAAGTAAGATAATGGTATGAACAAGGGAATAATTTTAACCCTCTCTTTGCATTATCCTACTTCTACCCCTTGTATAGCTTCATTTATTGTATGCGTAAGCCATTATCATTACGCTAATATGTAGCTCAAAAAGATATGTAAATTCGGTAGTTATAAGTTCAAATATGAAGAAGAAAAAAAATGTGTAACAAATGTGTTACTAAACACTATATTTTGTTTTTGTTCTTAAAAATGTGAAAACAACAAGTTAATGAACGTTATTTCTGCTTTCCATTTCCATTAAAAAAAACAAGAATGTATTTCTATTTTTTTTAGTGCAAAAATAAAATAAAAAACCGTTTTTGTTAGTGAACGCACCCTAAGGTACCCAATATTTTTTCGAGATGCAAGAGGGTTGAACTGTTGGATGGTAAACCCAAATTCAATTTAGGGTATAAATTTTTTTATTTAATTTAATTCAATCCAATCCAATCCAATCTAACAAACAACTCCAATTTCAAAAGGAACTTTTTTATGCACTAGTCATGGGGCCTACTACTAATTATTATGGTCCACTTTCATCACATAATGATGCAATCTCCACTCTTGATGGAGAACAGGACCCTCTCCAGCACTGGAGAGAATTCAAGTCCCTCCACCACTCCTAGAGCATCAATTAGCATTTTTAAAGCACATGAAACCTTGCCAATTACTCTCTGCAAGTCTCCAAGCAATCAAAAAATAAAAAATTTAAGTCTCTTAGAAAAGAAAAAAAAAAACAAGAGACGATGAATTATTCTAAGGTAAAAGTAAGATAATGGTATGTGATAAGTGTTCAATTCTATGCATTTGAACCCTCTTTCTTACATACGTTAGTTCCGTTTTCGCGTTTACCGAGATATGTTTACGGTATTTTTGTGTTTTTGATGTTTTGCAGGTATTGGAGTAAATGGAGCAAAGTTGGAATCTTTCTGCAGTCAAGAGAAGAAATCAGAAAATGCAACCCAAGGCATCTCGATCAATCGAGATGTTGATCTCGATTAATCGAAATCTCGATTGATCGAGATCTCATTTCGATTGATCGAAATCTCGATCAATCGAGATTCAATCTCGATCAATCGAGATGCTGCAGAGCCCACTTGGCCACTTGCTCACCTGCTCTCCCACTTGCAACAAAATCCCCCTTTTTGCACGACTTAGGGGGATTGTCTGACTTGAACAAGACTTTTGGGGGCCTTCTTGATACAAGAGATATATATAATGATATATATATATATATATATGGTGGGCCCCAAAGGAGAAAAAGGAGCCAAAAAGCACCAAAAAGCCACACATATCTCATATCTCTCAACACACATCAATATACAAGAGGAGAGACCTTCGGGAGAGGAAGAGGAGAAGCTGAACCAGACGAAGAAGCTTCACTTTCTTCATCAATGGAAGGGTGCAAGGCAACCATGAGCAACTGACTCTTCTACTAGGGTGTTGGTTTCAACCCCTAGCCATGTAAACTTGTTCATCTTTGTAGCTCTTGGGATTTGTAATTAAATGTTGATTATTTAGCCTAGTGATTATGTACACAAATACATCTCTTATATATATTCATTTGATTTGGAATTTATTCTTGTCTTAGAGTAGATTTTGTCACTTGAATGCACAACATTTGCATATTCCACAAGAAGTGCAAATGATGGCTAGATAATGGTGTTTAAATGAATGTGTGATGTTAGTTTGTATAGACCATGCCAAGACAAGGTAGTTTGGATGCATGTAGTGTTCACTTAGAGAGTAGAGTAATTAGGTAGTTAGTTAGGTTGAAGAGTTATGCTTGTTGAAGATGGATTATGATAGGTTAGCACACACATTGATCTTTTGATATGTCATTGAGGTCACAAGCCTAATGACATTGTTAGGCATTTAATTAATGAATCACATGCTTGCTACACTTATGAACATGTGAATGGCTAGTGGTGAAAACCAACCCTAGTTCTCTCTCCCAACTTTAAACTCTTTACTTTTCTTGTCATTTCATTCATGCAATAGTTTTTAAACACAAATTCAAAAATCTATTTTTCGAATTAAAGTAGAATTAATCTTCCTTTAAGA
The DNA here is from genome assembly GCA_026545225.1 of Cornus controversa. Lineage (NCBI taxonomy): Eukaryota > Viridiplantae > Streptophyta > Magnoliopsida > Cornales > Cornaceae > Cornus > Cornus controversa. Next base: position 24,375,500 of record CM048845.1, on the reverse strand, counting down.
CAATTGCGACTAGTCCTCGTGGGATCGATACCCTCTATATAGAACCTTATCTACAAAGATTCGTGCTCTTGCGAGTGGTTAAATTATATTTTGATAAAAAGGGCAAAATTAAGCTTACAATATAATTTAGTTCCGACCACATCAAAATTTTGGCGCCGTTGACGGGGACTACGGTTTTATTGTCGCCATTGGAAGATTAAATCTGGTTTAATTCTTAGGCTAGAAATTCTTTCATTCTTTTTGTATATATTTTGTTCTTATTTCTCAAACTTCTTGATTTTAGGTATACCACATAGCGGGCATCAAAGAGAAGTAAACTTGGAACCCTTTGTGAGTATAACGCCTAAAATTAGTGGTTTGAATTCATTCATTCTTTTTGTATAGATTATTGTTACTTTGTGTATTGAGGTGTTGTTCGATTGTTAATGCATGCTAGGTAGACGGTCCTTGTCACTTCCTTTGCTTCCGTGTAACATTGAACTTGAACGAACACTTAGACAATGTAGAGGAACCTCTAGGGACCCTATATTGCCTAGGACTGAAAACATGGACCCAAATGAGAGACAACCTCCCGGACTACCTCCTTTTAATCATGAACAACCACCTCCACCACCACCTCCTCAAGGAGAGTTGCTTATGGACTTTTACCTTCCGACTACATTTGAAGTACCTTCATGCATTCAATTTTCGAATGTGGCGGCAAATCAATTCGAAATAAAGTCCTCCACCATCAATCTTCTTAATAGCTTCCACGGTCTTCCTAATGAGGATCCGTACCGGCACTTAGATTATTTCCTTTCCGTGTGTTCCACTATTCGTGTACCACACTTTACGGAGGATGATCTAAAGCTACATATGTTCCCCTTCTCCCTAAAAGATAAAGCTAGAAGTTGGTTCAGCTCCTTAGAACCTAACTCAATCCATTCTTGGGCGGAGATGCAAATAGAGTTCTTGAAAAAATACTTCCCAATGGGTAAGACAAGTGATATTCGGCGAGCAATCACCGAATTCACCCAAATTGACTAAGAATAATTCCATGAGACGTGGGAGAGGTTAAAGGATCTTTTAAAATCTTGTCCGCATCATGCTGTCCCAAAATGGCAGCTAGTGCAAAGTTTTTATGATGGGTTGAGTGAGCAACACAGACAAATGATAGACTCCGCGTGTGGGGGTGGATATCTTTTGAAAAGCCCCGATGAGGCATGGAAACTTTTTCAAACCCTAAGCAACAATTCAGCTCAACGCTCCTCCACTAGGAAAGGGAAGGCCACCCAACCTTGTAGAGGAGTGCATGAAATATCACGGGTGGATGAGGTTGCCATGCAAGTAGAAGCCCTATCCCGAAAAATAGATTTAATCATGAAAAATGGGTTGCCTACTCCAAACCAATCTGTCCAAAATCAGGAAGGGTGTTCGTTTTGCTATAGTACTTCACATTTCGTGCGAGATTGTCCTATTACCGGGCAATCTCCCGATTATGCTCAAGAGCAAGCGAATGCCTTGTACTCTAAACAAATGAATGATCCATATTCAAACACGTACAATCCTGGTTACAAGAACCATCCGGCTTTTTCATGGAAACCTCAAGAATCAAGTCCCTCTTTCCAAGGGCAAAACTCTTTTAATTCCCCCTCTCAACAGCCTCATTATAGGCCAAATCCTCAACCTTACAATCAAATATCTAATTACCAACAACCACCACCTCCTCCGAGAAGCCAAAGCTTTGAAGAAAGAGTGATAAGCAATCTTGAGGCCAACACCCGCTTATTGCAAACTCACTCTCAATCAATCTCTAAGCTTGAAGCCAATGTTCAATCTATGGCTAAGTTAGAAGCTCAAATCGGGCAACTAGCTAATGCCTTAAATAGAAGGGAGGAAGGTAAGTTGCCAAGTCAACCGGTGGCGAATCCCAAAGGTGTCCATATGATTGAAGATCCATCATCTTCAACTTGTAATGCTCCTCCGGAGCAAGTTCAATCAATCACAACCTTGAGGAGTGGTAAAATCATTAACTCCAAGGTGGGGGAGGAAGAGAGAAAGGAATTCCAAGAGCAACCTAAAAATCCAAAAGAATCCCAATTAAATCCAAAATTGTTTCCGTTAAATCCAAATTTGTAAAATACCCCTTCAAATCCAAAAAGAAAGGCAAGTGAAGTTGTGTCGTCATCGATTCCAAATCTTGATACCTCTTATGAACCTCCGGTTCCTTTTCCTCAAAGATTGAAGGAACCTTCTCATTTCGGGAAGCAATGAGAGAAAATTCAAGACATGATGGAGATCTTCAAACAAGTAAAGATCAATCTCCCTCTCTTTGATGCTATTCGACAAATTCCCTCCTATGCGAAATTCTTGAAGGACTTGTGCACTCAAAAGCGCAAATCTAGGAATAATATTCCTAAATTCAAAGATCCCGGTGCTCCGACCATTTCGTGCACCATCGGAAATCAATCTTTTGAAAAAGCACTTCTTGATCTAGGGGCTAGTGTCAATTTGCTTCCATTCTCAGTTTACCAACAACTAGGTTTGGGGGAACTCAAGCATACCACGATTGTGTTGCAACTTGCCGACCGTTCGGTGAAGCAACCACGTGTCATCATTGAGGATGTTATTATTCAAGTGGACAAATTCTATTTTCCGGTGGACTTCATAGTCCTTGACACGGAACCGGTCCAAAATCCGAATCGTCATATTCCTATCATTCTAGGTCGTCCATTCTTGGCTACGGCAAACGCTTGCGTTAATTGCCGCACCGGAGTGATGGACATCTCTTTTGGGAATATGAAAGTCCGTTTGAACATCTTCAATGCTTCCCACCACACATTCGACGACGAAAGTGAGTGCTTTTGTGTCGATGTTGTGGAAGACCTTGTTTAAGAAGCACTTCCTTCTATTCTTTCCAAGGATCCTTTAGAGGCATGCCTAAATCACTTCAACTGTGATGATTTTGACATTGAGCAAGCCATATGTGAAGTCAATTTCATGCTCGATGTTAATACTGTCATGGATTTGCCTAAATGGAGATTTTTGAGAGACCCCTTTCCTCCGTTGGTTAATTCCGCCGCTCCCCAAGGAGCGGTGGAATTGAAGGACTTGAAAGATGGCTCGTTGTTCAAAGTAAATGGGCAGCGCTTAAAAGTGTGTGTGGGTGACCAAGTCACCACCGAATACGTGGATGTCGTCACTTTGACGGATCCCGTGTATTTTGACTCGTGAGCCGATCCGGACGTCGCGCCATAGACGTGTAAGGTGGCTAAGCCATGGTAGCTATCATGCTTCCATGATGTCCCTTTAATCCAAAGTAGGTTTGTATCTAAGCAATGTAGTATCTAATTCCCAAATATCCAAGTCCCTGAATCATAACTCAAGCTGACTGTTTTTGAGCATCTCAATTGATCGAAACCAGGATCTCGATCAATCGAGATTTCGATTGATCGAGATTTCAATCTCGATTGATCGAAAAATTGCAGAGATTTGCCAAGTCCAAAGTCCCGAGAGGCAGTATTCTTCGATTGCACTTCGATAGGTCTTCGATCGATCGAAAATTTTGATTGATCGAAATGGGATTTCGATTGATTGAAATAAAATTTCGATCGAATGAATTAAATGTTCAATTGATCGAAGTAAAAGTGTGATTCAGTGAAGGAATTTTTGATTGATCGAAGAGACAATCTCGATCGATCGAAGCTGATTTTGATTGATCGAAGTGAGATTTTGATCAATCAAAATCTCGATTGATCGAAATGCACATCTCGATCAATCGAGATGCACGCGGGGCCTGCACGTGAGCCGAAAGTCTATTTAAACCGTTGGGCTTCCCTCCCATTTTAAAAGACCATCCGAATTCTTCTCTTCCTCCGTGCGATCCAAGCCTTCTCCAAGCACTCTCGAGCACTCGATCTACCATTCCCGATCATCCGTCGCCATCCGACGCAGTTCGAAGCCGCCGCTAGAGCTTGCGCGATCTTCTCTTCGCGGCTGCGAGTGAATCTTCTTCGGTTGAGCCGTTCATCTTCTTCCTCTCGAGGTAAGTGATGCATGGCTACATTTTGCATACTCGCTCGCCATTCTTGATAGTTTTACGGCGTAATAAACATGGTTAGATGATGTTGGGGTGGATGGGTGCGATTGCGATATCTGTGATAGGATTTTGTGGGTTTCGGGGGGGTAGGAATTCATGTAGGAGTGAGATTTGGCTTTCTTTTTATTTCAAAAGCTTAGTGTACGGTGTGTAACCGCGGCACCTTTGTTTCGGTTGCATCCGTTCGCATTGCCTCTTTGAGAGCGATTTTTTTTTTTTTGCATTCTTGTCAGTACCATGGACTATGACTTCATTTTTATTTTTACTCTTTTAGTTTATTCGTAGTTTAGCTTTCTTCTTATTTATCTTTTATTTACTTAATTTTTGGAATCAAGTGCAGACTGTTCCGAGACTATGGCGAGGGTGAAGAACACCGCCGGTTCTGTTCGCGACGTGCCCGGGCGAGCCTTCCGATCTCGGAAGTTCCACCCGGAGCAGATCTTTGACTTAGCCGAGTTCGAGAGGCGTCCCGACACCGCGTGGACGGTTGCCGAGCTCAGGAGGCGTCGCCTCGACCGGCTATGTGTGCCTCCCACCGACGTGACACATGAGCGCCTAGTGCAGGTCTTTTACGATCACATGACCTACTCCTGCACCGCGCCAGATACACTAGAGACGGTCGTGGCCACTGTTACGATCACGATTACGCTGAGCCGGATTGCTCAGATGCTCGGCATCCCTCACCAGCAGCCGACAGACATGCTTGGCCCGGACGGTCAGCCACTTTACAGGGCCGCACTCCCAGCAGACACGACGCTGTTCTCAATCGTGATGGACATGTGTGGCGGGGCGTTTACCACGCCCAGTCACAACTGCACGTCCAAATCGATGTGCCCGAGCAGATTTTGGTTCTTGGACACCGTTCTCCTCAAGAACGCGTGTCCGCTGCAGCACGTGGCAGAGCGCAGGGGCGACCTCCTCCGTTGCCTCTATGCCTTCCACACGGGCACTTGGGTTTCGATTCCGTCGCTGATCTGGGGGCAGATGTTCAAGGTCTGGGACGGCCTCGTGAACAAGAGGATGCAGAGAGCAGCGAGTTGGCGGTTTCCCTTTCCTTTCCTGATCGTCGCTTTTCTCAGCAGTGCCAATATACCGGTCAATCGTACTGACATTCAGTTGGCACCGCCCACCCACTTCACATCTACTCAGTGGGAGCGGGTGAGGCGACACTTAGAGCGACATGACCACCAGGGTGATCCACCAGACGATGTAGATATGGATGCCCCGGTGGAGACGGATGAGGGAGAGCCTGCAAGGGCTGAGTCAGAGGACGAGGAGATGGAGGAGGAGGAGATGGATGTCGCTGCAGAGCGGCATGATATCTTAGCGACGGGCTATTCCTGCCTGGCGGCTGACGTAGAGCGGCTCCAGCAGGGTTTTGACGAGCACGTCCAGGTGACGCAGAGTCAGCTGGCAGGCATTCGGACGGACATTTCTTCTCTGGCACAGGGTCAGAGAGCGATCTTTGACGAGTTCCAAGCCTTCCGGCAGGACCTGCAGTTCCTGTTCGCTGGTCGAGCCTCCACCTCCACTTCTACTCCCACCGAGCCTCCACCACCACCACCCGCCCTCGAGTAGCTGCATTTTTTTCATCTTTTATGCTTTGCTTTCTGTATTTTTCTTTCTTTATTTTTGATAGGCCATGTTGGCCATGTTTAGTTTCTTTCTGAGTATTTCACCTACATGTACACTTTGTACTCAAACTCATTTTCATCTATATGGAATACATTTATATTTTCTTTTATACCATATGTTATCTTTACTGTCTTTATTTTTGCTTTCTATCAATATATCTGTTCTCTATACTTTGACTATGTATGTAGTACCACTTGTCTAATTATTATATGCGATTCAGTTGATGATTTCCGTTTATTACCGCCTGGTTTCAATTCCCAATACTGTTGAGATTGCTTCAACACAGTATGGCGGTAATAAAGAAAGGCAGCCCCTTTGCATGCTATACGTTAGCATGCCTGGATAGTCAATATCTTGTCGCATAGACCTCTTATACCATTGGGAAACACCAGTTCAGACCCTTAGATATACAGTGATATTGGCATTGTCTATTTGTGCATAATTATTCATTATGTTCTATTTATCTACTTTTTGTTCCTTTTAATGCTCGTGGTATCCAGTTGGTGTTCTGTGCAGGTTTTCCTTATTTACAAGATGACCGCTGCTGTGGAATACCATTTTTCTCGCATTCTGCCATCCCGGTAACTTCTTTCCTTGTTCTTCTTGTCCAAACATTGAGGACAATGTTGCATATAAGTTTGGGGGTGCGGTATGCTATACCACTTGCATACGCATGCAATGTTCAGTCATTATTTTGAGTGTCATTGTAGAGCAGTTTTTTTTTTCTTCTTGATATTTTTGCATGCTTGCCATGATGTCTTGCTTTTTAAAGGAAGTCATTCGAATAAATGTCCGAGGTAAATGCAGCAGGTAGTTAAGAACTTTAACATTGTAAATACCCGCACTTTTGCAAGCTTTATAGTAGGCTAGAACGGTCTACATTTTTGTCTAAATTCGAGCACGTACAATTCTCACCCTAAATTTGTCCTTAACCGCACAAATTCGCACACATGCATTTTAAATTGTGGGGTATAAGTCTGAGGGAGAATTTTTGAAAATTTCTGTTTTTATCTGAACAACTTAAAGAATAAGTTCTTCTGGTTGTTGTAAAAAAAAAAAAAGAAATAAAAAGAGAAAAATATGCAATAAGCCTTCTCACTCAATAAACTGGATTTCTATGCCTCAAAGTAGGGAATATTCGCATAAAAGTGTGTAAGGTTGAGCAATAATAAGCGGGTGGCTTGCTTACGCTCATCGCCTTGTAAGCTCGGTCATTAAGTCCGAGGGGTGCTTCTTCACCTAATGCCCTAAAATCAATTGGTTTGGGAGTCATTGGCCCAACGCCGCTACATGGGCTTGCAAGAAAACAAAAAGAGCTAAGCATTGCACGGTCATCCGCACATGAGCAATCATGAATGTTTTGTGATAATGAACAACCGTGTCGAGCATTTTCAATGAGTTTTTCTCTTAAAAACAGATTTGTTCATTTTCTTCTCCAAATATGACAAAAGTCACACGTTGGAATGCATGTTCACTTTTCAAAGAGGATTTTGGGGTTGGAATTGTTATATTTGTTCGGGCTGGCCATTATGTGGGGACTGTCGTTCGTTTATAGCTTGTGAAAGTCTATTTTTGCTAATGACCACATAGTTCTGTAATACTTGTTACATTTGCCAAATGTGAAATGAACGGATGATCGCCCTTTATCTAGTTGATGACTGAGCATGATTAAACTTTTGTATAAGATAGTGGATTTCATTTTTGTAATATTGTATTGCTAAGTGACTAGCAATATGTAAGTTTGGGGGTGTGATAAGTGTTCAATTCTATGCATTTGAACCCTCTTTCTTACATACGTTAGTTCCGTTTTCGCGTTTACCGAGATATGTTTACGGTATTTTTGTGTTTTTGATGTTTTGCAGGTATTGGAGTAAATGGAGCAAAGTTGGAATCTTTCTGCAGTCAAGAGAAGAAATCAGAAAATGCAACCCAAGGCATCTCGATCAATCGAGATGTTGATCTCGATTAATCGAAATCTCGATTGATCGAGATCTCATTTCGATTGATCGAAATCTCGATCAATCGAGATTCAATCTCGATCAATCGAGATGCTGCAGAGCCCACTTGGCCACTTGCTCACCTGCTCTCCCACTTGCAACAAAATCCCCCTTTTTGCACGACTTAGGGGGATTGTCTGACTTGAACAAGACTTTTGGGGGCCTTCTTGATACAAGAGATATATATAATGATATATATATATATATATATATGGTGGGCCCCAAAGGAGAAAAAGGAGCCAAAAAGCACCAAAAAGCCACACATATCTCATATCTCTCAACACACATCAATATACAAGAGGAGAGACCTTCGGGAGAGGAAGAGGAGAAGCTGAACCAGACGAAGAAGCTTCACTTTCTTCATCAATGGAAGGGTGCAAGGCAACCATGAGCAACTGACTCTTCTACTAGGGTGTTGGTTTCAACCCCTAGCCATGTAAACTTGTTCATCTTTGTAGCTCTTGGGATTTGTAATTAAATGTTGATTATTTAGCCTAGTGATTATGTACACAAATACATCTCTTATATATATTCATTTGATTTGGAATTTATTCTTGTCTTAGAGTAGATTTTGTCACTTGAATGCACAACATTTGCATATTCCACAAGAAGTGCAAATGATGGCTAGATAATGGTGTTTAAATGAATGTGTGATGTTAGTTTGTATAGACCATGCCAAGACAAGGTAGTTTGGATGCATGTAGTGTTCACTTAGAGAGTAGAGTAATTAGGTAGTTAGTTAGGTTGAAGAGTTATGCTTGTTGAAGATGGATTATGATAGGTTAGCACACACATTGATCTTTTGATATGTCATTGAGGTCACAAGCCTAATGACATTGTTAGGCATTTAATTAATGAATCACATGCTTGCTACACTTATGAACATGTGAATGGCTAGTGGTGGAAACCAACCCTAGTTCTCTCTCCCAACTTTAAACTCTTTACTTTTCTTGTCATTTCATTCATGCAATAGTTTTTAAACACAAATTCAAAAATCTATTTTTCGAATTAAAGTAGAATTAATCTTCCTTTAAGACAATTGCGACTAATCCTCGTGGGATCGATACCCTCTATATAGAACCTTATCTACAAAGATTCGTGCTCTTGCGAGTGGTTAAATTATATTTTGATAAAAAGGGCAAAATTAAGCTTACAATATAATTTAGTTCCGACCACATCAGTATGAACAAGGGAATAATTTTAACCCTCTCTTTGCATTATCTTGCTTCTACCCCTTGTATAGCTTCATTTATTGTATGCATAAGCCATTTCCATTCTCTAATATGTAGCTCAAAAAGATATGTAAATTCAGTAGTTATTGCCAACTGCATATCTGGTGTGGTTAGAGTGGGGATGAGGTCTTTAGCGTACCCTTAAAATTCTAGTCTCCTTTGTAGGTGTATTTTATTTCAAACTCATTATCAATTGCTTGGGTGCATTCATACATAAAAATAAATTCAAAAATATATCAATCCTACACACTTGTTTTCAAAAATACATAAACATACATATTATGGCAATGTGAACACCATAGTTGTTATTCTATCATAATATCGAAATCACGCTCACATGGTCATGATAAGGTTTCATATAACTTTTGTATTGGTAATTAAGCCATTATTTTGACATATTGCATAATATATGTCAAATAATGTGTGAATTATCCAAATACATTTTCAAGACCATGATTTTTCAGAAATACACATAAATCACAAACTTTTTCAAATTCCAAAGTCAATCATTGGCTCTTAAGATGTCCAAACTAGGTTGAAATCTTAGATTTTTTTAAAAGTCATTCAAAAACTCTTTTCAAATCTTTTAATCCAATTAAAATCTACGGTTAGGTTAACACTCATCAAAACTTTTTCAAAACTCCAAAATACACATATATTAGGTCTAGGTTCCTTAGAAACCAAAGACAAAAATCACCAACACAAATAAACCCTAAAATTCTTAAATTCTAGGTCTAGATTTTATAGTAACCTAGGTATGTAATCTTCCAAATCTAGGTCTCGATCGTAACTTTTTTTAAGTCAATTTTGCATGCCTTAGGTCTCTCAAGTACCTAAAAGGCACTTTTTCAAATATACTTCAATTTTTAGACCCTTAGGTCTAGGTGATAAAATTCCAAAATTCAAGTTTTAGATATTATAAGCACCTAAAAATCAAGTCTCGAGCTTATGGTCTCCTAAGCACCTAAAAATCAAACTTGTCAAAGTTCTTCTCAAACATGAAATTTCAAACTTTAATTTTCTTAGAAATTGTAAAAAGTTACAAAATTCATTCTAAAGTACATAAACCCAAAAATTTATAAGTTTTAGGTTTAGATAATTCATAAATACCTAAAAGTCAAAATTTTAAAGTTCACACTCTAATTCCATATCAATTAGGGGACACCTCATGAATTTTACTCAAAAACATTCACAAACCTAAAATTCATAAATTTTAATTCTAGGTTTCTTAAAACCCTAAAAAGTGCACATTTTTATGATTTACATTTAATCATCACTTCTACAGAAAACCCTAGGTTTTGCAAAGTTTAGGTTATCATCATGTCCTTCCAAATTCAACTTTGAGAATATCCACATTCAAGGTCATCCTCTAAAATATTCACATTCTAGGATCCTCCATTTCAATTCAATTTAAGTTCAATATGTGATTTTCTCAAAAATTAGTTTTTCAAACCAAACACATGATCCTCAAAATCTACTTTTCAATTCAGATTCAAATATCACCTTTTCAATTCAAAATCAAACCCTTTTCAAACTCAAGTTTACTTTTCAAGCTCAAGCCATTTTTTAAAACAATTCAAGTTCTAACATATGATTCTCAAAATCATCTTTTAAAGGTCAATTCAAGATTTTTTGAAAGTCCCTCTTTCAAGTATTTCAAGATAAGAAACTTTTTCAAAGCATCATTCACAACACAGAGCCTTTTTCATATAAAGGTGACATCATGAATATTCCTTATGGGTTAAGTTCAGAAAACACCCCTATTATATAAAATTTGTGCGTTTATCACCCCTCTAGTTCCAAATGTGCATATAACCACCTTCATAGATTTGAAAAAAAATCGTATATTGTAGATGAGAAAATTGTTTCAAAATTCTGTTATCCCCTTTCTTTGAACAAACTGGTTATACATAGAAAGAAACCTATAAACCTGATGTTGTGAATTTGAAACCACCCATGTTACTGGTTTCATAACCCAAACAGACCCCATCGTTCAATAAGCCTTTCAACCCAAACCAAAGACCTATGTCACCGAAACCTCAGTCGAACACCATCCATCTCGTCACAACCAATTTTGTGACTCATCAAAATAGCAAAGTCGTCGTCGATCTTCACTGGTGTCGTCCATGGTCATCGGTCAACTGTTATTGTCGGTCGTTCATCTCGAAGCCTCATGTATGTATGTGTGGGTGAATTTATAGCCTAAATCCTTCATGTGATTTGATAAGAAAGACAATGAGACAGAACAATTGTGATCAAGAAGAACAGAGAATGTAGAGAGAGAAACAAAGAATATAGAGAGATGAACAGTTCAATTTCACTAAAAACCTTTTTTTTATTTTTTTATTTTTGTCAGATGGGTATTTTGGTAAATTCATCATTCTGTTAATGGTGCAATGATGGAATGGACTTATTTGCACGAAAACTAAACTTTAGGGGTGTTTTAAGAACGGGAGTGGAGCAATACGCACAATATGCATATCATACGAGTGTTTTCTGAACTTAACCCTATTCTTTATTCTAAAACATAAGTTCAAATACTTTTCAAGGCAAAATTACGAAAATACCTTTTTCTAAAAGGAAACGTTTAATTTTTCTTCCAACTTTAATTTCCATATAAGCTAGGTCATCCAAATTAGGTAACCCTTGTTTCCTTACAAGTTAGGTCATTTAAATCAAGTAAAACTTAAGTCTCCTGGGTTCAGGTACAACTTTCAAATTCATTCAATCCATTCAAGTCACATAACACTTAAACTCCCAAGTTTAAGTATACTCACCTTATTCTACATGGCCCTTAGAGTCATCATATCATCCAAGTACCCATTGGTACACCCATTCTTAGCATGACAATTAGGTCTACCTTAGTTAGACCTAAGTTCACATCATTTAACATGAATCTTTAGGTCATTTTCAAGTCATTTAAGAACCCCTAGGTTCACCAACCCTTAACACATTCATTAAGTTTACCCTAATTTTTCTTACATTCAAGACATCAACTTGAGTCCCTTAGACTCATACTCTCCTAGTCATCCACGAGTTACGAACAGGAGTCAATTAAATTCATACCCTGAAGTCATTTGTGACTTATACGTACTAAGTCCATCTCAAATCCAACTAGAGAGTAAATGTACCCTTAGGTTCAAAATTCATAAACATAAGCCAAGCTTCATAAGTTAGCACATCCTTAGGTTCAAAAATCATACATAAACTTACGTGTTCAAGCACGTGTTAGCCACGACACAAACAAGATAACTCAAGGCTCGTATGCCAGTCCTCTTTTCAAATAAATATTTTTTTTAAGTCAAAATTCTTTTTCAAGACATCACTTTTCAACACTTTTACAAGTCAACTCCAATTTTCAAAAGTTAAATGAATTTTTTCAACTTAATCTTTTCAAAGTCAAATACCTTTCTCAAATCCATTTCAAATCAATCTTCAATAACTTTTAAGTTCTCTTTCAAATCAATTTTCAAGAACTCTTGTGTTCACACTTAACACACTTTTGTTCCAGTATAAGAGCTGTTAAGTTCACACAGACACATACACATACACCTACACCTACTAAGGCATAGATCTTGTCACTCATTGATATGGTCTATCCTTTTCAAGGGAACATTCAATCAAGTATCCCTAGATGCTACATCTCAAGCTTTGTAAAGCACTTTAATCCACATTAGCGACATGAAAAATAGATAATTATGCGTACAACGAATATATGGTGTGCCTAACACCTTCCCTATGGATAAGCAAACTCTTGAATCTACCAATTTGGTTTACAAATACTAGATAGAAGTCAGCACATCAAGGACCCACATTTAGACCTCGAAAGTGTCTAAATAACCAAACAATCACATATGTCCTTAGCCATCCTAGATGATCTAACACACCATAATTCAATGTTAGATGGTGACTCCAAACACATCAATTAGCCCTTTCACAAGAATCACCGGTCATAGCCACCTCATCGCATCATTCCAAGCCACCGAATAAAATCCCAGGTACAACAGGAAGCAAATTGGATCAAATCTTATTATAATTAATTGTGGAAAAGGCCCGAGGGTTATCTGCCATGGACTGCTATCAATGGAGAATGGCTCGAGCCTACAATAAAGAGATTCGTCCTCATATATTCGAAGAAGGTGAACTTTTTCTTAAAAAGATCATTCATGCCAAAAATAGGCTTGTAACAAGTTTGCACTTAATTTAGAAAGTCATTGTTGTTAAGAAGTATTATGTCTAAGTGTGTTTTGTTATCAATACAAAGGAAAGCTAGGCATTCTTTATTATAAACTCTCTTTTTGCTTACCCTAACGATCCAAGCCCTTTGTTATATCTTAAGAAAAAAAAATCCAGAAGAAGTAAGAAAAACACACAAAAAAGGAGAGAGAAAAGGTTAAAACAAGTTATGACAATCCAAAATGTTGTAAGTATTATTTATTATTTATCAAACCAAACAAAAACGAGTATTTTTCAAAACAAAATATTTTTTCTAAAAATATATGTCTAAGTAAATTATTTGTTTTCCTACATATGGCAATGACAATAGTACTAACTACTCGTTTGGAAGCTCAAAATCCAAGATGTCATCTAGAAGCTCTACGCCCATACCCTCTAAAGAAATGTCATTAACTATAACTCCCCCACCAATTCTGGGATCCAAAACCTCTTTAAGGTCCTTGACAATGTTCAATAATTCATTTTCCATTGTCAAAGCACCAACAAGAGCCTCCACACTATCTAGTTTAACCTAAAGTTGTTTGACATTACGCTTATATGAAGCATTGTGGCTGTCACTATGAATCTATACAGTGTCTGCTACATCCTCATACTCTTGAAAGTCATTCCTCTCTTAAGTAGAAAGTAATCTTGGATGATTGCGAACCTCTCCCCGACGAGCTACTAGAAGCCAAATATCATACTCTCATACCGTTCTGCATTCTTACTTCAACTCTTCATAGCTTCTATAGCTCACATAACTAAAGTGATTGACCTAAGCCTTATTGGCAAGCTTTTATCTTTCCTTTCTCTCCTCTTCTATATAGTCACAGAAGAAGAAAGATTAATTGTCTGAATAAGGGACAATTTGTTGTTATCCAAATTCGTATAAAACTCTAGCTAAAACATATGAAACAACTCCACATAATCCAATCAAAGGAATGAAATGGTACCCATTATTAGTCTCTAAAGCTGCCTCTTGAAGTATCACTAGTCCAATCTCCCATCTCACACACTCAGAATTATGAGTTTTGAAGAAATTATTATGAGTTGCGTGATGCGTAAGTGGCTGCGAAAGTTTGATTAAAACCTAGAGGAGGGTGATTACGTTTATTTGCTCGTTTGTTTAATTTTTTAAATTAATCAAATTTTAAGTCTAATTAAAATTAAAACAATCCCACAAAGCAAGTAAATAAAATAAAGTGCAATAAGGTATAGAATGCATTAGATATACGTGAAAAATCCAGATCGAGAAAAAACTATGGGTGAGGCTTGTAGTCCCAAAAAATTAAATCCACTATCGTTGAAACAAAGTACAATAGACTTACACCCACTCCACTCTGACAAGAACTTGATGCGGAATGCCTCAAGCTTACTCCTGCGACTCCCTCATCCAATTATTACAGACTTTTGGCTAACGTCACAATCCTTGCAAAAGGGTAACTGGAAGAACATGAACATTCAGCAAGTGTTTTGTCCCCTTCATAGTGCAATCTTCTTCTCTTTCCTCACCAATGAACAACTATAGAAGAGACCAAACAATTGATCAATAAAAAATCTTTGAAGCAGTCTTCGAATGATTGATCAAGCAAAGAGAGAAACATAACCTAAATCATTCATAGTGTATATACGTGTGTGATCTCTAAAAAATATAAATAGAAAAACAAAGTTCTCTGTCTAAAAAATATCTTAATGTTTTCTCTCTCTAAAATATGAATTTTGATGTATCTTCAAAGCTTAATGAGAGAGAAATCATATGAGATTTTTACAGATGTATAAAACCCTAATTTTCCTTGAAAAACACTAGGAAATGAATTCCATAGTTGAAAAAAATTTTAGAGTTCAATTCCGATCAAAATAGGAATGTTGTAGAGCCAAAAAGCCACATACGAGGGCTTGGACCGGCCTTGCCCATACTTGGACCAATCTAGGGCTCTGCCATACAAGATTTGAAGTCTCAAAACTTCATAGACCGGTCCAGGTTTGAGCTGGACCAGTCCAACCTTGAAAATTCTAAAAATTTTACCAAAAACCCTAATTTTCAAAGTCGGAATCTCTCATTTCAAAATATATGTGTTCTCACCACTTTACCTGAACTACATAACTCTCATACTTGATCAACGATGTTCACGTGCAATTGAAATCATCTAAAAAATTCAATTAATCAAACCCTTATTCAAATCATTGATGTCTTCTCTTGAAGTTTCAAGCTTCATGTTTTTGAAGATCATTTGCATGATTGGTGTAGAACATTATGCTCACTATGAGTCTTCAAATGTATAATCAAGTGCAAGAATATAAACAGAATATTACAACTCGATCATAATAAGTTTTGATACAGAACATTGCCAATTACAAATTTATACGTCATAATTATACTGATTACCCATGGGGAGATCTAAAGCATTTACTTCATTTTCAAGAGAAGCAATTAATTCATTAAAGAACCAAGCATGTCACAGCAAGGGCACATAGAGAAAAGGCTCTAGAGCCCATATTTGGAGTAAGCATAGGCAACCAAGGAAGAACTCATTTTATTAGCTTGCAATTAGTCAAAGAGTGTATAGTTTTTGCAATAACAAGAGGAACAAAATACTTAGCTTTAAGAACTTCCTTTATCATAATGAACAATTTTCCATCAATGCAAGAATCATTTCTTAGAAACAAAGTCAATAAAAAAATACAACAACCCAATACGAGTATCATACTTCCTTACTAAAGAGCAGTTGAATTCATCTTTATGCCTACAATAACTGTTGTTACATCTATTTAAGTATTTAACGATGGTAGGATGGATATTTGAGAAATTGGGAGCCAGTGTAAACCCCCAAACCTTTGTACAACTTCTCAAAATTGGGTTAATAGGGTGGGCTTTATCAAAATAAAATAATTTAATTGGATTAATAATGATCTAAAATGATATTTTAAACCCTTCGATTGGGTTTAATGTAGGATTATGGTCCTCTAGTGTTAACCTGAATAGAAATTAAGTACCAAAAACCCTAATCAAGACTCGGTTTGAGATCACGTCCATGATCATACGATGGAAACAATTCAAAATGTTGAATAGTGATGAGATTCCACTTTTGGGTGGATCTGGAGTCTTTAGGATTTCTCGATATTGATCGCAAAGAAAATTAGGGGTGGCAAAAGCATTCTCCTAACATAAGCAAACCTTCGATCCTTCAAATCATGGTAACTAAGATTTTTATGGGCTGACTAACTGATAGGGTAATTTGACACAAACCTCCGATCCTACAAATCATGGTAACTAAGATTTTTATGGGCTGACTAACTGATAGGGTAATTTGACTTCAATTGAACTTTGATGACATGGAAGAAAAGTCACAATGATAAACCACAAGGTAATTCTCCCACTCCTATAAAGACTGGAAAACTGAAGAGTCAGTTACCTACTTAAATACTGAATATATCTAACCACTATAAATACCATGGTGACTCATTAACCAGGTATGCAATTAATACCCTCTAAGTGCCTTTACAGCTTCTTAAGCCTTTTTTATTTCTGACTTGATCGTCAGAGTATAGTCGGCCGACACCACACCGGTGTCCTTCCGATCACCCTTTCTTATCTTTTTTAGGTTAACGTTGATTTGAATTGTGTGTCGATTTCTACTTCATCAGTTGGCGCCGTTGTGAGAATGACTTAATTGTTCTCCAATAAGCATGATGCACTTACGATTTAGTTTAGACACTGAGGTTGTACGAGATCTTCCTACCAATCACAACTAGTCAGGTAAGATCTTCCTACCAGTCACAACCTTCCAAACTGGCAAGACCTTCCTGTCGGTCACAACTCGCCAGCCAGGCAAGATCTTCCTGCCAATCACAACCTTCCATCCTGGCAGGATCCTCCTGCCAATCATAACTTGCCAGCCGAGCAGGACGCTCCTACCGGTCACAACCCTCCCATCGACGAAGATGGTATCCCAAGGGTCCAAGGATATCTTAATCCCCCTATAGGTGGAGAAGGTGTATGGGCCCCTGGTTATAGGGACTTGTTCGGAGTATATCCTAGTGCCCCGATTGACTAAGAACGTGTCACAATGTTGGAACATCTGATTCAGAACCTCAATCAAAAGTCTGATCCAAATGCTCCAGCAAAATGCGGCAACTGGGGTATTTTTGAGTTTTGAACTTTATTTTAAGTCACATGCATAAATAATGGTTGTTTTCTAATGGATACCAGACGAAACGAGGTTCTTTCAACTTTTTTTGTTATTGCTAATAATAGCTGATTAACTACACAAATTGAACTTTAATTAGGAGGGTTATTTAAGCAGGAATTGTATCAAGAAATATTTTTACAATTTACCCTCATAAAAGTAACACAATAATTATATAAAAAAGAATATTACATAAACAAAAACAAAGTGAATGGAAACCCATTAAACGAGATGATTTAGATACAAGTAACTTTATTTTGGATTTGTTTTCACTATAATGCTGTGTTTGGTACGTGTGAATGGAATGGAATGAAGTTAGGAATGAAATGAGAATGAGAATGGAATGGAATGACCATTCTCATTCTATTGTTTGGTTGCAGATATGAAATGAGGTGGGAATGAAATAAATTTTTAATCAAATTCTCCAAAATACCCTTCCTAGTGACAAATAAATTAAACCAACTAATATGTGGTGGTGGAGGAAGGTGGTGATGTGGAGGTGGTGGCGAGGTGTGGTGGTGGAGGTGGTGAATGAAGGTGGTGATGTGGAGGTGGTGGTAGTATAGGAAGGTGGCGATGTGGAGGTGGTGGTGGAGGAAGGTGACGATGTGGAGGTGGTGGAGTGGTGGGGGTGGGGGTGGCGGTGAAGGAAGGTGGCGATATGGTGGTGGTGCGGTAGAGGTGGTGGCAATGATGTGGAAGTGGTGGAGTGATGTGGTGGGGGTGGTGGTAGAGGAAAGTGGTGATGTGGCGGTGGTGTGGTAGGGGAGATGGCAGCGATATGGAGGTGGTGGAGTGGTGTGGTGGGGGGTGACGGTGGAGGAAGTGGTGATGTGGTGATGGTGTGGTAGGGGTGGCGGCGACAATGTGGAGGTGGTGTGGTGGGGGTGACGATGGAGAAAGGTGGTGATGTGGCAGTGGTGCGGTAGGGGTGGTGGCGGCGATGTGGAGGTGGTGGAGTGGTGTGGTGGCGGTGGCAATGGAGGAAAGTGGTGATGTGGCGGTGGTGCGGTAGGGGTGGTGGCGGCGATGTGGAGGTGGTGGAGTGGTGTGGTGGGGGTGACAGTGCCGATGTGGCAGTGGTGTGGTAGGGGTGGTGGCGGCAATGTGGAGGTGGTGGAATGATGTGGTGGGGGTGGTGGTGGAGGAAGGTGGTAATGTGGCGGTGGTGCGGTAGGGGTTGTGGCGGCGATGTGGAGGTGGTTGAATGGTGTGGTGGGGGTGGGGGTGACGGTAAAGGAATGTGGCGATGTGGCGGTGGTGTGGTAGAGGTGGCGGTGGCGATGTGGAGGTGGTGGTAGTAGTGTGGTGGGGGTGGCAGTGGAGGTGGTGGTGGAAGAAGGTGGCGGTGGAGGTGGTGGCGATGCGATGTGGTGGCGACATCGACGGCGATGGAGGTGGTGGAGGAAGGTGGTGATAAAGAGGTGGTGGTGTGGTCGAGTAGGAAGGTGGCAATGTGGGGGTGGTGGATGCGGTGGTGGTAGAGCCGGTGGTAATGGTAGTAGAGCCGGTGTGGTGGTGGTAGTGGTAGTGATAGAGATGAATGGTTAACTATGTAATGAATTTTTATTCCAAGGGAATGACCATCTCACATTAAAATTTATACCAAACAAAGGAATGGTTGGAATGTACATTTTATTCCATTCTATTCCTGCATACCAAACGTAACATAAGAGTAATGTTACAATGTTCGATTTTTTGACTACTCCAATATATAGTGTCTACCAAAGATTCTAAGTCACTAATATTGTGTTTGCACTACCGAATTAGTATCTTAGAATTAGAATAAAAAAAAAATTAATTGAAACATAGAATTAAATTTTCTCAGATTCCAAATTGAAAGCACTAAGTCGATAATATCAAGCATAGTAATTGTAGATAAAATAGTCTCTCTTCTCTTAGCATGTATCTCAATAATTACTATATGAGTCAATAACGAAAACTTTTTAGACTTCTTTTCATTTCTCTTTGGAAAATCATATTTTGAATTGAGAGTAACAGGATGATGTGAACACACATGAAAACGCGTTCGTTCCAACTTTTCATTACAAGAATCAAAAGGAAGCCTTTATCCGCCAGTGATGTGAATGCCACACTGTGCCACTTAAAAGAGAAATTTAATTCAACCTTTCCTATCGTCAAATATTGAAAAAGATGTTTTTGGGTAACACGTGGCATTGTCTTTGACTTTTTACAAAATGTTAATGCGCTGTTGTGCCATCGGCAACTCCAAGTAACTTTTAGTGGGTCCCAATCATAAAGCCAAAAAAGTTTGAAACAGCAAATTTTAGTCTTAGTGGACGCCACGTGTGAGTCATCTACGTTTTAGCCCCCAATAAAAATCTACATGCCTCTACAGTCAAATAGAACCATGCATTTATAGACTGACACTTGTCCTTCAAATTTTGTTTTTTTTTCCCTCACTTGTTCTTCAAGTTCAAGTCTAATTTCGAAAACTGTAGTCCACGCGTAGAGATAAAAAAGCACCCAACAACACATCACATGTATATCTTACTTTCTCTTTCTTTCGGTGTATGGAAAGGCTGAGCAATATTATGTTTAAATAATGCTTGTTCTTAAAAGTTGGATTTCAATAAAAATACATATCCGCTTCAAAACAGACATTTTGTATAGACTAGTCTTTCTAAAAATAAAAAAATAATGTGACGGTTGCGTGGGAGGTTGTGAGTCTTTAGATAGTGAATTTTGGCATTGGTTTGAGATAAACTTTGATTTAGACAGGTTACTAAGTATATTCGGGTTTATTTATTTAATTGTTTATTTTTTTGGGTACATTTGAAGGGGAAAATGGAGAACAACTAGATTGGGGATTGAAAATAATGAAAACATTAATAGGATGGAATAAGATTACAGAAGATAAAATTAGACTAGTGTGTTGACCTAATAGGTTGTTGGATGGCAATTTTTTTTTTTTTTTTAACAACGAAACGAAAGATAGTGACAGTGGTGAGAGAGAGATGTAAGCGCGGTATTAATAATGTTAACTGTGGAGTTTTGTGAGTAATTGTCGTGATGCTAATGCTATTTATTTTGTCACTAGAGTGGTGGTGGTGCCATTACAAGTTGTAGTTATTAGGGTGTTTGCGAGTTCAATTAGTTGCGTTAATTGGTTGTGGTGGTGGTGGTAGAGGTAGTAGTAAGTATGATTGCTAGGGCTTGAAATAGAGTGAGTTTGACCTGAGATCTCATCCGTTCCAAAGTTAATTTATTTAAAGGGATTTGGACTTTAATTTTGAATCCAAAATCACAACCGGATCATATATGCATCTTCATGGAGAGAACCATCAGATTAGAGTCATATGAGACCGACGTGTAGTTTATGAGATTGATTGAAGTGATGTCAATACTAGTTACTGATTATCACTAGGGCCGTGGTGGTGCCTATCAATTTAACATCGATTAGAGATGTTTTAGTGAATTAGTTGTGTTATCTGCCTACCCACCTAATTAGTTGTGATTATTACTCGTAGTGGTAAGAGGATGAATGTTAGGACTTGCAATAGAGCGGGTTAACTAGGGAAAAAAATAGAGCGGATTTGACCCAAGATTTAATCCGATTTGGATTTCAACTTTGAATCCAAATTTGAACCTGTTCAAAGATGAATCTTCAAGGAGAGATTCATCATGGATTTGAATTTGAACAATTATTAAATGGATTAGGTTTTACCTGAGATTTTATTCATATCAAGTATATATTTTCCTGCATTTGAATCATGTTTGAATTATATAGGTTCCATATGAATCATGTTTATAGGATCGAATTCATATTTGGATCATGACACTAAAATATGAATTTTGACCTAGAATCATGTGAATGAGCTCCAAATTTGCTCCTATTTCAAGCCGAAATAATTGCCTTTTGTGGTATATTGAAGTCCTACCATTGTGGAATTGAGAAAATTAGCCAAATTCTTTTTTTAAAAAAACTTTATTTAAGCCGTAAAAGCTAGGTCAAATAAGGCTTAATTTTGGATAAACCTAGTTAATATTAAGCTTTGTAATTCAAGTAAGCCTAATCCGTAATTAACCATTTTTATACGGGTTGCATTGGTTCAGTTTAAATTGTTCCATTGGTTAATTGGGTTCGATAACATTAATTTGGTTTTGATTGTTAAATTAATACAGTGTAACCCAAACAAAGTCATGTACCCCCATACTAGTTTGAACGGAGTTTCTAAAGAGACCAAGGTCAACTAAGACCAGTCCAGTCCATTTTAAGATTTTACCACCCAAACATGACCACAAATGAGATGTCTGGATCGGCCCATCACAACCCTAAAGTTTTGGGAATCATTCTTGGGCCCACTAAAAAGATCACTCCTGGGTGTAGTGGAGAGAATTAACCAGACTAACAATGGATTATGAGAGTTTTAAAGGATTAGATTTTCTTCTGGGAAAATTACCCAAAAAAAAAAAAAAAAAAGATATAAGGTAAATTACAATAACTTCCTCTAAGTTTTGTCAATATGCATTTATCTTCTCTTTTATTGATAAAATTACACTAACTTCTCTCATCAGAGTTTTTGAAAGGATGACGTTAACGATTTTTGCGTAATTACGTTTCTATCCTTACAACACCACTCAAATTAATCATTCTTATGTACACGTTAACCATACTGATCCTTAAAGGCCGTTAACAAAAGAAAACATATAATTACACAAAAATCAAGAGAGGTCAATATAATTTTGCAAACAAAAGGGAATGTTAGTGTATAAAAAAATAAACCTCAAGGGGGTCAATGCAATTTTGCAAACAAAATGAGAGATAAGTGTTATAAAAATACAAATATTAAGGGAGATCAGTGTAATTTTGTAAATAAAAAGAAAGATAAATGTATATTGACGAAATCTTAAAAAATTTACCCAATAATATATATATATATATATTTTTTGTGAACTTGTACATTCCATTTTTTACTTTGAAATGTGACAAAGTGTTATTAGACTACAGCCATGATTTTAAATAGAATATATGACGTCACTTCAAAATAGACATGATTTTTAAATCGAATATATGACGTTACTTCAAAATCTGATAATTAAGTATGGAAAAGTAGAGCATCATTTAATTCAAAAATGAGGTGGACAGGACCATTTTCTTCTTGGTATTGCTTTTTCTCAACCATTGTATGCCACGAGATTTGTGGCGTAATGTTGACTAAAAATTCATATAACCTTTTTGTGATAGCTATATAAAGTGACACCACAGTGTTCATACTCATTTCAACCATAAATTTTGTAGCCCACGTGTGTAGAACGTAAGGGATGGACCTCCTTCGTTGGTGATCTCTTCAAGTCAGACTCAGACACGTGGTGTTGCCTTCTAATACATTTAATAATTTGAATGTGACAATAAAAATTACACTCAAAAACCTTTCAAAAAATAAATAAATAAAGCATATTACACTCGTAAAACTCACCAGAAAATAAAATCTGGGAAAAGGAAGGGAAAAAAACATGAATAAGTCAAAATTTAAATAATGTAAAATTTTCTACTGATTTTTTTCTTCGAATTTTTCTACTTTTGTTTTTGTTTCTGTTTTGTCACTAACAACATGTATTTTAGATGTATAATACACCTATGTGTATACAAAATAATGAAAAAAAAGATAAATTACACTAATGTCCCATGAGGTTCAATCAATATATACTGATCTCCTCTCTTGTTTGTCATATTACACTATCTCCCTTGAAGTTTGAATACAAGATAATACAAATCTTCATTTCTTTAGTGGTCAAGATAGTCAATGACGGAAAATTATGATACCAGTAATTTGTATATTTTAAATTTCAGTTTTACCCTTGAAAAATATTTAAAGATGTACTTATCTCTATGAAATTACATGAAATACTTAGATACATTTTTTTAACTGAATAAAGTTGACAAAATTATCCCCTTCTTCTTCTTATCATTTCAAAAAGTCAAAAATTGATATTCAGCGAAGGTTGCCGGTAATAGTTTATATGGCAAGAGAGAGGAGTGATAAAATATTTTTTTTCTCTTCTTTTTTCTTTTCATTATCACCCTCTTCCTACTTTATCTCTCTTCAGTTAATTCAATCAAGAGTTAGAATCTTGAAATTAGAGAGTTTAATTGTGTGGCTTGACTTCAATGAAACATATATGTGATTTTGGAATTGAGTTTAGAAGAATTATGGTTAAATTATTTGAATTGGAAATTCTGGGTTTAGTTTATGAAATAAAATTTTCTTTTTTCTTTTTTCTTCTTTTTTTACGTTTTTAAACACACTCACTAGTATACAAAATTACAGAGCCAAGTGGCCAATCCATATATAAAAACTAGTAGCCAGCCAACCCATTTACACTTAGAAGACTCTTCACTTATTTATTTAAACTACAATTGTGTTTAAGTCGTCAATTTTTTTTTTATTTTTCATCAATTTTAGATTTTATTTCTAAATGAATGGTTGAGCTCACCAGTATCGTTAATGGCGGTAGAGCGAAAGAAGAAGAGTGAGCAGACGTGGAATACAGTTGGATAATTTTATCTTTTCGCTTTGCTTTGTTTATGAACTAAAATAATATTAAAAAATGAGGACAAAAAAGTGATTTTGTTACTTTCGTTAATGATATCTACCTAATAACTTTAACAAGAGAAGTCAGTATAATTTGACAAATAAGAGAGGAAGTCAGTCAATATTAACTAAACCTCGGATGTACATTACCCAAAAAAAAAAATTTCTATGCAAAATTCAAACTTAACAAACAGTACTTTTATTTAAAAGTAAAATCGTATATATATACTTTATAATATATGTATAAAAGGTTTTAGGTTTGCATGTCGAAAAAGGACAATCCAAGGACATTTTTGCTCACTTGAACCACATTTGAAGCCTTTACACCACACAGTGCACCAACCAATGAGTTAGCTTTAGCTTGCTGGTAGGAGTGATTTGGGACTATACTACAAAGAGGTTCTATTTTTTTGAAATTCAGTTCTTATTAAAATAAAATAAAAAAAAAGAATTTCTGATTAATTGCCCAACAAATAAATAAAATAAGATGAATATGTTCATTTACTCCCTAATTTATATAACCACATCTAATAAAAGAAGACATCTAATAAAAGAAGATGTATTGTTCACACCCAAAATTGACGCGAAAAGCGGTGCTGGAAAATCATTTTTTAGAAGTTCAGCAAGTTGCCACCTAACAGTCAGTTTGGTATTCACATGGGCAAGAAATCAATAGAAGCGTGAAAATTAGTAATTCTACAATACTCCGGGGATTCCTTAAATGTAAGAATCTCACCAATAATAAAACTCCATTTTTCATTATTATAGAAATAAATACAAGGTGAAATTTTATTAGTGGTGGAATTCCCTCAATACACGAAATTCCCGTTGTATATAATAATTTCTCCGTAAAAAGAATTAAGAAATATGTGTTATCACCATGGACTTTTAAAGATAATGAGATAATACACAGGTAACAGTCCTTTAATTCAAGATAACCTTTTGGGTGATTTAGTTTGGCTTGAGTTTTGTGGTGGGATAAAGGGAAACTATTACTTATTATGGGATGATATGGTTTTATCAAAAGTCTTAATTAAAGGGTAAGTGCTAACCTAAGATGTATGGATACTTCAAAAAATCTTGCGTGATCGTTATACACACAAATTTCATGTCCGAAAATCTAGGAACGAAAATTGGTAACAAATAAACAATTTTATTTATTTAAGAAAAAGGGGTACAATTCTCTGTGAATCTTTACAAAAGAAAGATAAATTCTTCTGATTCGATCTCCTTTGTGATTCGGCTTCAAGGGCTGCAAGAGCTTGATCTTGAATTGGATTAAAAATTTGGTGAAGAACGGCACGTGGATGATGTGCTTGTTGTTCTTCTCCTTCAGGATTTAGGTGCTTTAGAACTTTGGATTTTGAGTGAAGACTTCTGTAGAGTTTCAGTTTTTTCTGATAATCTTCTGGTCCTCTCTTTTCTCCCACCTCTGGACCTTTATTTATAGGCTCACTGGAGGGGTAGATTTGTAACTTTCTTTTCTTTTGATAATTATCCTATAATTATCTTTTATGATAATTTTGATAATTATCCAATATATACATAATAATTATCTTTGTTGATAATTACATACACACACACACACACACATATATATATATATATATATATATATATATATATTTAATTATCCATTCCATTAGACCCATTTTCAAGTGGGCTTTGACTTCTCAGACAATTTAGACCAGCCTATAACTCATTTATTTTTGGTAGGTTTAGACTTCAAATTATCTGACTCATTGGGCCAATTCCAAAGTGGACTAAATTAAAGATAAACCCAAATTATATTTTGGGTCCATCATATAATTTTTTAATGTCTACAAATTGCCCCCACTTCAAGTCTTGCACTATATTGAGCTTGTCACGTATTTAAAGCGAGACTTGAAGTATTTAATTCTCGCAAAGTTTTTTTTTTCTTTTTTGCAAAAATTCAATTGCAAAGAGGATGTCTTCTTTCTCAAGTTGAGTTAAAGACTTGAAGATCCTATTGCAAATAGGATTTTTTTCTTGTCCAACCGGAATTGAAGACTTGAGGATCCTATTGCAAATAGGATTTTTTTTTCCGTGTTCAAGTGAAATTGAAGACTTGAGAATCCTATTACAAATAAGATTTTTTTTCCTTGTCCAAACTGAGTTGGAGTCTTGAAAACCTTATTGAAAATAGGATTTTTTTTCCTTGTCCAATTTGAAATAGGATTTGATGTTTTCTATATTCAAACGAAATTGGAGTCCTGAAAATCCTAACTCACCACTATATATATGTAGCCTACGCTTCAGACTCTTTATATCAGAGAATAATTGAGAGAAATTTCATGAACTCTAGCAACTGTAAGTTCTGCTTTCTTTCTTTCTTTTACATTTTTTTTCTTTTTTTTTATTTTTTTACTGCCGCCAGTCTCTCTTTTCTTTTTCTTTCTTTCTCTCTCTCTTTCTTCTTTCTCTTCACGCCATTTTTTTCCTTTTCTTTTCTCTTTTTTTTTCTTTCTTTTCTCTCTTTCTTCCTTCTCTTCAAGTGCTGGAATTTTTTTTCTTTTTCCTCTTCTCTTCTTTTTTTTTTTTTTTTCAGCCGCCATCCCTTTTTCTTTTTCTTTTTCTTCTTCTCCTACTGCCGTTGGATTTTTTTTTCTTCTTCTTCTCCTCTTTTTTCTCCAGCCGCTGGATATTTTTTTTTCCTTCTTTCTTCTTCCTTTTCTCTTCCAGGAGGCTGCTTTTTTTTTTCTTCTTCTTTCACTTTTCCTTCTTTTCTTTTCTTCTTCTCCAGGCGCCTCTTTGTTTTTTGTTTTTTTTCTTCTTCTTTTCTTTTTTCTCCTTCTCATCTTTCTTCCCACTGCCAGCGCCCCCCTTTTTTTTTCTTCTTCTTCTTTCTTTTCTTCTTCTACAGGCGCCTCATCTTTTTTTTTTTTCTTTTTCTTCGCCACCTTTTTTTTTTTCCTCTTTTCTTTCTCCAACACGTCCTATTTTTTTTTTTTTCTCTTTTTCTTCTGCTTTGTCTTTTTTTTTTCTTCTCTTTTCCTTTGATGTGGGAGAGGATGTGTAAAAAAAAAATGAAGTTCCTTTTTTTGTTGCTTGGTAGATTTGAACACAAGACCTCATAGGGAGACCTATAGTACTACACCATCTCTACTACACAACTCTTTGTATTATAAACCCTTGGAATATAATATAACATAGGATTGAACTTTGAAAGAAAAATTTTTTTTTCTTCCTTTTTTTTTAATAGCAACTTTGTCTTCCGTGACCGATATTAATCAAATCTGTTTTTTTTCATATCAGATTCCACTTGTGGACCCTGCTTGAATTTTGTGCTGTCTCTAGAATGACGAATAAATCTATCGAACTCATTGAGGAAGACAACATTACGTGAGTTACTCAACACTTTTCATAAGTTTCAAATTTTTTTTTGTCAATTCTTCCAGGTCAAATTGCTTCTCTCAAAATATGGAGTTCCGGACGTCATTCATTAGTCCCTTCGGGGTCCCTTAGTGCACTTCGGTGTCACTTTTTCGTCCCTTCGGGGTCCTTTAGTGCACTTCGGTGTCACTTTTATTATCCCTTTGGGGTCCCTTAGTATAATACCCCGAAAAATTTAGGTGTCAATTATTTTAAAGAAATTTAATCTCTTTACATTATTACTTTATTTTATTAATTCATGTGAAATTTTTTTTTTTTATATAAATTATCATTGTAGGTGAGTTGTTTGTCTTTTATACATGCATTTTATCATTTTATGTGAATTGGTATTAATTGTGTGTTATTTTATTTAAATGTTTTGGGTTGGGCTAGGGAGGAATTTGGGCTAGGATGAGTGGGCTAAGGTTATGTTTAAAATGATGAGCCTAGGGTTGAAATAATATTATTATTGCTATTGTTAGTATTATTAATTTGATTTTTAATTAGTTTTAGGAAAATCAATAAAAGAATAATTAAGATAAAAAGGAAAAGAAAAGAAGAAGAAATTAGGGTTTGCCGTTGTTTTACGCACAAAACTAAGAGAGAGTAAACGAAAGAGAGAAGGGAGTGACGATCGGGTGAACAAGTTGATTCGTCAGGAAAAAGGCAAGTTTAATTCTTCTCTTCTCCCTTGAACCCGTATGCATAGTCTAGATTTGAGAATTTATTTATATTAAAAATTTGTAGTTAATTGCATGTTTATATTTTTCTGTTATTGATAAATTTCGTGAGATTTAATTGTGATGATTGTATATAGATTAAATTGATTTTATTCATGTAAGGTTATATGCACATGTATTTATGTATATGTATATTGTGTTAAGAAAGAAATTATTCATGTATACAATTTGTAAGTAAATAAATGTTAAGTTGTGAACCTACTGTGTTGGGATTATATTGTAAACAACTCTGAATCCTTAGGAAAACAGATCGTGAATTATTGGGTTTTAAAATTTTGAATTTTGCGAAGAACCCTAGAACTTGTGAATTGAGGCTTTTTGATTCGGGCCGTTTCGGATGGGGCTTTTTACACCAATAGGTAGACGGCGTCGAGAGGAGAAGAACGGCGCAAAAATGGAGGCGAACGGTGGCTGGAGGAGGCCGAAGCGTCACCGGGAAGTCGCCGGCAGCCCGCTGTGCGCGCTGCTGGACGCGTTGGGGAAGAAGCCCCAGCGCTGGGCGCTTCCCCACGCGCCTGGCCGGCGCGTGCCGGCGCCGGTCGGCGCCGGGAAAAGTGTTTTTGGGCCCCACTCGCGGGGGCCCACCACTGGGCCACTTTGGGCCCATTCCGATATGTTTTGATATTTTTTTTTGAATTTTTGAAATTTTTTGAAAAAACTTGAAAATTTGAAAAATCATTTTTTAAAAATACTTTCATGATTCCAAAAATTCTGAAAATTTTACTGTATGATATTGGATGTTAAATACACTTAATTTTAAATTTTCAACTCAAAACAATTTTCCCTTGTTGTCCAATTAATTTTTAGAAGTACCCAAAAGTTGTCTTTTTCACTTTTTGTAATTTTAGAAAATACTTCTGAAATTCCAAAAATTCCCAAAATTTTTCTGTAACTGTTTAGAGATTAAATGACATTGGGTTTAAATTTTCACCTCGAATTGAGCTTCCCTTGGTGTTCAATTAATTTTTAAAGTGCCTAAAAGTTGGATTTT
The DNA here is from genome assembly GCA_026545225.1 of Cornus controversa. Taxonomy (NCBI): domain Eukaryota; kingdom Viridiplantae; phylum Streptophyta; class Magnoliopsida; order Cornales; family Cornaceae; genus Cornus; species Cornus controversa. The sequence goes on along the minus strand of CM048845.1, from coordinate 24,346,475 downwards.
CACCTTCTTTGGTTTATTGAATATTTTTTTAATTACAGAAAATTCAAGAATGTTTTCTTAGTGTTCGTAGACGTAGAATAGGCCCAGAAACCTAGATAAGAGTAGGTTTAGATTCCCTCGGAGATTTGAGTGCATTGGAGGTTGGTTTGGGAAATTGTTTCCTCTAATGGATGTTAAGTTATTTTGATTTAATCGATTGTGTTTATTTTTTTATATATAAATGCACATGGGATAGTTGATTAAGGTTCACTTGTGAATGATTTAGCATATGGTGATAATTGCATAGCAGATAATTCAAATTTGTAGTCTGTGCAAATTAAAAGTCATAATGCATCTTGCTTATTTATTATTTCATATTGGGAATGCATTTGTATTTTTTATTTGGCATGTAAGGATTGCCCGGCGTGTCAGGATCGCCCATACCTAATAAGGTATCTATATACTTTTTATTTGGCATGTAAGGATTGCCCGGCGTGTCAGGATCGCCCATACCTAATAAGGTATCTATACTTTTTATTTGGCATGTAAGGATTGCCCGGCGTGTCAGGATCGCCCATACCTATTAATGTATTCATGCATTATAATTGACATATCATGATTGCATAGATTTAATAAAATGCATACATATGTATCTTTATTTGTGAACGTAAATAAGGGGATCGTTTTTACATTGTAAGGGTTGTTGAGGAAATATATGAGATGATTTGTATCTTTAAAAGTATGAACTGAATAAGGAATAATCTGAGGGGTTGCACGCATATTTATCTCTTGTGTCCCTCACATTGAGGGTATGTATATTGATTCTCTGATTGAGATGTAGTAGATAGAACTTGCTCGTGGGTTTAACCCACTTTGTTGATATTTCAAGTCCCAAGCAGTTTCCCCCACGAGTATAGAGTACTAGGGTTGGGTTGTGACAGACATCTACTCTCACCAGTCTCAGGGTAGGAATCTACTTTTTCTTCAGGAGTAAAACTATGAACTCATTTAGAGGTTTTGGTTCTGGATTTCAATTTAAGTGTTAAACTTTTATTCTTTCTGGTTAAGGGGTCCTTGGGTTACGGGACTTCCAAATTGTATTATCAGAATTTAATTATTTATTTATCAATTATTTCAATTCAATAGGATTTTTGTTCAGCTTTTAGCAATTATTCTATTTCTGTCTTTTGCATCTATGCTTGTTGCTATCAGTGGTTAATATTCTTCAGGTTTTGTGTATGAGACTGGCCACCTCATGCGCGAAATTTTCTGGGCGGTATTTCACTTAGTGCACTTCAGTGTCACTTTTTCGTCCCTTTGGGATGTGATGGGCGTTGAATGTTACGCATTCTAGCCTCTTAATTTGCATATTTTATTCTCTTAGTGATAGGTTATATGTGATTTTACTCTATTTTTGTATTTTCTGTCTTTTTCAGGGCCTTAATGATTATTTCAGATAAAATCATGATTTTGGGCTTTTAAAGATGATATCCAAGAAGGTTATACGAAGCCTACATCTAATGGGTCCATTCAACTCCATATTTCAACTCAAATCAGCTCAAGGAAGAGGTTCTAGAGAATTACAACTGCTTAAGAAGATTACGGGCCTGAAGCCCAATTCTACACTTAATCCAGTTTTAATCCCGTTTTAGAAAGTGGACTGAAAACCTTATTTCCGAGCGTCAATTCGACTTAATTCTCGCATAAGTTGAACGAAATTCGATTCTGGACACTTTTGTATTTCACGTAAATTTCGTGAATCGGACTTCTACTAGGTCAAAACTTGGGCCGAAAGTCAGCAGAAAAATCTACCTATTTTGGGCTGCGGGAAAACCCTAATTTTCTTCTAATTGGATTAGGACTTTATGTATTCTCTTGGGGTATAAAGAGGTGAATTGGTGGCTGTTTTGAGGGGGAGAAAAGAAGTGGAGGCCAGGGCAGAGAAGACAGAGACAATCCGGGTTTTATTTACTTATTATGTCTTTTATTTATTTGTTATCTTCTTCTTCTACCATGTGTAACTAAACTCCTCAACTAGGGTTGAGGAGGAAACCTCTATTAATGAAGTGAAGTTCTTTTGTTCATTAATTGATTCTCATGTGTGTGATTTAATTGCTTATGATTTTCGCTTCTTGTGATTAATTATTTTATAATTCTTTCACCATCTATATCATGTATATGTGGTAGTTAGAAAGTATTATAATTAATCTAAGCTTGAGTTTGTATTTCTTAAAAGTGATAATCTTTGATCTTATGTTTTTCATTAAATTGGATACATAGGATGCTTAGAATTTTACACAAGTGAAGCGAAGGAAAATCTACCTTTTAATATATTTTTCATAGTGCTTTATTGTTAAATCTTGAGTAAGCAATAGATTGATTTCTTGATTGTTACTCTAACTTTGGGAATTAATAAATGAATATTAGAAACTTCATGGATTTAATGGTGGTGGAATCCAAAACCTTAGTTATTTTCTTTATTTGATTTCAATAGTGTTATTTTATTTTCATGTTAGTTTAATTTCTCTCAAATCAACTAAACGTGTGTTTAAACTAGATTAGTTTTAAATTAATTTGAATTTGTGTTAGTTTTTCTTCTCAAAGCATTCTCTTGGGTTCGACCTCGTTCTTGCCGAACTATACTTTAATAGATTCGTACACTTGCGAGTTATTTAACAATTTTAAAACAACATCAAGTTTTTGGCGCCGTTGCCGGGGAATTGCAAACAAGAAAACTAATCAAATTTTGATTGATTTAATTCTTCTACTAGTTATAATTTAGTTTTTTTTTTCTTTTTTTATTATTATCAACAAGAAAAAAAAAGTCTTTCCAATTTATTTATTTATTTATTTATTATTAGTTCACTGTTCTAGGTTTAAAACAAAAAAAATAAAAAATAAAAAAAAACTTTTTCTTTATTATTATAGTTTAGTTTTAGTTTTAGTTGTATTTTATTGTTATTGTTTTACCTGATACTTCTTGAATTTTATAGGTGGTATTGTTGAAAATTGCCTTTGTCGCATGTTCTTGGGCACTACTTTGGAATCCAAGTAAGTACAATTTTTTTTTCCTTCCGTTTATTTTTATTTTTATTTTCTTTTCTTTTCTTAGATTAGGAAAACATAGATTTTTGTTTTAGGTTGATAATTTTTTGCATGAGAACTCTAGGATAGAATAACTTAAAAATAGCCTTAGGGTCACACTTTCTTCAAGTTTATTTTATATATTTTTTTTTTCTCTATTTAGAAAAAAAAAAAAAAAGAAGAAAGACCACACACTCACTCACTTTTTATTTTATTTTTGTTTTTATGGTGTGTTTTGTTTGTGCATTTTAATTTAGCATTCTTGCATTAAAATTTTAGTAAGGGCACAAACCCCCAACAAGATAAGGATTGGATTTCATCACCAATTCCTTGCCCAACTAGGTTAAAAATTTTCTTGCATTTGTCTATCCCAAGCCAAATTTAAACTTTTGGTAACTCTAGTGAGCACCTTCCAACTTCACAATGTCTAGGAAAGTTCTAAGGAGATTGGTTTTTAAGTGGGACCGTTTGTGACCCCTCCAATCTATCTTAGAAACTTTCCTGGTTGTATTGTTGGTGGGGCTTAACTGGTAATCCTTTAGTTCCTCTAAAAGGGAGTAGAAGCTGTCTAAGTAAGTAAGAATTATTTTGGAACTAGTCCAGATAATTCTTTAGGAAAATAAAAAAAAAATTAAAATAGAAATCACTAACCTTGAATTAAATTTGAAAAAAAAAAAAATTTTGCTTGTTTATTTGGTTGATGTTTTTGTGAGTCATTTTAGTGTATGTTAGGTCGTTGATCACTGAATCCAGAGTTGCTTCTATTAGATCTTGAGATTGAGAGAACCTTTCAAAAGGGTGTGAAAAATTCTAGTGTTAGAGATCCTTCTTTGCCCAAGATGGCAGATCCTGTTGAAACTAAATCTCTTAAAGACTATTACACTCCCGTGCATATTACAAACCCATCTTGCATTGTGTTACCTGCTACCCAACAAGGACATTTTGAGATACGAGCGGCGGTAATTAATTTACTACCCACTTTTAGAGGTCTTAGCTCTGATGATCCATACCTCCATGTCAAGGAATTTTTAGAGATTTGCTCCACACTCCAATTTCAAAATATTTCTGAGGAGTCAATTAAATTGCGGTTATTTCCATTCTCTTTAAAAGAGAAAGCAAAATCTTGGTTATACTCATTGGAACCCGCGTCTGTCAATTCATGGGATGGGCTATGCACTAAATTTCTTACTAAGTTTTTTCCCATACACAAAACTAACTCCCTTCGTCGAAATATCATGCAATTTACTTAAAAAGAGGATGAAGAGTTTTACATATGTTGGGAGAAATTTAATGATATTCTCCTTAAGTGTCCCCATCATGGTTTTGCCAAGTGGCAATTAGTTCAATTCTTTTACGAGAGATTGTCACCCCATAATCGTCAACTAATTGAGTCACGAGGTGGGGTAGAATTCATGTCTAAAAATGAGGATGAAGCATGAAAATTCCTTGATGTGTTGTCAGAGAACTCTCAACAATGGGAGTACTCAGGGAGGGTTGAAAGGAGTGATCTATCAATGTTCTCAGAACCCAAAAAGGGAGGAATCTATGAGGTCCGAGAGGATACCGATTTGAGTGCGAGGATAGCTAGTCTAACTAGGAAAGTGGAGGCTATAGAGATGAGTAAAGGAAGTAATTCGTCTGTTTGTTCAGTTAATGAGATGTGTCAATTGTGTGGAAGTTCTTCTCATACAGCGCAAACTTGTCCATCTATTGCATCTTTTCATGAATGTATAGCCGAACAAGCCAATACACTCAATTCCTATAAGAAACCATTTGACAGCTCCTATTCTGACACATACAATCCTAATTGAAAGAACCACCCTAATTTTTCTTGGAGGCAAGACCAACCTCGGAACAACCAAGGGGTGCAACCTACGCAACCCCAAGGGCAACCACAATTTTCATATCCTTCCATGTCCCAAAATGCCCCTCCGTATGTTCCCCCACTTCAACAAAGACCAACTTTAGAAGATACTCTCCAACAGTTCATGCAACAGACCAGTCAATCCATTTCTAAGTTAGAAATGCAAATAGGTTAATTAGCCACTGTTGTAGGAGAGAGGGAGAAGGGAAAGTTTCCTAGTCAACCTGTGCCTAACCCAAAGGGCCAGTTTCATATTAGTGACCAATCCACTTCTGGTTCACATGAGCTGGTTCACTCTGTCACAACCCTAAGATCATTTAAACAAGTTGATAATGGAGTCCAAATGCCTATACATAATGAGAAAATTGAAGAGGACCATGGTAGCAGTTTAGGAAGGGAGGAGAAAACTACATCTGAAATTGAATCAGAAATTCAAGTCCCTAGTCTTGACCCATCATCTCAAATAGTTAGAAACTTTGTTCCTACTGCACCATATCCTCAAAGATTTCAAAAGCCTAAGAAGGGGAATCACTATAATGAGATTATGGAAGTGTTTAAACAAGTTAAAATTAATATTCCATTTCTTGATGCAATTCAACAGATCCCCTCTTATGCAAAATTCTTGAAAGACTTGTGTACAGTCAAACGTGGCTTGAATGTGCATAAGAAAGCCTTCCTCACTGAGCAAGTTAGCTCAATCATCCAACATCGCACTCCACCTAAATTTAAGGATCCTGGATGTCCTACGATTTCATGTACCATAGGTGATAAAAAAATTGAGCAAGCTTTGCTTGACTTGGGTGCGAGTGTCAATTTGTTACCTTACTCTGTTTACGAGCAACTAGGTCTAGGTGAGTTGAAACCCACGAAGGTGGTACTCTAATTAGCAGATCACTCAGTTAAGGTACCTCGTGGTGTTTTGAGGATGTGCTTATTCAGGTTGATAAATTTTTCTTCCCTGTAGACTTTATTGTCTTAGACACTCAACTTGTAGCTAATCCTACTAGCCAGATTCCTGTCATCTTAGGTCGTCCATTCCTAGCCACTTCAAATGCTCTAATCAACTGTAGGAATGGTGTTGTAAAACTCTCTTTTGAAAATATGTCGATTGAGCTTAATGTTTTTAACGTAAACCGATAACCACCAGACTCTGAGGATATTTGTGAGGTAAATTTAATAGAGAGTCTAGATTAGGATACTTTTATTCATGCTAGTTATAAGGACCCTTTAGAGGCAAGCCTAACTAATTTTGTCTGTAATTTTGATATTGATAGTGCTTGTAAAGATGTGAATGCTTTATTGGATGTGAATGTTTCATTGAATTTAGTCCATTTTATCAACACCAAAAAGTGGAATGCCAAGATGGAAAGCCTAGGTATAGGTTGAGTTATAGTCCATTTTTATCATCATTGTACATTATTCGTTTTAGGATTTCTAGGACTTGTGTCTTTTTATTTTTTAGTTTGTGTCAATTGTTTTTTTTTTCTTTCATTTTGTGTATTTAATTTTTTTTAAAAAAAGAAGAAAAAAAATTCATAATGGTCCGTTATAGCCTCCCATTCTCTGACTATGTATATAGTACCAATTCTACAATTTGTGATATGATTGATAAAGTTGATGATTTCCGTTTATTAAAGTCTGGTTTCAATATCCAATACTGTCGAGATTGCTTCAACACAGTATGACTTTAATAAAGAAAGGCAACCCCTTTATACTCTATACGTTAGCATATCTGGATAATCAATATCTTATCACATATACATCTTGAAAAATTGGGACCCACCAGTTCAGAGAATGGAGAGCAAAGTAGTTCCCGTGATTTTCACGTAAAGATTAGGTTTAAAAAAAAAAAAAATTTACTTTCTGTTTCATATTTATTTTCACCCATATTATTTTACTTGGTCGTTGGAGTATAGTCGTTGTTTTGACAGGATGTAGCATCCAAGTTTGGGGGAGTGGCCTCATTACCTTCATGCTATTAGTTTGCTCTATTTTCTTGCCACTACTCCCGTTTTCTGGTAATATTGTTCTAACCCTTCTCTATGCTTCGATTGGATGTACATTGAGGACAATGTACAGTTTAAGTTTGGGGGTAAGGTGATGCCTTTTATGTGCTTTATTGAAGTGGGGGAAATTTTTATGAAATTTTTCTTGTTCTAGGACTTTTTGGTTACATTATTTTCTTAGTTTTTTATTTATTTTCTTTTGTTTTATTTTTAGATAGGATGTTTTGACATTTTTCAAGAGATTAATACTCTATGTAGGTGCTTAACTTGCAATTTTTGAGTATATTTTAAATTTTTAGAAACTATGGTTTGAATTAGTGGTTTAAATCATTATTTGCATTGACATACCTTGGGGTGATTGGTTTTAGTTTCCTCACATGCATAGGCACACTAACAAAATCTTATGGGGTATAGACTTTGGCTTTGAGTTGTTGGGTTACATATACTTGATATTAATTGGTATCCCTTGAGAATAAGTACCGATGATGTGATTTACATGATTTCAATGAAAAAAAAAAAAGAATATGTGATGAATAAAAAATCAATTTGATCCTTTTCATGAGTAACCGGGCCTCTATGCCTCAGGAAGCACGGAGTGTTCGCGTCAAAAGTGAAAGGGTGAGAAAAGATGAGCATTGGTTGTCTTGATTTGTAGCTTGACTGATTCGAGTAATTAGGTTCTTCGGGGTGTCTTAACACCTAGTGCCCTAAAGCCATCTGGTTTGGGAGTCATTGACTGAAAGCTTGTTACATGGGTCTTTCAGAAAGCTTAATAGATCAAGACATTGCACAACCAATAAAGCAATAAAAAAAATAAAAAAAAAATATATGAAAAAGTCATGTATTCATGTCTGAAAGTATGATTTCAATAAGGGGAGCTAGTGAGTTGAAGGGGTATTTGTCTTAATATATTCGGAGCTGGGTAATGCCACATGAGAGGATTGCTAGTTCACTTTTCACGAGGGAGCTAAAATTGGTTACTTTGAGATATGTTGATGTGAATTATGTGTGGGGACCATTACTTTGAATTATAGGATTTGAAAAATTGAAATTATTCTTGAATGCAAGTTTGTAACTATATATTGTAATATTCTTTTTGATTAATGTTTAAACAGAAATTTTGAATGTTTGTGGGTAACATTTCTGAAAACCCTCACGAGACTATAACTCGTCCACTAGGGGGAACCTAGGAGTTCAAAGACTTGTTGCATATGCTAAATGCAATCGTTTCTCCCACGAAAGAGAAGTTGGGTAGTTTAGTTTGTGTTTAGTTAGTTTCCTTTGTTTTAGTTTTATTTTGTTCTATTACTAAGGGACTAGCAATATGTAAGTTTGGGGGTGTAATGGGCGTTGAATGTTACGCATTCTAGCCTCTTAATTTGCATATTTTATTCTCTTAGTGATAGGTTATATGTGATTTTACTCTGTTTTTGTATTTTCTGTCTTTTTCAGGGCCTTAATGATTATTTCAGATAAAACCATGATTTTGGGCTTTTAAAGATGATATCCAAGAAGGTTATACGAAGCCTACATCTAATGGGTCCATTCAACTCCATATTTCAACTCAAATCAGCCCAAGGAAGAGGTTCTAGAGAATTACAACTGCTTAAGAAGATTACGGGCCTGAAGCCCAATTCTACACTTAATCCAGTTTTAATCCCGTTTTAGAAAGTGGACTGAAAACCTTATTTCCGAGCGTCAATTCGACTTAATTCTCGCATAAGTTGAACGAAATTCGATTCTGGACACTTTTGTATTTCACGTAAATTTCGTGAATCGGACTTCTACTAGGTCAAAACTTGGGCCGAAAGTCAGCAGAAAAATCTACCTATTTTGGGCTGCGGGAAAACCCTAATTTTCTTCTAATTGGATTAGGACTTTATGTATTCTCTTGGGGTATAAAGAGGTGAATTGGTGGTTGTTTTGAGGGGGAGAAAAGAAGTGGAGGCCAGGGCAGAGAAGACAGAGACAATCCGGGTTTTATTTACTTATTATGTCTTTTATTTATTTGTTATCTTCTTCTTCTACCATGTGTAACTAAACTCCTCAACTAGGGTTGAGGAGGAAACCTCTATTAATGAAGTGAAGTTCTTTTGTTCATTAATTGATTCTCATGTGTGTGATTTAATTGCTTATGATTTTCGCTTCTTGTGATTAATTATTTTATAATTCTTTCACCATCTATATCATGTATATGTGGTAGTTAGAAAGTATTATAATTAATCTAAGCTTGAGTTTGTATTTCTTAAAAGTGATAATCTTTGATCTTATGTTTTTCATTAAATTGGATACATAGGATGCTTAGAATTTTACACAAGTGAAGCGAAGGAAAATCTACCTTTTAATATATTTTTCATAGTGCTTTATTGTTAAATCTTGAGTAAGCAATAGATTGATTTCTTGATTGTTACTCTAACTTTGGGAATTAATAAATGAATATTAGAAACTTCATGGATTTAATGGTGGTGGAATCCAAAACCTTAGTTATTTTCTTTATTTGATTTCAATAGTGTTATTTTATTTTCATGTTAGTATAATTTCTCTCAAATCAACTAAACGTGTGTTTAAACTAGATTAGTTTTAAATTAATTTGAATTTGTGTTAGTTTTTCTTCTCAAAGCATTCTCTTGGGTTCGACCTCGTTCTTGCCGAACTATACTTTAATAGATTCGTACACTTGCGAGTTATTTAACAATTTTAAAACAACATCAGGATGCCTTAGTGCACTTCGATGTCACGTTTTCGTCTCTTCGGGGTCCTTAGTGCACTTCGGTGTCTCTTTTTTGTCCTTTCGGGATCCCTTAGTGCACTTCGGTATCACTTTTATTGTCTCTTCAGGGTCAGGCCAAGTCACCACGATGCAGCAGATATTGTCAATATTTCGGCGACAGGTCAGGTCATCCAACTCTTCTCTTGCAAGCTTCAATTTTTTTTTTTGGTAAAGATAGTTTATACTCATATCAAGGAGTGATTTTTTTTTTCATGCAGACAGTTTATACTCGTGTCATGAGTGTTTTTTTTTTTTTTGGTAGACAGTTTATACTCGTGTCAAGGAGTGTCATCCTTTTTTTTTGGTAGACAGTTTTTACTCGTGTCAAGGAGTGTTTTTTTTTTGTAAACAGTTTATACTCGTGTTAAAGAGTGTCATCTTTTTTTTTTTTGGTAGACAGTTTCTACTCGTGTCATCTTTTTTTTTTTTTTCGTAGACAGTTTATACTCGTGTCAAGGAGTGCTTTTTTTTTTTTTGTAGACAATTTATACTCGTGTTAAGGAGTATCATCTTTTTTTTTTGGTAGACAGTTTATACTCGTGTCAAGGAGTGCCATCTTTTATTTTGGTAAACAGTTTATACACGTGTCAAGGAATGTCATCTTTTTTTTTTTGGTAGACAGTTTATACTCGTGTTAAAGAGGCCATCTTTTTTTTTGGTAAACAATTTATACTCGTGTCAAGGAGTGTTATCTTTTTTTTTGGTAGACAGTTTATATTCGTGTCAAGGAGTGTCATCTTTTTTTTTAGTAAACAGTTTATACTCGTGTCAAGAAGTGTCATTGACATTTTAGGCTCGTATCGGGGAGCACTTTTAGCTTTAATTAGTCTTCAGTTTTGCAAGACTTAGGAGACAGTCCAAGCTTGTGTTGAAAGGTGTGAATCAGCTAGGCGTCAATTTGGAGATTTTCTTTTCGCTTTGTTTCTTCATTATACTCTTCTTGTACTTGAGAAGAAATATCTTCTTCGAACTTGTCTCCCCACCCAGAAGAAAGAGGTATTTCATTCGTCATGGTCCATGGAGGAGGATTAAACCTCACCAAGTATGCTTTGATTCCGCTGCGAGATTTGATCTAGACTGCATCTTCGGGCTTTGGTCCCCACATTTTTCCTTCCTCTAGTCTTTCGATTTTTCGAGCCTCTTGTTCCATCTGGGATTGTAGACGATTTCTTCTTTGAGACCTTTGTTTCGCTGATTGTTAGAGATAGTTCAAGAAAGTGACTCTCGAGACATCACTCATGTGTTTCTGGGCAATAATTATTGCGAGATCCTTGCAAGACTATTCTCATCTTAAATTTTCATTTTTGGCCTCTATGTGAACACAATTTTTGGATCATTTTTATTTGAAATTGTTTGAGGAGAGCTTGAATGAGCTTTGTCTGGAGGGTTTGCCCCCTGTCTGTGCAGTCTTCTATCAAGGTTTTCTTGACTTAGAGACGATACTTGTAACATAACCATCAGATGAAGTTATGGAAGGAACACGATGTGCTAGAGACGATACTTGTAACATAAGATGTATTTATTTTATCGTCCGAGTTAGGAAGTATTTCGTCTTCCTCTTCAGACTCAACCTCTTCATCTTTAAGATAGTTGTCAGACATATTGGAAAAGGCAAAAGCCTTTGCACCATGACTTGTTATGCTGAGTTCCATATCATGGGCACGAGTAACCAATTCTTCAAATGTACGAGGCTTGATTCCTTGTAGAATGTAAAGTAGCTCCCAGTGCATGCCTTGCATACACATTTCGACTGCTGATACTTTAGAAAGATGGTCTTTATAATCAAGACTTAGAGCTCACCAGCGGTTGATATAATCGACCACAAGCTCATCCTTAATTTGTTTCGTGTTAGTAAGTTCTAGCATGCTTACTGTTCTACGAGTACTGTGGAAGCGATTAAGAAACTCTCGCTCCATCTGCTCCCAATAGTCAATACTCTAAGCTTTGAGGTCCGTGTACCAATCAAATGCATTCCCTTTGAGGGAACGAACAAATTGTTTGACTAAGAGGTCCCCTTCGGTGCTAGCGTTATTGCAGGTCTCCACAAAGTGTGTAACATGTTGTTTGGGATTGCCTCTTCTATCAAATTGTTGGAACTTTGGCGGTTGATATCCCTCTGGCGTTTTTAAGATGTCAATTCTTTCTCTGTAGGGTTTTGAGTACACAAGAGCGCTCTAAAGGGCACCGCCATACTGTGCTCGGATTGTGTTCGTTATTATATCCTGCAACTGTTTGACAGATAGCAAAGCGACTGGCGAAGCAGGGTTAGTTTCATCAGCCATGTGTCTTGACGCAGATGTGTGACGACGTTCTTTTGATTGGGCACCTTGAAGAGAGGAATTTGAAGTATTCACAGGCAGATGTGTTGACTTGTCAGGATTTTGGATTTCAAGCTTACTCATTAGCACGGCGATCTATAAGTCCTTCTCTTCAATAGTTTTTGTGAGGTTTTTGATTGAAGGCGCCATCACTGCCAGTTGGTCTTCCACCGAGGTTGTTCTAGTCATTATAGCCGCAACAACATTCGAATAGGAAAGACCTTGAGGGCCAACATTTTTTGAAGTGACCGATTATTCTGAAATCTCTACTAACGACTTCGAGAGCGAACCAACGCTAGAGTTGGCGTTAGAGACGGAGTGGGGTGAATGTGGTGGCGTCGACCTTTCTGAAACAACATTATAATTCTTTGCCCCCTGAAGATCAATGGTGTTAACATGTTTAGTTTTCACATCCATTGGTTTAGCAGGATTGGTTTTTACCAAGTCTTGCTGATTTTTGAGCGAAGCAATTGCTTTGGTCTTGCTATACGTCATAGGACCTGCTGGCACTTGTCAGGTTCTTAGTGTTCTTGTCACTGGTTGCGGCAAGTTTGGTGTTAGCCACAACAGTAGCGGTTTCTTTTGAGTTTTTCTTATTTGTCGTCTGAACCTTGAGAGGAGCCATAAATTTTGATGAACAGAGTTTTGGATGTATAATGTAGGAGACAGAGATGAGAGGCAGAGATGGTCCCACTAGGCGTGCCAGAAATTTGTACACATAAATTTCGTGTCCGAAAATCTAGGAACGAAAATTGGTAACAAATAAACAATTTTATTTATTTAAGAAAAATGGGTACAATCCTCTGTAAATCTTTACAAAAGAAAGATAAATTCCTCTGATTCGATATCTTTTGTGATCCGGCTTCAAGGGCTGCAAGAGCTTGATCTTGAATTGGATTAAAAATTTGGTGAAGGACGGCACATGGATGATGTGCTTGTTGTTATTCTCCTTCAGGGTTTAGGTGCTTTGGAGTTTTGGATTTTGAGTGAAGACTTCTATAGAGTTTCAATTTTTTTTGAGAATCTTCTGGTCCTCTCTTTTCTCCCACGTTTGATCGATTCAAACGGAAGCCCTTGACGCCCTCTACACACTTCCCTTCTTCGGGAATGTCCAAATCACACCTTAAGGCCCTCAAAATCTAGAGAGAATGGAGAGAGATGAAGTAAGTGTTTTAGAGAGAGAGAAATCTGTAAAAGTGAATATCTCTGAACCCCAGATATTTATCTCGCCCCTAAGGAAGCGAAAAGACCGTTTTGCCCCTGGGCCATTTAACTTACCCTCCCAACCTCTGTTTTAGATTTCAAAAACTTCGTTGGACTCAAAATCGCTTCTTTAACACTCTAAACATTTCGTTTAGTCTATACTCAAAAATAAAAATTTTTAAAATTCCCGGACTTACTTAACCTAATCCTAAGGCTCTCATTGACCAAGTCAAACTTTTTCAAAAATTTTCAAAACTTCCCAAAATCATATTCCAACATTCTAACCATGTTCCCCGCATTCAAAACATTTTAAATATCATTTAAAAGTTATTTAAAGTAATAAATGATGAAAAATTCAAAAGCCGATCAAAATTGGGCACGATCTCCACAACCTCCCACCCTTATAAGAATTTCGTTCTCGAAATTAAAATGTACCTCAAGTGGTGAACAACTCGGGATACTTTGAGCGGATTTCTTATTCTCGCTCCCATGTAGCCTCTTCTGCCCTATGATGCTTCCAAAGCATTTTAACCAATTGAATGGCTTTGGCCTGAAACACTTGCTCTCTAGTGTCTAAAATCTAAACTGATCTCTCCTCGTATGACACGTCCACCTCCACCTCAAGGTCTACCCAATCAAGTATATGTGAAGAATCCAACTCATATTTTCTCGACATAAACATATGGAAAGTGTTATGCACACTTGACAATTGTGGTGGCAATGTCAAGCAATAAGCAACCTCTCCTACCCGATCCAAGATCTCAAATGGTCCAATAAATCGTGGCGCTAGCTTGCCACTACGACCGAACCTCATCAACCCTCTCCATGGCGAGACCTTTAGAAAGACATGGTCCCCCACCACAAATGCCAAAGGTTGTCACATTTTATCGGTATAGCTTTTCTAACGACTCTGAGCCATAAGCAATCTCTGTCGAATTACCTTGATCTTTTCTAAAGTTTTCCGAACTAAATCCGGTCCCAAAGAAACTCTCTCCAACCTCAGTCCAATAGACAAGTGACCTATACGGTATACCATACAAAGCCACAAATGGAGCTATCTCAATGCTAGCTTAATAGCTATTATTGTATGTGAACTCCACCAATGGAAGTTGATCCTCCCAACTACCTCAAAGATCTAGCACACACGCTCACAGTATATCCTCCTGAATCCGTATCGTACGCTCAGACTGACCATCCGTCTGAGGATGAAAATTCGTACTAAAGTGAAGGACCGTATCAAGTGCTGCTTGAAAACTCTGCCAAAATCGAGATGTAAATCGTGGGTTTCTATCTGAAACAACAGAAATTGGCACGCCATGAAGCCTAAGGATTTGCTCAATATACAATCTACTCATCGGTCACTCGAATAGGAATGAAGTGAGCCACTTTCGTCAATCTGTCCACGACAACTCAAACTGCATTGTGACCCTTCCTCGACCTTGGAAGTCCCGTCACAAAGTTCATAGTGACATGCTCCCATTTCCACATACCCACAAGCAATGGTTTCAACAACCCTGCTGACCTCTGATGCTCGACCTTCATTTATTGACAAGTGAGGCACCTCGCCACAAATGGAGCTACATCCTTCTTCATACTCTTCCACCAATACATTCGACGTAGGTTATGATACATTTTAATACCATGCACTGCAAGCCTCGAGTTGTAAAACTCCTTTAGAATTTCATTCCGACAAGTTAAGGGAACAAATATCTTCCCTTGGAATATCATGGTCTCATCTAAATGAACTGTCCATCCTTCCACCACTTTGCCACCCAAAATTCGTGTGCGAATAGCCTTAACCTCATTATCCTTTCTCTGCTCTTCAATCACTCTACTCACAAGAGTTGGTTTAGTGATAAGAGTAAATAATATCGCTGGTCCATCATCTTCACTAAAATGCAATCTCAGTCTAAGATGTCTTCCATCATCTTCCACTCCTGTATGGCTAAGCTCGCTAAGCTACCATGTGACTTTCTACTTAATGAATCCGCTACCACATTGGCCGTAGAGACCGTGCCCAATTTGGCTAATTTTTGAATTTTTCATCATTTATTACTATAAATGCATTTTAAATGATATTTAACATATTTTCAATACAAGGAACATGTTTAGAAGGTTGAAATATGATTTTGAAAACTTTTAAAAAAGTTTGACTTTTTGATCAACGGGAGCCTCGAGATGAGGTTAAATGAGTCCGAAAATTTCAGAAAATTTTATTTTTTGAGTATGGACTAAACGAAATGTTTAGAGTGTTAAGTAAGCGATTTCGAGTCCAATGGAGTTTTTGAAATCGAAAACAGAAATTGGAAGGGTACGTTAAGTGGTTCTGGGCAAAACGGCCTTTTTACATCCCTTGGGGCGAGATAAATATTTAGGGGGGTTAGAGATATTCACTTTTATAGATTTCTCTCTCTCTAAAGCACTCATTTCATCTCTCTCCCTTCTCTCTAGATTTTGAGGGCCTTAAGATGTGATTTGGACATTCCCGAAAAAGGAAAGTGCGTTTGAACCGATCAAAGTCCGTGTTTCGTAAAGTTGGAACGACTGAAATTTCTCAAAGTGGGATTCAAAGCCCGGGATTTGAGGTAGGGATGTGAAAGTTGTCTTTACTTTGATCTTATAGGCTACTTCATGTGACATGAAAGATATATTTAATTTTTTGAGCCTATGGTTATGTATATGTGTATATATATGTATACCATTGTGATTTATACATGTATAAATGTCTAACATGTTAGTTAGGAATTATATATATTGTGTACGTGCAAATAAGACTATGAATGCTTTTGATGAAAAATGTGTTCATTTGGTGAAAACATAAAAATGTGAGTTTTTATAAACTTATGCATGAAAGATATGATTTTTCTTGTAAAATGCATAAGCATGATGATTTTTATGATGCGAGTGTGATGGCATTGTGACAATCTTGAGGTGAGAGGAAAATGCATTGATTTGATAAAATGCTTTCATTGTGCGGAATAAGTGCATTGATGCATTCATTGGAGTGATGCAATAGTCTCTATTGTATTGATTTCCGGGAACTCATAGCGTGAGTTATATATACATGAATTTTGATATATATATGTATATGCATTGAGATGTGAAGCATCACACATGATTTGAAAAATGTGATTGTTTATGGGTAAAAAAAATATGAACATTATCATGTAGACATGCAGCAATTTCATGTGCATTCATGCATGGCTGACGAGATAGGGTGGGGATAGGTGGATCATTTCTACTGAGTTATGAGAGGATAAGCCCACCCCCTATCTATAAACTCTTTTCAGATAAGGCACTAATGGAGGACGAGTCATGATTAGCTCAATTGACCTTGTTGAATTTCTTTTGAATTTTTGGATCTTTTGATATGTATGTAGATGTCCATGCCGTTTTGTGGCATATTCTTTTGGAAAATGTTATTCTTATAGTTGGATGACATATATATATTTGAACTTCATATGTATAAGCCATGTTGGACATGTATAGAAGACTTTGAACATAATTGTATGGCCATTAGGGGGGACACGTGCCCTAAAGTTTTCATTTTGAATTTAAGGTGTGAGTAATGGAGAGACACGTGCCCAAAAGTGTCCATTTTGAATTTAAGGTGTGAATGACATGCAATAATTTGCATGATTTCAATAGAAATGTATGAGGATTTGTGAGACTATGGTGATATGAATATATGATTTAGAGGCGATGTACCATTTGTAGATCCTTGGAATGTTGGGTGTTAGATTTTTTTTTGGAAATGAAAGTGTTGCCGGTCAAATGAACACATTCTAACCGAATTTTGGCGAATTTTTTTGAGAGGTCTACACAACTCCAAATGATTTGAAATTTTTAGCACATCTTCCCCGAGATGTCTAGTATTCCCATATTTAATTTGGTAAAATTTAGACAACCACAGAATTTTAGAAAAATCCGACAAGGTTCTGCGACCATATTTTACCATTTCTATTGGGCACCAAATTGGTTGTCAAAACTATTTCATTTGGCTTACATCTAGCTATTAAGGTTGGCTCAAGCTTCTTGTATGTTTAGTGTAGTTTCTACAAAATTTTCGTTTGCCCCGTTTCGAGTTGAAATGAATTTTCTACGAATTTGTTTATGACTGTTGCGTAAATTGCACTCTAGCACTGCACTCTTCATTTCGAAAATACTGTAGCTTTTTAACTACTGCCCGGTAATTATAAATCATGATTCTAGACCTTTTCAAAATGTCTAAATTATGTTTTTAAACTTCTTGGACTATAGTAGGATGAGACGATGGTCCAAAAAAAATTTTGAAACTTTTTACGAAAAGTTACTATTCACGAGGGCCGAAAATCACTTTTATTTTGAAATTATTTTAATGATTTCAACAATGAAGACCATGGTTAGTTATGCATATTCACTTAATTATATGCATATTGAGTTGCTTCCGCGATTAAGAGAATTAGTTTGGATGTAGATTTTCCAAAACAGTTGTTTTGATTAGATTTATCCGTTCACCCCCATTTCCCTCGCTCTTAACCGAGTGTCGAAAATCGGGGTGTGACAACATGATATCAAAACTTTGCCAAGTTTTAATACCTTAGGACGATGTGGGGATGGTTAAGCCACGTTTTGGATTGAAATGACTTGATGACTTCTATAATTGTGAATTGAGGTTATGATCCTAGATTTGAGGTTTATGAGTGTAAGTTAAGGATCAAGTGCATATTACATGAAAACTTTTATATTCTAAATTGTTAACATAACATGCTACTTGTGAAGTAATTTAGCATGTTAAGTATGCATGAAGTGAATTGGTCAAATACATTCATGCTACGAATTCTAAGTATTTTCTTGTCATCTATATAGAAGGATGTCACAAATAAGAGCTCGCAAAAGGACACCGGAAGTGATTCCTATTGGAGGAGAGCAATTTAAGCGCAACATGGTCACTACCATGCGGCAAATTGCAAGGAAAACGCAACGAGAAACTCAAGAGGAGGCACAAGCTCTACCGAGAGCAGCTCCTCCTAGTAGAGTGATAACGGTTTTGTGACATGTTAAGAAACATAGTCCACCGTTGTATTCTGAGGGATCCGATTCGATGGTAGCAGAAAGTTGGTTGGATGAGATGGTTGCACTCCTCAATTGTCGCGCCCCGATTCCCGAGGCCCGAAAACCGAAGTGTGAACTCCGTGAGATCACCCTCACGACATAACCATCACCTGATCATATAACCTCAATTTCTTATTATTTTCACGAAAATTGGGTATGACCCATTTTAATAAATCAGATCCTGGCATGTTATACCTGCTTTAAATTCATATGAACACTTCTGGGCACGTGTCCCCCCAGCATTTATATCTAACAATCAAAATTGACACTTCTGGGCACGTGTCCCCCCAGCATTTATATCTAACAATCAAAATGGACACTTCTGGGCACGTGTCCCCCGAGCATTTCTACAACATGCATAATACAATCAAAAATACATGTCTCAGTCCTTGAATGTCCGTATTATATACATACATCACATAAATAAAATACAACTGAAGGAACTGAATCAACATAATCGCTCCATACATTTAATTCTAAATGTAATGCGTCTATCTATCCATTACCCTGGACATACATCAGATTGTAAGGAATCTAATTACTACCTCTGCAACTGGTACTATCGATCCCCCTAACTAACTTCATAATCAGCAATACCTGCAAAACTTGGGAGGGGGTGAGCTCAAAGGTCCAACAAGGTATGTAGAACCATACTATCATCGCTACAGCAGGTCGATGCTCACATATTCTCAAAAATATACATGCACTTAAATATATCACAATATTTAAGACCATGCTCCTCCTAGCATGCATGAACCAACAATGTATATGGCTACTCTAGCACATATGAACATACAAAATCTACTACACATGACTTATGAAAATCATTTAGAACATGCTCAAAAGCAATACACATCCAACATCAATATGTATACACAACATATATGTCAAAACATTTATATAAACAATGGAAATCAACATCATCTTCTACTCATCAAGTAGCTCATCTCAAATGCAATATAGATGCATTTAAACAGAAAAACATGCTTAACAGATAAACACATAAGCATAAAGGTATTTTCACCTTCCACGGTCATAATCCGATACATAATACAAGCATCAAGGCTTGCACATACTCTCACTCTCGGCCCTCATCTGATACCCCACATGATTGGCCCGCTCCGAGGATCATGTGACCTAGGACAACTCCGATAACCATCCTATGACCTGGACCACTCCGAAAGGTCATTCTACCCTGGCAATGTATAGGATTGCCATTATGTGAGGGGACAACTCCTAAGCTCACATTCGTTAGACATACTCCGATTCCAGGCATTAAGCCTGAGCATGGCGGGTCCACTCCGAGGGCCATACTTCTTGGACATACTCCGATGGCAATATATTGGTTTGCCAAATTGTGAGGGGGCAACTCCGAAGCTCACTAATGTTAGACACACTCCGATTCTAGGCATAGAGCCTTTGTATGGCGGGTCCACTCCGAGGGCCATACGTAGTGGATAATTATACCACTTCTCGTGACACGGTTGGACCACTCCGAAGTCCCGTGTACCTCTTTTGCGTTAATTTTCCCGCAACCTCCCATATATGCAATGTGGATGCATACGTAATCAAGCATTTTATTTTATGCTATCCCAATGCACCAGCTAGTATTAAAATACATAACATGCATTTCTCTCTACATAAACCCACATATAACCACGTATGTCATTTCTCTCCCATATATGCAATATGGACGCATATATACATAACATAATATTTTTATGCATCAACCTATGATTATGAATACTAAAAAGAAGTATTTAGCATTCTTCTCATCACATTCCAACACATATAGCGCATACATGTTCATAACCCGCATAATACCTCATATATGCCAACAACTTCAACTTTAGCACATTTTTATCATGCTATAACCAATGCATCCATTCGATATATAAATAAAGCTAGCATGCATCTCATATTCACATTCCCACATATAAACACATATATGTCACATCCTGCATATAGTCACATAGGCACGTATACTAGCACATATAGAATTATGCTATCGCTCCACGCATGTATTCTCTACAAGTAATCTAGCATGTATTCAGATCACAATTTATATAATCATAATATGTTCTATCATTCGTATATGTATTATGCACACATATCACACCTAACATTTATTGTGCTTCTCAAGTACTCATCAATGTTATATTCAAATTTAGCATGCTTTACTTGGGCTCAATCCACATCATAAACATGTTACAATTCAAGTAAACATTTAATCATCATGATTTCGTTTCCATATATATATATATTCATATATATATTTACTCACATCCTACGCATATACACGTATACACAACACCCACACATATATATATAAATGCACATATATATATATGCCACCTATGATCAAATTAAGGGACATAGGTAAATTAACCAACATAACAAAAATATTTGTAAGAGATAGAGGCAAGAATCAACTTGCCTTAAGTCTCGCTTTCGCCAAGTCCGTGCTTGCAAAGCGGTCCATACCAAGCCCGGTCCAGTCCTGTGTCATAACCACATATGAACTCACTTTCTTCTCTTTTTGTTTCCATGCTTGGTCTAACCCACAATCAAAGACCATACAATAAATCTCTTTGAAGTAGTCTAAACATAATCCAATCAGATCCAAGTTCAAGGTCCAATTATACGAGCCCACTATCGAGGCCCAACCCAAGCATTCAATATGGCAGCCCACTCTATTGTCTAAGTCCAATTCCCTTTCTAGCCACCATGTAAAGGCCATCTTCAACCTCTACCATGGTTGCTCCCACCATGGACAACTAATTCAAGCTCCCACACTATGGCCGTGAAGGCCCACCACCACAAGGCCACCATTCTTGCCCCAACCACCACAAACCGTGACCACTACAAGCTGCCCAAATCGAACCCGCAAGCTGTCAAATCGAGCCATCATCCTTCCCAAAATCGAGCGACTTGTGAACCACCATACACATCCTCACCTAAAAACCCAACCAAGAACTACAGCCATGGAAGCCCGACAAAAGCATAACCAATGGTGAACCAAACAGCCCCTAACCGGGCCACCCTCCTACTGCCAAACAGCCCCTCCAGCACTATCCAAAACCACCGAACCAGGCTGTCCAAACAGCTGTAAACAGCCTCCCAAAACGAACCCAGCAACCCAAACCATAGTCACCACCGTGACTTCCACGACCACCACCATTCGGTCCTCCACCACAGACCCATTCGAACCGCCGTAGCCAAACCCAGCCGAGCTCAATCCAAAATCGAACCAAACGAAGCCACCTCGAGTCGTCGCCACCGCTTTTCTCTCTCTCCCTCTAAAGGTGAGTCACCATCAGCAGCCGCCGGAGCACCACCTCAACGGCCACCCTCAGCCAAACCAAACACGACCCAGTCGTGTCTCAACGCCACCACCGCCGAAGAAACCCATCAGCGACACCACCTCACGCCACCACTTGCCGTCGGCCCACTTCAGCCGCCACTGCTTGGCACCACCACCAGCCGCAGCTCCTTCCCACAGCCGCAAACTAGCCCCTCTCGGCTTCATCTTCTTGTCTCTTTCTCTCTTCTCTCTCTACACTCTCGATTCTCTCTCTTCTCTCTACTTTCCCTTTTCTTCCCTTTTTTCTTCTTTTTCTCTTTTTCTTTTCTTCTCTCTTTTCCTCCTCTTTCGGCTGACCACTACTTGGTCTTCCTTCTCTTTCTTTTTGAATTAATTTCCTACTTTTAATATACAGCACACAATCCTCACCAACCAAATTGTGGTCCACACATTATATATATATATATACTACACAATACATGTATCCCATATATTTTTATCTCACATAAATCCAATATACATACATAATACACATATGTATGTACATACTCACACTCTTCCACATATTATACATGTGTACCACTATTCCCTTATAATTGCATATAAGCCCACCACATATTTATAATTAAATATAAATATAGGTAGTATATATATATATATACATACACCTTATATAGAAATCTCTATACCCACACCTTTTCAAAATTTAATTAATTCGAAAAAAAATTTAACCCGGTCCAAAAATAATCCAGAACCAGTTAACATAAATTCGGGTCGTTACATCAATGCTTTTGAAATAGAGGAAGACTTGAAAGTTAAGGTAACCACTCACTATCTTAAGGATAACGCCAAACATTGGTGAAAATTCTTGGAGACTACCATAATTTGGAGACAATGGAGTGGGATACATTCCAAGTGTTTTTTTTCGAGAACTACTTTCCGGTAACGGTGAAAGACCGCATGAGGAGAGAGTTCTTCAACATTGTTCAAGGGACGATGACGATGATGGAGTATGAAACAAAATTTACCTCCTTGGCTCGGTTTGCAAATGAAATGATTCAAACAGAAGAGCTTAAGATCAAGCAATTCATAAGAGGTCTTCGAACTACATTCGAAACAAGGTTGGGATTTTGGGTTTGACCAAGTATGCGGCGGTAGTGGAAAGGGCATTGGTAGTCGAAGAACTTGGTAATGATAACCACAGGATAAGGGAAGCACATAATCAAGCGAGGAGCACGAAATCCCTTACGGACAATCGTGCTACGAAGAAGCGAAAGAATGGTGGGTCGTCCTCACAAGGGCAACAAACCCAGTCTATGACTTCTGTGGCTATACCTTCTAGATCTTTCCAATCTAGAATAGTCTGTTTCAATTATCAGAAGTCAGGACATAGAATGGCTGAGTGTACTCAAGGACAAGCTCCTTCAGTAGCAGAAAAGATATGCTTCAATTGTCATCAGTTGGGGCATATGACTTGGGATTATCCACAGAAGAAAGGTGCACAGGGTGGTATTGGTTCTCAGCAGCGTCCTACGCAGCCTGCTACTTCACAGTCGGGTTTCAGAGCATTGCCACCACCACAGACAGTGCAGTCAGTTTAGAGTTCGCGGGCACCAGCTAGAGGAGTTGTTTCTAGTGCTCCTAGTCAACAATCTGGACATCAGGGTATGGGACAGTAGGGCCAGAGAGCACAGGGTAGTGCCTTTACTCTTGTCTCAGCAGAGACCTTAGTAGGACCGTCAGTGGTCTGAGGTATATTTCTTGTGTTTAGCTCGTGGGCTATGATTTTAGTGGGACTCGGGTGCATCACATTCATTCATTTCATATGCATTTGCTTATACTTTGGGGTTGGAGGTGTCATCTTTGGACCCGACTTTATACATTGATACACCAGTTGGTGGTAGAGTGACTTTGAGTAGTGTATGCCGATCTTGCGAGATCAAGATTTCGGGACATCGATTAGTGTTTGATTTTATCCTACTCGATATGTCCAGCTTTGATGTGATTTTGGGGATGGATTGGCTATCGACCTTTAGAGCCAATATTGATTACTATCGGGGTAGAGTGATCTTGTATACACCTGACGGTGTTAGCATTTGTTTTATGGGAGAGCGGAATGACTTCTACTTGTCGTCTTTGCATGGTCCTAGTGATCGGAAAGATCTTAGGTATTTCTTAGCGAGCCTACTTGTTGACGGTGATGATGAGACAAGTTTGTGGTTTGACGAATGCATCGGCAGCATTCATGGATCTAATGCATAGAGTGTTCAATGCTTACTTGGACAAGTTTGTGGTTGTGTTCGTTGATGACATCCTAGTGTACTCTGTCTTCGGAAAAGGAGCATGAAGGTCACTTAAGGATTGTATTGCAGCTTTTAAGAGAACATCAATTATATGCCAAATATGAGAAGGAGTTTCCGTAGATCCTTCCAAGATAGAGACAGTGATGAGTTGGGAAAGACCTAAGAGCGTATTTGAGATACGTAGTTTATTGGGATTGGTCGGATATTATAAGAGATTTGTGAAAGACTTTTCGAGGTTAGCAACACCAATGACTAAGCTTACTCGAAAAGGGATGAAGTTTGTTTGGGATGTTGCTTGCGAGCATGCATTCAAGGAATTGAAGAGTCGGTTGACTTCGGCTCCAATTTTGATCATTCCAGAACGTGGGTCGGATCCAAAGATGACACCTCCAACCCCAAAGCATAAGCAAATGCATATGAAATGAATGAATGTGATGCACCTAAGTCCACTAAAACCCTAGCCCACGAGCTAGACACAAGAAATATACCTCGGACCACTGACAATCCTGCTGAGGTCTCTGCTGGGACAAGAGTGAAGACACGGCCCTGTGCTCTCTGGCCCTGCTGTCCCATACCCTGATGTTCAGACTGCTAACTAGGAGCACTAGACGCAGCTCCTCTAGTTGGTGCCCGTGAACTTTGAACTGACTGCACTGTCTGTGGTAGTGGCAATACCCTAAAACCTGACTATGAAGTAACAGGCTGTGTACGACGCTGCTGAGAACCAGTACCATCCTGTGCACCTTTCTTCTGTGGACAATCACAAGTCATATGCCCCAACTGATGACAATTGAAGCACCTCTTTTCTACCACTGAAGGAGCTTGTCCTTGAGTACACTCAATCATTCTGTGTCCTGACTTCTAACAATTGAAACAGACTATTCTAAATTGAAAAGATCCAGAAGGTATAGCCACAGAAGTCATAAAGTGAGTTTGTTGCCCTTGTGAGGACAACCCACCATTCATTCGCTTCTTCCTAGCACGATTGTCCGTAACGGATTCCGTGCTCCTTGCTTGATTATGTGCTTCCCTTATCCTTTGGTTATCATTACCAAGTTCTTCGACCACCAACGCCCTTTCCACTACCGCCGCATAATTGATTAAACCCAAAATCACAACCTTGTCTCGAATGTAGGTGCGAAGACCTCTTATGAATTGCTTGATCTTAAGTTCTTATGTTGGAATCATCTCTTTTGCAAACCGAGCCAAGGAGGTAAACTTTGTTTCATACTCCATCACCGTCATTGTCCCTTGAACAAGGTTGAAGAACTCTCTCCTCATGCAATCCTTCACCGTTACCAAAAAGTACTTCTCGAAAAAAAGCACTTGGAATGTATCCCACTCCATTGTCTCCAAATCATGGTAGTCTCCCAAGAATTTCCACCAACGTTTGGCGCCATCCTTAAAATAGTGAGTGGCTACTTTAACTTTCAAATCTTCCTCTATTTCAAGCACATTGAGAAGTGTAACCATCTCATCCAACCAACTTTCCGCTACCATCGGATCGAATCCCCTAAAATACGACAGTGGACTATGTTTCTTAACATGTCACAAAGCCGGTATCATTCTACAAGGAGGAGCTGCTCTCGGCGGAGCTTGTGTCTCCTCTTGAGTTTCTAGTTGCATTTCCCTTGCAATTTGCCGCATGGTAGTGACGATGACACGCATAAATTGCTCTCCTCCAATAAAAACCACTTCCGGTGTACTCTCGTGAACTCTTCTTGGTGGGCATCCTCATATAAAGATGACAAGAAGATACTTAGAATTCGTAGCATGAATGTACTTGACCAATTCACTTCAAATATACTCAACATGCTAAATTACTTCACAAATAGCACGTTATGTTAACAATAGTGAGGGAGTTTTTTTCACTTAACCCTTAAATAAATTAGTAAATATACTAAATGATATACTAAGTTAATATAATTTACCTGGTGCTCGTGTATATCTCTGTCTAATAGCAAAAGGACTACCAAAGAGGCCCTCAACATTATTATAGAACTCTAGCTCCTTAGTAATTTTGTTTTGTTCATTAGTGCTTAGGATTAACCTTGCTATACAACCGTACAAACTCTTTGCAATCTCTATATCCATCTCAATGTTCGAGTTTGAATAAAAGAACTCTGGGTTCAAATAATAACCCACCGCATGCAAAGGGCGATGAAGTTGAACATCCCACCTTCTATTAATGATTTTCCTCGTACGTCTCTTTTTCATTAAAGGACTTTGCAATGACTTCTTTAGCCCTATCCATAGCCTCATAAATGTATTGCATAGGAGGCTTTTCTCACCATCCACTAGTCTCAAAACACGGACAAGAGGGCCTGAAACCTTAAGGCTGAATACAACATTGTTCAAAAACGATGGCATCAAAATATAAGAAGCTATTCTTTTGTCGACTTGCTCTTTTGCCCATTTACTATGACTCCACTCATCTGAAGTAAACATCTTTCTTATGTTCTCGTTTTGCCGATAAATATTTGATATTGCGATGAAAGCAGTAACAAACGGAGTCTTAGCGGGCCTAACCAAATCCCTTTCCCTAGTAAAGGGCCTCAATATGTTCAACAACTTTGGACGGTTATATAACCGTTAAACTCCACTGCCCTCTTCAATGCTCTAGAGATGACCGGCAACTTTCCAAATGTCTAAGCAATGAACAGCATATGGTGTCCAATACAAACGTGGGTATATGGCCGCTAACACCCTCCTTATTTGAAATCAAAAGAAAAAAATGATATAAAAAAATGACTAAATCAAAACCATAATGAATATTATTAAAATAACTGACTAAAACAAGAATTTTAAATTATATATCTTTCTAATGTATATAAAACATTCTTACCGGCAACCACATTACTTGATTCACTATCTGTGACAACTTGGACAACATTTGACACTCCAATACGTTGAACAAAATTTACAAATAGGTTAAACATCTTTTTCCCATCCTTAGAATAAGAAGAAGCATCCACCGATTTAACAAACATCGTTCCCTTGGGACAATTTACTAAGAAATTAATCAAAGTCCTCCCTCTCTTGTCTGTCCACCCATCTGCCATTATTGAGCATTCATATTTTGTCCACGCCTCTCTATGGTCACTCATCAAGTTGTTGTTATTTTCCAACCCTTTCTTAAGCAAAAGATTACCACATGATAGCTAGGTGGTTTCATGCCAGGACCATGTTGTCCAATTGCTTCAATTGCCTCAGCGAAAATATCATAATTAATAGCATTGGATGTGATTACTGCATCATACATCCACCTTGTTATAGCAATGCAAGCTTGTCCCCTCAACTCTTTCTTGCATGCATCATTAAGGGTTGTTTGTTTTCCCTCATTTCTTTTTTGTACAACACTTTCTGGTCTAGGAGTAAAATATAAATCAATATGTCCCTTTTGCCTCTCCAATGAATTGACACTATCACTAGCTGCAATTTTTTTTCCCCGATTACCAAGTTCTTTCGTCTCTTCCTCATCCTCAATAGTATTAATGTCATCCGATAACAAATTCATTCGCTCTTTTTCTTCCATTTTCTTACTCATTTACTCTCTCATTTCTTCTCTAACATGATCTGGGTATCTTTTGCAAGAACTCACATTCCTATACCCTCCAGCTAAGTGCAGCTTAGCCCGCCTCCTTTTGAAACTTTCGCACAAAAGTTACAAGTGAATATGTTTTTATCTTGTGAATTCGTCAAATGCATATAAAAATACAATTAACTGTTTAACATAGAGTCATACCATCAAGTCTATCATAGACACTGCATATAACTATAAACTGAGCAAGAAACATTTTCACAGAATCACAGCAAAAAATCAACAAGCAGTAATCATCACAGGCTGACAGCAAAAAATCAGCAGGCAGTATTGCATGAATCATTCACTCATCACAGCAAAAATCAACATTCAACAAGATGAAGGATCAGAAATTCTTAGTTGAACTAAACATTGGAGTAAGTTGAACTAAACATTGAAAAGAAAAATCCGTAGTTGACACTTGATAGAACAACTCACATATCAGATGAAAGAGCAGAAAAAAAATAACAGAGAGACTGGTCAGAAACAAAGGGAGAGAGCAGAAAAAAATAACTTGGAATCCCACTTCAAGTTAGAATTATTCAATGAAATAGAGGGAATGACAGCAGGAAGTCCACAATCATACAAGTTCAAGTCTGTTCAAACTTAAAAAGGCAGCTTACAGCTACAGGGGAGGTCTGTCAAATGAGGTTGCTTCAATACAATCTGAAGGTTCCTAAACTGTTGAAAGAGTTCAAGTCTGTTAAAAGAGCTCAGATGAATTCCAAAAAGGTTCCCAAACTGAGATGGAACTTTGTCGGAAAAGCCAGCCAGCTTGAGGTCTCGACTGAAATCTGAAGTACAAAACGAATAAGAAGAAGAATCGTACCTGAGAAGAGAGAATTGAATATCGCAACGCCGAAGTCGAGCTGTCGAAGAGAGTTGCAAAACGCAATCTTTGTGTCTGAGCCCTAATCTGAATTGGATATTTGGGAATTGGAGGCCTTGTCTTCGTCTTTTGACTCTCTTTTTTGTATTTTTGCTTCTTTTTTTTCTGTTCTCTTTTACTTCTTTTACTTTTTACCGTAGTAAAGTTCAATAACCAAATTTTGGAGGCTTCAGTGAGGCACGCGCAAAAGCCTCAACTGTGCCTTGCGCCCAAGGAAACTCGCTTCGGCTGGGTAGTCCAGGCACAATACATGCGCCTGACGCCTAAGGCGCGCTTTTAACAACTACGGGCTTGACCCTTTCTGTTTTGGTCAAGCCGCCTCTTGCTTTGCACTATAATCTCTTCTTGATTAGATTGTTGCTTGGACCAGTCCTATTGCTCCTTGAACTGAGCCCATGTTGTTTGAAATTGTTCGGCCAGTAACCATCCAGCCGAGACAGATGTGAAGTGGCCTCTTCATTTTCTTTAACTCTACTGGGCCCGACGTGTTACGTCTTTAAGTTCTTTGACTTCAAGAGTTTTGTCTCAGCCCAATAAGATTGGGCCTCCTCTCCACACAAGCACCCAACAATCTGGATCGCCCAAGTTAGGCTTTCATGCCCTTTCTATCTCGACTGACTTGGGCCACCACTACTAGCCTAATCTTCCTCAAACCCGAATTAGATTTCTGGGCCACCACTCCTCTCTGACCCCCACATTGTGTTTCCCATAACCTCGAATAAAGTCTAGCACCATAGATGAAGAGGTAGCCCATAAATCAATATTCTACTTTCCTTCTTTTTCAGTATGCCTGAATAGCCAGCCCATCCCTCCCAAAAACCTTGCTGCTTCTGACGAAGATGGCAGTCTCTAAGCTATCTGATAGTAGTAAGACAGAATCCCCACCTGTCACATTCCAAGCCCTACCTACCATGTCACGACCCGACCCACACCATATAAATATTGTCCGCTTTGCACTCACCGTTTTGCTCAAATACGTCTACATAGTCAAGGACATTCACACACATATAAGTGTCACGAACTCCTCCACGCGTAATCTATGTTTCTTCATCCAACAGTACGTAGTTTAATCCCATATGTTCGACATCCATTGCCTAATTATTTTGAAACTATTACATATAATAAAATAAATAGGTACAAGGTAAAACAGCTTGCAAATTCTAAAAATGCATATTATATTTTATATATGAACGGAGAGATAAAGAAATTATCATATAGAGATTTCTCATTGAAAAATTTAAATTGATATGCATACAAGTCTATATGGAGGCAGGGCGTGATTAACTTGCCTGATCAGGTGCTCCTACTTTATATCTTCTTCCTTAAAGCCTCTCTCTCCAAGACTCCTGCAGGATATTTTGTTTCTTGTAAATATATAAAATGATTAACTGTATAAAAACACGAGTAGCTGATTAGAACATGAGGATGTTGGGGGTGAATGCGGGAACTTGGGGAAATTGACATTGAAAATGATTCCGACTCTTATCGTGAGTTTGTTATGGTTCTCGGGCTACAACCTTGTTTGTTCACAGGGTGAGCCTTTATCTCACTTATTTAATTTTAATAATGTTTTCTAAAATCTTATCTAGAGATATATATATATATATAGACACGCGCACACATGAATTTAAAACCTATCACATTTATGGTCTCACTATGCCGGGATGGTGCAACTGTGCAAGTACCAACACCGAAAGCCTAACTGGAGGTCAGGCAGGCCACTTGACAGTTAAGCTCACAACCAAATCTCAGATGATCTGATACATCATCTGCTTTCTCATAGCCTCAGGCATCATAAATTACAGAGTACATAATTCTGGTTTGTAATAAAGCATGTTATACAAAATGTAATGCAAAGGAAATAAATAACATAAAATTTCATCAGAGTACATGTGTGCAACAATATTAATCAGAAGGTGCCAAAGATATCTCAAACACTTCATAAAAGAAATGAACCAATTGAATATATAAACCATATAAACAGAGAGGATAGAAGATAATTACCACTAAAGGAAAGAATGTGGAGGTGGAGGAACTGGAGTAGGCCACCATGGGAGCACGAACGGGAAGACCATATGGTACATAAAGAGGGAGGCACGGGAATGTGCAAGTTCACAAACTCTTTTAAATTTTCTGCTCCGCATGTTCCATTGCAAAATACGACCCGGTAACCAAAGATATAGAATATCTCTGTCACTAGGGTGAAAAGCTACAACTGTCAAAGGGGAAACAATGGAGTTAATTTTTAGATGAAGCTTCTGCACCAAGGACCATTTATCAACCCTATCACTGTAGTTGTCATTGAGTTCCCAAATGGTGATAGTGCAACCCGCAAAGTGGGCAAACCTGAGATGCCCTTGGCACTCTCCTACGGTCTTTTTAGTGGATTTCCGGTCAGATCCCTCTGGCAGGTCTATGGTACCATGTCGATGGCTGGGGTTGTATGGATCAAAACCGAATAAAATGCTTTTGAAGCTCCAATATAATATTCCTTTGCAATCAACTGCAAAATACGTACCAAAAAGCGGCTCATTGGGGCAAGATATAAGGGACTCTGTCCATGTTCCTGTCTCTGATGAGAATATCTCCAAATTGAGAGTGGTCACTCGCAGCACCATTTTGTCCCCACAACAGATTCTCACGACCCTGAAGCTACTACTTTTGAAATCTTTATCATCAATACGAGTGATAAACCCAATGCGAACCCGTTTGGAGCTAGTGGGCGGTGGAGGAAGCTCAACCCACTGCATTGTGAGGGGGTTGCAGACGTAGTAAACCCTCTGAAAAATCAAACTTGATGAGCATAACACTAACCCATTGCTAGACCCTAAAAGGCGAAGGTGATCATCGAGCTCTGCTGCTGCTGGCTGTTGATCATCTGCTACTGCTACTGCTGTTTTTGATAATAATGGGTTGGAATGGGGAAGGTAATTCAAAGAAAATCCACGAGATTCGGAAAAAATGGGCATACTAGATGTAAAACTGATACCAGATTCGTTAGGGTTGGGGGTAACGCTAATTGGATGTTTTGTAGCATTGAACTGGTAAAAGAGTGCAAAAGGGGGAGAGGCATTGATCACGGTGGTCTGGTATTGGACATAACATCGAACAAAATCGGGACTGGAGATCCAATTAAGCCAACGTTTTGAGACACACTTGCAGCGATGGGTATCCTTAAGAGGGAGTCTCCGGAGTAAACCCTCTGAAAAATCAAACTTGAAGAGCATAACACTAACCCATTGCTAGACCCTAAAAGGCGAAGGTGATCATCGAGCTCTGCTGCTGCTGGCTGTTGATCATCTGCTACTGCTACTGCTGTTTTTGATAATAATGGGTTGGAATGGGGAAAGTAATTCAAAGAAAATCCACGAGATTCGGAAAAAATGGGCATACTAGATGTAAAACTGATACCAGATTCGTTAGGGTTGGGGGTAACGCTAATTGGATGTTTTGTAGCATTGAACTGGTAAAAGAGTGCAAAAGGGGGAGAGGCATTGATCACGGTGGTCTGGTATTGGACATAACATCGAACAAAATCGGGACTGGAGATCCAATTAAGCCAACGTTTTGAGACACACTTGCAGCGATGGGTATCCTTAAGAGGGAGTCTCCGGAGAATTTCATCGAACACATCGTGGGGTAGATTGTCAGAGAAGGAAGAAGAAGACGACGATGATGCGAAAGGTTGAGAGCCCATCTTTGCGACGACGACAGCAACGCCTTGATCTCCACATCCTTCTTGAAAAACCCTAGACGCCATTTAATTGCAGAGTATTAAACAATAAACATCACCAAAAAGGGTTTGAATTTTATACAAATAAGGAAGGGTATTCAATTAGGATTTTAGAACAACGTGTATTCAATTTGAATTTTTATAGACCTTTCCAATTGTGCATAAAAATTTGATATTCAATTTAAATTTTTATATACTTTTAAATAGTACATTTAAATTTAATAATATTCAATTAGAATTTTAAAAATAAATATAGGTGTATTCAAAAAGTCATACAGATTTTATTATGGGATAGATTTTAGTGGATTTAATAGTGGAAGTTGTAAATACCGAAACTCATAACAAATTTAACCATTCTTTCACAAATTTTGATAAATATTTTTTTCTACAGAATAGGAACAACTTTTTTCCATTTTAACGTATACTTTTTTTCTCTCTCTTCTCAAATTTTTTCTTTTTCTATTTAATTAGAATTTTAAAAAAGTCATAGTACAAACAAAATCAAACGAATTTCGCAAACAAAACAATAAATATATCAAATAGCATCAATGTCAAAACCCAATTTGTACCGCAACATCAAAATCAAGAACCGAAATTCTAGAGTACACTAAATATTTGATCTATAAACAAATATATCAATTCTTAAAATAATATATATATATACACACAAAATAAGGTTTGTGAGGGGGTATTACATTGTCTTTGAAAATAATGGTCCCCTAAAGGCATGTACTTTCCATACCGATGGTCCACACTGTCTTTAATACGAAAATAATTTATTAAAAAGTTGTACGGATATATAGTTTATTATATATCAATGCATATACACTTGTACGGATTTACTCTCATATAAATACTCATTTAACATACTACAGTGTTTATATACACGTGTACATATTTATACTCATATGTATACTCATTTAATAAGCCATGCATACAATAAAACAAATGTCTATATACCTTTTAAATATATAAAATAAAAATAAAATTAATTTTTTATAAAAAAATTCATATGAAAAATGTTTTATGGGGCATCAAAAGTAGATATTTATAATCTGTTTGGTTTAATTTTTTAAAAACTGTTTTATGTTTCAAAGAAATAAAAATCAGAAAGTTGTAAAAATAAATTGTTTTGTTGTAATACAGAGCTACCTTCTATAATTTTTTGAAAATAATTTTTTCAAACACAAGAGTAACAATGAGATAATGCTAATGAATGAAGAGTTAGTATACCTTTGAATATGTGGAGAGATGTCCGGCACAATGATAACAATGACAACTAAGGATATTGAGTAATGAATGTTAAATATTTTCTTTTAAATTTTGCTTTCAAACTTGTTATAAACTTGTCACTATACTTTTATGAATGCCAGTTGTTTTGCGTTTGTTATAACTTTTATTTTTTATGAAAATTATGGTACACGCTACAGTAGCATAATATTTTTCTTTCTTTTTTATAAAAAAAACAACATATCTATATATCCTATCACTACAATAAATTTAGCCTTTAACGACAGGCTTTTTACAGCGGGCTCGTATAGCCCATGGTGGAAAGTCACTTTCTACAACGAGCCCGCATAGCCCGTCGTAGAAAATACTTTTCACCACGGGCTACTTAGGCCCATGGTAAAAAGAGACTTTCCACCACAGGCAAAGCCCGTGCTGAAATGTTTTATGTTTATCACGGCCATAGCCCGTGATGGAAGGTCTATTTTTTTCGTTCTACGCGCGCAAAAATTAAGCCTCCATCTAATCCCTTTTTGAAACCTCATTTCATGCGCTCTGTCTTGTTTGCTAACAAACCCCTCTCATGAATATTGGAAAAGGGGACACGATTGATTTCAGGTCACCATTCCTCAATCTCTCACTAGCCTTTCTCTCATTCTCTCTCACGTTTTTTTCAAAATTTCATCTCTCACACCCTCTCTATCATCCAAACACCATTTTGCACCAAATGAAAATAAAATTTGTTGAAATTGCTAGTCGGAGACAATTAGGATACACAGCGTCTCTCTCTCTCTCTCGAACACGACAGCTTACGTGCCGCCGTTCAACCTCGTAGCGGCACCACCCATCAATGGTTACAACGAGTCCAACGTACTTCTCAGATCCAAACCACCGCTGTCGTTCAATCTTCATTCAAGACTCAGATCTACTGCTTCAGCCAAAATGTTTCGGCTCAAGCCGCGTCGGTGGTTCTGCTGGTGAAACCCGAATAGTCACCGTTGCAAGGGGCAACAATGAAGTCGTTGATCGCATCGACAGCCACTGGAATCATTCTCGGGTTGATTTTAATCTTGTTCGGCAACGATTTAAGCTTCTTTTGATCTGTGAGTATGGTTTCAGAGTTTGAGAAATCCTTTTACTGGTATAACTTTCTCTCTCTCTCTACACACTCATAGACGCACTTATTTCAGTTTGTATACACACTCACATGCACACTTGATTGAGATTTGGTGATTTATAAATTAATTGTAGTGACACTTTCACAGGCGCACAAAATTGATATATGCTTGCGTTGAATTTGCGCTTGTTGTGTGTTGAGTTTACTTTTCCCCAAATTGAATGTTGGAATTTTGTCGCTACTGTCCAGTTTTTATTATATTTTTGGTGTTTGATCATTGATTTATCATTCTCGGTGTTTATGTTAAAGATTTGAACTGCAACATTCAATCTAGTGAACTTTTAGTGATGCAACTAAAAGTTCATTTTTAGCATGGATTTTTTCTTTTCAATGTTTACCTAAATAATTCTTATAATTTATTCATTTTATCATGATCATGATTGCTCCTTTTATCAAAGAAACTTTTGAAGTGCATTAATACAGTGAAATTTTTATTGCATGTTTATGTTATTTACCAATTTATTGAACTTTGAAACCACGTGCCTTTTTAGGAACTTGATTACCTGGTGGGAGCCGTGGCAAATCCCAAGAAGCCTTTTGCTACCATTGTTGGTGGCTCAAAAGTTTCAACTAAGATTGGGGTAATGGAGTCTCTTTTGGCGAAGGTTGATATTCTGCTGCTGGGTGTAGGCATGATATTCACATTTTATAAAGCCCAAGGATACTCTGTAGGATACTTGTGTACGAGGGGGCAATGTCGCTTTTGTTTGCTGAGAAACTACTAAATGCATAAAATATATTGAATTTATCTTTTATGCTTCATTTAAAAAAAAAATCTAATTACCCTTTGAAAGCGGAATTCACATAATAGTTGTACACAGATAAAACTACTAGAGGGTTATATCAAATAATGGAAATCAAGCCATTCAGGGCTCAAAGTTTTAGACTTCCTCTCTTTCTTTCTTGATCATTTGGAAGGTTCTGTTCAAATAATGGAAACTAAAAAAATTCAGACTTTTAGACTTTCTTTTTCTTTTATTCTTTTTTCCCCTTATATACGCTTTAGAGACAAAAGAAAACTTCAAGGAAAATAGTTGCGAGATATTCATTTGGATCCTACTCTTTTTTAAAACAAAGGATGGAATAGACAAATCACAAATTTAGAACTAATTTTGAATTGAAACTACATATAATATACATGCATTACATGACATGAACTACTCTTAAACCATTTGTTTAAATATGGAGTATTTTATTAGTGTACTTAGAGTTTAAATTGAACTGATTATTAGAAAAAAATATTGATTGTGATTGAAAATGTTTTATAATGCAGGTTTATTTTAGCCAACTTTTGGACATATATTTTTTTGAAGACTGATCAGACATACTGGACAATGACTAACTTTTGGACATTATGGCTGTTTTTTTGGGTATAGTTGTGTTATGCATTTAAGCAAAGCGTTTCAATTTTTTTAATGTAGTTTTGATATAGCTTAATGTTTTTGTTGATAGGAATGCTATTGGTAAGCAATCATAATGTTAGTTGTGTTAGTATTGAGACTTTTTTTTTTCTTTGAATAGATATGTCTCGGAACTAGCTCTTTGAATATAAAAGAAGTTTGGGATTAATTTATTTGTTTGTAATTGGTAGGATTAATATTTTGATGCAATTTTACATTTTTTAATGCCGTTTCATATTATGTATATTTAGCAAATGCAATACGTAAATTTGTTCAACAGTGGTTGCTATTTTTGATATTCCACAAGTTCCTTTCCCCTCATTGATTTCCATTTTGGTGTGTTCCTCGCTGTTCATACGGTGTGTCAACCTTCAATTTTAATTGAATTTGGTTCTTTAAATTAGATTGAGCAGAATTATTTAATGCCCTCATGTATGCATATACTATGGTTAAGCAACAATGCAAACTAAATTAATTTTGAGTCTTTAAATCTAACTTTGTCATTTGTTACTAGTTTTAGAATTTGATTGGGCTACCTGTAGTACTTGAGTGATCTAAATGATTGTTCTGTCACGTTTAATATCATAAGTTAACTCAACCAAAAGTATGTTTGGCTTGTTTAAGTAATATATGCTAAGAAGAAATATTGAAAACCTTTTCTTTTAATATATTTTTCATTTTCTAAAGGATATTTCTGTTGATTATTTGTTGCAAAAGTATTCTGCAAAGTCTGTTAATACTGATATTATCAAGGCTTGGTGTGAATAGATATGACTTTAGGTGCTATCTAGTTGTATATTGGTGGAATTGAAGATGGATGATTTTTGTTATACAAGTGGTTTTGTACATTTTTGTTATACAGGCATATAATTTTTTTAAAAAAATTAAAAAACTTTCAACCACGGGCTTAGCTCATGGTAGAAAAATACTTTCCAGCACGGGCTCAGCCAATGGTAGAATATAGACTTTTAACGACGGGCCTATCCCGTGGTGAAAAGTTTTTTAATAGTAGAAAAGAAAGACTTTCAACCTTAGGATTAACCCGTGGTGGAACACAAACTTTTAACGACGAGCTAAGTCCGTAGTAGAAAGTATGTTTTCTATCACGGGCTTAGCCCGTGGTAGAAAGTCTAGCGGCAACTACGACACCGAATACCACGGCGGGCTATGCCCATGGTAAAAGCCCTTTTTGCCCGCCGTACAAAGTCTTTTTTCTTGTAGTGATCTATCTAATACAATGAGGAAAAAAATTAGAAAATATGAAAATATTCCATTTATCATGAGCATAATTTTTTGTCATTAACTTAACATATAATACGAATAAAATAACAAAAGAAGGAACATGGTTCAACCCAGTCCAAATCATACATTCAACTTTCATTAGTTTAATTTGTATGCAAAAATATAATTTAAGGATACAAATAAATAAAATATATCGAAGAAATCATTACAAGTTTAGAAAAACCATCAAAGTCTCTAATAGAAATCCATACGAATCCATGAAAATCTGTAATAAAAGTTTATAGAAATTTATGAATTCTACTAAAATTCATGAAAGTTTGACACTTAAAAAATATCTTTCAAAATCATTTAAAATTCTAATTGAATACACCCTCCTAAAACTGAAGTTTAATAGAGAAAAGAGTTGGAAAATGATTGTTTGGAACAAAAGGAATTGTAATTGGATTGGAATTCATCGTTTATTTGTTTGGAACAAATTGAATTGAAAATGAAAGTAATTCCGTTTTTAGTTTGGATGTAAACAGTAATTTGAAATAAAAATTATATTTTTGAACAAAATGGTGGTTTTAGTTCGGATGTAAAATGTAATTTGGAATGAAAATTATACTATACCGTATTTGTTTTTGTTAAAATAATAAATAAATTTTCGTATTAAAATTGGATTGTATAAATCTGAAATAATAATAATAAAATAAGAAACAACAAATTAGATTGTCTTAATGAATAAATTTTTCCGAATGTTTTACACTTGTAAATACTTTAAAATATTCTTTTAAATTAATTCTAAAATTCTTCTTGCTCGGTCAGATCAAAGTAGCTTTTATAGATTGTATCAATTCAATATAGATTATCTTAGAACCAAATCTACCGTTCGTGTTAAAGTCAAGCACCTATAAATAACGGTAGAGCTAATTTGCTAAAAGAGAAATATTATAATGTAAGCTAAAACTTGGTGAAAGTAAAACAAAAATTGTCGGATCCAAAATAAGAGAGTTATAAAGCAGAAAAAAGAAAGGTAAATAACTTACGAAAACGGGCTTTACTTACATTTTTGTATTTTTTGTCATTTTTCTAGCTTATAATCGTGGAATGGTCCAGGACCTCTTAAATTTATTAAGATTCTAAACCTTTTACATTTAGTGTGAGTCCCTTCATTCGATTCAAGTTCAATTTACGCTCTTCCAGGAACTTAAAATCTTTACATTCATTTGGAGTCCTTTGATTCGATCTAAATTCAATTTGAGTCTTTGGGAGCCTTAAACCCTTTACATTCGCTCCAAGTCCCTAGACTCGATTCAAGTTCAATTTACGGTCTTTGGAGGCCAAAAATTGGTGCGATGAAAGTTCGATTAATCGACAAAGTGATTAATTGAAGAGGCTTCTTCGATTAATAGAAGTTGCACTTCCTTTAAGGCACACTTAACAAAAACAAAATGAAAATTGTCCTATTCTAGAATATATGCATGAATTAGATACGGATCTTGAGTTGGATACACGGGATCACATGGGAGCATGATAGCTGCTATGCAAATGTCAAGTTTAGCGTCTACAGCAAGACATGAGAATGGATCATAGGTCCATATATACTGGATCCGTCAAGTCATTGATATCCACGTATTCCATTTGCATTTGGATATCCACACAAGGTTTTAACCTTTGCCCGTTAACTTTGAAAAAAGTTTCGTCCTTGGGATCCTTTAATTCCACCACTCCATGAGAAGCAACGGAATTTATGATAAACGGACCGTCCCATCGGGAATGAAGTTTTTCAGAAAATAGGCAAAGCCTAGAATTGTAAAGCCAAATTTTTTTACCTAAAGAGAATAATTTGGATCGGATATTACGGTCATGAAATGTCTTAGTCTTTGCCTTGTAGATTTTTGCATTTTCAAACGCATCATTTCGCAATTCCTCCAATTCATTTAATTGGAGCTTTTGGTTTGAGCCAGCCAATTTCATTTCGAAATTGAATTTCTTGATATCCCAAAGGGCTTTTTGCTCAAGCTCTACCGATAAATGACATGTTTTTCCATATACTAGACAATATAGTGACATGTCAATCGAAGTTTTATAAGCAGTTCGGTACACCCATAATACATCATTTAAACGTTGTGACCAATCCTTTCTATCTGGGTGAACCATTTTTTCAAGGACATGCTTAATTTCTAATTAGATACTTCTACTTGGCCACTCGTTTGAGGGTGGTAAGGTGTAGCAACCTTATGGGTGATAAGGTACTTAAGTAGTAAGGTTAGTAGGAACCGATTACAAAAAGTGTTTGCCTCTGTCATTGATTAGGGCGTGTGGCGTACCAAAATAACTGAATATGTTAGTTTAGAGAAACTTAACCATGACTGCGTGGTCATTGGTTATAGTAGCCACAACCTCAAGCCATTTAGATACATAATCCACCGCCATGAGTATGAACTCGAAACCGGTGGACGGTGGAAGCGGGCTCATGAAGTCGATGCCCTAAACATCAATTATCTCGACAATAAAGATGAGGTTTAAAGGCATCATATCTTTATGGGACATAGCGCTTAGGCGTTGACATCACTTACAAGAGCGGCAGAAAGAGTATACATCCCGATGTATAGATGACCAAAAGAAACCGCATTGAAGAATTTTTGAGGTGGTCTTCTTAGCACTAAAATGACCTCTGCACTCAAGTGTATGGCAAAAAGTAAGAATACTTGGAATCTCACTTTTAGGCACACACCAACGTATAATCTAATCGGGGCAGTATTTAAAGAGTTAAAGATCGTCCCAAAAGTATATCCGTACTTGGGAGTAAAAACTATTTTTTTCTTATTTAGACCAAGAATAAGAGATCTTCCTGGTTGCTAAGAAATTTACAATATCAGCATACCACAGAAATGTCTCGTGAGTGACCCCAAAAAGTTGCTCATTTGGAAACGATTCACAAATTGGAATAAGATCATTATAGCACTTAACAAGAATTTGAGATAATTGATCAGCCACCACATTCTCAGGACCCTTTTTATCCCAGATCTCAAAATTAAACTCTCGTAATAAGAGTATCCATCAGATCAACCGGGGTTTAGTATTCTTCTTGGCCAACAAATGCCTTAGAGCGGCATAATCGGAATAGACAATTACCTTGAATCCTGGGAGATATGATCTAAATTTATCCAAGGCATACTACGACAAGTAATTCCTTTTTCGTTGTTGTATAATTCATTTGAGCATCAGAAAGGGTTTTACTTGCATAGTATATAGCATGCGACAACTTGTTTATACGTTTACCTAAGACTGCACCCATAACATAGTTAGATGCGTCACACATAACCTCAAATGGGAGAACTTAATTTGGAGGGGTAAGAATTGGAGCGATTGATAAGAGTTTGTAGAGTTTCTCAAAAGATTCAAGTCAAGCTTCATCAAAGTAAAATAGAGTGTCTTTCTCAAGAAGTTGACACAAGGGTTGAAAAATCTTGCTAAAATCTTTTATAAAACAGCGATAGAATCTAGCATGTCCAAGGAATGAACAAATTCCCCTCACTGATGAAAGTGGAGGAAGCTTAGATATGAGTTCAACCTTATTCCTCTTTTGAACACAATATGCCTAAGGATAATGCCCTCTTGAACCATAAAATGACTCTTCTCCCAACTAAGGATCAAGTTCGTGTCCTTACAACGTTTAAGTATGAGTGCAAGATTATGAAAGCATAACTCGAAAGAAGATCCAAAGATAAAAAAGTCATCCATGAACACTTCTAAGTACTTCTCCACCATGTCCGAAAAGATAGATATCATACACCGTTGAAAAGTTGTCGGTTCATTGCATAGCCCAAAGGGCATGCCTCTATATGCAAACGTTCCGAATAGACATGTGAAGGTAGTTTTCTCTTGGTCTTGCAAGTCAATGGCCACTTGGTTATAGCCAGAGTATCCGTCAAGGAAGCAATAAAAGCTTTGTTCCGCAAGCCTTTCTAGGATTTGATCAATAAAAGGAAGTGGGAAGTGATCTTTCCTAATGGCAGAATTTAGTTTCCTATAATCAATGCACACCCTCCAACTAGTAGTGGTGTGTTGAGGAACTAATTCTCCTTGGTCATTTAGAAGTACGGTGATGCCAGATTTCTTTGGCACCACTTGTTTGGGGCCACTACAAGAAAAACATCTTTTAGGACAGGTCAAAACTGCCTTTAATAACTTGTTAAGGCGCTCCAAGGCCCATCCTCTATTAAGGCATTATAATTGCTTAGTTTTATTAAGGGCGGCTCTAATATTTTTAAATGCGGATTATAATTGTCTTTAATAATTAAAAAAATTCCTTTAAAAGAATTTTGATTATTTAAAAAATAACTTTTCAGGGCAATTATTGAGCGTCTTAAAACGTCTCAGTATTTAGGGTAGTCAGTGCCTGCCTTAAGAACTCTCTATTCAGGATGAGAACGACCTGCCTTAAAAAGTTATTATTATTATTTTTTTAAAAATATTTATTTTCTAACGACTCTAATCTGTCAACCCAAACCTATGTTGCCATACAATATCAATATTCAACTTGCATCCATTCTTTTGAAATTCCTTCAAAGCAAACACATTCAAGTGAACTAAAAACTAAAAATTCATTAATCACATTGAAATATTACAACCATTAACAGATTTTTCCATATACAGTGAACATTTAAATGTTTTTAAAGGTATTCTACCTAGAACTAAACTTAAGCAAAATATTATAACAACACATCAAAAGTTGGCTGGTTGTAAGTAAACCAATGATGTAAAGAAATATTTTTATTTTAAATAGGAGAGAACATAAGCGAGAAAGTTCAACCCCGTAGTCCAAGCACAAGTCTTAATTGCAAAAAGTCCTATCAATGAAGGAGTGAGCTCAAAAACCTGCAAATCAATACATAAAATTAAATAAGTTTTCTTAACAGTAATGAGAAACTCCATCGTACATCTACCGATGAATATCTAAAATCAAAATAAAAATAAATTTAAGGTACATCAATTACAAACTTATGAGTGCAAATTTTTTCAAAGATTTCACTTTTTCATTTGTGGATTTTTTTAGTTTTTAATTGTTCCTCAACGTTCGAGTCAAATGTTCCTCAACATTCAAGATATTTCAAATGCTTTTCTACTTCAACCAAGAAAAGAAGAAAGCACTTTCAGATTAATGTGGATTAATGCTTTAAAGAATGGTCATGCATCTAATGATAATAATTTACATTGTGGTATTGTGTAGGAAAAAAGATGATCATAAATATACTTTTACATAATAACATCTCTATC
Organism: Cornus controversa; assembly: GCA_026545225.1. NCBI lineage: Eukaryota > Viridiplantae > Streptophyta > Magnoliopsida > Cornales > Cornaceae > Cornus > Cornus controversa. Next base: position 24,304,037 of record CM048845.1, on the reverse strand, counting down.
ATTCACACACTTTAGATGCAAATAGGGGCAAAACTCCAAAACCTTTATAAACTTCAAATGCAAACCAAAAGTTGCTTCTGACCAACTATAGTGAGCTAAATCACCAAACAAACTGATAAATGCAGCAAAATATGAGCAGATATATGTATATGATTTCATAGAAAATGAGAAACCAAGTCTTAGATTTAATTTCTATTTCAATTAAACTCACTAGATATTAAATTCTTTATCTTAAGTGTCATGAAGCGAAAACATTTTATCATCCAATGAATTATTCCGAAGGTCGAGCTGCAAGTAAACAAACATTATATTTTTAGTATCAATGGAATTAGAAATAAAAATGGTGTCATTGGAAATATCACGATAATGGAATAACTCACAATCTGCTCTTTCAACATTTTCAGTAGAGGGAAAAATATCACCCTCCTTTATGTGCAACTCGATAAGTAAAAATAAATTATAAACTAAACAATTTAAACATTTATTTTAATAAAAGAAAATAAGTTGCATTATAAGTCACTAACAGAAAGTAAAATCAAACTCAGCTTGAACTAACTCAACAAAACTACCACAAACATGAACTAATAGAAACTAGAAATAAACTCCGCTTGAACTAACTCAACAAAACTACCACAAACATGAACTAATAGAAACTAGAAATAAACTCAGCTTGAACTAACTTAAAGTTTAGTAACCCTATCCAAAATAAAGATAACATGCAAGGGCCCAAAAAAAAAAGGAAACAAAAATTAAGAAAGAAGATCTGAATTATAAAGCCGTTAGGTTTAATAATAAAATAAAAGGTCGAGTAATATCAGCTGAAAAATGAAGTTTTCTTTATTTAACCAAAGAAGTGGTGTCCTTGTTAAATCTGTATTTCCTTATTTTAAATCCAAATGCATAATCAGGGTGGTCCTTCTAACCTATCAATAGAACTAACAAAAGAAATTCCTTACCACAACCTATAATTAAACAGTTTGTCAACCACAGGGTCTTTTAAGGACCCAAACAATGGAAAAGTAAATGAGAACAAGTTATTTGAGTAATTATTCTTATTCTGTTCCTACATTCAATTAATTCAAAAATCAAAAGCAATTCCAACTAAATCTCCCAAAAAAAAAAATTAGTATAACCATCCAAACAACATAGTCAATGTCAATAACTAACAGAATTTATAAATTCTGGGAAGCTTGAGAAATTATTCGATTGCAAATCCTGATGGCTCACAACAATGAACAAGCATATATATATCATAATTGAGTTCAATAACAACAACTTTATGCTCATTCTAGCTTGGGCAAACAAACCTATAACAGCAGTTTGAGAAGACCTCTCTGATGCAAGAGCAATTCCTCTTTTTTTCAGTTTCTTTTGTGAAGCCTCTGCATCTACTATATTGTTAAAAGAAAATTCAAAGATTGTAAAGTATAAGGTAAATGTGAAAGGAAGGGAAATATATATATATAGAAGTTCAAATTATACGCAAGTACAATAAAGTGAAATCAGAAATGTAACAATACAATCGAAAATATATTTTCGCCATTATACTGACCAGATATGTGTTCCTTTGGTTGCATGAAGTGTTTGCAGCTTAAGTTACTTAAATAAGAGTCATGAGAAATAATTAAGTGTTTATAACTTAAGTACCCTGATTAGAGGCTTAAATGAAGTGTTCGCAGCTTAAGTAAAAGTCATGAGAAATAGAGTTATAATGCCAAAAAAATTGAAGCTATGAACAAAATTAAGAAATAAAAGGTTTTTACTAAATATAGAGTGAATTAAGAAATAATTCCATGACATTACCATTGAGAGGCTGGCTAGCTTTATAGAACCCTACTCTGAATTTATGTAACATGTACACATTTATTTTTTGATAAGTAAATTATGTAACATGGACACATACCTGACATTGCACTCATGCCCAACAGGAAGGGCCTCGGAACTAAGCTTAATTTAGAGGAAGAAACAATATTACCAGCAAACTTATCAAAATCCATGTTGCATTACACCATCAAATTCAGAAGTGACTAGATAAGTATCCAAATGTAAACCAAATAAAAAAAATATAAAGTTATAACTAAAATCTGTGAGATATAAATTTGTAATTGGTATATTTCGGTGATCAAAACTTGATTGATCGAGTTATAATTTTCATATTATTCTTTGTATCGATCATCGATAACTTCGAGCTGATATTCAAGTGCATGGATGAAGGCAAATCAGTTAGAACACCATATAGTACAGGTAAGTATAGTGAGGACACTCTGCACTTTTTATTTTTGAGCCTATTTTGAAAAATCAACGTTTAAATAAAAATATTAGGATTTTTCAAAGTAGGACCGGTCCCCAATATTTAGGACCGGTCCAACTTTTATCGGCAGTTTAGGTTTCTGCAGGTTTTACAAAAGTCCCACAGTCCTGATTATTTGGCACCGGTCCCACTTAGCCTGTTCTAAATAGGAAATAGATTTTGACAGAAATTCTGATTCCTATTAGGTTTGAAACTTCTAGGAGAGTTCTATTTTGCTATTCAACTTCTTTTCCAAGTAGAATTAGAACTTCCTTGCCAAGTGTGCCCTGGAAAATTAATATTTTTAGAGAGAGAAAGTATATACAATATAATTAGGGCTATCTATTTTTAAGAACACACATCTATACTACACGAGTGATATTTAGGATAGTGTTCTACTTCTGATTAGCTGCTCAGAGACTGCATCAAATCTATTTGCTGATCAGAACATTGGATTGATGGTTCTTCGCTTGCTTGCTTGCTGAGGAAGAAATGTGACCAGATTGCACTACCAAGGGAATGAAATACTTGCTAAGTATTTTAGTTCTTCCAGCAACCTTTCTGTAAGAATTGTGACGTTAGCTGAAAGTTTGTAGTAGTTGGACGTATTGTCGCAATCATAAGCCTGAGGTGTTCCGCATCAGATCCTTGACAGAGTGAAGAGGGGTGTGAGACTGAGACCGAGTTTGTTGTACTTTGTTTCATCATAGTGAATTGGTTTCCTGAGATGTGCCGCCTCCCTCCGTAATTTTTCCTATCTTGGATTTTCACGTATATCTGGTGCATTCTTTTCTTTACTTGCACTTTATTTATTTGTTTACTTTAATTATTTGATTAATTGGACTTAAAATTGAATTAATTAAAAATTAAGCAAACGAGCAAGTGATCCGATTCACTCCCCCTCTAGGTTCTAAAATACTTTTCGCAACCGCTTCCGCACCACGCAACTCACAATTGGTATCAGAGCAGTGTTCTCTAATTTGTGAGTAGTTCCTTGCGAAGTATTTTTAAAAATCAAAATTTATTTTTGTTTTCAAAAATTATTATGGAATCTAGTATGAAAGAGGGTGGATCGATTCAACGAACTCCTTTGTTTGATGGTTCAAATTATATTTTTTGAAAGTCTCGCATGAAAGCCTTTTTGAAATCTTAAGGAAAGAGAGTTTGGATGGCTGTAGAGAATGGTTATAGAATTCCTACCACTACCACTGGTGATGGTGATGCTACTGTAACTGTAGAGAAGGACAAAGTAACATGGTCTAATGCTGAACATGAAGACGCTAATAATAACAACAAGGGTTTATATGCAATATTTAATTCTGTTGTTCCTTCTGAATTTTTTAAAATTTTTGCATGTTCCACTTCGAAAGAAGCATGGGATATTTTACAGGTAACTCATGAGGGTACCACCAAGGTAAGGAGATCTAAGTTACAAATGCTTGCCACTAAATTTGAAACAATTAAAATGGATGAAGATGAGATATTTTCTGATTTTTATTCTAGGCTTAATAATATTGTTCAAAGTAGTGCTAACCTTGGTGAGAAAATTCCTTCTTTCAGATTATTAGAAAAATCATGAGATCATTGCCTGATAGGTTCCAAGCTAAGTTGGAAGCCTTAGATGAGAGCAGAGATGTAGATTCAATGGAAGTGGCTGAGTTAGTTGGATCAATTCAAAATTTTGAGATGAAATATCCAAAGCTTCAGAAATAAAAAAATTTGGCTTTAAAAACCTCAAAGACTTCAAAGTCTTCAAGTTTGTCAAATGGTTCAAATTCTTCAAAATTTGAAGTTGAAAAAATTGAAAGTTTTGAATATGATTCAGATAATGATGTTGCACTCCTTGCTAGAAAATTTAGAAAGATTCTTGAATATGAAAAAGGTAAAAATTTGAGAAAAGGGAATCTTTCTAAATTTCGAAACCAAAGCTCATCATCCAAAGGTAAGGAAAGGAAAGAGAAAGAAGATGACTCTAAGGAGATTGAGGTTACTTGTTGTACATGTGGTGGTAAAGGTCATACATCTAATCAATGTCCAAGTCCTAAGAAAAATAACTTTAGTGCAAAGAAAAATTCAAACAAGAAAGTTATGAAAGCTATTATTTCTGAGTCTGAATCTTCTAACTCTGATAGTGATTCTTCTGTTGAGAATGATTCTCTTGCTTTTGTTGCTTTATTGAATGGTGATACTGCTAATGATTCTTCTTCTGATGTAGGTGAAATAGAGATATACACTACTCTCAGTCAAGTAGGGTCTGATGATTTAGAAGTTGAGCAGTCTGATGTAGAGCCATGTGAAAGCAAGCTGCCAGAAGTCTTTGAGAAATTGCTGGAAGCTTATAATAAAAAATCTGAGAAGCTGAAGCAAGAAAAATCTGAGAAAGAGACTTTGAAGAAAAAGAATGAAGATCAAGTGAAGTTGATTGAAGAAAATAAAGCTGAAATTCTGAATCTTCAAAGCAAAGTCAAGTTTCTCGAAAGCGAGGTAAGTCAAGCTATTTCTGCTAAAGATGTTCTTATTGCTAGAATTAATTTTCTTGAGTCTCAATTGATAAAATCACAAGACAAATTAATTGCTTTTACTTTTGGGCAGATTAAGCTTGATAGCATGATTAGTGTTGGTAAGCCTGTAGGAGATAAAACTGGATTAGGTTTTGTTAGGTCATCATCTAAGGAAAAAACTATTTTTGTTAAATCCAAGAACTTGAATGTGTCTGACCCCAAACCTAAGCCTCATGTTGAGTCTTTACATGCTAATGTTGTGTCCAATGTGCTTTATTGTTCTTTTTGTGGTAAGAATGGACATAGTCAACACTATTACTATAAAAAGAAAAGACATTCTAATTCTGATTTTCATGTGCATAATTCTTTTGCTAAGAATAGGGTTCATGCTAAAAAGCCACATTATTGGAACAAACCCAAAAATTCTCAAGGTAAAAAAAATTCAAATAAAAAGAAGAATGTTTTTGTTTCTCCATAATTCTTTCCTGATAAATTGCATGTTAAAACTATCTGGATGAAAAAGAAAGATTTAGAGAAGTTTGTGCCTGTTGATACTATGGGATTTATTCCTAATAGGTTTTTGGGTGCAAAACCCCCTAACTAGGTCATTATGACTTTGATGGTCATGGACTGAGCTTATGTTCATTATTTGTTTTTCATTGGACCATATTTTTTTGGTTAGGATAGGTTGTGTTTATTTTTAGTAATAATCATATGAGATTATGATAATTATATTTTTCTGAGAAATAATGTGATTTCTTTATATTTCTTTTTAATTTTACTTTGATTTGTGAATGCATAATTGGGACACTTAATTTGTCAATGAATGAAGTACTTGATTTCTTTGATTTTGGCATCAATAACCAATGTGTTGTATTTATTTCTTTTTAGAGGTAAATCTTTTGAATCCATACAATTTGTGCACTAGTCCAACTCTGAGAGAATTGATTGAAAACTAAAGTGAAGTTGACTAGAATATATTGTATGAGTAGCATTGAAAGCTTAAATGATCAATGAAAAAAATGATGAAAAAAAATATGTTTTTATTCAGCATGAAAAGAAAAAGAAAATAAAAATTTGCTGAATATCTAAGACAAAAGGAAAAGGCTACCTTCGTGATATGTTCGTAACTTCCACTACAATGTAAATCTCCAATAAGATATCTTTAAAAATTTAAAGAGTTATTTTGAGGAAAATAGCTGGCTACCCGTAAGTGTGAAAGCCACTGTCTTATAAATAAAAAAAAATTATGAAATTCAATAAAAAAAAATGTTTGATCATGTGTAGTTATATTTGCTTATTATCCAATATGTTTTAGAAGATGGATCAAAGGAATTTGATTAATTTTTGATGAAGTTGGATTGCACACACACACACATGTATTAATTAGATGAATTTCTAAATTTTTATAAATATTTGTGTGTTGGAAGTTGTGTCATGATCATGAAGTTGAGAATGAATTTTATGGATAAATTATGGGTTTTAAAATTCTGCATTTATAAATATTTGAAATTTTTTAAAAATTTTAAAACTCATGTTATTCTCTGAAAAATGTGCTTTGATTATTCTCATGAGATTATTCATGTTCTATTTTTATTTTTATTTTTTTTTGAAATTTTTTTTAAAAAAAATCCAAAAATAAGTTTATTTTGATTTTATGTTTATTTTTCACACTTTAGATGCTTAATTGCTAAATTAAGTTGAGATGAGGTGTATTTGGTGAATTAGAGGTCAAAAGTGAAAATTTTCATAATTCACAAAGTTGGACTGGTCCCCATTATTGAGCACCGGTCGCACTTCTGCGGGTTCTGAGGAACCGAGAGAAGTTGGACCGGTCCCCAAATATTAGGACTGGTCGCACTTAGCAAATGCCCAATTTTTTTAAAATTCGCGCACTTGAGTGCTTTAAACCTCTCACTCTCACTTGCACACACACACACACACTCTCACTCTCATATCTCTCAAAACTCTTCTCTTCCTCTTCTATAATTCTTGTGATCATTGAATATTAGAGGTTGGGATTAATTCTTTGGAGTTTGGTTTGGATATTGTTGAGGTTTAGTGGATATTGTGCAAACAAAACTTGTTGAAAATTGAGGATTTTTTAGTTGCACAGTAGGTGTTCGATAAAAAGCCCCAATGAAATTTTTGACTCTATTTTTCTTCAAATTGCATCAATCTTCAACCTATTTTGTGCTACATAATCTACATCATTTTGGTTGATATTTGTGATTGATTTTGGATTGAATTGGTAGAAGGAATTATCTTTGGAGGATTTGAGTTGATTTTGAGGTAATTGATCAAACAAGTTGTGCTCATTTTTTTTAAATCTTGCTCTCCAAGTGTTTGATATAATTCTTTAATGGAGCTTGTGATCTTGTTTATGCTTCCATTCGGTGTAACTCTAATGGATAAATCTAAAAGAGCTAGAGGAGTATTTTTGAAAGTGAAAAGGAATGTTGCTTTGAAAGACTTTGGTTTTGAGACTCCTTATGTGATTTGGATGACATATTTCTATTTGAATGTTTTATCTTTTACAACCAAAATATTTGTCATTATCATTGAGGTGAATACAATTATTATGACTCAATTGTTGATGTTCTTGATCTAAATTTGATGATTCAGACTAGTTCATCTATTTGCTAGGTTTATGACTTAGACTTGTTTATTTTTGGATACACATGGTGTCTTTGATTAGGTTGAATGTCTATTCTATGGATACCATACTTGTGCTTAGATCATACTTTTGTGGACTTTGATACAAATTTCAATGGATGGAGTTACATCTTCAAGGATATTTTTTGATAGATGTTGATATCTAGTTTTTGGAGCTTATGATGATGATGAGGATTAGGTCTTAATGATAGACTTAGTTATGTTTTGCTAGACTTTGAGTAGTTAACTCTATTTTATCTAGGTTTGATGCTTGATCTTGTTATATTTTGTCTATTCCATCAACTGATATGTTTTGGATATTTATTTGATCAAGTGATGATGATTTTTGCTTCTTTATTATCTTATTCTCTTTATATGCTTATTATCTGATTCTTACTTTGTCAATTTGTTCCAAAAAGGGGGAGAAATGATATTGTTATATATGATAATATGAGGTTCTTTGACAAAGGGGGAGATATATGTATTAGATATTTTTGTTTATGAGATTAAGGGGGAGATATTAATGTTTATATTTTTTTATTAAGCTTTTCACATGTTGTGTTGTTTAAGGGATGTGCAGGTACAACAGGTTTTTATTTTAACCGTCTTAAAGACACAAGTGAAGCTTCTGTTGATCAATTTTTTATTTCTATGTATTTTTGGGCAACATTGTAATCTAATTTTTCTAATGGGTTAGGTTATAATTGTCTAGATGGTTTTGTCATGAAATTGCGAAAAGGGGAGATTGTGAGATATAAATTTGTAATTGGCATATTTCGGTGATCAAAACTTGATTGATCGAGTTGTAATTTTTGTATTATTCTTTGTATCGATCATCGACAACTTCGAGCTGATATTCAAGTGCATGGATGCAGACAAATCAGTTAGAACACCATATAGTACAGGTAAGTATAGTGTGGACACTCTGCACTTTTTATCTCCGAGCCTATTTTGAAAAACCAGCGTTTAAATAAAAACATTAGGATTTTTCAAAGTAGGACCGGTCCCTAATGTTTAGGACCGGTCCAACTTTTCTCGGCAGTTTAGGTTTCTGTAGGTTTTACAAAAGTCCCACCGGTCCTGATTATTTGGCACCGGTCCCACTTAACCTGTTCCAAATAAGAAATAGATTTTGACGAAAATTCTGATTCCTATTGGGTTTGAAACTTCTAGGAGAGTTCTATTTTGGTATTCAACTTCTTTTTCAAGTAGAATTAGAACTTCCTTGCCTATATATATGTATTCATATTTTCTCTACAAGTGTGCCCTGAAAAATTAATATTTTTAGAGAGAGAAAGTATATACAATATAATTAGGGCTATCTATTTTTAAGAACACACATCCATACTACACGAGTGATATTTAGGATGGTGTTCTACTTCTGATTAGATGCTCAGAGACTGCACCAAATCTATTTGCTGATCAGAACATTGGATTGATGGTTCTTCGCTTGCTTGCTTGCTGAGGAAGAAAGATGACCAGATTGCACTACGAAGGGAACGAAATACTTGCTGAGTATTTTGGTTCTTCCAGCAACCTTTCTGCAAGGATTGTGATGTTAGCCGGAAGTCTGCAACAGTTGGACGTGTTATCGCAATCATAAGCCTGAGGTGTTCCGCATCAAATCCTTGACAGAGTGAAGAGGGGTGTGAGATTGAGACAGAGTCTGTTGTACTTTGTTTTATCATAGTGAATTGGTTTCCTGAGACGTGCTGCCTCCTTCCCGTCTTGGGTTTCCACGTATATCTGGTGCATTCTTTTCTTTACTTGCACTTTATTTATTTGCTTACTTTAATTGTTTGATTAATTGGACTTAAAATTGAATTAATTAAAAATTAAGCAAACAAGCAAGTGATCCTATTCACCCCCCTCTAGGTTCTAAAATACTTTTCGCAACTGCTTCCGCATCGCGCAACTCACAAAATCAATGACATAAAAGAATTAAATACCTACGACTTTATGCAATAAACGCAAACCCGGTAAAGAAAAGAGTGCAGGTAAAAAAAATGGCAATTTCAATCTTATGTGACATCTTCTCTTTTATACTTTTTCCCTTGAAATAATAAATAAAAAAACAATAAAACCCTTTTTTTTCCTTTCATTTCGTCAAATAATGTCTTTCAGGTTTAAGAGGAAACTTAAACTTTCTATTTAACCTGATAATTCTTATTCTAACCAAACAGAACTTCTAACATCCCAAAAGTATAACAATAATGTTAAGAGATAAATGGATCTGAATCTACTAAATGGAACAAAAGTGTACAACTATAGATAGATGTTTTTCTCTTTTATTAGCGATAATGCTGACTACAACCACAAATCGACCCTCTCTTGATTAATTGCGACAATTTAAACCACAAACTTGTATTCTTCACCATCTTTCATGTTTAGTTTTTTTTTGTTTCGAATTAAATTGCTCTGTCTTGATATCTATTAAAATATTAAAATGATTCAAAGTATGAAATTTCAGTTGAAAGAACTCAAACTCTGGTGAAATGTGCATGAATCATCAGATACAGAACTTAGAAAAGCAGATGAAACCAGATTATATGGACCACCGATGCTCACTTTTATACAAAATCAATGCTACAAGAAATGAGAAATCAATAAACTTCAACAATGCCAGTTTACAATCCATCAGATCTCACATTTTATTCAACAAAAAGAATTTTCTCCTAATCTGAAAACTAAACGTACAAATACAAGTATGAATAGTTACAGGGAATAAAAAATCTGAAAGAGAAGACAGAAAACAAACTCTATGGATAAACATTTGGATATTTACGGCCGAGAGGAGAGATAGATCCACAACTTTAAGTTTTTCACACAACCTCTATAGATAAACACCATTAATCTCTTCATGTCATATAACTAGAATATTTAAGAAGGAGAGATATACCTTTGGTTGTCAACAGAATTGATGTACACAGAACTACCCATCTGACCTCATACATTATATTCAAATGATATCTAAGAGTAAAAATAAATCTAAATAAGAGGCATCCTCATATCCAATTTAGGTCTAAACATGCCCTAAATAATCATCAGGAAATTATATTGTCAAATGTCATGCAATTTATTTACAAAGAGAGATTTAGTTCAATAATTTCATAGCTTGGCATATATATATATATATACACACATATATATATAAACCTACAAAACCTAACTATATTTGTACACAATTATTAGAAAAGGTAAAACCAAAATATATAGACTTAGAGAGAGAGATAAAGAGAGAGAGAGGGGGTGTACCTGACTGAACTTGGTCTAGAGAGTGGTGTTGACTACATCAAAGGCACAACAGAGGGTAGCGAACTCCTAAAGGTCATAGCTGGAGGTTATTAGACGATTGTCCCTTGTCATCGTGAGAGGAAAGCCCTAGATTGGAGTGAGAGGTAACGATTATCTACCAATACCAAAGAGATAAAACTATAAAAATTAGAGATGAGTAGAGAAAATCGACTGAGAGGGAAACACTAGGGTTGGGGCTGGTGGGCTTCGAACTAGAGAGGAAGGAGAGAGAGAGAAGGGGGCGAATCGATAAAAGGTTAGGGTTTAATCGAGAGAGGGAGAGAATGAGAGATAAAATTGGACTGAGAGTTTCATATGGCACCCAAAATTTTTTGATAGCCACAAAAATTTTGTGAAAAAAATTGATCATTAAAGATAGTGCATTAACGCCTTCAAACTATTTGATCAATTATATCAGTTTTAGAGTGCCTTTAATAATATGACTATATAAGTTGCTTTGAGGCCATCCTAGAAATTATTTTTTATTATAGGCACTACAAGCCCGTCTTAGAAACATATTTTTTACAACGGGTCATGCAGGCTTGTCCTAAAAAGGTACTTTTTACAACGGGCCATGCGGGCCCGTCTTAAAAGGTCTGCAATAAAAGACTAATTTTCTTGTAGTGGGCTTACCCAATTGTTATCAAATATAGGATAAATAATACAAGGATCTAGCAATTTCACTACCTCTTTCATAACTATTTCCTTCATGTTCGGGTTAAGCCGACGTTGTGCCTCTCTTGAGGTCTTTGCATCTTCTTCCAAGTGTGTGCGGTGCATACAAATAGAAGGATCTATGCCTTTAAGATTAGCAACGCTCCACCCTATAGCTCCCTTGTACTCCTTAAGCACATTTATTTGTCAACTCTCTTGGTCATTTGTTAAACTTGAAGCAATAATGACTGAAAGAGTGCCACTTGGGCTAGGAACACATAGTTGAGAGTAGCCGATAAAGGCTTGAGCTCAAGTTATGGTGGAGATGTAATGAATGGAATTGGTGGAGTACTTGAAAGAGGAGGTAGAGGCTCTAATGGTGCCCTCCATTTAGGAAAGTCAATTACAACCATGGTATCAAGCATTAAATTAACATCATGAATTGATTACTCAATGTCAAAGTTGTCACAGTTAAAATGACTTAGGCAAGCCTCTAGTAGATCCTTGGTCAAAACATGAGCAAGCGCTTCTTCAACAAGCTAATCCACAATATCAATACAAAAACACTCGCTTTCGTCATTGAAAGTGTGGTGGGAAGCATTGAAGATGTTCAACCTTACTTTCATATTCCCAAATGAGATGTCCATCACCCTAGTACGACAATTAACACAAGTGTTAGCCGTGGCCAAAAAGGGATGACCTAAAATGATAGGAATATGTTGAGTAGGATTTTGGATAGGTTCCGTGTCAAGGACTATGAAGTCCACCGGAAAGTAAAATTTGTTCACTTTGATAAGGACATCTTCAATGATACCATGTGATTTCTTTGCCAAGCGGTCGTTAAGTTGCAACACAATCGTGGTTGGTTTGAGTTCCTCCAACCCTAATTGCTTATAAACTGAGTAGAAAAGTAAGTTAACACTTGCTTCTAAATCAAGAAGGGCCTTTTCAAATTCTTGGTTACCAATAACACAAGAGATTGTTGGGGCACTCGGATTGTCACGCCCTAATTTTTGAGTCACCGAGGACTCTGTCTCTAAGCCAGAATGCCGAGGGTGAGTCCGTCCATTAAGTCTTAATGAATTACCTCAACCTTTAAATCAATGCGGAACTAAATCACATACATACAATTACCTACGTATGACTCAACATCAATCATTTACTATGGGCCCCACACATGGCCACATATGCATAAGTCTAGTTGTAGGCCATAAGTTTTGATTAATCGAGATATACTCTTTGATTAATCGAACTGGGTATTTCGCACAATCAAAATTGGACTTTCGATTAATCGAAGTTTCGATCAATTGATGATGTATTGAAGTACTATCAAAATCCTGCAAGAATTTGAAGTCCAAGCCATCAAAATTATTTCGATTGAAGTTCGCTTAATCAAAGAGGGGTCTTTGATTAATTGAAGAGCACTTCAACAGAATTCCTTCTATTTTATACATAATCAAATTTCATGCTAATTTCCCATTCTTCAACATACATACATTCTCTATAAGATATAAAACATCTTAAATGATCTAAGACATACTCCATATGGTCCAAACACAAAGTTTGTATCTCCAAGCGATCACATCCATTAAATACATACTTTTGGAATTTCAAAACTATACATCATACATTCATTCCTCAAAAGTTGTACACATGCCATACATGGCGAATATATTTGAAATTTGAGTACATCAAGATAATCCAAATGTAAAGACAACATTTCTAAATTAGTCCATATGCCACAAACTGGCATGGATATCTATATACATATCCAAAAGAAACTCCAAAATCTGTTCGAGCCAATCTAAGCCTCGTCTTCCATCGGTGCTTTATCTGAAAAAGGTTTGGGAGAAAGGGGTGAGCATATAACTACGCCCAATAAGAATTATCCACCAGACTCAACCTTGACTTAGGCAGCCATGCACGAATGAATAATAAAATCTCTATATGTTTACATGGCATACTTCAATATTTTTCATGCACAGAACATAATTATTTTTTAAATCATGTGTGATATCTCACACTTCTAACACATAAAGCAGTTTATAAGGAATCACAATCATAAATAAACTCAACATCACGTATACTCTGAAATCACTTCTGCTTATCACATTCATAGTAAGAGTCTTTTCATGCTTATCACATCCATAGTAAGAGTCTTTTCAAGACTACATACTCTACTTATGCTCTATGAGTTGCTAACCAGACGAAAATGACATCCGCTTAACCAAGTTTTGGGCCTTGCACCCTAGGGCTCCGACCCTTCTTAATTCTCACACATGCCCCAAAAATCACAATTTACTACCAAAGTACACATTTATCACACATATGCACAAGACCACGATTGTCACAAAATTCCTTCAATGCATAACATTTATCAAGTTAATGCATATCAATTGCAACTCAAGCATATCACAATGCAATTTCACTTAACTCTTGAAAATCATAACAATGCATTTTCAAGAAATCTCTTTTATGCCTTTTTTTCACACATGGAGTCAAGTTTATCTACAATGCTAAATGAACATAATGACTCAACAAGAACTCAATAATGGCATTCAATGCATGCATACAACATAATCACAATCTAGAACATACTAGACAACATCTAATTCACAATTAGTATCACTCTACACATGAAAGAACTCACAAAAATTTCTTGTCCCAAGTATGTAACCTATAGAATCAAAGTAAAGAATGAATTCACACCCCTACCTCAACTTTGAAGCCTCCTCTAGCTAAATTCTAGAAATTTCCAAGTTTTTGCTTGTTGAAAATTAGTTTTATTCAGTTTAAACCAACGCCCTTAACCTGTGGAATACTTTACCCTTCTTCAGGAATTTTCAAATCAAAGTCCAATACCTCTGAAATGATGAGAGAAGGAAGAGCGATGAAGAGGGAGGGTGAGAGAGATATTTTCTATGTATGTAATGGCTGAGATCCTAGCCCTCTAGATATTTATAATATCTAGGGCATAAAATGAACGAAATGCACCCGGGTCACTTAACATACCCTCACGACCTCCATTTTTTATTTCGAAAGCGGCTATGGCTTAAAAATTACTTCCTTAACTCATTTAACATTTTATTTGGTCTAAAACTAAAAATAATATTTTTTCAAAATTTTTTTTAGATTTCCGAGCTCACCTAACCCACTTCCCGGGCCCCGCTGACCCCAAAATCTCAAAATTCTCCAAATGATCCCAAAAATTTCCAAAACCTCTAAGAAACTTCCTAAACATGTTTATCACATTTAAAACATGCTAAACATAATTTAAAATGCATTTATGACAAAAATGATGCATAATAGAAAAACTGGTCAAAATTGGACCCGGTCTCTACACGGATTGAATTTGGGAGGAGTATTGTGTTAAAAAATTAACTCACTTTCTTGGTTAAGAGAACTTTATTAGGAATTTGGTTCCTAGATTTACCCTTTTGCGTGCATAAGTCTTTCAAAAATTTAGCATATGGGAGAATTCTTCTTATTGCATTAAGGAGAGGGAGATTGATTTTGACTTGTTTAAAAATCTCTATCATGTCTTGGATTTTCTCTCCTTACTTCTTGAAATGAGAAGGCTCTCTCAATCTTTGAAGAAATGGAGCCTTATGTTTAAATGAAGCTTCAAGATTTGGAGTAGATGATGATTGAGCTTCATTTGCCTTTTTCTTTATCCTTTGACAAATTTGGATATTTTAGAGAAATATTTGGATTTGGAATATATAAAGCTAGATTTGGATTTAAAATGGAGAAATTTGGATTTTTAGGATTCTCACATTCTTTCTCTCTTTTGCCATTAACTTGATTCTCTATAATTCTCCCACTCCTTAAAGTGGTACTTGATTGAGCTTATTCTTGATGTATATTCAATGAAGAAGAGGAAGGCTCATCAATTACATGTACTCCTTTAGGATTTGCCACTGGTTGGCTTGGAAAATTTTCTTCCTCTTGCCTATTTAATGCATTTGCTAATTGTCCCATTTGGGATTCTAGCATTGAAATAGATTGAGAGTGGGAATGCAACAAATGAGTATTGAACTCAAGTTTGCCTAATGCCACCAACACCTTGTCCTCAAAATTGAGATTTCAAGGAGGTGGAGGTGGAGGAGTGTAAGAATTTGGATTTTGTTGATAATGTTTATAATGGAATTGAGGTGGACCTTGCTATCCTTGAGGCCCCCGAGGTCCTTGACTTTGATATTGATCTTGGTTCCATATTGGAGATTAGGGTGGTCTCTCCATCCCGGGTTGTAAGTGCTTGTATAAAGATTATGCACAGTTCTAGAGTAGACTGCGTTCACTTTCTCTTGAAAGAAGTTGGGAAATTTCCCCAAGAGGGGACAATCCCTCACATAATGAGAAGGGCTAGAACAAAACGAACATACCTCAACATGAGTTGGAGAAGGAATGAGATTTTGAGGAGGAGGAGTAGGAAGAGTAGGAGAAAGAGTCCCGGCTAACATAAATTAGTCCAGTTTTCTTGTTAAAGCATCTACTTTCATGGCTACTTCATTCTCGTGACTCAGTTCATAGATACTCTCACTCTTAGGAGTGGAGGGAGCAGAACTTTTATTCTTCCTTGAAGTGGAAGAACGTTGAGATGAATTTTTGCTCAAGTTCTTGAAAAGAATTAATGCCTCATCAGGACTTTTTAGAAAAAAATGTACCACAATTAGCATATACCATTTGTTTATGGGGCTCGCCTAGACCATCATAAAAGCCTTCCACCAATTTCTATTTAAGGACAGCATGGTGTGGACATGATTGTAAGAGGTCTTTCATTCTTTCCAATGTCTCATGGAAAAGTTCTCCATCGTATTGAGCGAATCCAATGATTGCTCGCCACACATCACTAGTTTTTTCCATTGGTAAGTATTTCTTTAGAAACTCTTTTTGCATTTCTGCCTAAGAGTTAATAGAATTGGACTCTAAAGAATTAAACCATTGTTTGACTTTATCCTTTAGTGAGAAGGAGAAAATAAGAAGCCTTAAGTCATCTTCCGAGAAGTTTTGCAATCGTAGGGTTGAACACATTTCCAAGAATTCGTTTATATGTTTATAAGGATCTTCGTTAGGTAGCCCATGAAAATAATTTAGAAGATTAATGGTGGAGGATTTGATTTTGAAGTGATTCATCACAACATTTGGGAAATGAGTGCACATTGGAGATGCGTAGGTAGATGGAACATAAAAATCCCTAAGAACCTCTACACCTGGAAGGGGTGGTGGTGGTAGGATTGGATTTTGTTGTGGGTTAACATTATCATTATGAGCCATGATTTCTCTCTTATATTCTCTAAATAATATAGGATCCCTAGGAATTCTATTGTCTAAGATTTCATTCAAGTTCAAGGTCAAAAGGCAATAATGGTAATGATAAGGATCTTCTACCTTGCATGTGATAGATACAATTCTAAAATATATACAAAACTAAAATTAAAGCAACTAAGTACAAGAATGTTGAATACAATACTCACAAAGGGTCCAAGCTTAAGTTTAAAAGCCTTGAATGAGTGATTTATACCTAAAATTAAGCACTTGAAAAGTAAAAATAAAAATAATTACAAATAAATAATTGAAAGAATGGTTTAAACTAAGAATTAAACTAGATTCAATCCTTCAATTGTAACAATTGAACTATAGTACCAGGCAACGGTGCCAAAAATTGACGTGTTCTTTTGTTTTGACAATCAAAATTTATTTTACCACTTGCAATAGAACAAATTATTGAAGGATAGGGCTCTATGTAAAGGGTGTTGATCCCACAGAGACTACATAGGTTAATTGTTATAATTAGAGATTGATTCCGATTCAATTCACAAACAATGTTGTTTGTTTGATTACAACTATTTGAAATGTGAAAATGACGATAAAATTAATGCGTTTGAGGAAATGAGATAGAACTAGGGCTTAGACTTCACCACCAGCCTTATAAACATGTCCAATGATAAATAAACGGGGGAATGTATACATAACTGTAGAAAATAACTCGTTTGACTTATGGCCTACAATGATGTCGTCAAGAAAATATATGAACCCTAACTAAAAATAGTCTATATTCAATTAGCACAATTTATCTACCTACCTACATTATACTACTTACCTAATTACCTAAGTGTATCAAAATTATCTTCTCTAAGCATGGACTATCAAAGATTAGAATTAACATGTTCAAGTGAAAACAATTACAAATTCATCATTTATACTTCTTTTGAAAAATAAGTGTTGAGAAATCATTTGAAGCAAATCAATGTTCTAAGACAAGAAGAATAACTTGAATCAAATGAAAATAAAGGAATTGTAAACTTATATTAGAAATAAGGCTCAAGGCAATGTAATATTACATAAATATAAACAAATTCCTAATTTATCACAATTTAAACATATTTACATGGATAAGGTTTTGTCCAAACCCTAGAGAAGGAATTAGTTGACCATGGTGAGGTGGAAACACTCCATAAACAGAGAAAATTCTAGCTCCATTTGATCTTCAAGGCCTTGTCACAACCTTCTTTAAAGATTTCCCTCTCTAAACTTCTCTTTATCTCTCTAGAAAACTATTATCTCTCTATATTGCTTTATGTATCTATATCTAGTTTGAGAGACAAAAACTACATGTATATCAAATTTCAAACTCAAAATATTTCAAAAATCACGTGCCAAGCTTGTTAGAGAAGCTTGTGAGACAAGTGACCAAGTAGCTACAAATATCTTCTGCCAGCTGTCTACAATGGGTAATTAATAGAAACAGGAGTTTTGATTAATCGAAGGTTCGTTTAATCGAAACATGAGATCCAACTAATCGAAACTTCGCTTAATCAAAGACCTAACTTCGATTAATCGAATATTCTTTTAAGAGCACTTCCAACTTTGTCTTCATTGTTTACTTAGCTCACATAACGCTGACTTTCCAAAAATGACGGCATTTTCGGGATAGAATATGAAAATATCAACAACAAGAAAATCACATAAAAACTATAAAGTAAATGCAACTAAAGGATTATAATACGCAAGTAAAGTCATGTGAATGCGCAACATTCATCGCTTATCATCTTGCTTCTTGCTAAGCCATGAAACCACATTGTTGGCAAACACATAGCAACAACCTGAGGTGCTTTTTCTATCAATTACTAAACCACTCCAATTTGTATTTGAAAAGGCCACAAGAGACAACACTAAAGAGGTAGTATAATGAAATTCTATTCTAATGGTGCCCTTAACATGTCAGAGGATCATTTTGACAGCTTTCAAATATGAGACTCTAAGATCACTTTGAAATCTAGCAACTCAGCCAATTGCAAACATGAGGTCAAGCCTTGAGGCAATGAGATACAAAAGGTTACCTATCATTGGCCTATAAACTATATTATCAATAAGGGTCAATAGTACACTCTTTAAACAATTTTGTGGTGACACACATAGGAGTGGACATTAGTTTATAATCATCCATGTTAAACTTTTTCAGAATCTCTTTTGCATACTTTTCTTGAGATATGGATATTTCTTTAGCATGATAAATGATTTGAAGGCCTAAGAAGTATTTTAAGGTGCCTAACATGGACATCTCAAACTTAGATTGTATTAGTTCAACAAATTGAGTGGTTTGACCAGAGTGTGAATCACAAAATATGATATCATCTACATATACTGCAGAATTAAAATTTTTGAGTTAGAATGCCTTACATAGAGTGTACATCCACTTTACCTCTTTGGAACCCTTATTCTATTAGCTTAGTTGAGTCCATAGAGTACCTTTCTGAGTTTGAGAACATGCTGATGATGTTTTTTTATCTATAAAGCCTTCCGGTTACTCAATGTATACTTCTTCCAATAGATCACCATTGAGGAAAACTAATTTAACATCTATCTGGTAAACCATCACTTTCTTGACGCATGCAAATGAGAGAATCATTCAGATTGACTTTAATCTTGCAATTGGAGCAATTTGCAAAATCAACCTTGCCTTATTTCTAATCACTGTCCCTTTTTTTTTGACAAACCACTTGGAACTAATGACGTTTTTGTTAGCTGGCTTGGGCAAAAGAGTCCAGGTATCCTTTTTCTCAACTTAATATATTTCTTCTGTCATTGTTGTTATCCATGGATGATAGCATATCAAAGTGGCTTTGCTCACCTTTGGTGGTCAATTGTAATGCTTTATTCTTAGCTCTTGTGAGAGGCCTTCCTTCCTTATTTTCCAAAATGTTTTCTTGTTGAACTTCCCTTTGCAGATTGGGATATCATGGCTTTCTTTTTTCTTTTTTAGCAGAGTTAGATAAGCTACGCTGCTCACTTTCATTCTCTACTTCAGGGGAAAGATCTTCTTCTGAATCTTCCTTTGTAGTGGTACCTTCTTCATCAATCTTAACATAGATGGACTCCACCATTTTATTAGTTCTCAAGTTATAACATCTATAGGCTTTGCTCTTTGTTGAATAGCCAAAAAAGATGCCTTCATTGGCTTTTGAGTCAAAATTTTCCAAATTCTGATGGTTGTTGTAGATGAAACATTTAATTCCAAAGATCTTGAAGTAGTGCACAATTGCAAGCCTCCCAAACCACAACTCAAATGTTGTCTTTGTTGAATTTTATCTCAAAAAAGTTCTATTGATGATATAGACGTATTTACCACTTCTGCCCAAAATCCCTTGGATAAATTCTTCTCGAATAGAAGACTTCGGCCTATTTCTTGTATAGTTATGTTCCTTTTTTCAACTACCCCATTTTGTTGAGGTGTTCTAATTGCTGAAAATTCTTTCTTGATTCCCTTGGAGTCACAATAATCACTGAATTCTTTCACAATGAACTTAGTCCCAAAATCTGATCTAAGTCTCTTAACCCTGTAACATTTTCTCATTTTCAACAACGTTAACAAACTTTTTGAAATGATTTATAACTTTAGATTTTTCTTTTAGAAAATAAATCCAAGTCATTCTACTATAATCATCAAATAGACATTTTGGGGGTTTTAGTGAATTAGACTTCAGAACAATCTCTAGATCATATTAAACTAATCAAATGAGGTCTAAGTATGATGCAATAGATATGTTCATTTGATAGGTCACTCCCCAGAATGTTTCAAATTAGATTAAAAGCACAATAACAGTTTTATCAGCAAAAACTCATAAGTAGAAATTAAACAAGATTTCTAGAGCTTGTTTATATTAGCACAAATATAGAAAATCTGAGAAACTAAAACCATGCAATAAGGTGAGCTTGTGAAGTGTGTTCTAATAGAAGCTAAAATCAAGACACATAGTGCACCTATGAATTGTATTCCCAATTAGGGTTTCAGAATTAGGAGAAAATCAGAAATAACACACGAACACCTCAATTCAAACTTAAAAGTCATATATTATGTTGCTCAATCAAGATAAAACTCTCTTTAACAGATATTTAGGGATCAACTAGCAACAAGAGTTAGGCTCATCATTTTCATAGATTTTAGAACAGAAATGAAAACGTATTGATAGATCTCAAAATGAACTTAAATCAACTAAAAGAATTAACTCATACTTGATCTTACTCAAGAGATACAATAGACATACTTACAGAGCACATGAGCCTACATTAAATCTTAATTGCGTCCAAGGAAAATCCAAAAGCTCTATCGGCAGCTCGTTTCATTTTTATGCTCAAGTTGATATTTGATTCTCTCCATGAACAAACTTCACTAACATTCAAGCTATATTTATTTTGCACTAAGAAACCCTGATTATGCAGCTCTTAGTTGCCATGAATGAGTACTCGACCTTTCTCTCTGTAGCTCTTTATTTCTATCGTATACACTCTCTCAGCTCACTCACACACACACACACACTCTCTTTATCTATATCTTTTTTTTGCCCACTCAGAAAATGATATATAACCGTATTATATATGAATGGCTCAGAATATTTTAAACGGTCCAAAACTTAATGAATAAGAGTGACACTAATATTTTCATCCTATAGTGATTCAAAAAGTTGGCCAATGATTAGGTCACATCCACAATGACTCTTGATATGTGCACCACTTGTTTGTCAAAATATATACCACTTGCAATAGAACAAACCTTTTGCAGATAGGGCTATGGAGGGTGTTGAACCACAGAGACTACGTGAGTGAAATTGTTAAAGTTAAAGATTACTACCGGTTTTATTAAAACTATTGCACAAAATGGAAATTGCCTTAATTAAAATAAAATTGAGATAAAGAGATAGAATTAGGGTTTTAACTACACCGCTACCTTCATAATTATAACCAATTGCATTTCATGTGAAAATTGACATAAAAATATGTAATTATGACTCGTGTGGCTTGTGGCTCACAACGACATTATCAAGAGAATACATGAACCCTTATTAAGCATAGTCCATCTTTGATTAGCATAACTTGTCTACCTAACTACATTAAACTAATTACCTTATTAACTACTTGTAGTACAACTCATCTTCTTTAAGTATGGACTATCAAAACAAGAATTGACATGTTCAAATAATTACAAAGCCATCATGCTTATAATCATAGAAAATAAGCATATCTTGAGATCATTTGAAATAAATTAGATTCTAATACAAGAAATATAAGTTGCTACACATGAATTTAAGAAATTAAAACACTTGTATTAAAAACAAGCCTCAAGGTAATGTAATTTTACATATAATTATACAAAATTCCTAAATTATACTAACTAGTACATAATTACTTGGCTAGGGTTTCATCAAAATCCTAGAGAGGAGGTTAGTTGATCATGGTGAGAAAAAATTGCTCCATGGACTGAGAAAATCCAAGCTTTGTCAAGGCTTTCTCTCTCTAGAACATCTCTCTCTCTAAAACTATATTATCTCTAACTATGGCTATCTATCTAAGTGTATTTAATTATTATATGTATATTAGATTTGAAGCCAAAGATATTCTAAAAATATCAAGAAAAGCTTGTTGAAGAAGATTCAAGCCAAGTGACCAAGTGGGGGTGAAAGTGACATTTTGTTGGCGCCCAATTACGATTGATCGTAATGTGGATTACAATCCAACGTAACACTTACGATGGATCGTAAATACTGGTTTTCAAAAATCACTATTTTGCTCAATTAATGCCACTTCGTTTAGTTCATAGGTCATTGGCCCACATCGTCTTGATTATTTCAATTAGTATTGGCCCACAGAACAACAATGCTTGGTCACGAAATGATCCTTGAGTGATCGAAATCACCGAAAATGGCTGCCTTTTGGGATAAAACTTGAAAACATGAAAAATAAGAAAATAACATAAAACTACACAGAAAGTATAAACTAGGGCTTAACATATACAAGTAAAGGAGTGTGAATGTGCAACATTCACCGCTTATCACACCCCAAACTTGCATATTGTTAGTCCCTTAACAAAAAGAAGAAAAGAAAAAGAAACTAAATTAAAATTAAACAACTACTCTATTTCTGCTTTCGTGGTAAATACGGTTGCATTTAGTGAATGCAATAAGCCTTTTAAACCCCTAGACAATGCTAGTGGATGAGGAAAGTCTCATTGGATTTAACATGCTTGTCAAACACACAAAAATATGCAAAATGTTCAATTAGCTAGGTTAGCAACTAATGAGAAATGAAAATCAATTTTTTTGTCAAAAATGATGATTATGACAAGTATTTAAAGAAATGTTACAACTGAACAATCCAAAAGCTTCTATTATCAAGAATTAAATAACGGTCCCCACACAATGTTCAAATGCATACCGGTCCAAAAGAGACGATGAACATGTGAATCCGATCTTCATCTTGTTTTGTTTGAATCGTTCTGATTCGTAAAGAGCAATTCTTTACAGAAATCGTGCATGATAACAACCGTATGGTGCTTTCTACCAAATTCGACCATCTAGACATTCAATAGAAATAATTAGAATGCCATTAATGATTTTAAACTTGTTTCACTTGAGTTATTTTGATTCAAAAAGCCCAATTCCCAGAGAAATCGTGCCATAATCAGAATCGTTCGTTATTTTTTGCTAAATTAGTCCATCAAGATGTCCAAAAGAAACAACGAGCATGTTGATGCAATCTTCATCCTGGTTTGTTTGAGTCATTCTGATCCAAAAAGAGCAATTCCTTGCAGAAATCGTACATGATCAAAACCGTGGTGCTTTCTGCCAAATTCGACCATCTAGACATATAAAAGAAATAATTAGCATGCCATTAACGATTTTAAATTAGTTTTATTTAACTTGTTTTGATTCGAAAAGCCCAATTCCTAGAGAAATCGTGCCACAATCAGAATCGTTCGTTGCTTTTTTCCAAATTAGACAGTCAAGACGTCCAAAAGAAACGACGAGCCTGTTGATCCAATATTTGTCCTATTTTGTTTGAGTTAGTCTGATCCAAAAAGAGCATTTCCTTGCAGAAATCGTGCATGATATTAACCGTATGCTGCTTTGTGCCAAATTCGACCATCACACATATAAAGGATCCAAATCATGCATTTCATTAGAATGACCTTCCATGTTCATAGTCATCATTTTAATTACATGTATACGGTCCAAAACACTAATAATTCAACTATGACTACAATTACAACATAATTAACATGCCACAAACGAGCATAGATAGCCAAATACACAATATTCGAAAATAAAGCAAAGGAGCTCCACTTGGATAATCAAGTTCCATTAGTTATTGGTATCTTATCTGTAAAAGGTTTGGGGGGATAGGGGTGAGCAAATCAACGAGCTCAGTAGGAATGCCCCAACCCACCTAGGCATCGACCCGACACCGACCTACATGATATGTATGTGACTAAACTACATGGCACATTCAATCCTCTCATGTCAATCATCACAAATGTAAGTCAAGTAGCATGCATTTAATCCATATATCAAGCTTAACAATTTAAATACATAAGTAACAAGATATATATACATCTTCTCAGTCATAATCTGATACATAACATAATTGGTAAACTCCGATGATCATGTGACCTTGGACACCTCCAATGATACCCGTATGATTTAGACAACTCCAAAGGATCATACAACCTTGACAATATGTTGGTTTGCCAAATCTGAGTGGATAGCTCTGATGCTCACAAGGTTATGGACAATCTTTAAGTTCTAAGCTTTAGCCTTAGCATGATGGGGCAATTCTGATGGTCATACCTAGTGGATCATTATACCACTCTCGTGACATGGTTGGATAACTCCAAAGCCTTGTGCACGATCCAATCACACAATTCTCTCACAATTACTCATATATGCATTTTAAACATATATAACACATAACATATACTTTTCATGCTTTTCCAATGCACATTCTTGTTATAATTATATCTAGCATACATTCCACTCCACAAACATCATTTAACCACATATATGTTCAATTCATGCATATAATCACATATGCACACAATATATCACATAATCAATATGCCCTCATCTTATACACATTGCATGTATACATTCACAAAATTAAATATATCACTTAATACACCATACTAGCATGTAAGAATCATAAGAAAAGTGAGAAATCACAATACCACAGCCCCTCCCATCACTCTCATACATGCCAAGTCAAGCTATACCTCTCCAAACCCACTGAAACCCTAGAATCGATAACTAAGAGAGAAGAAACACCCCTAACTCGAATTTGAAGGCTTTTCAAGCTAATTTAATTAATTCTACCAAGTCTCACCTTGCCAAAATCAAATATTATTTAGTCCAAACCAAAGCCCTTGACCCATGCTACGAGTTCTCCTTCACCGGCAACTCTTGAATCCAAGCCGAAGGCCTACAAAATGAAGAGAGAAGGAAGAGAGATGAAGTAGGAGAGAGAGAGAGAGAGAGGGGGGGGATAAGCATGAGTTTTGGTGAAGAGAGATATGAAATATTCTCTACACTACAGATATTTAAAGTGTATAGGTTACAAAATGACCAAAATGCTCCTAGGCCACTTAAGTACCTCCGTTTTTGATTTTGAAAGCGCCTACAGCTCCGAAATCAATTCCTTAACTCTTTAAATATCTCAATTAGTGTAAAACCAAAAATAAATATTTAAAAAAAAAATTCAGATTCTCGGGCCCACCCGACCCTCTTCCCAGGCCCCACTGACCTAAAATTCTCAAACTTATCCAAACGCTCCCAAAACTTCCTGAAACCTCTAAACAAGTCCCCAAACATTTTTTCCATACTAAAAAAATGTTAAATATCATTTAAAATACATTTATGGCAATAGTGATGAATAAAATAAAAATTGGCCAAAATTAGTCCTGGTCTTTACAACCTCCCCACCTTCAAGGAATTTCGTCCTTGAAATTAAAAAAAATACCTCAAGTAGTGAACAACTCGGGGTACTCTGAGAGGACTTTTTGTTCTTGCTTCCACGTAGCCTCCATGACTTCGTGATGCCTCCAAAGCACTTTAACCAAATGAATGATTTTGCCCCAAATCACTTGCTCCTTAGAGTCCAAAATCTGTATCAGCCTCTCCTCATATGACACGTCCTCCTCCACCTTAAGATCTATCAAATCCAGCACATCTGAAGGATCCGGCTCATGTTTTCTCAACATCGAACCATGAAAAGTATTATGCACACTTGACATTTGCGGTGGTAATGCCAAGCGATATGCAACCTCTCCTACGTAATCCAATATCTCGAACGAACTAATAAATCATAGAGCTAGCTTCCCACAACTCCCAAATCTCATCAAACCTCATCGTGGTGAGACCTTTAGAAAGACATGGTCCCCCACCTCAAATGCCAAAGACTATCGCATTCTTTCGACATAACTCTTCTGATGACTCTGAGTGGTAAGCAACTGCTGCCTTATCACCTTTATCTTCTCTGTAGTCTCTTGGAATATATCTGGTCCCAAGGCAATAGTCTCCCCGACCTCTGTCTAACAGACAGGTGACCTACAAGGTCTATCATACAAAGCCTCGAATGGAGCCATCTCAATATTAGCTTGATAGCTATTATTGTATGCAAACTCTACCAATGGGAGGTGATCCTCCCAACTACCATGGAAATCAAGTGCACATACCGAAAACATATCCTCCAAAATCTGGATAATACGCTCTAACTGACTATCTGTCTGAGGATGATAAATTGTACTAAAATGGAGGTCTATATCAAGTGCAGCTTGAAAACTTTGCCAAAAGTGTGATGTAAACCTTGGATCTGTATTAGATATAATGAAAATTGGCACTCCATGCAGTCTTAAAATCTGATCAATATACAGCCGAGTAAGAGTATCTACGTTATCGGTCACTCGAATCGAAAGAAAATGAGCCACCTTGGTCAATCTATCCACAATGACCCAAACTGTGTCGTGACTCTTCCTTGACCTTGGTAAATCCATCACAAAGTCTATAGTGACATGCTCCCACTTCCACATAGCCACCGATAATGGCTGTAACAAACCCGCCGATCTTTGATGATTGGCCTTCACTTGTTGACAAGTGAGACACCTCGCCACAAACTATGCAACGTTCTTTTTTATACCCTTCAACCAATACTATCGGCGTAACTTATGGTACATTTTGGTACCATCGGGATGCACTGCAATTCTAGAGCTGTGGAACTCTCTGATGACCTCATCCCTATAAGCCAATGGTGCTACCATTTTCCCTTTAAACCTCATGCCTCCATCGGAATGTACATTCCAACTTTAACCACCTCGCCACTCGAGATTCGAGTTCGAATGCTCTCCACCTCACTATCATTTCTTTGTTCCTCAACCACTCTGGTCACAAGAGTAGGTTGTGCAATAAGTGTGAATAATGTTGCCGGTTCACCACCCTCACTAAAGTACAATCCCATTTATGAATGTCTTCCATCATCTTCCACTCCTGGACGATAATGCTTTCCAAGGTACCATGTGAGTTTCTGCTTAAGGCATTGACAACCACATTAGCTTTCCCCGGGTGGTATTGAAGATCAAAATTGTAATATTCCATGTACTCCCCCCACCTTCTTTGTCACATATTCAAGTTCATTTATGTGAAAAATGTACTTTATACTCTTGTGATCGGAGAAAGCTTCAAACTTTGCCCCGTGCAAATAATAACTCCACATCTTCAATGCAAAAATTACCGCCGCTAACTCTAAGTCATGAATTGGGTAATTTTGCTCATGCGTCTTCAATTGTCGAGACCCATATGCAACAACCCTCTCGATTTGCATTAGTACACATCTCAATCCATCATGTGAAGTGTTACAGTAGATTATATAGCCCAAACCACGTTTGGGGATAATCAATATCAGAGCACTAGTCAATCTACTCTTCAACTCCATAAAAGAATGCTTGCAAGCATCATTCCACACAAGCTTGACTCCTTTACGAGTGAGTTTAGTCATCAGAGCTTCTAACTTTGAAAAGTCATTTACAAAGCACCAGTAATAACTTGCAAATCCCAAGAAGCTACGCATTTCAATTACACTCTTGGGCTTTTCCCAATTTATCACCGCTTCAATCTTCGAAGGATCTACGAAAATTCCTCATTCCGACATCACGTGTCATAGGAAATTCACTTCCATTAACCAAATTTCATAATTTTCATATTTGGCATACAAACGGTGCTCCCTCAAAATCTGTAACACGGTCCTCAAATGAATCTCATGTTCCTCTACAAAAGAAGAATACACAAGAATCTCATCAACGAATACGACCATAAATCTGTTCAAATACACACTGAAGACTCGGTTCATTAAGTCCATGAATGCCGCAGGTGCGTTCGTCAAACCAAATGGCATCACTAAAAACTTATAGTGTCCATATCTAGTCTGAAAAGCTGTCTTCGAAATATCATCTTCCCTTACCCTCAACTAGTAATACCTTGACCTCAAGTCGACCCTTGAGTTGATCAAATAAGTCATCTATCCTTGGCAAATGATATTTGTTATTAATCATTGCTTGATTATACTTTTGGTAGTCTATGCACAACCTCATGCAAATATTAGTCATTCTTTTTGGCAAAAAGGATCGGAGCTCACCAATGTGATGTACTAGATCATACAAATTCCTTGTCCAACAACACTTGTAATTGATCTTTCAATACATTTCAGGCTAACATTGATTATTACTAGGGAAGAGTGTTAGTGTGTATAATAGATGGGGATTGTTTTTTTTTGTAGGTGAGCGGAGTGATTTTCATACTTCATCATTCTATGGAGTAAGTGATCGAGGTGACTCTAGCTCTTTCTTGGCTAGTCTTTTTGTCGAAGAAGGAGGGGGAAATTTTGGAAGTTTTCTTCAGTTGTGTGTGATTTTGTGAACGTATTTCTAGAGGAGTTGGAGGAAGTTATCTCCGTCTTGAAGGAATGGAGACATTACTTGTATGGAGAAAATTTCAAAATCTTTTTCGATCGCAAGAGTCTCGAGTATCTTTTTTTTTTCAAAAGACTTGAACTTAAGGCAACAGGGATAGATGGAATATACGGGGGGCTATGATTTTGATTTACAATATTCTCCTAGAAAGGCTAATGTAGTGGCCAATGCCTCGAGTAGAAAGTCACGTGGGAATTCGGCTAGTGTTGCCATTCAGGAGTTTCACCCATCTCGACTATATTCTCCTGGAAAGGCTAATGTAGTGGTCGATGCCTTGAGTTATGATTTTGATTTACAATATTCTCCTAGAAAAGCTAATGTAGTGGCCGATGCCTTGAGTAGAAAGTCACGTGGGAATTCGGCTAGTGTTGCCATTCAGGAGTTTCACCTCTCTCGACTATATTCTCTTGGAAAGGCTAATGTAGTGGCTGATGCCTTAAGTAGAAAGTCACGTGGAAATTCGGCTAGTGTTATCATTTAGGAGTTTCACCCCTATCGACTAGTTGTACATCCTTGTGGTACCAAAATGTATCACAGCTTGAGGAGTAAATATTGGTGGAAGAAAATGAAGAAAGATGTGGTGGAAGTTATGGCTAAGTGTTTTACTTGTTAACAAATTAAGGTCGAATATCAAAGACCGGCTGGTTTGTTACAACCATTGCCATTGGCAAAGTGGAAATGAGAGAACATCACTATGGATTTCGTGATGGGGCTTCTAAGGTCACAAAAATGGCACGATGTCGTTTGGGTCATAATCGACAGATTGACTAAGATAGCTCATTTTCTTCCTATTTGAGTTTTCGATGGTGCAGAGAAACTCAGTAGGTTTTATGTGGAACAAATTGTTAAGTTTCATTGTGTCTGGATATCCATTGTTTCGAATAGGGATTCTCGGTTTACTTCACAGTTTGGCAAGGTTTCAAGTCAACTCTTGATACAAGGTTGCACTTTAGTATGACATTCCATCCTTAGACTAATGGTCAATCATAGCGTACCATTCAGACATTGGAGGATATGCTGAGATCAGTCCATGTGTTTCTCAAAGTTTCTCCACGAAAATGGTTGATGCGATTTGGAATGAGGGACAAGTTGTCACCACAGTGTATTGGACCATTTAAGATTTTGGTATGTTTTGGCGAGGTTGCTTATCATTTGGCATTACCATCACAATTGGAGGGTGTTCACAATGTCTTTCATTTTTCCATGTTAAGGAAAAATGAACCAGACCCATCACAATTGGACAGATATTGAAGTTGAGAAAGATGCGTCGTACAAAGAATAACTGGTGGAAGTTCTTGACATGAGAGACCAAGTGTTAAGGGGCAAAACCATTCATTTGGTCAAGGTTTTGTGGAGGCACCACGGGGTGGAAGAGGCTACTTGAGAACGGGAACAATTAGTTCGCTCCAAGTGCCCAGATTTGTTTGGTTTATAAGGTATGTCTGATTTCGAGTACGAAATCTCCTAAGGTAGGGAGGTTGTAGAGATCCAATTTTTTATATTATTATTTATTTATTTTCTAAAATAGGATTATAAATATATATGCATATGTTTTAAGTGTGATTTACATATGTGGGGACTCGTTATGAGGTTCAGAGAGTTTTTTAAGCCATTTGGCTTATTTTGAGATTTTTGGGTTGATGAGGCCCGGGACGCGATTTTGAGTTTTTCAAGCCATTTGACTTATTTTATTTTTGGTTTTAGACCAATTGGAATGTTAGAAGAGATATAGAGTTGATTTCGGGGCCATAATCGCTTTCGAAATAAAAAAACAGAGGTTGGATGGAATGTTAAGTGACGTAGGGGCGTTTTGGTCCTTTTACACTGTGGGGCTTATAAATATCAAAATACATATATTTTGATTCATTTTCTCAGCTCCAAACAGCTGTGTATCTCTCTTCTCTTTTAATTTCTCTCCCTTCTCTTTAAGATTTGAAGGTCCTAAGGTGAGATTTGGAGGTTACTGGTGAAGGAAATTTTGTTCTTCGTGGCGAGAACATTGATTTGAATCAAACAAAGTGAGGTTTAGAGAGTTTTTGAGTTTGTGGATTTAGGGCTTGGCTAAAGATTTTGTTTCTTGAGGTAGGGGTGTGTGTTATGTCTTTTATTTCAAAATTTATTTCATGTTATATGCATAAAATTGATGTTTTCATGTTATAAATGAACATTTGAGATTTTATGTTGGGATTCTTGGTTTAAATTGAGGTATATATGTTTTATTTGATAGAAAATGACTAAATTGTAATTTAGAATGCTTAAATTACAAGTATATGCTTTATGTGACATATATTGCATATATGTAGTTTTGGGATGTGTGTTAGAACATAGTTTCAAATTGAATGATTTTGCCTAATTTCAATGTAATCATGTTGGAATGATTGAATATGCATGTGTCGATATACTTCATTGCATGATATGTTAGATGTGAACTTAGCATGATATAGGTGCTATTGCATCTAGACTTATGTATGTGTATGCTAAACGTGATATGTTAGTGTGTGTGGTGATATCTCAGAAAATAACTCATGTATAAAAAAATGGG
Source organism: Cornus controversa (assembly GCA_026545225.1). Taxonomy (NCBI): domain Eukaryota; kingdom Viridiplantae; phylum Streptophyta; class Magnoliopsida; order Cornales; family Cornaceae; genus Cornus; species Cornus controversa. The sequence continues at coordinate 24,272,811 of CM048845.1, read as the reverse complement.
GGAAATAGATCCTCCAGGGTTGAAAGTTCTCAAGCTTGCGCAAGAAGATTTTGTTACCGGTGAGTTAGTAGCCTGAAAATAACTATGGACATGGGATGTGGGGCTTCAACACGTATCCAATATGGGTGTGTGAGTGTGAGAACTATTTTGAGGATTTATGTGAAAATTATGTGACTTTTGTTTTGGATTTGAATTCGAGATAAATTCTTGTCATATGTTATATATATGATGAAATTGTGCGTTGGTGCATGGAATAATTGAGCATTTATGAATTGTCATATGTTTTGATGTATATATCATGTGAATGAAAAATTGTGGTGTTTGACTAGAGTGCTAGGAAGCATATATGACATGTAGCTATGATATGCAAATTGGTTGAGTTATGTATTATCGTGAAATGTGAAACTTGGGCGAATTACACAACATATGACAGATGACTTTGTTCACCCCCTTATATTAACAATTTCAGGTCATGGTAAGGAAGTGGCCAATGGTGACCAACCTTGAGTTGGATTTAGAGTTAGAGGAACTATTTTTTATTTTTTTTTTATGTTATTCACATCTAGGATGTGCACATGGTGCATTTAGAAATGTATAAGGAGACTTACATTTTGAGATATTGTATATGGGCACTTGTGCCTCAAATATTAGTTTCCAAACAAGAAGATTAACTTATGCAGAAATCGAGCATGTTTTCAATTGATAAATGTTCTCATCTTTTAGTCAATGTATATATATATATGATAAGGTTGTATTTAGATTTGTATAGATGTATGTTAGGTCTTATGAATGTTTGGACACACTTTGATACATGTTTGGACTGATTGGGGGGGGGGGGTTCGATCACCTAGTAGAGGCCTATCAGTCGGCTGGCTTATTTAGGAATTAAAATCTGAGAGTTTGAAATTTTGGAGTCAGGAAAACAATCATTTCGATCGATTGAAACTAGGCTTTAGCCAACTAAAACATAGCCACCAGCCGACCGATAAATGTATCAGTTGGCTGGCTGAATTAGAAGTATCTAACCCGAGAGTTGGGAAAATTGGGAATCAGGGAAAACATCATTTCGGCTTACCGAAACTGGGTTTCAGCCGACCGAAATAGGCCCATTTAACCGACTAAAGAAATAGACAGTCGACTAGAACTGGATTGAAATGGGATGAGTTATTTTGGGAGTGAAACTAGGGTAGTGACATATGTAGCATAGGGTGAGACCATTAGATTGAGTTGTTAACTGCATTATGAGGTTTTGAGGGCTATCATGACAAGTAAGAAGATAGAGAATGGTCAAGGGCAGGAGTGTTGATGTGTAACATTCATCACCATTGATTTCTCGTACCGTTTTGGGTATAGAAAATCGAGGTGTGACAGATCTCTTAATCTCTCAATGTGTGTGTGTGTGTGTTTTAGTCTTTTGAATATGTAGAATGGTCTTGTACTTATAGGCCAAAGGCTGGATTGTTTAATTTGGAAACTCTCCAATAATTTTGTTAATTTTCATAAATTAGTAAGAAAGATTTTTCTCCTTTTATATGAAAATAAGTTCAAATTTAAATTTAATCTATTACACTTTCTTTAAAGGTCTCAATCTTTAGGATTTTGCTAAGTATCTATTGATGGACCCGCATTTGTAATCTTTAACTTGATCAATAGATTTTGACTCTAACCAATCGAACAGTGAAGAGACCATCTCAAAATTTTAGTGTTTGCAGAAATTATTTTGTGATTTCTAGAAGTTTAAGTTTCTGCTCCTTAGTTTGTTTGTCACTCAGAGATTAGTTCTAAAGAATTCGAAAAACATTCAGATAATTATAGAGACAACTTTATGAAAATGAGTCTTCTTTTTACCAGAATTTTCAGAAAATGATTCTTAGAAACTATCAATCAAGTATATTTTTGTACAATTTTGTAAATTTGTTTATTTTCATTTATTAGAAATCAAAAAATTGTATAAGAAAACTGAATATTACAAGCCCTAAAAATCTCAATTCAGCCGTCAATAAAGCGAGTTCAATCTGTTAATAGTCTTACTTTTTAAACGGTTCATTTTTGTGGGTAAGCGACCAATGTCAATCACATCTAACAAAAGAAGACAGCGAAAGATAAAAATCATGTTAGGGCATGTAAGGACCTATCATATAAAAAGTTCTTGTAATGTGATTTTTTTTCACGGGCTGTTTTTCCCTAGCCAGCATGCTGTCGACTGGCAGACGTTACTTTTGTGGGCCCAACAAGTTGCCATCTAGAGACAGTACGTTCATGGTAACTGCCTGGTAAAGGCCTACGAAAGGACTGTGTCTAGCTAGTCGGCAACATGCCGACAAAAATATATTTTTCCTTTTATATATATTTCACTCTTCCGGAGCAAAGTTACAGCCATATTTTGCAGCTTCATAACCAATTTCTAGCTGATGTGGGATTGAAACTAGAAAATTTTCACACCACTTTTTTAATGGCTGTGAGCTTTTTCATGGCTATATCAATTCAACCCATTGATATCCATGAAATCCCATGATACATTCCACCATGCCTTGACTTAATATGGTGTTTGCCACATGCCACGCATGCTTTTGTCATCCCCCACTTTGCATAGTGTGTTCATCTTTTTCCATTTTGACCTAATATATTTCTCATGATAACTTCCACTTTAATTAACCACAACACAGTACTCTGAATTTAAATTTATGGTTCACACCCACCCACCCATGACCCACCTGCAAAGAGAGTGAGAAGCAAGCCTTCACCAAATGTTGCGTTGTTAACCAGAAATTTTGGATGATTCGGGATTACATGATCTCGGTCAATGTTAACATAATTTGTGATGTGTTTATACGTGATTGGTCAATAATTCTGTATCATCTAATAATTTTTTGTTGTTATCGGCTTTTGACTTTTGTGATTTTATTACTATACATGAGAGAGATGTATTCTTCCACGAAATGTTGTGCTGCTGACACCTTTTTGACTTATTGGGTGATTTTATTGCTACCCCCAACATGACAAACAAGCATGTGTAGTGTCCACAATACAATGTATAAATGGAGTGCCTTGCTAGCTAGTTTTACAAAGTCCATTGCAATTGTGTGATCACTTGGAGTGTTTAGCAATGAAGGGTACTTATCTTCGTCTAGTACTAGTGGTTCTCTTGTGTTTAGCTCTCCTTAAATGCTTGAATGCTGTCCCAATTACAAGTAAAATCTCCATGCACAACACTCTTCCATCTCTATCCATATATGTTTTCTCTATCTTCTTTAATTACTAGATCTTCTTGATGATGATGAGAAAGCATTCATTAATATTTGCAGGAACCAAAAGTCTAATGCATGGAATTCAAGGTCATGAAGTCGTAAAGAATACCCACCAGGTAATTTGCAGTCTTAATTAGATGACCCAAATCTATCAAAAACCTACTTCATATGTGTTTGTTCCCATTATTGCATGTGATATTATATATATATCACTAAACGCAGTCTTTGTATATACTGATCAGGTTAATGCAATGAAGAGGTCGGAGGTAGAAACCTTTAAGGGAAGGATGGATATCGAGGTCAACGATTATCCTGGATCAGGGGCTAATAATCGTCACACTCCAAGGGCGCAACCAGGGAGCTAGAGTCTCTTTTGGATTGTTATAGTTATATATATATATATATATATATATATATTAGAGTATTAGGTAATTGGTGCATGTGTGTCTGATCATCATCATAATTGTATTGTGTTAAGAGTAGTTTGTAGACAGGATTTTGTTCCTTAATCACTTATTTAAAAGGTTAGAAATCATCCGTATGTATTTGATATGAGATGAGCAATTCTAGAGAGAGAGAGAGAGAGAGAGAGAGATGAGATTAGATCAACTTCGATCTGTTCAACATATATATATATCTATATATATGATAAGGAGGCAATAAGCATGTTTGATGCTAATGAGTTTCTTTGCATTAACCTCAACTTCTGTTTCAAAACCTTTTTTGTTGAGTTAATTCTCTCTTTGTTGCTTGGAATGAAATTAATTTCCATTTTTCAAGGTTCAAGTTCAGGCGATCGATGTACTCTTCGTTTTGAGAAGTGAGTGGTGTGATGCTTTGTACATTGGTGAGGAACAATTCCACTCCTATAAAAACTAGCTAGCTAGTCACTTTGAAGGATATATTCTACACCTACTAAAAAGTCCAAACCCAATGCACATTAAATGTGAGACTCAGAGCATATCCATGCGTCGAGACTTAATTAATGTGTCAACCAGTTAAAACTCTTGTGATTCTGTTCTTTTCTTTGGAATTAAATTGGTATGTGCCAAAACCTTACCAAATTCTTGACCCGCATGACGATTTATTTATAAATTATTACATGATCGGAGACTATTTCGACCAATCACAACAGAGATGTGACATTTTTCTTGTGCTTTGGCATTTTAGTGCGGAAGTAATTAAGTGAAAATAAATTTAAAAAACAGAAAAGAAAAGAAGAAAGAAAAAGAGAGAAGAAACTGCAATTGCTTTCTATGGTGTTTGACAACCAGAACAACTTTCAGTTCTTTCTAATGTATAACTTTAAAATAATTAAGCATTTTAAGGAAACCGCTTCAAATCCCTAGTAAATATCTACAGCAACTTAGCAATTATACTTTATGTTCAGTGGAGGAAGTGGACTATGAGGTGTAGGCCATTCACTTTCTTACCACTATCCTCCCATTCCACGCCATTTGGGGTTCTTTGGATGGTCCCTAAGAAGAAGTGGTATAAAAGGTCACTAATTTCCCATAAATGGCATTTGAAGAATATCCTTTTTAATTGAAGCATCACTATTTTTTTTGTTTTTGTTTTTGATTTGTTCTTCACTATGAAGAAATTATTATATAGTTCGGAACTATATGGTTCTGACCAATCACAAGTTATCACGCAATTAAATGTGTCAGTTTCATTCAGTGTTTTGGCAAATTCAATATTAATAACCACCATAGATTGTGTAACATAAGTAGTTGTGTGTTTATCTTTATTAGAACAAAGCTTCCATTCTTAAATTAATTTGGAGGCTTTTTGCTAGGAACATAAGATTCCCATTCTTGAAAATCCATACTTCTCCAAACCCAGAAAATAGATGGAATTCTAGGATTCCTCCTTGGAGCAAATACTTTTATGCATACCTCTTCTGGTTGATCCACACCATACTCTATTCTCGTAAGATGATATACACTAGCTAACAGTCCGCCTGGTGCTACATCATAGGCGCATTGGGAGCGTAGATAATTGTAACCATATACATATAAAATGACAGCAATGGAATGCCAATCCTCGGGCTTTGAAAACAATTTATGGAAGGATTGGATTGAGCATTACCTGCTGAAAGAAAGAAGTTTTTGGAAGATTTCTATCCCTCAGAATTCATCATGGACATCGAGGAAAATGCTTCAGCTGAGATCCTTTGCTAGACCATTCATCAAGCACCATATCGGCAATGGAAATTCTACTATGTTTTGGCAGAATAACTAGATGCATCTTAGTCCTCTCATCAACAGAGTGAGTCCAATTAGCCCTCTTCTTCTTCCTGGTGGTCAATTTGCCAAGGTAAGCTCCTTTATTGCAAAGGGAATCTGGTCATTTTCAAATGTTTTGCTTAGACTCATCCCTGATTTAAGAAATAGTCATTCTCTGCTCCATTTCTCTATTCATATTGATGATCATGTTAGTTGGATCCTATCCCCAAATTGTAATAGCTCGCTTCACCTGATGGTATGATATTGTCCACTTTGGGCCTAAGCCCGCACGATTTTGCTCTTGGGTTTTACCCCAAAAGACCTCATACCATTTAGAGAGAACACACTACATATAAGCACATTCCCTTCTCCAAACTCAGGCGATATGGGATTGAGTACCCTGTAGCCTGCTAGTGTGATAACTTGCCCAGTGTCTCTCGCACTCGCCCACATCACACTCACCCACAATGGTCACTACAATCCACCCCCTAGGAGGCTCGACGTCCTCGTCGGCACACTTCTGGCTAGGCTCTGGCTCTGATACCATTTGTAACAGCCCACTCCACCACATGGTATGATATTGTCTGCTTTGGGCCTAGGCCCACACGATTTTGCTCTTGAGTTTTACCCTAAAAGGCCTCATACCATTTAGAGAGAACACACTACATATAAGCACATTCCCTTCTCCACACCTAGGTGATATGGGATTGGGTAGGCTGTAGTCTGCCAGTGTGGTAGCTCGCCCAGTTTCTCTTGCACCCGCCCACATTACACCCGCCCACAAGGGTCACTACACAAATAAGCTCTTCTATCTTTCCCACAACTTGAAGGCCTTATCTCCTCCTTCCCCGGCATTTTGGTCTCACATTTCTTGGTTCCAGTAATCCATCACAAGCCACAACTTCATTCTGTTGTTGGCTATTCAAAATAGATTACAAGCCTTGGATAGGAAGTGCACTTTTTTCATGCATTGTCCAAACTTCTGTTCCCTTTGTATGTCTGCTGCTGAATCTCACTCTCACCTAGTCTTTGAATGTGAATTCTCGGGTCCCATTTGGAGATTTTTACAGTTCAAGTGTGGCTTTCATGTTCTCCTTTCCAACTGGAGCGAGCTTATTACATAGTCCTCTCACCATTAAAAGGATAACGCGAGCAATTATGATGATTGGCTGTGCAAATTGACCCTCGCAGCTAGTGTGTACTTCATTTAGAAATAACGAAGCTCCAGATTCCATGGTGATAAGAGTTTAAGTATGTATCAGGTTTTGCATTTGATTACAAACACCATTTGAACCAAACTTATGAGCACAACTTCACTACAACAAAATAGGCTTTTAACTACGGGCAAAAATGCTTTTTACGACGGGCAACATTCGTCGTAAAAACCCCCGTTGTAATTGACTGACGGTTTTCAACGACGGCCTAAAGCTCATCGTCAAATGTGACATTCAACGACGGACATAGCTCCTCGTAGAAGTACTTTCCACGAGGGGCACTGACCATTGTTGAATGTATAATTTAACAACGGTCAATAACCGTCGTGGAAAGTGACATTCCATAACGGCTTTTACCCATCGTGGAATGGTACATTCAACGACGGTGAGTGCCCCTCGTGGAAAGTATCTTTCTACGAGGGGTTGTGTCCGTCGTTGAATGTCACATTCGACAACGGGCTTTAGGCCGTCGTTGAATATGGATTTCAACGACAGATATTAACCGTCATTAAAAAGACTGAGAACTATGACGGGCACAATCTCGTTGTGGAATGTTAGCTTCAACAACGGGCCAAACCCGTCATGGAAAGTTACTCTTTCAATGACGAGCTACGCTCGTCTTGGAATGGTGCCTTCAACTACAGGCTAAATCCCTTGTGAAAATCTGGTTTCCATGAGGGGAATTGCCCATCGTAGAAAAAAACTATTTTTTAAAAAAAAAATAGTAAAAAATGTTAGCTAAATCTGTCCAAACAACCAACATCACTTAATACTTCCAATAAAAACACAACCACAACTCCACTCAAGCCATAAACCTGTCTAAACAACCAACAATAATACTTCCAACAACACACAACCAGAACTCCACCCAACACACCAAATAAATTACAAACTGTTCTTGATGCTAAACAAAAAAAAAAAAGTTCAAGGCATAAAAAAGGTAAATTGACATCTAAATATAAAAAAGAAATAATAATAATTAAATTCCAAACTTCTTTTATATTTAATAAAAAAGTTCAAGGTATACAATTGTCATTACAAAAACTAATAACAAAATACATCACAACTACAATAAAATATATTAACACAAAATGACTACATAAAAGTGTTCTGCTAACATAACGGGGTGGAGGAGAAGTGCTCTACTGGGTTAAATGAATCTTTAGTTAAAGGATATTGTTAGAATGTATATGTATTAGGATATATTTGTAATTACAACCACAAGGGTAATATTGTCTTTTTCATTTCCTTGTACTAATATATGGGATACAGTACCCATTTGATAGGGAATGAATATAGATTACATCTTCAACCTCTCTCTCTAGACTTCAATTTTTTCATGGTATCAGAGCTTCGGTCCGTTGTCGTCATCACCTAGAGAGATCGAGTGTGTTCTCAAATCATGAAGGGTGTTCTTCGATCACTGTCGTAGTTGTTGCATACTCACTGCTGCTTCGTCACCTCGTCTTATTCTCACCGCTGTTTTGTCACCGCCGTTTGTCCTCACCGCTGCTTTGTCCAATCAGTCTCTCTCTCTTTTCTTAGAAGATTGTCGTGTGACTAGTGACCGTCGTCTTCGCCTCTATTAATCACCGTCGATCATCAGCTGGTGTGCCGTCGGCGATCCTGTTGTGTGCTGCCTCCAAAGCCTATCACAGTATTTAAGGCTTGAAGAAGAGGGGTGTTTGGTTACACGGAGAGGCAATCCGAGTTTGGGGTAGCTCATCAACCCGATCTAGTACACGAATAGGCAATTCGAGTTTGGGATAGCCCAGATGGTCTGACCAAAGCCCATATTTGCTCGACCCGACCCACTAGGTATTTTTTGGGTCAACCCGTAAAAAAAAAACTTAGTCTTTTTTTTGCTCCCACCTCTCTGCAAACTTCTTTTTCGGCCACATTTTTTTTTGCTCAGTCCATCTTTTTTTTCTTTTACCCAATTTTTTTTGCTAAGTTGTCATGGCCGAGCTTCCTATCACAATACCTTTGGAAGTCAAGACTTCCGCTGCAGCCACTACTGATCTTGTTGGGCTGCAAATTACAACCGTAAAACTCAGTAATACCAATTATTTGTTATGGGCCCAAGCTATAAAGATTTCCTTAGGGGCTAGAAGAAAATTACATTTTATTTTTAATGCTCCTCCATCGACCACCGATCCTGGATATGCTGATTGGGAAGATAACAATTATCTGGTCATGTCTTGGTTGTGGCATGGTATGGACTCCTCCATTTCAGCCAACTTTATGTTTGTTGATACTGCAAAGAAAATCTGGGATGCCGTTAAAGAAACCTATTCGATGGATAAGAATATTTCACGAATCTACTCTTTGTATGAAAATATGTTTCTGTTTCGTCAGTCAGGCCAAGGCATCGATGAATATTATAGTGCCTTCAAAGGCCTATTGGATGAATTGAATCAATACCATCCACTGACCACTGATCTCGAGGTTCAAAAATAACAACGCGAGGAATTTCATGTCTCCATTTTTCTTGCTAGTTTAGATACTAGTATTCAGACTATTTGAGATCAAATTCTTGCTGGTGATGGCAGACTCCCCTCTTTGGGTAACATTTATGCTTGCTTACTTAGAGTTGCTGAATCATTACTGGCCAAATCCGTTGGGAAAGAACATTCAACGATGTTGATTCCATCTTCTACTCCATATTTTCCCCACAGTCGTGGTCCTTCCAGTAGCAACCGTAGCTATGGAAGCAATATGGGTGGTCCTCGCAGTTATGGTGGTCGTGATAGAGGGCGAGGTCGGCATGGTCGTGACCATGCTTGTGTTGATACTCGTCATTGTGACCACTGTCATGGCACCAATCATACTATTGAGTACTATTGGGATCTTCATGGAAAACCAACATGGGCAAATCAAGCAGTTATTTCCTCTGACACTGTTGCTTCTCACCCATCTCGTGCATATGATCATTCTAATCCTTCGGCCTCTACTGCCTCTGTCTCGCAACCCAGCTCATCTCCTAGTGATCTTGTCACATTATCATGTGCTGAGTTCAGTGCCTTGGTCCACCAGGCACAACACAACTCCCGTGACGGTGTTGCTACATTTGCCCCGTCAGGTAACATTGCTTGTTTTTCTAACTTACAGGCGTCCTCCTCTCCTTGGGTTCTTGACTCTGGGGCATCTACCCATTTGACTGGTAATGAATCTTTATTTTCTCACCTCCGTAAATCTACGTGCACATCTTATGTTACTTTAGCCGATGGTGAAACTCGTCCTATTATTAGTCAAGGAACAATTAGACCCACTTCTTCTATTTTCTTATATTCTGTGCAATTGGCTCCTTATTTTCCTTTTAATTTGTTATATGTGAGCAAACTGACTTAAACACTCAACTGTTCTGTGACCTTTTATCATTCCTTTTGTGTTTTTCAGGACCTCAAAACAAAGAAAACGATTGGTGGCGATCTTGAACAAAATGGCATCTACTACCTGGATTGTGGGTCATCTACTAGTGGTATGGCTCTCCATTCTCGGGTTTCCGCCAACCAGTGGCATTATCGATTGGGTCATCCCTCTTTGCCGTACTTGAAGGTTGCACTACCTTTTCTTGAGTCTATCCCTACTTTGGATTATGAGTTATGTCAATTAGGCAAGCATCATAGGGCTTCTTTTCTTTCCCGTATTAATAATCGTCGGTCTTCTCTTTCTGAATTAGTGCATACTGATATTTGGGGTCTTGCCCGTCATACCAGCACCTTAAGTTTTTCCTATTTTGTTACTTTTGTTGATGACTATTTACGGATGACTTGGCTATATTTAATGAAAGATCGTTCTGATTTTCTTTTTATATTTCAATTGTTTTATAAAGAAATTGAGGTCCAATTTCGTTGTGTTATTCGTACTTTGCAATCTGATAATACTATGGAGTATGTTAAAGGTGGTATTTCTAAATTTTGTGATTCTCATGGTATTTTGCATCAAACTTCCTATTCTTATACTCCTCAACAAAATGGAGTAGCAGAACGGAAAAATAGGCACTTAATTGAAGTAGCTCGGACTTTAATGATACATATGAATATTCCAAAAGCATTTTGGGGAGATGTCGTTTTAACTGCCTGCTATTTAATTAATCGTATGCCATCTTCCGTTCTAAATTGGACGTCTCATTCCTCTATTGTTTTTCCTGATTGTCCTTTATTTGTAGTGACTCCTCGTGTGTTTGGTTGTGTGTGCTTTGCTCATGTGTTATATCCTGGCGCCAATAAATTGTCCCCTCGTGTTATTAAATGTGTATTTGTTGGCTACTCTCGCACTCAAAAGGGATATTTATGTTGGGACCCTCACACTCATCGTTATTTTGTGTGTATGAATGTGACCTTTTTTTAGAACACTTCTTTCTTTTATTCCCGCGGTCTGTCTTTAAATAATGACTTGTTGCTTCCGTTACCTGTTATCTCTTCTTTTACTGAGTTTGTCACACCGAAACCACTTCAAGTGTATAGTAGATGACCACATGTGGTCTCCCACCAATTGTCTACTTCTCTTGAGGGTACTCCTATTGATGCTACTGACCTTCCTATTGCGTTGCGAAAAGGTACTCGTTCGTGTGTTACTACCGATCCTATTTCTCACTTTGTTTCATATAATCATTTATCACCTGCTCTCTCATGTTTTCTATCCCAGTTTTCTGCCACTCTTGTTCCCAAGACTTTGCAGGATGGTGAAATGGATGCACTTCATAGTAATAGGACATGGGATCTTGTTTCCTTACCTCCAGGTTCCCACCCAGTTGGGTGTAAGTGGGTCTACACTGTCAAATACCATCATGATAGTTCTATTGAGTGTTTCAAGGCTCGTCTGGTTACAAAAGGGTATACCCAGACCTATGGTCTTGACTATGATGAGACTTTTTCCCCTGTTGCTAAGATTTCATCTATTAAGGTCCTTATTTCCCTTGCCGTCAATCGTAATTGGCCGTTGTTTCAATTGAATGTCAAAAATGCCTTTTTACATGGTGACTTATCTGAAGAAGTTTATATGTAGCAACCACCTGGATTTGTTGCTCAGGGGGAGTATCGTCACGTTGTATGTCGCCTTAAAAAGGCTCTGTATGGTTTGAAACAATCTCTAAGAGCTTAGTTTGGAAAATTCTCTGAGACAGCATTAGAATTTGGTCTTACCAGATGTCAGACAGATCATTCGGTATTTCACCAGCATACTAGAGCTGGTTTCATTTTTTTTGTTGTGTATGTAGATGATATTGTTATCATAGGTGACAATTTTGAAGGCATTGCTAAGTTGAAATTATTTTTACAAAATCGATTCCACACAAAAGACTTGGGTGAACTCTGATATTTCTTAAGTATTGAAGTTGCTAGATCCAAAGAAGGTATAAGTTTATCCCAAAGAAAATATGTGTTGGACTTGTTAGAAGAAATAGGAATGCTAGGTGGTCGTCTGGTCGATGCTCTTATGGATCCAAATACAAAACTCGTGTCTGATGAGGGTGATTTATTTGACGAACCTAGAAGATATCGACGTCTTGTTGGTAAAATTAATTTATCTCACAATTACTCGACCTGATATTTCATATCCAGTCAGTGTTGTAAGTCAATTTATGGGCACACCTAGGGTGCCACATTGGAATGTAGTTCTTCGAATTCTCCGATATCTCAAGCAAGCTCAAGGTTTTGGGTTGTTGTATAAATCGAATGGGCATCTCAGAGTAGAAGGTTTTATAGATGCTGATAGGGCTAGTTCTCCTTCAGATAAGAGATCTACTACAGGTTATTGCACCTTTGTAGGAGGAAATCTTGTTATATGGAGAAGTAAGAAGCAAACAGTGGTATCTAGGTCGAGTGCTGAAGTTGAGTACAGGGCAATGGCCCATACCTCTAGTGAGTTGACATGGCTACAACATTTTCTCGAGGAACTAGGAATGATGGTTACAACTCCAATTCCGTTATTCTGTGATAACCAAACAGCTCTTCACATTGCTTCTAATCCTGTATTTAATGAGAGAACCAAACATATTGAAGTTGATTGTCACTTCATTCGAGACAATATTAAGTGGGAATATCTCCACTCCATTTGTGAAATCTGAAGATCAATTAGCAGACATGTTTACTAAAGCTCTTGGTCATAATCGGTTGAAAACTATTTGTTCCAAGCTGGGATTATATGATATATATTCTCCAGCTTAAGGGGGAGTGTTAGAATGTATATGTATTAGGATATATTTGTAAATACACCCACAAGGGTAATATTGTCTTTTTCATTTCCTTGTACAAATATATGGGATACGGTACCCATTTGATAGAGAATGAATACAGATAACATCTTCAACCTCTCTCTTTAGACTTCAGTTTTTACAGATATCAAAACATAATCATTAACAGAACATGATCTAAACAGAGACAAGCATTTCATACCCATTAATCAATTCATTGACTCGAGGCTGCAACTCCTCATCCCTCAATTTGTGTATCCTGCTTAATATAGCATCAACAGCTTTGATACAAACATTAAGTTTTGTCAGTAACTTTCTTACTGAAGCCTGAGAAGCATCAATCTTACTAGATTCGGCTCCTTGGTCATGCAAAACTTTCAGCCTTTTGCACTCCTTTTCATAGGTTATCCTAAGACTTTCTTCATCCTAAAACCAGAGGAAACACCAAAACAATTTTAGCAAAGATTAGATTGGAACTGCAGTAATAGCAAAGCACCTGTTGACATGAGGTAACCTTCAAATATTTTCCAAATAAACAATACATATTCATGAGGATCAACAACTAAATGTAGTAGGTCTGTAGTTCAATATTCAAGTCTTTACTACATCAAGGATTGAATTATTTCAGAAGTTCTTGAAAAGATGTAGTGTTCAACTATAATCCTCAAAATAAGTTGAAACCTATTGTTGACAAAAAGTTCTTTCTTTAGAAGAGAAGGGGTAGATAGTATTGAAGGTGATTCTTCCTTTGTTGGGTTTATGGACACATTATTATGCCATTTCGCTTGTTTATACACCGTGTGTGCTTGGGCTTCGCCTTTTCTCTTTAATAAAGTTTTATTCAACATATAATTGTTTATATATATATATATAGACACACATAATTTATACATGGTAGCAACAATTTTAGGTTGTCCCAATTCCCAACAAATATTGTGAAATTATCTTCCAATATTAATATATAAAAAATTGTTCTACCCACCATGAAACTCTTATCCTTCGTAATGTTGCAGATGTAATGTTGCAGATCATCTATAGTAAGTTCACCAGCTAGATGTGAGCTCATAAAATTTATTTTTGAACTACTTTAAGGATTTCTATTGTGGATGCATTTTCTAACATTCTTTTCCATTTTTTATGAATACCTCCTATGTTAATAACTTCCATGCCAATTTGGTCACTTTGATATTAAATCTAATTTTCAGTTTTCTTGAAAAATAAAACTACCAAGTATTCCACATCTTGATATTCATATCTGAGCAACCAATTAATTACACAGAGTCCAACATCTTAAATCTTATTCAGTAAAGCACCAAAACAAGAATGCCTGATATAATTGAACAAGTTTTTAATTCTTAATAGTCCTTTAATTTGCTATATCACACAGATGAAAATTGCTTCATAAGAACTGAATCAAAATTTATTTTGAAACTTGTACTACAAAAGAGATATGCAAAAGTGCTATAGTTGGATGGCATTATAGGATATGCAAAAACAAAAAACTCACTCCTTCCCTCCTTCCTTCCCCTCTAAAAATTTTAAAATTCTCACTACCAGAACTGGAGGATTAGGTATTCAGCTATACTAGTGACATGACCAGTCAACTGCACATGAATATACTTGATAAAAGGAACTGAATAAAACAGTTGGATCAATAACATTAAAGTTGTCAACAGAAAATCCATCCAATGAATAAAACGGCTGGATCAATAACATTAAAGTTGTCAACCGAAAATCCATCCAATGAATCATTTAACAAAGCAAAACTAAAAATTACACTAACATGCCACTATCATATAATAGAAGCAGGAAAACAAGGATGTGAGAGCAAAAGAAGTTGTGAAACAAGAAAAAGAAAACAGGTAAGATGTTACTATATTTGGATCATGTTTAAATTATATGGGTTGAGTATGGATCATGTCCATAGGATCTAAAGATGGATCATGATATTAAAATATGGATTCGGATCTGGATTCACATGACCATTTCGAGCCCGAACAACAATCAAGCAGGTAAGTCTATAATGCTATTTAAGCTAATCAAAGTTGCTTTTAAAGTTTAGTAAGAACTGTCATTTTTAGATTGGCTGATTAGGCTTTGTTTGTTTTCATGATGGAAATGTTTAGTAAGTGGTGGAATATTTCTACCATTACGTATTCTGAATCTTGAAACCAAAGGGGGCCAGGAAGTTTAAATTCTCTGGGAGCCTGCTAGTTCTAGAACCTTTACAATAACCCCCGTATCCAGAGTATAACTTGTTGAAATGCTGCTAATATGCTAAAAGGATTATCTATATATATACCTAGAAAAATTACATATGATAATAATCCATATAATTAGTCAGTCGACCCCCACTCTGCTCTTCCTAACTCCATATCCATCAGCAATTATTCTTTAACTTCACTCATATCTACCAAAATCACTGTCACTACCTCATCTTCTCTTTCTGTTGCTAGTTTGGCTCCAATTCTTCTACACAATTGCACGGATTCTACAACATTTTGCCCTGCCTAAACAATTCTAACCAAGTAATTGCTTTCGATTCTTTCATGGAGGTGTGTCCGAATTCAACGACACAATTGCCAAGTATTAGAGGCAGATACCAACTGGTCATTTGAAGAAGGAGAGCTCGAATAGTTGTATTTTATTTGAATGTTTGTCAAGTTATAGAAAGAACACACTGGTGTTATTATATAATGTATCAAACAGTTATATCACGTATTTAACATAGAAACCTAGTAGATATTTGTTTATGTGCATTGCTGAACATACAGAAAGCATCTATATATATATATATATAAGAATGGTGTCAAAAAAATATTAGCTATTGAAACTGAGAGTTTTAGTCTTGGATTGCTTATTAGAAAACTTGTAAAATTACAACTCTCTTCCTTGCAGAAATGGAAGCCTTATAGGAAGTCATTTCACAAATTTCAAGCTATAACTAAATGAAAATCAATCAATTACTCTGTTGGGATTCATATTAACATCACACTGCAAGAGCTGCTTAGCTTCTCTTACATTCTACAAGTTATTGGCTTTTGTTTGTTAGGCCTATATTATCCAGCAACCACATAAACCACAATATAAATCCATGGTACAATAAAAGCAGAAACTGCAGATGGGGTGCTCCCAACACACACTCACACACCAAAATTCCCTCGAACACACGACCAGGGTAGAGATAAAAAACTACCCTCCATGTTCCATAGAAAAACTTAATTATTGGCTAACAACATTGCAAGTTCTGGCACTAATATCCACATAACAAAATTGCCATGTCTCAATTACTCTATAGTATAAAATCAATTTAATTCTTCAATTTAGCAAGAGAATATCTACTTGGGGCTTAGTTTATCCATGCCTAGATCAAAAAATATAATTCAAGTTGTTCCAAAAAAAAATAAGCCATGCAAATTAACACAAGTTACCAAGAACCAGATAACAGGAACATTGTGTACTGATCTAATAGAAACATATTTCCAATGGCACTATGAACAGAAAGACTAATTTGTTTTACAAATATGTGTGTGACGTTTAACTTTGTGGTGCCGTTTTAACTTTTAACTCATATATAAATCCTCACTAACCAACCCAATAGAATAAGATGGCCAAAATATTACATCATGCATTCAAAAGAAAAGGATAAGAAGATGATTTTACCATCACAAATATTCAAAATTCTGCACAATCAAGTAGTTATCTGCAATACAGGACAAACATAAAATCAGCAATAATAATAATAATAATAATAATAATAATAATAATAATGTCGTGTTTGGTTACTGAGAAACAGGAAGATTATTCGAAAACCTTAAAGTTCCATCGGTTATTAGGCTAAATTGGAGTGGTTTTTTAAACCAGTTAGGAACAAGAACAAGAAATTATTTGTATGTGACAATAAGGGTTTTTAAGATTCAAAAACTTGAGTCCTCGCTTTCCTCAACAACCAACCAGAATGTGAAAATGACAATAAGGATTTAAAGTGCATAACTTGAGAATTTCAGAACTTACCTACATTCATCAATCGTGCCAGTTCTTTAACTGATTTCGTTAGGGATTTCATGGAACGGAGAAAGATTGGGTTAGGGCTTCCATCTGTGAGTGAGATTAGGTTTGAATTTTGTTGACGAACTGAGATTATGGGTAGAGATTATGAGGAAAGCTGAGAGAATGGGTAGTTAATTTCAATTGAAAGATTGCGTTAGGGATTTCATGGAACGAAGAAATAATGGATTAGGGCTTCCATCTGTGAGTGAGATTAGGTTTGAGTTTTGTTCACGAAATGAGATTATAGGTAGAGATTATGAGGAAAGCTGAGAGTGTGAAGTGAGAGAACAGTACGCCGCGTAAAACAACGAAAGATAGAGAGAGGAAAATAATCTCAGCGGGAAAGTATAAAGCGCCAATTTTTTTATTTCTACGACGGGCCATACAGCCCTCGTGGAACTCTTATTTCTACGATGGGCCATGGTATGATGTGTTGTTGGTCTAGTTGGGATAGAGGTATGGGTGAATTAAGGGCAGATTATTTTCTGGTGTTACTACATCATTGCAGCAGCTGGTGGCTTGATCTTGATTGGAGGCTTATTCGGATAGTTTTGTTGTGTCATGCTCTCATTGTTAGTGGTGACAGGCTTAGTTTGTGGCCTATTGTTGTAGAGTTATGGTTTTATTGTAGTTGCAATTTTGGCTGTTGGTTTCTTTTACTTTGGTGGGTTTGGGGATTCCACCTTGTTCCCCCTTGTGGTATGCCCTGAGTATATCTGTAATAGTTTCTTGTTTAATGAATTCAACACACTGACAGTGATAGAAGAGAAAAAAAAAAAAAAAAAAGAAAGATGAAAAGAAGAAAGAAAAGAAAGAAGACAAGAAATAAACACCAAATTCTAAATTATCCTACTCAATCAAAATTGGAGAAGTTTTTTTATTCTAAAACGCTGATTCGATACTCCCCCACATACCTTAGTTTTGTCTTTGTGAAACAAATAGAACAGAGGAAGTTGCTCTCATGAGTTTCTTCTTATATTTGGTAATGAGTCGCTGTGGAGCCTATGCAATATTCAAATTCCCAATAAAGTCCAAAATTCTTTGTTGAACTCGTGCATGCATGTGTATAGATTACTTTGTATTATTTTTTTGGTCAATCTGTGCCTGAATGTGACATCAAGAATGCACTTTTAAAATTATCCTACTCACATATGTATGGTGCATGCAAGAGGGAATAAATGAGGTGGAGAATCAGGCTTGGAATTGTGAAGTGATTGGTAATCCATTGTATGTGTTGACAAAAAAAGCTCCAAAATGTGAAGCCCAAGGTTAAAGAATGGAACAATAGGGTGTTCAGACATACTAATATTTAAGTAGCTGAAATTAGGGACAAAGTGGAAGCTGTTCAAATGGCTTTACTTCAGAACCCAGAGGACGAAGACCTTATTGTAGTAGATAATCAAGCTAGAGTGGAGTTGGATAATGCTCATATTGGCACTTACAAGAAATTTTTGTAAGCCATTTAAAGTGAAAATTTTAAAACTGTAAACTATCTCTTCAGAAGCAAAATGAAACCTACTAAATATTAGATTATAAAATTTCAGGCCTTCTTCATACCTGGAGTACGTTCTGCAGTTACAACATGCTTTGAGGATAATAAATCAGAGGGAAATGCAGTTTCACTTGATTCAGGAGTTACAATGGAAGTTGAAAGCCATCAACAAGCAATGAAAGATGACTCACTCTACATGTTCAATATAAATTCAATATAGATATTGGTTATGAGAGTGACTTATTAGTATGACTAACTAGAAACAAATTTAAATATCAACAAAAGGATTGTGGTGATAAGTTTGGCTGCAGAACTATCTAGTTATGTACCCTTGTATATATATATATATATATATATATATATATATATATATATATATATATATATATGTTAGGTGTTCATCATGGGTTACACTGACATTAGTAAACTAAATCAATAAAACCAACATCAACAAGGCCCCCTTGCATAGAAAACAGAATAGAATCAAAGTACTGAAATTCCTTGGTTAGTATAGACATGAAGGGTGGAGATATTTTTTAAGAAGTGAGGTCCATTTTGTCACCGTATAAGAGTGATCTCCACCTCTTTCACTGCAATGGACTGTCTAGTGAACTATAGGGGATCAGGCCAAATCCTGATTAGTATAATTCATCTATCAAGAAGGTAAAGCTTAATTTCCTCCCTTCAAGAACAAACAATTCTATCCCTATGATTATAGTTTAATTAATTATTTCATTTATTTTGATTTGTTTTTATTATTATTTATTATTATAAGGTCTTCCTTTTTAGGTCATCTTGGCTAACAATCAGAGTTGCAGGTTAGCAGACTATTTGAAGTTGTATTGTTTGGTGCAACCACTTGGGTTTGACAATGACATTGGTTGCACTTGGGGTTCAGTTGAGGATAATTAATCATGGATGTAATAAATCAATTAAATTATTTACAAGTCTTGTCCCTTCAAACATGTGCTTAAAAGAATGAAGACACATACATAATTACATATACATATACAGGTAGTACTATACTTAAGCAGTCGAGCTACTATGGAAATCATGTTTAAGTAATGAGAAGAAGACACAGCCAATCTTGAATGTTTTGTTTGGAATTTGTGATTAATCCTGAAATTAATTTCTTTTCTCAATTGCAAGTATAGAATTATGTTTCGAGGCATTAATTTTTTTTTTTTTGCGACAAAATGTATATTTGTAGTTTAATTATTTATTGCAGAACCAGCGTCAGGAGCTGTTCATTCAAGAATTCATCAATACGAAATGTGATCAGTTCATTGTAGGAGGATTTTTGCAATTAATTCAAAAGGGTATTAGGATTTTCAAAAAGATCTAATGTTTTGACTGTTAATTAGTAAATTGGACCTTCAATATCGCATATAATTGGGAGTATGTTTTTGTCTTCAGATCGATCCTCCATGTACAAATCTATACTATACCATTGTAAAAGTTTGAACTACAGATTAATAATGATTCGATTGTTGAACTACAGTGTATATATATATATATCCATTCTCCCCAAACGTTCCTACCAGAATTAATATTGAACTAGTAGATGATGTGGTGCCCATTATTTTATTAAATAGACTACTCTCATACTATACAAGTGGTTGAGAATCAAATATCAATTTTGATTTGTCATATGCATACGTATCCAACAAAATCAAAACATCACTCTCTCCCTATCCGTTACATGTATTCATTCTCAAACTAGAGTCGCCACAATATTTCTATTCTTCCATCAAAAGTTGTCTATAGAAAGAAAAGAGTTGTAAAGCTCGATCTACATTTTTATTATTACAATGGAAGTTGAAAGCCATCAACAAGCAATGAAAATCTATATATAAATTACCAATCTTTGAACCCAAGACCTAAAAAGAGTACCATATCTGAGGGATCTTAGAGGAGTACCTTTTAGGATAAGCTTCGATCTTAGAGGACTATCTGTAAACCTCCTGGAACTTCACTGTTTTGCCACAACATTTTGTGAACTGACTCAATCAAGGAGTGAGATTAGGTTAGGGCTTTCACCGAAGGGAAAGAGATTGGGTTAGGGCTTCGATCGGTGAGTAGGATTGGGTTAGGATTTTGATCGGTGAGTGAGAATGGGTTAGGGCTTCAATAGTTGAGTGAGATTGAGATTAAATTTGGTTGAGGAACAGAGATTATGGGTTGAGATTTTGATTAGAGCTGAGGGAATGAGAGAGAAGGTCTGAAGTGAGAGAACGCACCCATGAGAGAGGAAAAGTGTATCGATATCGTGCGAAACCAAAATAAGAGCACGAAAATTTATTTTTTTTAAAAAACCTTTAATTACGAGCCGGTCGTGGAAGAATAATTTCTACAACGGTCTATGTGAGTAAGGCCGTCGTAGAAAGTGACTTTCTACAAGAGCTATGCGAGCCCGAGGCTTTGTGGGACCTTCGTAAAAAACCTATCGTTAAAAACTAAATTTGTTGTAGTGTTTGGAAGCACTCAAGTGCTACTCAGCGCATAATGTATGACTGGGATTTGCCCCTTGAGTTCATTAGGAACATAGAACGGTGCTCTGGTCTCTACATCCCAAATAGGATTGGAGGTCATCCAGAGCATCGATCATTTAAATTTGAATTGATCATTTATTTATGGGCTATTGCTTCTATTGTTTCGTTTGTTGGGTTGGCCCATAAGTCTTATTTTTCTTTTGGGCTTTAGCCAATCTGGGCCTTGCTTTTTTGGTTGGGTTTAACTCAGTTAAGCCAACTTTGAAACCTTTTCAACTTTTATCTATAATATTTGCTTTACCATTCAAAAAAAGAAAAGAAATTGAAGCAAACAAAGGCAATCAATACACAATTTCAAGGGGAATACCCCAGATTAGTCATCTGTTGGTCTGGTTCTTCTTAATCCTATGTGTATGGTTTCTCTCTCCGTGGATAGCAAATGGAGGTAGACAGAAGCAGCTTAGAAGCTGCCCAGTCTATTACGCCACTGAAATATGAAATATTAGGTTTTATTTTGTACATGGGCCCTATAATATATCGGGTTTTACTGAAGATATTTGCTCAACCCTCATACAAAGCAAAGTAGCTAAAACAGGCGACCCCAGGCCCAAACTCCAATCGGGTTGGAATCGTTACATCCAGTGACAGAGCCAGAAAATAATTTGAGAGGGGGTGACGATGAATAATAATAAGATGAAAAAACGAATTATATTACATAATAGAATTTATTTTTTTAACTTAATAGATATTTTCATTTAAAAGATGTATACTTCTTTTAAACTTATTTTATTTTTTGTAAGTATTTATACTTTTTTGTTAGACCAAGATGATAATTGAAGACAATCTTAAAAAAATTATGATCAACCAATATCTAAGAAGCTCCACGTATCAATAAAAATTTAGTAAATTAGAAAAATAATTAATGATCTTAGAGAGATGTAAACAAATTAAAGCCCTAATTTCTTCCATGTACATCTATATTACATTTAAGCATTATGTTTGAATCTCTCTAAAAAAGAAAAATCATAATCAAACGGCCAAAAATGCTTTAAAAACCAATCTTACGGTTCAAAATACATATGCTTATCTAAGGTCTAAAATAACTTCCTCTGTCGTTAATTTAACGGTCACGATTCACCCACTACATTCATATCTAAATTCATATACACATTCACCTACTCTCACACCCCTAAAATGATTCAGTCCAATAATTTTTTTTATAGTTTCGTAGGCTCGGACAATGTGCTAGTATATGTATATAAAAACACATATATTTGGGTTTATTTTATAACTATGATAAAATTCATTGCTTTTTTCTTAAAAGCATAATGCTCCTTCACAAATAAAGAACTATTTGATAAGTGATGAATGCATTGCTAATTCAAAAAAATATGGAATAATTAATCTTAACTTTTCAATAATAAGTTAGATTTAAATTCAACTTGGACTGCAAAATTTTAATTAGAGAAGTCCCAAATTGAATTTTTGATCAATTTTTGTGTGTGAAATAATAAAAATCTCACATTTGAAAGCATGCAAATCGAGTTCTTCTCTCTAATACAGAAAGAAGAATAGAAAGTGTTGACACCCAAAAGTGGCGTCACATGACACGTGAAAATATATATGATTAAATTTGGTTGAGTTATTCAATTGATAAGCAGGATGTAGTGGATGATTGGAGTTGGGCTCTTGAATTTGAATGAAGATAAGACTTTAAAAGAATGGTTTTATACAGACTCTTGTCACCAAGTGGACTTGAGGTGGTTATACAGAATATGTATACATATGGATCAGTTTGTATTAAACAAGGACTTCATGCAAATGTGAACTATTACAAAGTTGGTTATACACGAGGATAAGGTTGATTGAGATTTAGACTCTAGAATGCTGATAGGATCGATGGAGTTTTGGGTGCTTTGGATTCTTAAAGCTATAGTTGAAGACTTTGGATATATATGGACTCTTATATATATATATATATATATATATATATATATATATATAATCACCTATAAGTCTGGGATGGGATGTATTACAATTAAATTGAAGACTATGTGCAATATATTTATGGACTCTATGCAGAGCAGGTTGTGGCAGGGTAGTTATGGAGATTACATGAATGAAGCTGAAGTTGAGTACGATTTGGACTCTTAGAGACTGAAGCAAAGAAGCATATTTTAGGGGCTTGAAGACATGTGCATTGTCTTTGTATTTTTTCTTTTAGTTAGTTATTTCATTTTGTCTTGTAACCTAGATATAAGAAGTTAATTGTTTTAGTTTCTTATAAATAAAAGAAAAAAATTCTGTATTAAGGGTTTCACAACCATTTCACAAACTTTGCATCACGTGCAATTCTTTTCTGTAGCTTACTCCCTACCTCCTCTAATCAGTCAAAAAAGAAAATATTAAAAATCAATTTGTCTACATCTCCCTCCTACTACCTCCCTCCTTCCTATTATTCAATCTCACAATTCTTTGCGCACCATAAAGTCCTTTTCATTGAGACAAAAAAGAACCCAATAAAGAGTTCGGTATACTCTCTTTCTAACCAATCGCCTGATTCAATACAATACTCAAAAGAGATACTGAGTTCGACCAACTGATTTTTCTCTTGAGCCGATTTCACGATTCTGGCACGCATGCACGCATGCTAACAATATAATTGGCCAGCCCGATCGATTAATTAATCGAACAGAAAAAAAGAAGAAATTATTCATCTATGGTTTCAAAAATCGTATGTACAATTAATGTGATATATAAAGCGTGAAATAGATTTTAGAGAAAGAAAATATCAAAAATTAATAGAGTTATTATAGAATTTTGAGAAACACTCGAGAATGTTATATAAATAAATAAAAAATTTAGTGAGACAGAAGAGAAAATGTTAAAGATTAGCTTAGGCATTATTAAAATTTTAATAAACTACCATCACGTGGCTCCGTGCCTGGCTACAACCCATTGGAACAAACTAACATTCAAAAAATTGACCGCAAGCCATTCCAGTGATTTCCATTCTGGCTGCAAAATTAATTTTGTTACATCAAAGTAAACCAAAAAGTTGTGATGAGAGACAAGAAATCTCCCCAAAAGCTACAGTTCCTGACTTGTCCTACCCCTATTGTGCTAGGTATGGTATATTTTTTATAAAGTTAGGGGTAAGTATGGTAAAAATTATTTAAATAATTAGATTTTAATTACAATTGTATCATTTACTATATATATTAGATATCTTTCATAGAAATCCTAAATTCTATCCCAAGCAGAAACCGTCTCTGTCATTAACGCCTCCAATGTCCCTTATAGTTTGTGAAGATGGTTGTTATTTCACTGATTCTCACACAACGACATCGTCCTCCTTGTGCATCTTTTTCTCCTTTATAATCAAAGCTAATTCTGGTAGCCAAAGCTAATGTATCTTGTACTATCATAGATTTGATATGTTTAACTCTTCTATGTGGTATGTGCGTGTGCGCGCGCACATTAGTCTTTAATGGTGTTTGTTTTGTTATTAAAATGATTTAGGATAATGCTACTCAGACAGAATTGTTAGACAGAATTCATAAGCAGAAACTTTTACATTTATTGTATGTATGTGGTGAGTGTATGTGGTGGGACCTACCACATGCATCCAATGGATGTAAAAGTTTCTGCCTAACAATTCTGCCTGAGTAGCATTACCCAATGGTTTAAGGTCTTATTCTGCCTAACAATTCTGCCTGAGTAGCATTACCCAATGATTTAAGGTCTTGCGAATCCCGTCCTATACCTGCCTCTCTGTCTTCCCTAGATTGAAAGTATGAATAGTCACTGGTTAGATATTATTTTACTCTTTTGTGCTTTATTTATGAACGGGTGTAAGCTCTAATGGTTGGTGAAAGTATTGGGTACTCGGGTACCGAAAAAGTAGTACTATGAAGTAAGTACTCCGGTAAATGCTAAGTAATTATTTTTTATTATAAAGGAAAAAATGAGTATTCAGTACTGACAATGTAGTACATCGGCCAACAATGAGTAGTTATTTTTTTATGATAAAGGGAAAAATGAGTATTAAGTACTGACAATGTAGTACATCGGCTAACGCTGAGTAATTATTTTTTATAATAAAGGGAAAAATGAGTATTCACAATGTAGTACCTCGGCCAATGATGAATAGTTATTTTTTTATAATAAAAAAAAAACAATGAACATCCATTGGTCAGGAGTACTATATAGTTGGTACCCGTGGTACTTAATCCTAATGGTTGACCTAAATGAGAAATAAAAGTTTGAATTCCTAATACGATTGTTAAATATTTTTTATGGCCTTTTAAATTCCTCTCAATGGTAAAAATTCAAACAATAGTGTAGGATTGTTGTGTGCCTTAAAAATACCATTTTCATTAATAGAATACATGTGTACACACAAATTTCAAGTCTATTGTTCATTTCTCTACCTTTGATTCTCCATTTATAGGCTCAATGGATAGGCGGAGTCCTAGATTTACTGTTGAAATATGTTTTAAAAACATTTTATAATTAAAATCTAATTATTTTAATACATGCCCCTTAAACAATCAAGTTTTTAAATATGTTCATATGCATGTATTTGGATGGATCATTTATCAACCAATGAGATGTTTTAGATTCATTCACATTTAACCTTTGATATTCTGAATGAATCTATTTGATTCACCAAAGTTCATCCATCAAAATTTATGTGATACATTTTGATTAGTGTCATACATATACGGAGTATGAGTTTTTTCAAATTCATTATTTTTAATTTATGTATTTTGAGGATTGAACACATTTATGAGACTCGGGTCTATATAAGGAAAACACTTTCCTCACTCAAGCATGGATTAATTTCAATCCCAACTCATATGATTGATTTTCTTGACTCAAAGTTTAATAATTTTTCTCTTCTAACTTTCATACTAGGGCTTTTTCAAAAGAAGATTAGGTATTACACTCAATAGTGTATCGTGCAAATTCACTGTAGTTGGATTGAGTCCAGACTTGATTGAATTCGAGAGATAAAACTGTCATGATTCCTTACACCTTGTGGGAGAATTCAATTGAGAAGCAATTACGCGCTCCCAAACTATGTTCCGAATTTTTTGAAAATTTTATTTCTGCCATATTTGTAAATCCAAGTGATTTTCATAATTTATTATAATTATTTTTCCAACATTGTAAGATTTCGCCATGTGTCATTTGTGATAATTATCTTATTAATTAGGATGGCTCACTTAAATGATATATCTATTTTTTAAATGGGTCTAGACTTGTTCGATAATTTTGTATGACCCATAACCCCGTATTCTTTAATGGATTAAGGTTGTATTGTTGCGAGTCAAACTGAGATTTGAATAGTTGACTGACCAATGAAAGAGTAGTGTTGACCCTTTGACCAATCAAATGGTGATGAGCTCACCATAATATTTTCCATGTCTATAGCGTAGATTAGCTATTGGAAAGGCCCGTTCTTGTTCTCTTAGCAGCATTCCCTCTTCATTTAACTACATAACAACTTAACAAGTGATCGTATAATCATAAAATTAGATTAATTTTTTAAAAAAATTTGGGAAAGAACTTTTGAAAAGACTTGAAACTTCTGCCTTTTTATTTGAATTTTAGCCCGATTTCTTTGCCAACTCATATATTCTTATGCAGACTTACCATCATCTCAATATCTCCTCTCAAATGGAATGAACTATATATATATCTATATATATATATATATATATTAACCCCTCCCCTCCTCTTTGAGGATGGGGAGGTCATACCATACCATTGGACTAGAGGAAGTTGCAATCGAATTCATATATAATTCTCACACTTTTTTACAATTTTACAGTGCGTTTCTCCAATTTTACTTTCAATATTGCTAAATAAAGAATTTCAGTAATAGCAGATATATCTTCTTCGTATATATAAAGATTTACCATACTTTTCCAAGTCTTTATATATATATATATATATATTAAGATATACATGTTATGTTACCTAATATACTTTGTTAGAAACTCAGAATTGGTGTAGAGTTACTAAATGTAGATCGATCAGGATCATGTAGTTAGTTCCGGACTAATTTCTCGTAGAGTTAGATAACACTTTAGACAATCAGTCATTCTACCCCAAATTTTGTTTTTTTCTTTTTATTGTTCTTTTTCATATTATTGTAATGACCTTTAACAACCATGTTAACAACTAAAAAAATGTATTTAAATTCACAAACCATATCAACACTTATTGTAAATGTATCTATAAATTACTCATCAAGGGTAACAAATTAAGAAAACTGCTCTCCTTATATGGGCATGCATATATATATATATATATATATATATATATATAACAAGTAATAACTAATTATCAACCCTCAGGGGATGGAGCAAAGGCTGGTGGCTGGGAAGGAGAAAAGGCTGGTGGCTGGGAAGGAGCATCAGAACCATTGACACTCAACAATCCAAGTTTTCTGATGAGCTCATTAGCAATCAACTCATTTGCACTGTCTGATGGGTGGTACTCATCCCAAAACACATACTTGCTTCTATCTTTACACAATATTGATGCAGGAACACATGTAAGAGCTGGTCTAATTTTCCCAAATGAACAACAAGGTGAGTCTGAGTTATTGAATCCTGAAAAGAAAAAAAAAAAACAGAAATATCGAACTCAGTCATTAAAATGCAGTGGAGAGTGAGACTCGAAGAATAGTATGTGATTTCTATCATTTCCTATTCCATAAACAACTTGTGTAAATTTTGTTTTTTATTTTAAAGACATATATATCTTTTTTTTCTTTTCTTTTCTTTTTTTAAATCTTACCATTGAACTTTTGCAACCCTTTTGAGCTAAATTTTATGCCAAATAATCGTTGTCTACCTAAAAGTTACCAAATATTGTCCTACCGTCAATTTTTTATTAATGAATTAAAAAAAAAATGTTGTGTGTTTGATTTAAAGTTACCATTATACCCTTTTGTTATTTCATTAAATTATAGTATTTCACATTGACAATGATTTAACTGCAAGCAAAGTGATCAAAAAGTTATCTATTTGACTAGTACGTACAATCTTGTAAATATACCAGATAAATCTCAATTATGCATGCATAACACGTAAAGTAAAATTTACTGTACGTGTATAATAAATAAGATCCAGATTCACTCAGTATATTTACTCGGTATATTTACGTAGATCTCATATTTAACAGGAAATTTATTTCAGAAAGTTCAAATTTTTTTTTTTTTTTTTATTTTTTAAATTCATGCTTTTTATTTTATTCGCAAGCTAGCACACCCACCCACTATCTCTTCAATTAAGACTTCAATGAAACCACTTAAATTAAAAACTTGGTGATCTCTTTTCTTTTTCTTAGTTTTGAAACTTCATGTAAAGAGCACTTTGACTCTCCATTCTTTCAAATTTCGATTGTTTAAGTTTTGAGGTTCAGAAAATCAGAAAGAAATAAATGTTACTCACCATGTTTGTGTGGATTGGTGATCACATCATTGACAACTTCATAAGCATCTCCGAATCTGTAGCTTGCATTAGGAAGGTTCTTGGACAAGCCAACCACAAGCTTGCTCGTTGCCTGATTGAAACTGAGAGCCAATTTGTTTGTTCTATCCTGGCACTCACCAGATGTACTAAGAACCCTCTGAAGTGGAATGCAACCCATTGGTCCTAGTCCAAACACCATCAATTCTCGTGCCCCTAAACTATGCAATAGCTACATATATATACATATACAGAATTTGTCACATCATTATGTATGTAAATTTCTTATTAGTATAATGATAGGTCGTCTGAAACCGAAGGACAGAAAGTGTGGCCTATGAGAGAACAAATTCATTCCGAAGCATTCAGTAGTATCTGGACCCATTGAAGTGAGACCAATGAAAGACCGAATGCATTAAAGCGGGACCCATGTAACCATATTAGGCGAGAATTTATAATCTATCCCGGGAGTAAGGTACCCCGGGTACATTCAGCCGTCCATGGCTAGACGAGGGCTAAATGGGAATATCCAAATCCAGCCATGTACGGTTGGATGTACTTAGGGGTACCGTAAACTAGAATTTCTTCACATAGACTCCACTTCAACGCATCTAACGGATGCTTCAATTCGAAATTGATTCGTCCTTTATTTTTTCATAAGAGTCTCACTACAATGCATCCAACGGTGCAGGATGTTTCGGAATTCTTACTATAAATATAGTACTAGTTAAATGTTGACATGAATGAGTGTTACCTTAAGTTGTGCTTGGAGTGTTTCCGTCAAGTAGGTGACGAAGCTTTGATCATTGTAGGTCCATGAATCGCTATAAACTGGCATCAAATAGTTATTGATGAAATCGTTGCTTCCCAGGGCGACCACATACCGAGCTTCTTTGAAAAATTTATCTGCTTCTGTGCTGCCAATTCTGGCTTTTACTAGTTCTTGTGTTCCTTGAAACAGCTCAATTTGCTTGTACAGACTCAATCTTTGAATCTACACACAATGTCATGATCATATATAATCAAATTAACAACTTATTCACACTGTTCAATTTGTGTAGCATATATATATATATATACATATATATATGAGAAAAAAAACAGTTGTTTCAACTTACAAAGTAGCCACCAGTTTCATTCAATATCCCACCACCTCCAGAGGCATAATTCACTCCATTTTCCAGTATAACGTCTTCGGTCAGAGATGGGTCTAGAAAAGCTGGTGGCCTTGGAAGACCCATCTGGTCCCCTGCATGCACAATTATTGCTTAACACTTGAAATTAATATATATATATATATATATATATATATATATATATATCAAAAAAGAATTCTCAATTTACAATTATCGATTTCCATTCTTAATTTTAAACTTTGTCAAACAACACCTTAGGGCATGTTTAGGTCAGTTTTTTATAACAATTTTCTATTTTCTGATAACTGGAAATCAAACATTTAAAAAAAAAAAATTGCTTAACTGTTTCTGAAAACTCATATAAGTAAAAGGCCAAAACTGAACTGTTTTCAGAATACAGAACCAAACGGTCCCTTACACATTTTGTTCAAATTTTTTATTTTTTAGTTCTCTAAAACTGTTACTAAAAAAAAATTTAAGTACTAACTTAATTAAGAGCTTTGTTAAACCAACAAAATAGGGACGCTATTACATCCCAAAATTATGAGCATGTGAAGGTATGATATTAAGTACATAAACTAAAGATATTGCACCATATATATATATATATATATACATATATATATATATATATATATATATATATGTATATATAAGAATTAATTAGTACCTATTATATCAGCCACTGTACGACCATTAGAGAACCTCCCATTAGGCATTCCATTGCCAAAATCAATGCCATACCACGGAAGGCTTGCCCGAGCCAGGCTCTTGGAGAGGTAGTTGTTGTTGCCAACATCTGAGAGAGAGTCTCCAAAGATGAATTGCACAATTTTGCATTGATACCCATCTATTGAAATCCCAAAGATGGTCACGATCATAGCCAATATTGCAACAGTTAACTTCATCTTTAAGTACCTTATATATTCTTCAAGTACTACTATATATATATATACCTCAAGCTATATATACATATATCTTAGTGAAATGGAGTTACAGGGTTGGATTTAAAGATTGGAGACAATGTGAAGTCTTGCAAGTTATCACCTGGGAATGTTGTTGGCTTTGGTGAAAAGTGGATTGTTTTAGAGAGAGAAAATAGGGTAGAGAGAGTTTGATAAACCAACCGTTACTCATTCAAACCTACTGCAACTACCTTTAATTTGTTCTGTTACAACGGTAAGATATGGTCTAATGAGACTAAATTTTATATATGGGTGCTTTGGATTTAAGAATTTCCCAATAAAACTCACCTTTACCAACAAAAAAAAAAATGTCCAATACTATTTTCAAAGAGTAACGTACGTTGACCGTTAAGGTGAGTTCAACTACCATTTGATTACGTGCATGTTGAAGTTTTGGGGCATTTTATTCTCTCCCAATTTGTGTATATTAGCTATAAAAAAAAAAAGTGTATCAAAAAATAAATATATTAATTAAAATAGTCCAAGTTGTAACTTGAGGGAAAATCATCTGACCCCATTTTCTACAAGTTGTAACGTGAGGAAAAAAATCATCTGTCCCCATTTTCTGGAAGTAGCCCGAAATCCAAGCCCCACTAAAAGATAAATAAATAATTCGGCTCAATGAGCCCATTAAGCTAAGGCCAGGTTCAGGTCCAATAATAGTAATATATATATATATATATATATATATAGGATTTTATTATATATATAAAAATGATCCCTTGCAACGGTGAACACAAAATTTATTCACAATATGTATGGTAACTCTTTAATATTATTGTTAATTTTTTTTTAATCAATTTTTTACACTTAAATCATATACGACGATTCATTGGCCCAAATAACATAAGAGAGGCAGAGGTTTCGAGCTCATAGTGAGAATACTATAAAAATCATTTTTCTTTCCTTTGATTTTTTTCTTAATAGAAAATACGATAAAAATCATTTTTCTTTCCTTCTATTTTTTTCTTAATATATATCTATATAATATAGAAGTTTGGTATAATAAGAACGAAAAATCCGATCTAACGGTCAAAAGTGATTAAAAAAAATCAATCTTGTGGTCCAAAATGTCTTTTGTTATCTACGGTCTAAAATTACTTTATCTGAAGGTCACAAGTACGAGTGCATGATAGTGTCGTAGGCACGAGCATACATTAGTATATATATATATCAGGGAACCAAACATATGCATGTAAAGTCTTATATCTGATACAATATAAACTTATGAGCCTTCCATCAAGTAAGGACACAAGTTACACAATATCCAACTCCCATTAAGTATTGTGGGTAATGGGCCTTTGGCGCTAATAAGTTTGAACTAAGTTCTAAATTCTAACCCAACAGACCAGGATGAACTATTATACTTCACTGATAGAGTCCAGTATGGTTTAGTTTTTCCTTATTTCTTTCCCCAATTTGAGTCCATTAAGTTTGCAGATCTAGTAAAGAAAAAGAAAATACATCGTAGAAGGAAAAGCTTTACCTTATTTAGTTACCATATAAAGTAGAGAATAGAAATAAAAATAAAAAGGAAGAGTAAGTTTAATTTATAAAAATCATTTTCTCGTTTTTTTTCCTTTAAATATGTAAATCCCCTACTTGAAGATTATCACACATCTATGCAAATATATGAAAACCCAATGCAATATTTAATATTAATAATAAATCACATTTATTAATAAACTTCAATTATTAATTGGCTTCTTAGCCATATAATCCCACCATTTTAGTGTTAATAAGTTTGAACTGAGCTCTACACCAGAACTGAATAATGACCGGTCCTCCACTAGCCATTAATGCTCGCTAGTTGGAGGAACTCAACATTTTACACTTATGTCCTATTTTGAAAAAATTAAATAGAAGAGAGAGAAAATGATAGATGAGACATCCCTAACAAAGAGATAATGTCCTCCTTTCTTTTTCTCGGGTGAATAGAAGAAAATGGGAGTTAAAACCTTACTTTGTTTGTTGGTAGGGAAGGGAAAAGAGAGATTACTAATAGTGGATTTATTTATGCTCTGTTTGGTTGGAGAGATGAAAAATGATAAAAGGGATAGGGGAGGGATGAAAGTGGCATCGTAGAGAAGAGAGTGTCTCCCTCACTTTTTGTTTGATTGAATAGAAGAGATAGTAGAAAGGATTGATGAAGTGATAAGTTTTTTTTTTTGTTTGGTTGGAATGAAGGAAATGAGAGTTTTTATATATTTTTACTAATATGCCCTCATTAATTAAATTGATCATTCATGCATTGATCACGTGGATGAAGGAATTTACTTCCATAGTTTTTGTAGGTGTTTTGTTTCAATGAAAACTTTAATTTGAAAAAAAATAGGTGAAAAGAAAAGAGTCCAGATACTTTATTATTTATCGAGAAAAAAGAGTCCAAAAAAATCTTTAGAAGACTAAACACAATCCACATACTTTGGTATTTACCGGAGAAAAAGAGAGTTCATAAACTTTGGTATTTATGGAAAACAAAAAGAATCCAAACAAATTAGGAATGATACTTTGGATTTTTTTTACTTACTTCAGGAGTTTCAAAACTTGGAACGTCGAGCGTTGTACGTGAGAGAGTTGTAGTATGGTTAAAATAGGTGGAGCCTAAAATAAGTAATTTAATAAATAGATAAAGGTTAAAGTAGAACTTTTATAATTTTAGGTCAATATTTCATTTTTTCCCTCCTCTCGTCCGCCCAAATTTGGGCGGATAAAAAATTAGTGGTTAAGAATGATGAAACCTCCCTCGTAGCTTCCTCCCTCTCTTTCCTTCCTTCCAACCAAATAAGGGAAGCCTCTCTGATCCCTCCTCTCATCCATCTCTTCAAAAAAATAGAGCATTAATAATTTTGAAGGATAGTATTGTAATTTAAAATTTTCATAATAGTCTTGATTTTCTTCCTTCTTGTCTTCTGTCCATATTTGGAGGGATGAAAATTTATAAACAAGAAGGATGACTCATCCATTCTCTTTTCTCTTCCCTCGTCTCCTCTTTATCAAATGAATGAAGTTTGTTCCTTCCTTCCTATCTTCCATCCACCTCTCGTCCTTCCTTCCTACCAAATATACCATTAGACATAAATTGGGCAGTCTTAACACTCTAGTGTAATTAAGTCAAGTTAAATTTTTAGAAAGAATAATGATATTCAAACCTAATAGTCTAATAGTCGATTATTAATAATCCATTGAATACATTAGTTAAGGTAAAAGTTTGATATTAATAAAAAATCTCAAAGAGCTTTTTCGGTTATGCTATAGTAAAACCTCCATAAATTAATATTCTCATTTAAATAACAAAATCTTCTAGTCCCAACTGGGCAGTGTACTAAATTAATAATCTCGCTAAATGCATAAGATTTAATATTTTTTTTAGAAATACTTAAGGACCCAATGAAATATAAATTAATAACTGATGAAGTACATAAGAAAATAGCAAACAAAAATTCATAATACAATATTGAGCAACTTTTTGCTTGACAACTTCTATTTTCTCCACTTAGGAACCAATGAAATATAGGTGGAGTTGGATTCTCACAAAAGTTTCCTATTGGAAAAAAAATTCAGTGATTGCCTTGGTGATAGACCTACCAACAATGGGCCATGAGTGTTGAAAAAATAGGGCATTATACCCATTTGGTCCAGGAGCTTTATCCTTATTTAAAGAAAACATACATCTCTGAATTTCAAGGGCTGTTGGAATTGAATTGAGATGTTGATGGTTGTAGGAAGGAACTTGAAATACTCCCTATAATTTCATGCATGAGGTGGTCAGTTTCACACATAAAACACAAGGAGTACCTACAAATACTGAAAGGAAATTCTAAAAGAAATAATAAAGAATGTTAAATAAACAATATACGAGTCTGAACGGTACAACTTGGAAGTCCTGTAACTCAAGAACCCCTAAACCCAAAAATAAATAAAGATTAAGTAATCTAAATAATATCCCAAAATAGTCCACATCTCGAACATAAATAAAATGAAATCCCTACACTAAAGTCTGGTAAGGAAAGATGACTGCCACACTCTACGAACTCAAGACTCTACCCCGCGATGGAACTGACCTAGGACCTGAAATATCAACAAAGTAGATTAAACCCACAAACAAGTTCCCTTTACTACCACCCAACACAGAACTAATAAATATACCCTCTATATGAGGGCAATAAAATATAAAGATCTATATATAAGTCATTTTCTCATTTAACCTCCTATCCCCAAACATAGAACTATCCTACACCGTACCAAACCCATCTGTTAGCACAATAAATATAGAGCATATTTTCTAAGTTCAACCCAGAGGCAATCCTTACATGCCCGAACACATACTAAATAAATACCTTATTGGTATATGACAATCTTGACATGCCTACATCCGTAGTTTATGGATACCTTATTAGGTATTAGGCAATCCTAACATGCCTCCACATATGTATATCAAATACCTTATTAGGTATTAGGCAATCCCCACATGTCTTCTCAAATTCACTTTTAAATAAAAATAAAACATACTTATAAGCATGATTGCTAATATATTGAGAACACCAATAACCACAGGGATAATTAAATAAAATAAAACCAAAAATATAATAAAATCATCGAATCAAACCATTCCTTCTATTGACATACAACAGTAACCATTTAACCATATACACATATGATTGCAAGGAAAAGAAAAAAATAAATAAATAGATACAAAAAGTCCCAACATAATAAAAGCCTATTTGCTAATTATACCACAAGTGTAGCAAAACCTAGCTCTAATATATGATTCCATGCACATTCTGCCCTAAAAGGTCTCATTAAAATTTTTAAGAATTTTTTGAAATTTATAAGCAATTTAAAATATTTTTTTCCTATTTTTCTACACTTTAAAATGTTTTAAAAATTAAAAAATATACTTTTATTTTTTGAACTAGGCCCAAACTGGGCCCAGAGGTTGGGCTCTGCGAGTGGGACCGGACTACCCCTTTTTTGGTCCCCGCCGGCCACCGGAGCAGGCCGCATGCGTCGACGGTGCGCGTGGGGCATG
Organism: Cornus controversa; assembly: GCA_026545225.1. Taxonomy (NCBI): domain Eukaryota; kingdom Viridiplantae; phylum Streptophyta; class Magnoliopsida; order Cornales; family Cornaceae; genus Cornus; species Cornus controversa. The sequence continues at coordinate 24,237,271 of CM048845.1, read as the reverse complement.
GCCTGTTCATTTTCTTCCTCCAACGCGCACAACAACGCGCACAGCCTGTTTCTGACGACTTTCCAGGCACTTTCTAGCCACCGTTCCCCTCCTTTTATACACCAAACTACTCCCCTTCATCTAAGCTTTCTATTGATACTAAAATCTCCTCCATCCATGGCCTAAATCGAAAACCCCCAATTTCAAGTTTCTAGGGTTATTCATGTAAAACTCAAAATTACATCCAATTTCATAACAACTTACACCCCAATGATCAAGGTTCATTTACAAGAGCTAGAACAACACATTAATTGGATTAAAATCCTAAAGAAAATAGATCCTCTGTTCATATACAATTATACAAGTTTATATATGCAATATACATCCATATATATATACACATGCATATAACTATACACATATATATATCCACAACCTATTCACATGACTTTTACCTCTGTAATCCAACAAAACATATCCTAATCCCTTAATATTCATACAAGAACGTGTGTGTGTGTGTATATATATATATATATATAGACACACACACCTACAATTTCACACAATAACACATGCATATATAATTACACAGTAATACAACCCAAAAGTTCATGTGAGAAAATCTATATTCAAAACACATAAACCTTTTATTAATTTAGTTTCAAATCAACAAGAAGATTTATCAGAATCAATAGAATTAGCTATGTTTTTCTCTTTTCTTTTCTTTTTCTTTTAAGAAAAATAAATACTAAAAAGAAAATAAAAAAAGAAAAATGATAATAATAGATATATATCCAGCCCAAACCTAAACAATTATAATACAACCTAATCCAGCCCAAACTTAGCCCAAATCCAACATGAAGAGAATTTAAAATAAAAGAATACATGTTTGGTCCAACCCACATATTTTTACTAAAAGAAATAAAAATAAAAATACATTTACAACAAGAATTGCACACATTATTAGAGGCTATCAACACTTAGTACCACATAATCAAACATCTATATTAAACAATAAAGATCAAACATTGAAATTTTTTTTTAACTAAAGCATTTAAACAAAATTTAACTAAAGTATTTAAAACACACAAAATAAACAATTTAAGTAAATGAAAAACCCAAATTAAATAACCTCAAATTTATGGGGTATTACAGAACTGATTTGTTAATGAACGGGAAGAGAGTAGAAATATCATGGGAAATTGGGGGAGACACACCCAACAAGTTTTGAAAGTGCTCCAAGAAAAGTTGTTTGATATCAATTAGCTGACCTATAGAATATGTAATGCTAACAATTATTTTCCTATTAGTTCTAGAAATGAATAACTAGTGAAAGAAGAAGGAGTTACTGTCACCCAGTTTTAGCCATAACATTCTGGATTTCTGTCTGAGCATGTCTTCTTGAGCCTTTGCAAGGTTGATGTATTCAAGAGTCAGTGATTTCTCCATTAATATAAGATTGGTATCCATATATAGGAGAGATGTCCAAGTCATGTTGGCAAAAGTTTAACTCCACCCTCACTGCTTAAAATTTTGATGCAATATTGGTGAACTCTTTCTTGCAATTGGATTTGAGAAAGTGCTTCAAAAGCTTTAGCTTTTGAACAACCTGAAACATAGAAGTACCATATATATATGTACTCCAAACCTTGTTGACTGAATGAAGAAAGAGGGGGTGAGAGCACCATGCATTAAAAAATCTAAAATGGATACAACTTGTGGGGGAGTTGGTTTGCAAAGTGACTAGCACTGGACTGTGATCAAAGATGTCTGGTGGGAGGAATTTGCACTCAGAGATTGGGAAGGAGAAGTTACATTTGCAATTGAATAAAGCTCTATCAATTTTTCTGGCAATACTAGCTTCTCCCATGCTTTTGTTATTCCAAGTGAAAAGGATGCCACATAACTTAAGGTCTTCAAGCTCTAATTAATACAATCAGTTCCTAAAATCATTCTTGACTGGGCACCATCTCATTAAGCCTCCATACCTTTCACCAGTGTTAGAGATAACATTAAAATCACCAATGATGAGCCAATGAGAGTGAGAGTAGAGGGTTAAATGATAGATGATATCTTATCATAGAATGTGTCTTTCTGTGTCACTTCCTGGAATTTGGACCATCAAAATGCCCCCGGTCCAAGTCCAAACTCTGGGTTATGAGGTGTCATGATTGCCCGGTCATCATCCTACAACTTGAACAACCATAGCAATTGCCATTACTCACCCAGACTCCGTTATGGACCACCGAGACTAACCCACAAAAGTTTAATCATAATCATACCTACAATGTTTTCATGCATACATATATGAGTCAATTCTATCCACCAACGTTCTATATTCCTTTTTGGTATGGATCATACCACAGAACTTTAGATTTCAAGCTTTCTTGGAATTGGTTTAGGTATACTACCTATTAAGTAACTTGGTGTTCCATTGATCTCATCTAACCTTAAAGCTTCTGATTGTAGATTACTCATTGATAGAATCACCCAAAGAATCTCCCATTGGTCCTTCAGATCTTTATCCTATGCTGGGAGACTATAACTTTATCATGTATTGGACATTTCCATTATGAACAATGGCCATTGAGATTTTTGTGATCAAGGTTGTTCTTATCTCAACCCAAGTTTACTGGTTTAGCATTTTCATTCTTCTCAATAGTGTTTTTTAGGAGTTAAACAAGATCTTTAAATCCTTCTTATGGTCTGGTCCATAAATGAAATCATCAAGAGCTAAGGTTGCTTGAAAAATAGTTTGTAAACCTAAAGTGGAGGGTGGTCTTGGGCTAATTAATTTGAAGCTTCAAATAAAGCTGCAATTATGAGATACATATGGGATCTACAAACTGGAAGTAATGGCAGAATATGGATCTTGTGGTGCAAAAACTACCTGATAAATGGCAAGTGCTTGTATAGTCTAAAAATTCCTCAAGTGTACTCATGGAATTGGAGGAAATTACTCCAGCTAAGACATCCAGCCAGAACCTTTATCAAGCATAAAATTGGCAATGGCTCAGGTACTTTCTTCTAGTATGATAACTGGCTTAGTGTTGGTCCTCTTTCATTACTCCTCCCAAACCAAATTCTCCACTCTATTGGCCTTCTAGATTACATCAAAGTTAGCCATTTCATTAACCAAAATTCGCGGTCCTTCTTTCATGCAATTGTTTCTCTAGTACCTGAATTAACCAATTTGCCTTCTCCAATTGCATCCTGCAATGATAAGGTCTTCTGGTCAACATCTCCAAATGACATATACACAATGAAATACACAGTTGACAAGCTCACTCACCATGAACCCCCAGTACCTTGGTACCACCTCATTTGGGAATCACCATCAATTCCAAAAGTTATATACATCCTATGGATGCCAATGCATTGTAAGCTACTAACACTTATAATAGAATCATGGCTTAACGTCAAATTCCAAATGTATGCCCACTTTGCAATTCAAAACCAGAATCCCATTCCCACCTTTTCCTCAATTGTGACTTCTCAGCCCTAATTTGGAGATTTAGCTAAGAAAAATGCAGATTCCAAACCATAAACCCTGACTAGAATCAGTTTGTTTCTTAAGCTAGCTTTTACTAGAAATCCAAATCTCCTTTGAACCTGGTCTGCAAATTAAGCTTCTAGATGATTGTGTACTATATTTGGGAAGAAAGAAATACAAGAATCAACCAAGACAAATTTTTAACACAAAACTCTGTACTTGCCCGAATCTCAGAATCCATCTCCTTAATCTTACAGCTAGGGTTTTTGAAAGATAGTTTTGTGTCTAGATTGATTCTCCATGATTGGGGTATCTCCCCATCAAGATGTTGTCCACCTCCAAGACCTCTAGACTAAATCTTCTTAGAGTTTACTGGTGTAAGCTTTGATTGCCAATCTGGCGTGATCACCGACATGATATCGAACATCCATTTTTAACGAGCTTGTTAAGTTCGTTACTAATGGTTATTTGATAAGAATTTGATTTAGAAAGACTTTTCTTTGGGCCATTGTTTTTGTGGGGTGAGCTTCTTGCCCTTTGTTTGCCTTTAGGCTATGTCTTTAATGGACCATCTTTGTAGAGTTACCTCTTATACATATTTATATATTTATTTAACCTTCCGAAAAAAAAAACCTTCTATTTTTTCCATTCAACTATTTATCAAAATATGCATCTAAAGCTATCTGTATTTTGTTTATACCTAAACTGAACTCAACCACATTAGTATATTTTTTTATGATGTAACAAGAAATTATTTAAGAGTCTAAAACTAATGATTATTTATAGAGTTTATCTTGTATGTACTTGAAACATCTTTATATTCTACTTAAAATTAACCTCTTTATCTGCAAGGGCATTAAGTTTTCATACTACATTTGTTCCTTTTATAAGTCTTTGTATCTTCTACAATTAATAACCATCTCTTCTTTTTTTAGAGTCTCTTGAACTTTTATATATTAACTTTTGACCATATCCATTGTTTTTGTTATAAACCATCCATGTACAAGTGGAAACATAATACTAACTTTAAATTAATAAATTTTTATTTATCGATAAATTAATAAATCAACAATTCAACTGAGATAATAATTTTTTTAGTCCCAAAAGTATTATTTTAGGAGTTTTACTGTATTAGGTATACGAATTATTATCTATTTAGATAAAAGGAGAAAAGTGTAAAATAAAACCTTTTCCAAAGTTGAAAATGCAGGTTATTTTATTTTATTTTATTTTTTAGCATGTCAGTCAAACATCTTAGAAAAGTTGGCAACCATGACAGACACGTTGGTCTAAAAAAAATTGTTAGCTTGAGTGATGTGACACACTAATTTTATATAATGACATATATATAGTCTTTAATATTACCGTTATACCCTTTTTCTCTGCTTCCTTTTTTCCGTAATAATTGATGGATTGAAAGTACCTTCAAAACGAATTTGTAGCTATAGTGAATGTTTCTGATGGCCGACAATAAATATTCAATACTTTAATTTACTTGAAACAATCGTCACAAAAAGCCAAGATTTCAACTTTTCTTTTCTGACAAAGTGTGTCTAGCAAGAAGAGGGAAAAAAAAAAAAAAATTCGAACAATATACTAAGAAAACAAATGGGTAACTTTTTCTTACTTTGAATCATAATAGATTTTGATTATTCAAATATGTTCATCTTCTTATTTTTGGTTGATGAGAACAATACATGAAAAAAAGAATCAAAATTTTATATCATATATTTTTCATCATTTATGACGTGAGTCATTCAAACAAAAATCCACCTATTCCTAAGAAAGTAGCTAAGTTGAATCGATTTTTCCATCACTTAAAAGAACTAAAGCAGAAGACATAAAGACTAGAGATTGATTTATTTATATGTTTTTCTTTATTTTCTCAACAACCAAAAGCAGGGTTAAAACCAAAATAAATAAATAAATAAACCATAATAAAAGAAAGAAAATTGAGATTTATGTGATTTGGTGCTTTTATATATATATATATATATATATATATATATATATATTATTTTTTTCCATCACTTAAAGAACTAAAGCAGAAGACATAAAGACTAGAGATTGATTTATTTATATGTTTTTCTTCATTTTCTCAACAACCAAAAGCAGGGTTAAAACCAAAATAAATATAAATAAACCATAACAAAAGAAAAAAAACTGAGATCTATGTGAGTGACTTGGTGCTAAACTGAGATGTATGTGATTTGGTGCTTTTATATATATATATATATATACACACACTAATGTATGATCGTGTCTACGACACTATCAATATAGAAGGAATTGTGACTTTAGACCGTTAGATAGATTAATTTTAAATTATAGATAGACAAAAATATTTTGGACTAGGCTTAAATATAATATAGATATACACACACTTATGGTGGAGTGAAACTTCAAAGACGGTACAGTTTTCGAACGGAGATAAAATAAATTTCTGGCCTGAGTATACCGATTAATGTATAAATGAGGACAACGACGAGATCTCATAGATGGGTAGTATCAGATTTGGAAAAAATTGTTAATTCTGAGCAAGAATATAAGATATGTCATGCACAATCACATATGAAAAAAATTAGGTCAAATTGCCCTAAATCCCTTGTGCTTTCAAAAAGTGATAAAATATCTCATGTGCTATTTTTGTTACCAAATAATTTCACATGATTTTAAAAGTTACAAAGAACCTCCTTCTAAAAAAAATGTCATTTTTCATGACGGTTTTACTCTTTCTAATTAATTTTATCAAAATAACCCTTCACTCCTCCATTTTTATGTCTCTCTCACTATATATATATATATATATATATATATATATATATATATATATATATATATTATAGACAATGGTCCCTTTCTTATTTTATACTCAGTTGAAAATTTTCTATAATTGATGGATAATCATATTAATTCTATTTGTAGAGTGACATATGTATATATATAATATTATTATTACATGTTCTGATAGATTATTTAGTTATGATCGATTTTATGTTCTACACTTGTTCACATATGCTACTCCCATCTACGCAGGGGATGCTGATGGAAGACAGAATAAGCACAAGTAATTCTGTTAAATAAAATAATTAACTCGAACAACATACCAATTTCTTTTTTTAATCAACCTTAATATACCATTTCAGGATATGGTGGTCAAAGCTCTATTTTAAAAGAGAAATGGTTTGGAGTGAGTCCAAGTCATCAGCCTCTTTTTTGTTCGATTTTGGAGTTTTAAACTTGTGTATGACCATTTCTTATTTATTAAAACACCTAAATAATAAGGCATTTGTTTAGAATTTTAGAAAAAAAAATCAATATAAATTGAAGGGACGATGAGCTAATACAATATAGACTCTCTCATTCTCTCTCTTATGCTCCATTTGGTTGGAGGGATGGAAAAATGTATAGAAGAAAGAGCGGAAGGGATAGATGATGCATTCAGTGACGGACCCAGAAATTTTTGTGAGTGGGGGCAACCTTTAATACTAAAAAAAAATTTCAAGCCATCATAATAATTCTATTCAATAAATTTATTATTGTTCATTGATAACATTTACTTTATTATTAAAAATTTTTTAAAAAATATTTATTTCATTATTTTTTAAATTTATCTATTAAAAATTAAATAAAATTTATTAATTTAAATTGTTTTATAGATATAGAGAGAGAGGGGACAAAGACTCAAAGAGAGAGAGAGGGTAAAAAAGAGAGAAATAGATCGGATAGAGAGAGGGGACGAAGAGAGAAAGAAAGGGAAAAAGAGAGAGAGAGAGAGAAATATTGGGGAGAGAGGGGACTAAGAGAGAGAAAGAGAAGGGAAAAGAGAGAGAGAGATTAAAAAAAAAAATTAGGGGGAGCCTAGTAGAGTTTTTTTTTTTGTAATTTTAGGGGGGCAAAGTGTTATATATAAGTATATAATTTAAAAAATAAATGTATATAAGAGAAAGGAAAAAAAATTCAGGGGCAGATGCCCCCACTGGACCCTTCATGGGTCCGTCCCTGGATGCATTTCTAGGGAAGAAAATGTATCTCACTTTTTGTTTGGTTGAAAGGAAGGTGTCTCGAGATCCCTCACTTTTTTTGTTTGATTGAATGGAAGGGATAGTAGAAATGATGCATAAGATAAGATATTTTTTTGTTTGTTTGGAAGGTAACACACGAGAGTTTTTATATATTTTTACCAATATACCCTCATTATACATAATTATAAAAAATAAAAAACTGAAATTATATATTTGTATCATTTGCCCAATTTTGAAAAATTGCAATTTTTTTAGAAATGATAAATTTGGAATTATATATTTGTAAGTAATTATTCTATTTTTTTCTTCTCTCTTCCGCCCAATTTTGGATAGATAAATAAACTCAAAGGAAGGAAGGATACTTCATTCCTCCCTGCTTCCTCCCTCTCTTCCCTTCCTTTCAACCAAATACAAGAAGTTTCTTCTATCATTCATCTCTTCAATAATTTCTTCCAACCAAACAGAGCAAAAAAAACAAGGAGAGATACATCATCCCTCCTTACTTCTTCCGTCTCTTTCTTCCCTTAGATCAAATAAGAGAAGTATCATCTATCTCCCTTCTCATCCATCTTTCATCAATCCTTCATTCCAATCAAACATAACATTATAGTCTCTCTCTCTCTCTCTCTCTCACACACACACACACACAAATGGTCGACACTCACCAAAAGCCTTGCGCCATTATTTTTGCATACCATTTTCAAGGTCATGTAAACCCAGCCGTTCATTTCGCACCATTGGTTTGGTAATGGCATGTTTATATGTAAATTAATAAAAAAAAGTGAGGGTTAAAAAGTTATTTTGATAAAATTAATTACCCATTGGTTTGGTAATGGCATGTTTATATGTAAATTAATAAAAAAAAGAGTGAGGGTTAAAAAGTTATTTTGATAAAATTAATTAAAAATGGTAAAATAATCATGTAAGAGGACATTTAAAAAAAAAGAGATTTTTTGTGACTTTTGAAAGATAAGAAAGTTATTTGGTGACAAAAAATAGCATTAGAGTTATTTTGCTATTTTTTTATTTATTCTTTTACTTTTTATCTTTAAATTAATAAGTTGTTGTAAATTAATAATTGTACATCAACAGTTAACATTAACAGGATCAAGTTGTCAAAAAGAAATAGTTCATGAGTGAATTTTTATTTTCGAAAAAGTTTAAGGTTTTTTTTTTTTTTTTTTGGGAATACTTGGAATAACATAGATGAGATGGCAAAGTGCCATTGGAAGTTCCGTTGGACAGCTGAGCACTGAGCAAAAGCTCATTCAACAAACGTGGTTCAATTCGAGCCACTCCAACTTTTCAAGAATCAAAAACCACCACACCATACATTGTCCACAGTACTCCAACTAACAACAAGATCAAATCTATTCTGATTATCCACAACAAATCTCAACCGTTAATTCCAACAATCCAACGGTCAAACCCCACAAATATCCCAAACCATATCCATCCGCTACAACCCATAAAACAAACAAACTGCAAGAACTGTCTCTCAGTTCCTCACACTCCTCAAACTCCGACTGAAAAATGGCCATAGCCCTCAAAACCTTCATCGGCCTCCGCCAATCCTCGCCGGAGAACCAACACTCTATCACCCTATCAAAGTCCCTCTCCACCCAATCCACCCACCGGAGACTCCGCATCGCAGCCGGAAAATTCAGCCCCAAAGTCACTGGCCGTAACCTCAGAGTCGCCGTCGTGGGCGGTGGACCCGCCGGTGGCTCTGCCGCCGAAACGCTTGCTAAGGGCGGCATTGAGACTTTCTTGATCGAACGGAAGCTCGACAACTGCAAACCATGTGGTGGGGCCATACCCCTCTGCATGGTCGGAGAATTCGACCTCCCACTGGACATCATAGACCGCCGAGTCACCAAGATGAAGATGATCTCGCCGTCGAACGTCGCCGTCGACATCGGCCAAACCCTTAAGCCCCACGAGTACATCGGCATGGTCCGCCGCGAAGTCCTCGACGCCTACCTCCGAGAACGCGCCGCCGCCTCCGGCGCCACACTCATCAACGGCCTCTTCCTCAAAATGGACAAACCCAAAGCCCCAAACTCTCCTTACCTCCTCCACTACTCCTGCTACGACACCAAGACCGGCGGCGTCGGTGAGCAGTGCACGTTGGAGGTCGACGCCGTGATCGGCGCCGACGGCGCCAACTCCCGCGTCGCCAAGTCCATCTCCGCCGGCGACTACGAATACGCCATTGCATTCCAAGAGCGTATCAAAATACCCGATGAGAAAATGACCTACTACGAGAACCTCGCCGAAATGTATGTGGGCGACGACGTTTCGCCGGACTTCTACGGATGGGTGTTCCCAAAATCCGACCATGTAGCCGTAGGCACCGGCACGGTGACCCACAAAGGCGACATAAAGAAGTTTCAATTAGCAACAAGGTTAAGAGCTCAAGACAAGATAATGGGAGGCAAAATTATAAGAGTTGAAGCACACCCAATACCCGAGCACCCCCGGCCGCGGAGGGTGGCGGATAGGGTGGCTCTGGTGGGGGACGCAGCCGGATACGTGACAAAGTGTTCCGGGGAGGGGATATATTTTGCGGCAAAGAGTGGGCGGATGTGCGCGGAGGCGATAGTGGAGGGATCGGAGAGGGGGAAGAGGATGGTGGAGGAAGGAGATTTGAGGACTTACTTGGAGAAGTGGGACAAGACATACTGGCCAACATATAAGGTGTTGGATGTGTTACAGAAGGTGTTTTACCGGTCCAATCCGGCGAGGGAGGCTTTCGTGGAGATGTGCGCCGATGAGTATGTGCAGAAGATGACATTCGATAGCTATTTGTACAAGAGGGTGGTGCCTGGGAATCCATGGGAGGACTTGAAGTTGGCTGTGAATACCATTGGGAGCTTGGTGAGGGCTAATGCTCTTAGGAACGAGATGGATAAGATTAGTGTATGAGTGTACTGACTATTGAGTGGAGGCACAAGCACTAAAGCACAAGCATAATAATGTGTTGTAACTTCTCTTTTCTTTCAAGTGTTCTTAATGTAAGTGGAGGAATGTTGATTTTATCAACTTAGATCATAATGTCAATTATATTTTAAGTTCTGTAGATTGTTGAGTATGTATGCATACATTATAATGTCAATTTCTTTTTAAGTTTTTATAGATTGTTGAGCATGTAAGCATGAAATACGCATTTTTTTTTTATAACACATGACAAAAGGAGACGAAACTAGGAGGAAGAGAAGACCAGAGCTTCCCTAACAATGGATGGAACAAAACTCCAATCCATGTTTGGGGCTCTGGAAAATAAAACTAATTTGCTCACTTCATGAGCAGCAGCTCTATTACAACTTCGGGCTACTCAATTGAGGGAAACATCACTATGAGGTCGCAGGAGAACCTTGACATTTTCAATAATAAGAGCTAGAGCTTCTTACAGATTGACAATCACTTACAAGTACCACATTTTGAAGATCCCATTGTAGTATGAGAATAAGAACAGCCCTAAGAATCAATGCTTCTGCTACATGGTGAAAGACAGAGGCAATATGAAGCACGTCCCTTCTGAATTGAAAAGCACAGTGCCTCTCCCAGCCTCTTTGGTATGAGAATTGTAACCTGCATCAAAATTGATCTTCAACCAACCGTGTCTGAGGGAGGACTCCAATCTTGAGAGGATGAAGATGGATTAGCTGCCATAGGCCCATATCGAACAGTCTATAGAAGTCCGCAAGAGCTTTTTCCAGGATTATGTGTGGTTCTAATTGTTTATCTTCGAACACAACAGGCATTTTGATGTTTCCAAATGTGCCAGCAGATAAGAGAGGCTAAACTTAAACAATCTGTGAACCCATCACACTGCTTCCATTGAGTCATCAGGTCTGACAAACGTTTTTATGCATGAATTACACTTGCAGGTAAATTTTATGAAAAAACTTGACACTATAATCTTCTGGCATGCAATGTAATGAATGAGGGTTTTGTTTTGGGGGAGCTTTTGGGAGACTCTAAAGGGACTTCCTAGTCTTGAAGCCAGTTTAATAAAAAATGTGAATGGGAATATCCCAAATTCCTATAATCTTGAAGGCTATATTTCACAGTGCAGATCAACACTGGAGAGGATGCTGGTTCAACTCTTGTCTGGTATCATCCTAAAACTAATCCAAAAAAACAAAGAAAAAAGAAAAGAAAAAGACATGGCCCAGATATCTTCAATCATGACAGACTGTAGTATAGAGGTTTAGAACTATACTATCTAGAGTTGCAAATATGAAAGCATGATTAAACTCTTGCCTTTCTTTTAGACCAAAAATCTAAGCATTTTCTACATCTATAAAACAGTCAAAAACCATGCTCGTTCCCTAACCTGTGCAGGGTGTCATTCTAAAACAGCAAACTACAGAATTCCTTCACTTCAAAAACAAAAGACCCTCAACAGCACAAGAATTATGATCAGTCACATTTTCATAATTGAAGAAAAAAAGTATCATGCAGAAACTAAAAGAAATATGAAGTGGAATGAAGACACTGCAAACGGAAGTGCCTTTGCATTTCATTGGACCTGCTCAGGATATACAGCCCTTGTCTGCAAGCAAATCATAATTCACTTCAGAAACTACATCAGTATAACCTATAACATAGAAAGCATTCATGATATAAAACCCATGGTAAGTTTTTTTTTTTCCTTTTTACCTTAATTTGTTTCAAACATGAATCCGATTTCTCATGCAGACCAAAATGAACCCACCCAGGTGCTTTTTAACTTCTAGGCCAAACTAATTATTTTGTATAAAATTTAGAAATCAACAAGATACTGAAAAAAACTCCCATGATTAAAGATTTTATGATTCATTGACATGATAAGTGTCCAAATTTCAGCAGTAACGATCTCATGACAGGATCCAAGGGCAAGCTTCAAGGACCAGCACTTCAGTTCCCATAGATTAACTGTAACATCAGAAATCTATAGATAGAACAACACTACAATCAGTAATGCAGCCACTTAGCATACACATTCCTTGATGCATTGATTGAAGCAAACCTTTTGAGATTCTACATCGCCTCAGCGCAACCAACTCAACTCAACAAAGCATTTGTCCCACTCTTTAGGTTCCTACACTTCAGTGGAGGCCAAAACCCTTATCTATAGGCTTTACTCAATCCGTTAAGACTCATTGCTTTTCTTTAACGTCTGTTGTGCCACCATATAACAGAAGGTTCCATTTGTGTAAAATGAAAACCAATTGAGGAATCTTTTAGCTGAGTTCCTTCAGACAGGATTCTGTAACGTTCTGCCACCATATAACAGAAGGTTCCATTTGCGTATAATGAAAACCAATTGTGGAATCTTTTAGCTGAGTTCCTTTATACGTGATTCTGTAACGTGCACGTGCAGAATGGTTCCCCAAAAGGGATTAGGATTTGAAGTCTCAACAAATCCATTTTCTGGAAACTGAAATTCTCTTCTGATAAGATTAGGATGGGAATTTTACCTAATGCTCTGCTCCACTTATGTTTCAGTATATGTTTTCAAACCTAGATTTCCCTACCAATAGTCATTGCAGGAGCAGTGCCCTTCTCGGAAATGATGGAACCGGGTACGATCTCTAATAATCACCTTCCGATTATAAACCCCGGAAAGCACCTTTGCAAAATTGTGGCAATCAACACAGATTCGGAGGTTCTTTGCTACTCTTATTGTTGTACCAGGTGGAGTTGCAAGAACTCCAAAAGCAATGGCCAGCTTCTCACTGTGATAAGAGAGCATAGTCTCTTTTTCTTCTGCACCCAAATTATGTAACTCAGATGTTATTTCAGCAACATAACCAGCAATCTTCAGTTGCTTTCCAATCTCATCCAACATCTCATAAATCTCGTCCTTTCGTGGATGTGAAATATCATCCACGACAAACTCGTGTACTTCTCCTTTCAGATTAACTGTACTACAGCCAGGTGTGGTTTGGATTGCTTTCTCCTTCAGCAATTTCCTCACTTCTATCACCTTCTCCCAGTTTCCAACTGAAGAATAAATATTCAACAATAGAACATAATCCCCTGCTTCTTGTGCCTTGAGTTCAATCAAATGTTGAAGTACACACTCTCCGAGGGTGACATGGCCATGAATTCTGCAAGCTCCAAGTAGAGTCCTCCAAATTGTTGCATCTGGTTTGACTCCCATTGAAATGATAAGCTGGTAGGCCTGGTCAAGCAAACCAGCTCGACCCAAGAGATCAACCATGCACCCGTAGTGGTGGACATTAGGTACTATCCTGAACTCTTTGGTCATACAATTGAAAAACATCCAACCTTCATCAACCAGCCCAGAGTGACTGCAAGCAGAAAGAACCCCAGTGAATGTCTGATCATCTGGGGCAACACCCATTCTCTGCATCTCTCTGAATGCTTCAATAGCTTCTCTACCGTATCCATTGCTTGCAAAACCTGAAATCATCGCACTCCAAGAAACCACATCTCTTTTGTGCATGTCCTTAAACACCTGATAAGCTTTCTCCAGACATCCACATCGTGAGTACATTGCTACTAGAGAATTATACAGATTGAGAGCATCTCCATATCCATGTTCTTGAATATATTTATGAACCCTCTCACCAAATTCCAACGCACCCAAGTTGGCACAAGCCTGAAGTACAAGCAAACAAGTAACATCATCTGGTTCAGAATCATATGGAGCGCTCTGCATCATATCAAATACTCCCAAAGCATCCCGAGTTCGACCGTTACGAGTGTAGCAAGAAATCAGGACATTCCAAGCTACAGCATCCCTTTCAGAGATCTCATCAAACACCTTACATGCTTCATCACACTTCTGGCAACTCGAATACATATCCATCAAAGTAGTGAGCAAAAGCCTATCAGATTGATGCCCATCTCTAAAAATCCTAGCATGAATCTGTATCCCTCCAAATAATGAAGAAATCTTAACGCATGACTTAACAGCAAACGAAGAAGATAATGGGTCGGGACGCATACCTCGCCATTGCATTTCTCGATACAATTTAAACCCTTCCTCAGGGGAATTGCTTTTTAAATAAGCTCTGATCATGGTGTTGTAGTGAGAAACACTGGGTTTTGAGATGTAAGAGAAAATTCGGAGGGAATAGCCTAAATTACGTGATGTCCAGAGAGCTACACGGGACAGGAAGGTGAGAGAGATTGTTGGGTCTTGAAGGAGTGATGTACGGACGAGGTGGGCATGGATTTGAAGCAATTGGGTTTTTGAAGAACATGATTTTATGAGTGAAATCAATGTTTTTTCTCTTTGGGCAGTTGATAACAGTTGTGTCTGCTGCTGTTTTTGTACATGTATTGTTGTAGTTGGTTTGTTAAATGGCAATTGTGGTTCGGCATAGTGAAATGCTTGACAGGAAGGTTGATGAAGGTGAGAAGTTGAAGCTGAGGCGAAACGAGGAGAGAGATGGTAGTGGGAATTGAGGTTAGAGAGAGAAGAACGGTATGCGTGGAGGTGGTGTGAAATTGGTGTCATTGGCACTCTGTCTATGTCGGTCTCAAGTGCGTATTATATTTGATTTTGGATAGTTTATTTTACTCTTAGCACAAACATTTGAATTAGCTTGGATTATCTTTGCTATAACACGACAACAAATAATAATAATAATAATAATAATAAGGATAAACTTTATTGACCTCCGTAAGATTTGAGGTATTATCACGTGATTACAATTTTATACAATTGTCACCAATATTCGCTGAGATTTGTGTCGTATATCACATACACTCTTTTTTTTTTATCAAAAGTATGCTGCGTCAGACCACTTTTTGATAGTAAAAAGATCATGCTATCCTTTGACTTTTGACCTAACTTTTTTTAATACTAAAATAATATATTTAACCACTCCTAATGGACCAAAATGGCCCCAACTATGTCCTATTATTACATACCCATTTCACTGTTATTATATTATACATATATATATAGAGAGAGAGAGAGGGGGGGGGGGGAGGAAACCACCGAGCACCACTGCCACCAACCACAACCACCACCACCACAGGCGACAAAACCACCACCACCATTGTCGAACTCCAATCGCAACCTAACCTAAGCAAATGGCCACCATCTACAACCACAACCACCACCACCACCACTGAGCACCACTCCCATATATGTGTATCCACCACCCAAACTAGCGGCACCACCACCACCCCAACCATCCCAACCCCACACCTGGCAGGGCCACCACAACCATAGTCATCACCACCACAATCCCAACCCACACCGGTAACGTAAAATCTACAATCCAAACCAGTGGCGCCACCATCACCCTAACCATCCCAACCCCACACCTGCGGCGCCACCACAACCACAGTCACCAAATCCACAACCATAATCACCACCACCACAATCCCAACCACAGTCACCAAATCCACCGCCACAATCCACAACCACAGTCACCACAATCATATATAGATCCAACAACAAGGAGAAATTGATCTTTAAGATACCTCTGTAACAAAACCACTTTATCACCTACAAATAGGCGACCTTCCTCATCAGTGGAACCCTTCACTGTCAGGATCCAAACAGTCATCTAGTGGTTTTCCTAAGAATGAATACGAGGGTTTGATTGGGGGGGTGTTAGTGTATGATTTGAGGAGCTGATCTTTGGATTCGATGGTGGAGAGGTAGTGGTTGTCAACGGTGGAGGTAGAGAGAGAATGAGCAGTGGAGGTTGAATAGAGTGGGAATGGTGTCAAGGGTTTGAATACAATTTGATTATTCTTTGTAATGTCATCGTTTAGTTTGCTTGGCCACATAATATGGTACAAAAGAGAGAATGAGAAGGTACAGAGAGAATGGTGTGTTTCTCATTGCAGAAGATGGAGAAGATGAGAGGGTATAGAGAGAGAATGAAGTGACAGGAGATGAGAGAGAGAGTAGTTAGTGGGGGAAATGGGTAAATTTTGTGATTAGTGATGGTGGTTGTGGTTGGTGGTGGTGGCTGTTGTTGGTGGTAGTGGTTGGAGGAGGAGATGGTGGTTGTCGTTGGTGGGAATGATTGGAGGAGGAGATGAGAGAGAAAGAACAGTCATGAGGGGTAGTTTTGTCATTTTTCGATTCTGATATTTTTGTATTAAAATTCATTTAAATAATCAAGGGTACTAATGCCATTTCACTTATTAAAAAAATTATAAATTCTAACAGGGGGTATTGGTGACAAAATTGCACAAAGTTATAGCCACATGACAATACCTCAAACCTTAGGGGGTATCAATGAAGTTTACCCTAATAATAATAATAAAAAAATTAATTAGGAGAGATTATATATATGAAAGAATAGTTTTAACCTAAGAATCATAGACATAGAACATGAGTACGACACGACACGGGTGCAGCATTACGAAAAATTCTAAAAGAACTGGACATGGACACGGCGAAGATACGATTATAAAATAATAATATAATATATTATTCTTTCATATTCATTATTTAATAAAAAAGACAACATTACATAAATACTCCAATTCATGATCAAGCAATTAAAAACCAAACAAACTTATAAACAAATAGATTAAAGAACCAGATTTATTTAGTTCTCCACATATATCTAGCTCATTTTATTAATCATAACTCAATCGTATATAAATTCCTTTCGAAATACTTGAATATACATCACTTTTACGAAGTGTCCGACACGTGTCCAAAAAAATGTAAGGGCAAATCTACGAAGTGTCCGACACGGTGTCGGAATGTTCGACACTTGTACAACACCCTTAGTGAAGTGTCTGTGCTTCCTAAGTTTTAACCTCTCATCGTGTTTGTTGCATATCGTGTTACAACTTGAATTATCCAAATCCATT
Organism: Cornus controversa; assembly: GCA_026545225.1. NCBI lineage: Eukaryota > Viridiplantae > Streptophyta > Magnoliopsida > Cornales > Cornaceae > Cornus > Cornus controversa. The sequence continues at coordinate 24,219,961 of CM048845.1, read as the reverse complement.
GTATGTCTTCACATAATTCACTTAAAGCATTCCTGCTTCCATTTTATGTGCCCTATGTTCAATTTTATCAAGCACTTCTGTGACTGTTGAGAACAACCAATGTACCAGATTCATGATTATGAAATGGACTTGCCAAAACAGAATTTTTTTATCATCAGCAAAAATAGTTGCATTTACAGGATTATAAAGAAACATCAATTTTCCATAACTACCAAAAACTTTGTTTCATGTTGTAATTACGAGATAAATGAACTAGGTTGACCCAAGTTTTATGTATATAACTATGGTTCAAAAATTTAGTAAAATGTTAATAATCTTATTCTCACTCCAGCACATCATATAAACCTAACATCCATTAATCATATGAAATAAGAATAGTCAACATGCCAGTAAATCAGTTCTCCAAGTATGATCAGTCACAGCTTGCAAACTAATTCTATATCACATAGTGCTCCCATCTGCCCACACCTAAGACACGCATTCCTGCTTCCGTTTGCCCGAAGGAAGAAACAATTCAATCAAAATGGACAATGGGGGATTGGAGGGATTCATACAAGGATATTGAGTAGATGGTTGAGAACACTTGTGCAGTGCCATCTTTTTTATCCTATTTTTTGGGGCCAAATTGTACTAAATTCCTCCATGCTTTCAAAAAGTGGCAAAATAGCCTTAACTATTTTTATCACCAAATAACCCCCATTTGGTTTCAAAAGTTACAAAGAACCCCATTTACAAAAAAAATTCCTTCTAAATGACCATTTTCCCCATTTTATGACAAAAAACTTAAAACCCATGTAAACATAAGACTAGCCATTGTATTATGAGTAATGATACAAATGTTGAATTCAGTAATTTTTTAAAGTCATTTATGTGAGTAGGATGGTGGACCCTAATGACGTCATGTGGGCACCCACCAACTCACAAAATACAAATTCAAAAATAATTGAATTCGGAAGAAAAATCATTATCATTTTATTATTAAGTGTAATTAAATATCTCTGTATGCTAAAAAGGCAAAGCAAAATATAATTATACTTAGAAACATAAACAAAATTAGGAAGTAAAATATAATAGACAATTATCAACCAACTTACAGAATTATTGAATAATGAATTAAATTGAATTCGAGCCTTGTGTAAACATAACTTCTTTAAGATAAATTTGTTCCCTTTTAGTGCCAAAGGTGATGAACAATTATCTCCCAAGATAGAATGGATTTACAATTCTAAAGAGGCAACACTTCAATCTCTAGAATCTTTCGAACACAACATGTGCAATACTCGAACTATATATATATGCAGAGATAGACGATATGAAATTATTTCTGTGTCTTTTAATGTTATGCATGACTGGCTATATATAGAGCCAATGGTGATTGGTTGGTTTCTTCCAGAACAGACATGTTTGTTCTTGAAGAGTCATAACTTTCCAGAATAGACATGTTTGTTCTTGAAGAATAATAACTCTTCTAAAACAGTCATGTCTATTTTTCAGACAACCACCAACTAAGGCCATGCTTGGTTGGAGGATTTTAATAATCAATTTTTCATTCAATAATTAACGATTTTTGACAAATTCATCCAACATTAAGCACACCAAGTGATATATTATTTCTCTGCTTTATTTCTCATTTTCATTGGAAAAACCAAGCATATAAATATTGATGAAGCACAAAGCCACTCTCGACCTGGTCTAACGCCAACCTATAAAAGGATAAAACAAAGGTAACCGGAAAGACATCGATGTGGTGCCAGCCGATTACATTCTGACGCTCTAGTCAGATATCAAAAAGGCTTTAAAAGCTGTAAAGGGACTTAGAGGGTATTAATTACGTACCTGGTATATGGATTGTCTCTACATTTATAGCGATCAAATGGGAATGTGTCCTAGTATAAGACTGGCTCTTTGGCTCCCCAGACTTATCTGGAGATAGAAAAGTCCTGGTCAAAGTTTATCTCTCACCCACATCATATAAATCATAATCGCCCACATCACCTGACTTATAATAAGAGTCAAACACCCCATCAGATGCCCCATGTTCGTGAGGATTGCCTGTCGAACCTTAGGAACACTTTAACTAGCCTGTTGGGCCATAAAAACAGACCCTTAGCCCATAAAATTTTGTTGAATATCCACCTTAGATCTTGGACTCAACCCCAAACTAGTTAGCGACTTCTGAGCTAGCGGCCTTAGTCGGTTCTGGTGACCAAACTTGTTTGGCCTTGGTCGGCCTCATTGGCTGGCCTAAAGGGACCAGCCTTGGTCAGCCTTGGCTGGCCTTGGAGGACCTTGGTGGCCGGCCTCTAGGGATTGGACTTGGCTAGTCTCCTTGGCCGGCTTTTACAATGGTCTTCGTTTGTTGCTTTGTCGGTCTGCTTTTTTGATATTTCTTGACCGTTGGCTTTGTGAACATTGGGATCTAGTCATTTGGTTAGGTGAATGTTGTAATTGGAACATTGTCATGTGACTATTGCCCCTTGCCCTATGTCTATAAGAGCCTTTCGTACTCTTCATTTGTATGCACATCACCCACTATCATCCTTTTATGCAAGATTCTATCATTTTCTCTCTTATTCGTTGCTTTTATTCCCTTCAACACAATTTCTAGAAGCTAGACCCAGAGTCCTTTGGTCCTCACTCTCCCCTCTACGAAGCTCTTGAGTTTATCTATTTCTTTATGGGAGACTACTCAGATTATCAGCTTATCGTATCTACTATGACCTCCTTACATGTGGAAGAGTTGGTGGCCCGTTACTCTTTCCCGGTCGAAGTCTCTATCAGAGCCCTTACCAGTGCAGAAAGTGCTTTCTCTATTCGTGATGGGGAGACCTGCTTCTATGATGGCGCCTTTACTTGCGGCCTCTAGTTTTCGATCCCAGAGTTCGTAAAAGAGTTACTCCAGGCCCTTAACCATTGCCCTTCCCAACTCACACCAAACTTTTGACGGATAATTATGGCTTCCCTTATTCTCTGGGTTCTTGTGGGAACATACATTCACTATTCATAAATAAATTTCTTTCTTCCTACACCATTATGAAGAATGTGGACTGGCGCCACCTCCAAAGCCGGTCGAGTAGAAAGTACCCGCCCAAGGGCCTGGTTCTTATTGACAACAGCACGCGAATCAAATCATGGAAGGAACGATTCTTTTTTGTCTCAGGATGCTGGGAGCTTCCTCCTCACATCATCCCCCGTACATGGACTGATGGGGACATTTCTGGTAAGCATCCCCTTGCCTTCTTCTTCCTGTTCCCTTTTTTTTTTTACTTTGCACATATGTAATTATCTTTTGTTTTTAATTCCATCTATAAGGTTCGAGCCACCTGTAGATGAGGAGGAAGAAGATAGGTTGGAGAGGGCTTATAACCACCCAATGAGGGATACCTTGGTCCTAACCTCGGACTCGGGATTGGCCACGCTAGGCTATTCTCTATGTGTCATTATAGACAGACGGGGTGTACCTTCTTTCCTTTGAACCTTCTTCTTTCTTTTTGAGAGACTGTACCACATGTGCTTACTTGTAAAAATGTGTAGGGTCTTCGCGAAGGAAGATTGATGGAGATCGATCTTCTTACCCGGGTGAAGGGTAAAGGTGTCGCATCTACCTCTTCTCCTTCTGTACCAAAGAGGCCACGAATGCCTGTGGTTCTTGGACACAGGGGTTTATCATTTTCCCCCTATATTGAGAACTCCCCCCTGCTATCGCCCTTGTCCCTAGGAGCTTTCTGGATCCAAGCTTTTTTAGGGTGCCGGCGACTCAACTATTTGGAAGAGGCAGCTTACCGGTGACTCAACTGTTTGGAAGCAGCAAGTCCCAAGTATCTTTATTGTTTGTAGCCAACAGTATTGAGTCTATTTTGTCTGACCTAAGATACTCCATTGCCAGGGTTAGACAATTCATTCTTCAGAACGACCTTAAGTAGGTAGACGTGCTTGGGGCTGTTGCGTCTACCGGACATCTTATGGCCAATATGGCAAAGGTTTGTTCCTCTTCTCCCTTCTTTTTACTGATATCACACTTCTTGCCATACACTTATGTATACTTTAATGTTGTTAATAGGGCATGACGTTTGCCCAGTCTATCTCTAATTATCTCTTATGGATGGAAGCTGAACTTGAGAGGCAGAAGACCTTATTTGACACTGAGCGCTCAACGCTGAACTCAGAGGTAGAGTCTCTATGCTCCTCCCATGCTTCTCATATAGAGGAGATTGATGTCCTCAACTCCCAGCTCTGTCATAAATAGGAGGAAATGGCCAGATTGAATACTGATTTGCCAAGGATCAGAGCGGTGGCAATCGAGTAGTTTAAGGATTCGCTCGAGTTTGATAAGATCTGTGACCAACCATACATTGAAGGCTTTGAATATTTCTATGAAGTGGCGTAGGGCGAATGGCCAGGGATGGACTTTTCTTGTTTGCAGCTAGGTGATGTTGAGGAGCCCAAGACTTGATTCCTCTTTTTCTCTTATTTTTTCTATTGTATTGTAATGCGTAGCGCCCTTAGCCTACGACTTTGTAATCTTCTATTTTGATCAATGACAAATTATCTTTTTTCTTATTGAGGTGTCCTTTGGTTTAAGATGTTTTAACAAAAAATCTTCATGGCATAACCTTGCAAAAAGACTATGTGACGGAGTTACCTTGCCGTTTGATAGAATTTCTATTGACTTAGGATTAATACATCCCACCTTTTTTCATTAAAGGCCCTCTGAAGAAGTGTGCCCCAGTGAGGTTGATTAACAATGTTCTCAAAATTAATTCATCCCGCCTTTTTCATTAAAGGCCCTCTAAAGAGGTGTGCCCTCGTGGGGTTGATTAACAATGTTCTCAGAATTAATTCATCCTACATTTTTCATTAAAGGCCTTCTAAAGAGGTGTGCCCCTGTGGGGTTGATTAACAATGTTCTCGAAATTAATTCATCATGCTTTTTTCATTAAAGGCCCTCTGAATAGGTGTGCCCCCGTGGGGTTGATTTTATTTGATTATTTGATTTTAGTTTGAATAGGTGTGCCCCTGTGGGGTTGATTATTGGAATGAAAAGATTTTTATTGATATTCTGGTAATAATAGAGTTTATTTGAGACAAAACTGGAGCTCTCACTCTAAGGTTTGTTAACAAACTAAGCTTCAACTGGAACTATCAAAAATAAATGTAAACAAAAAAAATTCTTACAGATAGTATTTTCTCAGATGTTCAGCATTCCAAGGATGGTCCAATTGCCTTCCTTCCAACGTTTCCAACCAATATGTCCCCTATCATTGAGTCCGAACAACTCTGTAAGGGTCCTCCTAGTTAGGAGCCAGTTTTCTGGTGCTTGGGGGTTTGGTAGCCTAAGTTACCTCATGGAGGACTAGGTCTCCAAGTTGAAAACTCCTGGCTTAACCCGAGTGTTGTAGTACTGGGACATGGCTTGTTGATACGGCGCTACCTGTACTCGAACCTGTTCTCTTCTTTCTTTGATGAAATCAGCACTAGCCCTTACCTTACTTTCATTGTGACTGGGGTCACAATGCTTAGTTCGATGACTTGCCAACTGTCCTATTTCTATTGGGAGGACCGCTTCACTTCTGAAGGCTAGAAAGTAGGGTGTTTCCCTAGTGGAAACTTTAGCAGTAGTCCTGTAAGCCCATAGGACACTTGGCAGCAGCTTTGGCTATATGCCTTTGGAATCTTCCAAATGCATTTTAATCATCTAGAGTATAGTTTTGTTAGCAACTTCAGCTTGCCCATTTGCTTGTGGATGGTCTAGTGAGGAGTAGTGATTTCTTATATCGTGCTCGGTGCAAAAATTTTGGAAGAGCGAACTTTCAAACTATTTTTCGTTGTCTGTGACAATGACCCTTGGTATTCCGAATCTGCATATAATCGACTCTATACAAAGTTGATGACATTCTTCTCCCCAATTTTGGCCAAAGGCTCCGTTTCCACCCATTTAGTGAGTAGTCAATTGCCACAATTGTAAAAATTTTCTGTTCCTTTCCCATAGATAGAGGATCGATCAAGTCCATTCTCCACTGGGCAAAAGGCTATAGTGTGGCTATTAGACTTAACTTTTCAGGTGGTTGTCTTGGGATATTGGTGAAACGTTGGCATTTGTCACATTTTTTTACGAAGTCCAACACATCCTGTTTCATAGTGGGCTAGTAGTATCTCTGCCTAATGGCCTTATAAGTTAAGGACCTGCCCCCTACATGGTTTCTGCAGTCCCCTTCATAGATTTCCTTCATGACATGTCAAACCACGTCTGCCAAAATGCATACTAAGTAGGGCAAGAAGACCCCTTTTTTATAGAAGATTCCACCGATCAGAGTATATCTAGATGCTATGATCCTTACTCTATGCACTTCTACCTTATCGAGTGGTAACTCGCCATCTCTAATGTACTTGATAAGTGGGTCAGCCCATTCCATGCCTTGGGCCACCTAGTTCACCTCACACGGTACGTTATTTCCTATATTTGGTTTTTCCATGCGCTCCACAAGCACTGCATCATTAGCAGCTTCCTGTGTCATTGCTAACCGAGCAAGAGTATCAACATTAGGGTTCTCATTGTGGGGGACTCATGTGATGGAGAATCTCTGAAAGTGAGTGATCAACTATTGAAATTTTTGTAAGTAGGACTTCATCTTTTCTCCTTTTGCTTCATATTCTCCGTGGACTTGCCCGACAACTAGCTGGGAGTCAGTGTAAACTTTTAATTACTGCACTTTGAGAATTCTTGCTATTTTCAGTGTTGCAATCAAAGCTTCATATTCAGCTTCATTGTTTGTCGCCTTGAACTCGAATCGCGAGGCATATTTAAAGGTTTCCCCCTTAGGGGATATGATCATTATTCTTGCACCACTAGCCTGTGCGTTCAACAATCCATTTACAAACAATCCCCATGTGTGATCTACATTTAGTCCTCTCCATTTTGTTGGACTGGTCTCTCCCTTTCTGCTAGTGATGCTTGCTCCTCCTCTGGTGGATAGGTTAACTCAGCTATAAAGTCTACTAGTACTTAACCTTTTATTGCTAACCTTGGCTTGTATCAGATGTCGAATTCCCCTAGCTCCATGGACCACTTCACAAGCCGTTCAGAAGTTTTGGGTTTGAAAAGAACTTACCAGAGTGGTTGATCAATCAGTACCACTATTATGTGTGCTTAGAAGTATGGCCTAAGTTTCCTGGCTGACATGACCAGGGCAAAGCCAGTTTCTCTATTACGGGATATCTTTCTTCAGCCATATGAAGTACCTTGTTGGCATAGTTTACGAACCTTTGAACCCCTTCATCTTCTCATACTAGCACGGAATGGACCGCTGCCAGGGAAACGGCCAAGTACAGGTACAGTTCTTCCCCTGAGTGTGTATGTGACAAGAGTGGGGGTGAACTAAAATACTATTTTAGATCAACCAGGGCTTATTCACACTTTGGGGTCCATTCAAAGGCTTTTTTGAGAACCTAGAAGAATGGGAGACATTTGTCTGTAGTGCGGAAGATCAATCTGTTCAATGCCACTACCTTACCCTTCAATCTCTAGATTTTCTTGATCGTTCTAGGTGATTTTATGTCAATGATTGCCTTAACCATCTCTGGGTTGGCTTCTATTCCCCTCTTACTGACAAAGTAATCCAAAAACTTTTCAGATGAGACTCCAAAAGCGCACTTACTTGGATTTAGCCTCATCCTATACCTTCGGATGATGTTAAAGGCTTCTTGCAAGTCAAACAAATGGTTCACAACTTTCATAATTTTGATGAGCATGTCTTCGACGTATACCTCCATGTTTCTGTCGATTTACTTCTTAAACATCATGTTGACCAGCCTCTGGTAAGTCATGTTCGCATTCTTCAAACCAAACAGCATCACTGTGTAATTGTACAACCCTCTCTCTGTTATGAAAGATGTATTCTCATGATTTGAGGGATGCATTAGGATTTGATTGTAACCGGAGTAGGTGTCCATGAAACTAAGTCGCTCACACCCAGTTGTTCCTTCCACAAGTAGATTGATCTGTGGGAGAGGGAAACTATCTTTTGGGCATGTTTTATTTAGATCGGTGAAATCTACGCATACGTGCCACTTGCCATTGGGTTTCCTTACCAAGACCACGTTTGCTAACCAATCTGGGTAGTACGATTCCTGTACGAATCTAGCCTTCAATAACTTATCCACCTCCTCAAAAATTGTCAAATTTCTTTCTAGAGCAAAATTTCGTCTCTTCTACCTGACAAGCTTGATGGTAGGGTCAACATTAAACCGATGCATAACAATTGCTAGGCCAATCCCAGGCATGTCCTCATGAGACTAGGCAAATACATCCCTATTTATTTTGAGGAATTGAACAAGCTCCTCTCGAGCGATGGGGGAAAGTGATGACCCGACACTCACCTTCTTCTTGGCATTTGGCTCATACAAGTCAACTTCAATTATTTCTTCCATTAGTTCTGTATAGCGGACCTCCTCTTTATCTTCAACCTCTAGGCCTTCAATGCTCAAAGCCTTTAGTAACTTCTTTTCTTTCAGAGAAGTGGTGTAGCATTCTTAGGCAGTGGTTTGATCTCCCTTTAACTCTCTGATGCCATAGTCAGTAGGGAATCGCATGAGGTGGTGGTAAGTGGAGCTCACTGCCTTCATGGCATCTAATGTAGCTCTTCCCACAATAAAATTGTACATAGATGGGCAATCTGCCATAAAGAATGTCATCATATTGGTTACTTGTTTTAGAATTGTACCAACAGTGACTGGCAGGTCAATAATACCAAGCGAAAAAGTTTCTCCCCAGAGAATTCGATAAGCGGAGACTTAGTAGGCTTAAGTTTTTTCCTACCAATGTTCATTTGGTTAAAGGCCTCTACAAACAGGATGTCGATAAAACTACTATTGTCGATCAGTACTCACCTAATTGTAAAATTGGCGATAGTCAGTGTAATCACCAGGGCATCATCATGTGGTTGTTGAATCCCCCTCGCATTAACTTCTGAGAAGGTTATGATTTGGTCATCCAGTCAAGGGTGCTTGGCCTAAGGGGGTAACTAGTTCACTTCACCCACTTTATAGAAACTTCTGACTTTCCTCAAATGTGCTTTGTGAATCGCCTTGGACTCACCGCCATAGCGGGTTTTTCTGAGTGTTGTCATCCTTGTCGTCCCGTGGTTAGTTTTATACCCCCCTCTCATCTTCAACCACAAATCTACGCAGCTTGACCCTACGAATCAGACTTTTAAATTACCTTTTTAAGTCGATGCACTCATCTTTGTCAGTTCTTAGTTTTGGGGGTCATGTCACTGCCAGGTCATCTTGAATGTTGAGGAAGATTTAGCTTATTGATGTGTTTAAAGAGGTAAAATTGAATCCTTTAACTCGGCGTGATGATTTATCGCTCTGCTTTTGTGACGTCTTGCCATGTTTAGGGTCCCTTTCTTCTTTACTGGACTGTTCCCCCTTTTCATGTCTGTCTTTCTGTCACCATCTCCTTTTTCCCTCCATGTATCTAGGGCATCCTCGGCATTCATGTACTTCTAGGCCTTTATGAGTAGCTCTGACATGCTTTCTGGGGTATGTTTGGAGATTGAGTATAAGAATTTTGAGGGCAGTAGGCCTCCCATGAATGCGGTAACTGCTACCTTGTCGTCCAAAGCATTGACCTGTATTATTTTCTTGTTAAACCGGTTGATGTAGTCTCGCAATGGTTCTCTCTTGGTCTGCCTTACGTTTAGAAGATAAGTGGCAGGCTTTCTGTGTCTTTGAGTGGCAATGAAAGTACTCACAAACAACTGGCTTAGTTCTTTGAAGGAATGTATAGACGCGGGTTTTAAGCTGTTAAACCATGCTCGGGTAGAACCTTTCAATGTAGTGGGAAAGGCCCTACACATGATTTCATTTGGTACTCCTTAGAGGTCCATTAGAGTCTTGTAGGTCTCCAGATGGTCTAGCGGGTCCTTGGTCCCGTCAAAGTTTTCAAGGGTGGGTATCTTAAACTTGTTGGGCAAATGATAATTCATTACTCCAGCGGTAAAAATGAGGTTGGTTTGTTAGACCAGATCCTCCACTGTAGCAAGGCCTTCCCCTTTAATGGCTTAGGCCATACTTTGTACCTTAGCTCTGAGGTCCTGCATCTCCATATCATAATAAGTAGTTTCCCTAGGGTGCTTTGAATTTCCATGAGTACGAGCCCTGAACCCCAAATCCCCATGAGTACGAGCTCTTTCAAACGGGATTAGGTGAATGGGTTCTTCCCATCTCAATCGCTTCTTACGTGGCTCTGGGCCGCGTCGTCTGCTAGGTGACGATACAGTCAGCAGGACCTAATGATTAACCCAAGTGCCAAGTGCGCATAAACGTGAAATGTCTCAATTGAGCTACTAAACCAATAACCTAATTTACATGAAAAGAGAAGGGAAAGCTGAGTCAATGTTGGGTCAAGCACCGAATGTTGCACATTATTCAATCCCCTTAAGTTATATATATTAATTCCTTAGTTACAGTTATATTATTTTTGTGTTTTTGTCATTTTCATTATCTCATCCATAAGTTCAATCAATTCCAATGAATTTGTGCCTCCGATGACGCCTCTATGAAACTAGAAGAGCACCACATCTTTGGGCCAACTCATAATGAAGATCCAAAGCCATGTAAGCCAGGAAAATAGTCACTCCGAGCTTACAGAAGTAATGGGCCAAGTCAGAACTCAAGCCCAGCATGCAATATATTGCGCTCGAACACATTCTTCAGTGAACTCGATCACATCACACTTTGATAAAACATGTTTCGATTCTTTGACACATGCAAGATGCGCTCGAGCGCAATCTTTAGTGCGCTCGTGCGCAATAGTGGACAACCTAGAAAGTTGAGTGTTAAATGTGTGGCCTAAAACAAAAGAATTCTTTTTTTAAGGGAACATGTACCACAATTTAAGGATATTTGTTGGGGGACATTTTTCTAGGATCTATCAGGGGAGTACATAGAGAAAAAAGATAGAGAGAGAAAGGAGGGGAGAGACTAGTGCAAGAACCATGACCATTTTTGGCCGATTTTCTTTTAATTTCATTTATTATCATATTAATATTTTAAATGACTAAATATGTATTTTAAGTGTAAAATACATGCTTAGAGAACTTATTTAAGGTTTGGAAAAGTTTTTGGAGTGTTTAACAAAAGTTGACTTTTTCGGGTCCGGTTGACCCAGGATGCAGGCCCCATGGACCCAGAAAATTTGAAAGTGTTGGAATGACTCCAAAATTGGAGGGTAGCTTAAATAAAATATTTTACGTGCTACGAAATCGATTTCATATTAATCAGAGTTACGAAAATTAAAAACCGAGTCCAAAAATGTTTAGGAAAAAGATAGTGGCATTTTTGTAAATAAGTGAAAGTTAAATTCTATAAATAGGAGGAGAATACCCATCCCTCATTTCTCATTCTCATTTGGCTGAATGGAATGATATATATATATATATATATATATATATATATATATATATATATATATATATATATATAGCTACATCTTCTTTTTCACTTCTTCATTGAATTAGAAGATCTTAGTGTGAAAATTGGGCGACGCCGAAGAAGAGAGAAATGATTTACGCATCAAGGGCTCGAGTTTGATCCATCCGGAATCAATTTTGGAAAAATTTAGTTTTTAATAGAATTGGGAAAATCATTTGAAAGCTCTTCAAAATTAAGGTAGGAATGTCTAACCCATAGAATCTAGAGTTTTTGTGAGTATATGGGATGTTTAGGCAACCAATTGGTTATGTGAGTATAATTAGATATTTTTTCAATATTAAAGCATGTTCAATTATGCCATTAAAGTGTTATTTGTGTTAAAAGATGTGAATGCATGTTTATAAATGCCTTACATGATTATATAAGCATGTTGAGATTGACTTGTGAAGCAATTATGTGTATTCATGAATAATTATGAAGTTGACACTTATGTGTTTAATAAAATGTCTTGGAAGTATATTTAAATGTGGAACATGATTGATTAGTTATTCAAGTAAGGCGAAATGTGTATTATGTGAAATGTGTTCAACGTAAAATGTTCAATGACTATGTGGAAAATGTGCAAGCATAACCATTGATGTTACATTGCTTTGAGTTGTATGTATATACTACCATGAGCATATTGAATCCATCTTCATTCATTGGGAAATGCATGGTGAGGGTGGAGAATGTAATTGAGGTGGTAAAAATCCATTCGATAAAACAGCGAGGTATTATGGTAAAAGTAACCATCGTGAGATATTTCAGTAGAGGTACCCTCGTGGATTGATTCATAGTGGGGTGTTCCGGTAATGGTAACCCTTGTTAGGTTGGATTGGTTGTCCAAGGGAATTGGAAACTAATGGGATTTTGGAAAAGATGATGGAGTTGTTCATATCAGTTGCTCAATACTTGACTTATGATATGGTTGTGATGCATGAATATTTGCTTAATATAATTAAATGCAAATATATGGCATTCACAGGACTTGCGGAATTATGTTTTGGATATTTTTACTGAGCGTGTGGTTGCTCATCCTAACTTTTTTCAGGAAATGGAAAGGAAGTGATAGAATCTCCCTAATAAAGTATTGGCAAGGAGTAGATTTCAGTTTCATTTAAAAACTCTATGTTATATTATTTGAATGCATGTTCGGATTATGGACTATATGCATGCGATGAACATGTATAAACCAATTACGTTTCAAGAATATATTATGTTTATTCTTTATATATAATTTTATTCATTATAAGCATGGTATTGAGTATGGTAGAATGCTAGACATTTTAAATGATGATTTCTCATTTATATTTATTTTCACATGTATAAACTTATGAGAATGGTTATGTTGATGCATATGTGAGATGTGAGGCATAGATGTGTTAATAAGGGTCATTAGACCAAAAAATGACCAAAATGTTAAGTTGCTGGAGATTCTGTAGGAGGGGATTTCGATTGTACGAAACCCTTGTTTCGCACGATCAAAATTTTTGATTGTACGAAACCAAGGTTTCGATCATACGAAAAATTGCAAGTGTGAGATCCCGATTGATGAAAACTTTCAATAGTACTTCGATACTATTTCGATCATACGAGATGTTTCGATCAATCGAAACCTTCATCTTAATTATGTGAAACTAGCATTTCGATTGATCGAAATGGTGGTTTCGATTGTGTGAAATATCATAGCGACGGGAAGTTATAAATGGATTTGTTTGTATTTACTCATTAAGGAAGGTTACTTGTGAACCTAAATTGATTCCATATGCATGTAAACATATATGATAATGGTTTTATAAATGCTTCTGCTAATTTTGTGATCACAACTTAGATTGATTTATCTATGTGTCGTAATCGGTAAATAATGAACTTATTGGTAACTTCCGATGTATGTAATGACCTTGGTGGTCCGGGTAAAAACCAAGGGAGATAATCATAACTTGTCATGGCTGACCGGGTCATGGAGTGACGATCGGGTGATTATGACAGGTCACTACTCAGAGTTCAGGCGAGGACCGGGGGAGTCTTGGCGGTTTGAATTTCAGGGCATGACAATTTTGGTATCAGAGCACTAGGACGAATACCAAGGGGTGATGGGTAATGGACATATCACATGTAGATTTGGAATATGTTAGAACCCTTGAATATGATAACCTAGAAACACGTGTAGATATGACATAATTATTTTGATAAACTTGGGTGCATGTGAAATATGTTTACATGATAACATGTTATGTGCTTATGTGATAACATGTGTTATATGTTATCTGTTAATTTGAGATCGAACATGTTATGTGATTAAATGTGTGTTCAAAAACTTGTCTGTATGTTACGTGCGAAATATGATAGCATGTTGTTACGTGAGTAGTAGTTTGATCATGTTGATTATATAGCATGTAATACCCCACTCCAACACATGGTATGATATTGTCCGCTTTGGGCTTGAGCCTGCACGGTTTTGCTCTTGGGTTTTACCCCAAAAGGCCTCATACCATTTGAAGAGAACATACTACATATAAGCACATCCCCTTTTCCACACCCAGGCGATGTGGGATTGAGCACCCTGTACCCTGTCAGTGTGGTAGCTCAGCCTAGTGTCTATCTTCGCACTCGCCCACTCACACCCGTCCACGAGGGTTACTACAATCCACCCCTCTACGAGGCCCGACGTCCTCGTCGGCACACTTCCGGCTGGGTTCAGGCTCTGATACCAACTGTAATACCCCGCTCCAACACATGGTATGATATTGTCCGCTTTGGACTTGAGCCCGCACGGTTTTGCTCTTGGGTTTTACCCCAAAAGGCCTCATACTATTTGAAGAGAACATACTACATATAAGCACATTCCCTTTTCCACACCCAGGCGATGTGGGATTGAGCACCCTGTACCCTGTCAGTGTGGTAGCTCAGCCTAGTGTCTATCTTCGCACCCACCCACTCACACCCGTCCACGAGGGTTACTACAATCCACCCCTCTACGAGGCCCGACGTCCTCGTCGGCACACTTCCGGCTGGGTTCAGGCTCTGATACCAACTGTAATACCCCGCTCCAACACGTGGTATGATATTATCCGCTTTGGGCCTGAGCCCGCACGGTTTTGCTCTTGGGTTTTACCCCAAAAGGCCTCATACCATTTGAAGAGAACATACTACATATAAGCACATTCCCTTTTCCACAACCAGGCGATGTGGGATTGAGCACCCTGTACCCTGTCAGTGTGGTAGCTCAGCCTAGTGTCTATCTTCGCACCCGCCCACTCACACCCATCCACGAGGGTTACTACATAGCATGTGATAACTTATTGTATTGACTTATATCTCGAATAGACATAAACATGCCACCTAGACAACGAGGAGGGGCAGTTGGGGGTAGAGCTCCCAAGGGAGATGGTCTGATTGATGACATGACCATGACTCTTAGAGATTTCGTAATAGCAGCTGCCAATGAAGTGCAACAACCGGTAGTGCAATCGGAAGAGAATGAAAATGAAAGGAGATTTAGATTCATCACCCGATTTAAGAAATTGATGCCTTTAAGATTTGAGGGTGGTTCAGATCTGTTGATAGCGGATAATTGGTTGGAGCAAGTGGAGAAACACTTGAAAATAATGTCTACACCCGATGATGGCATGAACGTGATTCTTGCTACCTACTTGTTCTCAGGTGTTGCTGAACTTTGGGGAAAGTCGGTGAGTGGCTGATAAGATGTTGAGACTATGTCATGGGAAAAGTTCAAGACTTTATTCCTTAAGCACTATTTTCCTAAACCAAAGTGAATGGCATTGAGGAAAGAATTTGAGGACTTGGTTCATGATGGCATGACTGTCACAAAGTATGAGAACAAGTTTATTTCTCTTTCACGCTTCGCACCAGAAGTAGTGAGAGATGAATAGGAAAAGACATAGAGGTTTGTCAATGGCTTTCATCATTCGGCGAGACCTTATGTGTCAATTATAGGATTGAAAGTATATGCCGAGGCGGTAGAGAATGCCTTGATGGTAGAAGCTGAAGTGAAAGATAGGCAAGAGAAAAGAGAGGCATTAAGCATGGCTTTGATAGTGGCTTCCAAGGGTCATATAAGGAATAAATTCAAGGGTGGTTCTTCTCATTCGATGGGTTCAGTAGGACAGCTGATGGCATGTTCTACTCCTATAATCCCTTTGCCTTTGACATCTACTGGACCAGAGAAGGTGTGCTACTAGCGTAGGCAACCAGAACATATCAAGATAAACTGTTCTATGCTTTAGCCTAGTATGGTGACATACTTTGGTTACGGATAGTAGGGACACATAAGGAGAGAGTGCCCACAACAGAGTGGGAATACTAAGGGTGGATAGAGTGCTCAGCAGAGACTGGCTCAGATAGTGACTACATAGTCGAGCTATAGAGCATTACCTCCACCTCAGCTAGCTATGTCTGCACAGAGTGCGAGACCAGTGAGGGGATCTACCCTTAGTGCATCCACACATCAGTCAGGGTTTCAGGCTAGTGGAACACAGAATCAGAGGACACAGAGCAGGGTTTATATAATGACACCCGCAGACACCGCAGCAGGACCTTCAATGGTTAGAGGTATATTTTTGGTATATAGTTCTTGGGCACGTGTATTGATTGATTCAAGTGCATCTTATTCATTTATTGCTACATCATTTGTACGAGCACTAGGGCTAAAGATTAGTCCATTGGGTAGAGCAGTTTGTGTTGATACGCTAGTAGGTAGCACAATGATCCTTGATAGAGTATGTCAGGGTGTACTATTGAGATAGCTGGTAGGACACTTGAGTTCAATTTCATTCTCCTTGATATAAGTAGTTTCGACATCATCCTAGGGATGAATTGGTTATTGGATTTTCATGCTACGATTGATTGTTTTAGAGGGAGAGTGACGATTTGTACTCCTAAGGGCGATAGCTTTTGTTTTGTGGGAGATCGGAGTGACTCCTATACTTCACCATGTTATGGCATTAGCAGTCGAGAGTGGCATAATTTTATCTTGGCTAGTCTTTTGGCCGAGGAAGAGGTGTATCTGGTAGTGGTGTGTGATTTCTTAGATGTTTTTTCAGAGGATTTGACAAATTTACCTCCCAAGAGAGAGGTAGAGTTTGGTATTGATCTTATACCCAGTACAACGCCCATTTTTATGGCACCATATCGGATGGCACCAGCGGAGTTGGTGGAATTGAAGCTTCAATTGAATGATTTGAAAGGTAAAGGCCTTATTAGGCTGAGTGCATTATCTTGGGGAGTACCAATATTATTTGCAAAGAAGAAAGATGGCTCTTTGAGATTGTGCATTGATTACCGAAAGTTGAATCATATAACAATCAAGAACAAGTATCCATTGCCGATGATAGACGACCTATTTGATTAATTGAAGGGAGCTCACGACTTCTCAAAAATTGATTTAAGGTTGGGGTATTACCAATTGAGGGCGAAAGATGAGGATATCCATAAAACAACTTTACGTATGTGGTATAGACACTGTGAATTCCTTGTAATGCCATTCGGTTTGACCAATGCACCGACAACATTTATAGATTTGATGAACCGTGCATTTCATAAGTACTTTATTACTTTTATGGTAGTGTTTGTGGATGACATACTTGTGTACTCATCTTTGGAGGAGGAGCATGAGTTGCACTTGAGGATAGTTTTGCAAATCCTTAGAGAACACCAATTGTATGCCAAGTATGAAAAGTGCAAATTTTGGCTCCAAGAGGTGAAATTCCTTGGGTTTGTTGTTTCTGGGGGTGGAGTCTCAGCTGATCCATCTAAGATTAAAGTCGTGATGAGTTGGGAGAGTCCGAAGAGTGTTTTTAAGATTCAGAGTTTTCTTAATTTGGCGGGCTACTATAGAGGATTTGTGAAAGACTTCTCTAGTATTGCAGCATCTATGACCTGACTCACCCGTAAAGGTGTGAAGTTTGTGTGAAATGAAGCATGTGAGTTAACTTTCAGTGAATTGAAGAAGCGGTTGACTACAACTCCTATTCTGGTGATACCCAAGCGTGCCTTGGGATATGTGATTTATTGTGATGCTTCAGGGAGCGGGTTAGGTTCTGTGTTGATGCTATGTGACAGAGTAGTTGCTTACGGGTCTAGACAATTAAAGACACACGAGTATAACTATATTACGCATAACCTAGAGCTAGCAGCGGTGATCTTTGTCTTGAAAAGGTGGAGACATTACTTGTATGGTAAAAGATTCGAGGTGTATTCGGATCATAAAAGTCTCGAGTACCTTTTCTCCTAAAAGGACTTGAACATGAGGTAGAGGCGAAGGGTTGAATACATGGAAGATTACAATTTTGATTTGCAATACCATCTAAGGAAATCAAATGTAGTTGTAGATGCGTTGAGCAGAAAGTCTCATAGGACTCTAGCTAGCATAGCCATTCAAGAATGGAAAATGATGGAAGATTTCTTAGAGTTGGGATTGTATTTCAGTGATGATAGTGAACCAGCTATGTTGTTTAGCTTGGTAGGTTAACCTATACTTGTGAGCAAGGTGATTGAGGCATAGAAGAGGGATAGTGAGTTGGAGTCTATCCACTCGTAGGTTGGTGGTGGTACGTTAATAACGGGTTGGACCTTGCATTCTGATGGGGGTCTACAATTCAAAAGATTGATGGTAGTTCCTTCTGATTGTCGTGATGATGTATTGCAAGAATTTCATCATTCTTGTTTTGCAGTTCAACCTGGTGGAACCAAAATGTATCATAATGTGAGGTGGCAATATTGGTGGCGAAGTATGAAGAAGGATGTGGCACAGGTTGTGGCGAGATGCATTACTTGTCAACAAGTAAGACGGAACATCAAAAGCCAGCTGGGTTGTTGCAACCATTACCAGTGACTGAGTCAAAATGGGAACATATCACCATGGATTTTGTGGCGAGTCTTCCTAGATCGAACAAGGACAATGATACAGTTTAGGTTGTTATAGACAGGTTGACCAAAATAGCTCACTTCTTGCCTATGAGGTTGAATAGTGATGTGAGGAGACTCAGTAAGCAATATGTAAAGCAGATTGTGAGATTATATGGGGTTTCGGTATCTATTGTATCGGATAGGGATCCATGGTTCACTTTGAGATTTTGGTAGGGATTCTAGACGGTGTTGGATACTGTGTTATACTTTTTCACAGCATTCCATCCTCAGACTGAAGGATAGTCAGAGCGTATTATTCAGATATTAGAGGATATGCTCCATGCTTGTATTCTTGATTTTGACGATGGTTGGGAGGACCATTTGCCACTTGTGGAGTTTGCGTACAACAACAGTTATCAGGCTAGTATTGAGATGGCACCATTTAAGGCATTGTACGATAGATAAAGTTAATTAGGTAGCAATTGTTGACAACTCAGAGTAGACAAAAGAGCTATGCCGATCGGAGGAGGAGACTGTTATCCTTTGAGGTGGGAGACCATGTGTTTCTTAAGGTTTCACAGAAAGGATTGATGCGCTTTGGGCGGAGTGGCAAATTGTCATCGAGGTATATTGGACCATTTGAGATCCATGAGTGTGTCGGTGAGGTTGCCTACAGATTGGCTTTGCCACCACAGTTGGAAAAAGTTCATAATGTATTTTATATTTTGATGTTGAGGAAATACGAACCTGATCCATCACATGTTTTAAGTTGGGTAGATGTCGAGGATGCCACCTATGAGGAGCGACTAATTTAGATTCTTCATGCTAGAGAGTAAGTTTTGAGGTGTAAGACCATTCATTTAGTCAAGGTATTGTGGCATCATCAAAATGTTGTGGAAGCTACTTGGGAGCGAGAACAGAAAGTTCATTCTAAGTATCTTGACTTGTTTCCTTCAGGAATGGCCTGATTTTGGAGATTAAATCCTTTTAAGTTGGGTAGGTTGTAAGAACCGTGACCAGTTTTGACCGATTTTCCTTTAATTACATTTATTCTCATATTAATGCTTTAAATGATTAAATATGTGTTTAAGTGTAAAATAGATGTTTAAGTACCTTATTTAAGGTTTGGGAAAGTTTTCAGAGTGTTTCGCAAACGTTGACTTTTTCGGGTCTAGTTGACCCGGGATGCGGGCCCCGTGGGCCCAAAAAATTTGAAAGTGTCTAAATGACTCCAAATTCATAGAGTAGCTTAAATAAAATATTTGACACACTACAATATCAATTTCGTGTAATCAGAGTTATAAAAATTAAAAACCGAGCACGGGAAGGTTTAGGGAAAAGGTAGTGATATTTTTGTAAATAAGTGGAGGTTAAATTCTATAAATAGGAGGAGAATAGCCCTCATTTCTCATTCTCATTCGATCGAATGGAGTGAGATATACATACATGTATACACACACACACACACACACATATATATATATATATCTTTTTCACTTCTCTACTAAATTGGAAGGTCTTGGGGTGAGAATTGGGCGACGCTGAAGAAGAGAGAAATGGTCTATGCATCGAGGGCTCAAGTTTGATCCATTCGAAATTAATTTCGGAGAAAGATAGTTTTTAAAAAAATTGGAAAAATCATTTGGAAGCTCTTCCAAATTGAGGTAGGTATGTCTAACCTATAGAATCCGGGGTTTTATGAGTATATTAGTTTTTTAGGCAACCATTTCGTTATGTGGGTATAATTAGATTTTTTTTAATATTAAAGCATGCTCAATTATGCCATTAATGTGTTATGTATGTTAAAAGATGTGAATAAATGTTTATAAATGTCTTAGATGATTATATAAGCATTTTGAGATTGACTTGTGAAGCAATTATGTGTATTCATGAATAATTATGAAATTGACACTTATGTGTTTGATAAAATGTCTTAGAAATATGTTTAAATGTGAAACATGATTGATTGGTTATTCAAGTAAGGCGAAATGTGCATTATGTGAAATGTGTTCAATGGAAGAATGTTCAATGATTATGTGAAAAATGTGCAAGCATGACCATTGATGTTACATTACTTTGAGTTGTATGTATATACTACTATGAGCATATTAAATCCATCTTCATTCATTAGGAAATGCATGGTGAGGGTGGAGAATGTAATTGAGGTGGTAAAAATCCATTCGATAAAATGGTGAAGTATTCTGGTAAAGGTAACCTTCGTGAGGTATTTTGGTAAAGGTAACCCTCTTAAGGTGTTCCAATAAAGGTAACCTTCGTTAGGTGGGATTGGTTGTCCAAGAGAATTGGAAACCAATGGGATTGTGGGAAAGATGAGGGAGTTGTTCATATCATGTTGCTCAATACTTGGCTTATCATATGGTTGTGATGCATGAATATTTACTTAACATGATTAAATGTAAAGATATGTTTATGTGGTGTTCACGGGACTTGCGGAATTATGTTTTGGACATTCTTACTGAGCATTTGGTTGCCCATCCCTTAAGAATTAACTCTTTTAAGGAAATGAAAAGGAAGTGATGGAGTCTCCCCAATAGAGTATTGGCGTGGAGCAAATTTTAGTTTCATTTAAAAATTCTATGTTATATTATTTGAATGCATGTCCGGATTGGTGGCTATATGTATGCGATGAACATGTAAAGACCAATTATGTTTCGAGAATATGTTATGTTTATACTTTATAATTTTATACATTGTAAGTATGGTAAAATGCTAGACGTTTTAAATGCTAATTTCTCATTTAGGTTTATTTTCACATATATAAACTTGTAAGAATGGTTATGTTTATGCATATGTGAGATGTGATACATAGATGTGTTAATGAGGGACATTAGACCAAAAAATAACCAAAATGTTAAGCTGTTAGAGATTCTACAGGAGGGGATTTTGATTGTGTGAAACCCTTGTTTCGCACAATCAAAATTTTCGATTGTGCGAAACCAAGGTTTTGATCATGCGAAAAATTACAGGTGTGAGATCCCGAATGATGAAAATTTTCGATAGTACTTCGATACTATTTAAATTATGCAAGGTGTTTCAATCAATTGAAACCTTCATATCGATTGTGCAAAACCAGCATTTTGAATGTGCGAAATGATTATTTCGATTGTGCGAAATACCACAGGGACTGGAAGTTATTAATGGATTTGTATGAGTATTTACTCATTAAAGGAGGTTACTTGGGGACATAAATTGATTCTGTATGCATGTAAACATGTATGATAATGGTTTTATAAATGCTTTCACTGATTTTGTGATCACAATTTAGATTGATTGATCTATGTGCCGTAATCGGTAAAGAATGAACTTATTGGTAGATATAAAGACTTCTGCTGTATGTAATGACCTCGATGGCCCAAGTAAGTACCAAGGGTGATAATGAAAACTTGTTATGGATAACCAAGTAGTGGAGTGACAATCGGGCGATCATAACACCTCACTACTCAAAGTTCGAGCTCGGATCGGGGGAGTCCTGGAGGTTCAGATTTTGGGGCGTGATAATGGCGTACCAATTTCAGGCAACTCTGGACACTGATCTCCACTTTAGTACAACTTTTCATCCTCAAACGAAAGGTCAGTAGGAGTGGACTGTTCAGATTTTTGAGGATATGCTTTGGGCTTGTGCCTTGAATTTTCGTGGTAGTTGGGAGGATCACCTTCCATTAGTGGAATTTGCTTACAATAGGAGCTATCAAGCTAGCATCAAAATGGAACCTTTTGAGGCTTTGTATGGTAAACCTTGTAGGTCGCCCGTGTGCTAGATCAAAGTTGGTGAGACAGAGGTTTTGGGACCCGACATAGTTTGAGAGCCACAGAAAAGATCAAGTTGATAAGACAATGATTGATTACAGCTTAAAGTTGCCAGAAGAGCTATGCTGATAGGAGGTGATGTCCTTTGGTTTTTGTAGTGGGAGACCATGTTTTCCTAAAGGTCTTGCCATGGTTTATCAGTCCGTTTGAGATCTTGGAATGTGTTGGTGAGGTTGCATATCACTTGACATTACCACCACAAATGTCAAGTGTGCACAATATATTTTATGTTTCCATGTTAAGGAAGTATGAACCGGATCGTTCACATGAACTTGATTGGGCAAATCTTGAGGTGGCGGAAGATGTATCATATGAGGAGAGACCTGTAGATATCATGGAATCTAGAGAGCAAGTGCTTCGAGGCAAGACCATTCCATTGGTCAAAGTGCTTTGGAGACATCATGGAGTCAATGAGGCCACATGGGAGCGAGAACAAGAAGTTTGCTCAAAGTACCCTGAATTATTTACTACTTGAGGTACGTATTAATTTTGAGGATGAAATTTCTTGAAGGTAGGGATGTTGTAAGGACCGTGACCATTTTTGACCGATTTTCTTTTATTTTCATATAAATGATTATATATGTATTTTAAATATAAATACATGTTTTGGGAACTATTTAAGGTGTGGGAAAGTTTTCAAAGCGTTTGGCAAAAGTTGACTTTTTCGGATTCGATTGACCTAAGCGTGAATCCAAAAAATTCAAAAGTGTCGGAATGACACCAAATTCGAAGGGTAGCTTAAATAAAATATTTGACACGCTATAGAATCAATTTTGTGTTATTCGAAATTACAGAACTTAAAAACTTAGTCCAGAAAGGTTTAGTGAAAAGGTAGTGACATTGTTGTAAATAAATGAGTAGGTCTATAAATAGCAAGAGGATAATGCAGAATTCTTACTCTCTCTTTCTCTCATCAGCCGTAAAGGACATTATATACATATATATGTATCTCTACATCTTCTTCTTCATTTCTCCAATGAATTAGAAGGCCTTAGAGTGATAATTGGGCGACACGGAATAAGAGAGAAATGGTTTACGCGTTGAGGGCTCAAGTTTGGTACGATAAAATCAATTTTGAACAAGGTTGAGTTTGGTGAGAATTTGGCTTGGAAGTGAGTGAGGGGTGTTCTTGATTCGTGTGTGAATGCGTCTCAATTAAAATTACCACACTTCGCAATAGAATGAATTTCTTGCAGAATAGGGCTATCGAAAGGGGTGTCGAACCTCAGGGATTATGGTCTGATGAGTTGGAGTACGGAATTAATTCTAATTAAATTTAAGAGAAAAGAATTTTGATTTTTATATTTAAACTAACTAAAAAGCAAAATAAAATAAACCAAAGGAAAATAGAGAGTGAAGATAATATGAGATAAATCTAGGGTATTTGACTTCACCACTAACTCCACCATCAATGATCAATTGAATCAACTATGGGGGATTATATCATGCATAAGTGGTGTCGGTGGCTACAAGCTCACCTTCATCGGTCAAGAAGATAACATATGATTAAGGTAAGTCATGGACTATCTTCGATTGGCATGGGCCATCTACCTAACTACTTTAATCTAGGGTGCAGTATGGTTCATCTTCTCTAGGCATAATACATCAAAGCGTATAATGATATATTCAATGATTATCATTGTGTAATAATCGCTCTCATCATCACAGAAAATAAGAGAGATTCAGTTCAACAATAAACCAAATATCTAAGACAAGATAAGAAATCATTGAAATTGAATTTAAAAGACTTTTATTGCTCAATTCTATAATAAGAATTCTCTAAATTACACAATCTATGTATGTATATAAAGGTCCCCAATAATTAAAACAATCAAACCATTGATACTTTGTTAGGGCTACATCAAAACCCTAGTGGATGAACTAGCCGCTCATGGTAGAAGAAGAAGCTTCAACGGTTGATGAAGAAGGTATCATCTTCATGAATTATGTGTAAGATTTCGTTCTCCAATGGTCTGCAAAGTATGTCTTCAATTCTATCCAAAAGCTTTCTCAGACTCCCCAATCTCCCTCAACTCAGCCTTCAATTCGCCACTTTATTGCCCCATGAGAATACACCAAAGTCTTAATCTAATTAGAAATTAATTAGGTTTTCCCACAGCACTAATTAGGTAAGTTTTTCCTGCTGACGTTCGGCCCAACTTTTGACCCACTAGAAGTCCGATTCACGGAATTTTTGTGAAATACAAAAGTGTGCAGAATCGAATTTCGTTTAATTATTTTAAAAATTAAGTCGATTTGAGGCTCGAAAATAGCACTTCTGGTCTGTTTTCCAAAACGGGATTAAGACTGTATTATGCGCAGAATTGGGCTTCAGGCCCGAAACCTTCTTAAGCAGTTGTAATTCTCTTGGACCTCTTCTAGGGGCTGATTTGAGTTGAAATAAATATTTGAATGGATCCATTTGATGTAGGCTTCATCTAACCATCTTGGATGTCATCTTTAAAAGCCCAAAATCATGATTTTAATTGAATAATCATTAAGGCCCTGAAAATACATAAAATACTAAAACGAAGTAAAATAACAAAATAATCTATCATTAAAAGAATAAAATACACAAGATGCTAGAATGCGTAACACTCAACGCCAATCAGTTCTCTCCATCTTATTATTGATTCCTTAGGAATTGATGTGAGTTGTATTGGTTAGCATGTTTAGAGTTGTTCGGAAAGGAGTCTTGTATCTTTAATTGGGCTAATTCTTATTAATTGATGATATTGTTAAATTCATGTGTATTTGTGGATAAATATTACCTTATAACATGAATTATGGTTTTAAAGACTATGTTGTACATGATGCATTTTATATGTTTGATAAAAGGTATGAAAATGATCCATTCTTCAAATGTTGCATGGTTATATGCATGAAAAATACATGTTTTAGCATGAGAATTAAGTGGCTTATGATGCACTTGGATTATGGAATTGTTGCATTGTTATGTGTATGGAATTACACATCTTGGCATGAAAATTAAGTGGCTTATAATGCACTTGGGATTGAATGTGTTGCCATATTTGGAACCTGTGTAATTGATTGTTGATTTTGAGAGTAGGTCAGAAATGGAAAGGGCCCCGAGCCGGAACTTGGCCAAGGTGGTTTTGTCTAAACCCTCGGGTTTTAGCCCGTAAAGTAGAATATTTGGAAAAATTGCTCAAAAAGCTTTTGACCCGCGACCTATGACTACTCCCACCCTTGTATGATTTTGAAACTTATGTGACTTGGTATTTAAGTTTTGTTGTTGAATTATGATTTTCATGTTGGTGCATACGTGGTCTTCTAATTTAATTGAGCATTGTTGAGTATGTATTTCATTAAGTATTGAATTGAGATTTCCTTGAGCATGTGCATCGTTGTATGTCATGTAGCATGTAGGAATGCCATGATAGCATCTCACGAGCATTGGAGGTATGCTATGTAGTATAGGGATGCCATGTTTGTATTCATGTAGATTACGTTGAGTCAATGCATAAGTTGGTATGGGTGTCTCTACTGGGTGTAGTTGTATGCTCACCCCCTTCCCCAACCATTTTTACAGATAAGACATCGGTCGTCAATGGAGCTTGAAGTACTTGGGTTGCGGGATTTACCTTTCATTGCTAACATTTATGTTGTGCTTTCACATGCCATGTTTAGGCATTTATTGAGCTTGTAATTTGGATATTATATGTATGAGACATGTTTGGCACTTCAGACCAATTGAAGAAAAGATATAGGATTTGTGTTTAAGTTGGATTTCTTTCCATTAAATAGTAATTGCAATTTTATTGTCCATTTACATATGTATAAACTCTTGAGAATGTTATGTTGATGATTTAGTAAGATGAGGCCTAAGTGGAATAAAATGGACCATACATTGCCAACCCAACCTTAGCCCAACACCTTTAACTATGTTCAATCACACTAACTTTGTTGCAAGCCCAAATCCAATATTAAACCATTTTAAACAAAACCAAAGAGACCCATTTCTTCCTTCACCATCACTATTTCACAAGCATGATCATGGCTGCCTAAGTAGCTATGAGCACCACCCTCTGCCACCATGAATAGTCCCAACCTCGCTGTGAACCCACAAACATGAATCACTAGTTCCGGCCACGATGTTCGGCCATGAAGATCCAACCCCAACTGAGAACCACTGCCGGCACCAACCTCATACCGTGGCTGCCATTTACAGCCACTGCCAGAGCTCACCGGAACAGACCCAACACTGTCTGAGCACCAGCCGAAACTCCATGAACTTCCACCAAAGAAACCAATTTGAAGACCAAGCATAACCCAACCAGTAACCGAACTCACCATGGACGAACCCACTACCGTCGATAGTTAAGCCACCCTCAATGGCCATCATCAGCCATTCATTGTGAGCAACCAAGACCAAGCTCACCTGCTACCAAACCCAGCTACTCAAACCAGCCAGCCCCACCGTCACCGTCACCCAGGCCGAAGCTCCACCGTGAGCAACCCAACTATGACCATCGCAGCTTCTTTCTCTTTAGCCGTCTTGACTTTCTCTCTCTAACCTTTTTCTCTTTCTCTCTTTCTTTCCTCTTTTCTTTCTTTCTTTCTTCCTCGTTAGCCGACCCACATGGTCAACTCTTCTTATCAATCTTTTTCTTCTTTTCATTTACACCACATAATCCCTTGCTTACTCCCAACCACATGAATTTATATATATCTTATATATCTATAAATCATCACATGGGTAAATAGTTATTATGTATACACATATATATATATATACATCACCACATACACACTTACCCCTCGATATACACAAAATTATAAATGTGCATCTCCATTTATCTACATGTTTAATGATATACATATATCATTCTTTATATATTTATAATTTAATATAAATATATCCACCACATACACACACACACACACATATATATATATATATATATATATATATTTGCATCATTCTAAAATTAATTAATTTAGAAAAATAAATTCGGTCCTTACAGATTATGTGAGAAATTATAGAGTTGCAGAGTGTCAAAAGTCTCGAGACTTTCGATAGTACTTCATTTGATCAAAATTTTCAATCGTGCAAACTTAGACCTTCGATTATGCGAAATACCTATTTCGATTGATCGAAGGGTATATTTCGTTCAATCGAATTGTACAAGTAGCAAGAATAAAGGTTGAGATTAAGTACACATATACTCTTGTGAGGGACCCACATGTTGTTGATTTGTATACATATACATATACTTTTAAATGTATGAAGTTGACTATGCTTTTGTGGTTTTGAGATTTTGAATGAACTAATGATTTAGAGGCTAGATCACTTGTAATGGTCACTCACTCCATTTCTACATTCTTAACCGGGTGTTGTATTTTGGGGCTTGACAACTTGGTATCAAGATATGGTATCACAATGATATTGTTGGTGTGAGGTGATGACATGTAACATAATCACCCTCAATTTTTGGGAGTCAGAAACTGGGGCGTGACACGTGCACCAAGTTCTCTCCATGAATTCCATGTGGGCATAAACCTCCTTTCATGCCCCCAACAAGTCATCAACCTTAGCTATGGTTGTATCTTAAGTTACTTTCCATCCCTTATCTACTTATCATTCTTATGACAAATTGTCACATTCTCATCGTGTTTTCACTACTTCCATTTCTCTTGTAAATGAACCTAAAAGATTTTTACAGGCAATGCAAAACTCAAAGTGGTAGGCAGCCATGTGAGATAAATCTCCACCGTTGAAGCCAACAAAACATGGACGCTACAATCTCTTCCTCTGGGTAAGAAACCCATTGTTACAAATGGGTGTACAAAATTAAGCTCAATCATGATGGGACAATAGAACATTACAAGGCCCAGTTGGTTGCGAAAGGCTTTAATCAAATCAAATGTCTTGATTAACGAAAAAACCTTCGCTTCTGCTACCAAATTGATCACCATTCATCTTCTTCTTTTCCTTGCTTCCATCCAAGGCTGGCATTTTACCAGCTTGATGTCAATATTGCATTTTTGCATGGTGATATTTTTGAAGATTTCTATATGACTTTGCCTCCAGGATTTGGACGAAATGGGGAGCATTGAGTATGTAAGATTCAAAAGTCCTTGTATGGGCTTAAACAAGTCTCAAGGCAATGGTTTTTTAAGTTCTCATTAGCTCTCACTGTTGCTAGCTACAAGCAATCTAAGGCCGATTATTCTTTATTCGTTTGATCCTAAGGTAGTTGTTTCACAGCAAATTCAGGTGACAAAGAAATTTTTTAGTCAACATTTTAAACTCAAAAACCATGGGAAATTAAAATATTTTTTGGGTATTGAAGTAGCACGATCAGCACAAGCCCTTTCACAAAGAAAGTACGTGTTGGAAATACTTGAAGATGTGCATTTTCTAGGAGCCAAATTAACCTGTGAAATTTCCCATATAGAAAAATCTGGTGCTTACTCAATCAGATGGAGATTTCTTGTAGGATCCTTCGCCATATATAAGACTCATTGGTAGATTGATATAGTTGCTTGGTGTAGCTCACAAGGTTTTACACTACATCAACAAACACTTGGGTAAGGAATTCTTTTATTAGCTACCAGCCCACTTCAGTTAAAGGCCTTTAATTTATAATGCTGATTAGGCATGTTGTCGGGACACTAGAAGGTCGACTAAAGTTTATTGCATATTTTTGGGGCATTCACCTATTTCTTGGAAGACCAAGAAATAAACAACAGTAGCCTCGTCAACTGCAAAAGTAGAATATCTCTCCATAGCTGCAACATGTTATGAAATCACATGGCTCAAATATATTTTAAATGATCTCAGAATTCAACATCCATAACCTACCATGTTGTAATGTGATAATCAAACGACTCTTCATATTGCCTCAAATCTCGTCTTCCATGAGTGAACGAAGCATATATATAGAAATTGATTGCCATTTCGTTCGTGAGAAAATTCAAGAAGGGATGATTCGAATAGCTCACATATAGACACTTCATCAACTAACTGATATGTTCACCAAGGCTGTAAGTTCATTGCAATTTGAAGTTCTACTTGGCAAGTTGTATGTCATCAACATACACTCTAACTTGAGGGAGAGTGACAAAGAAAAGAAAAAATCACGTTACCTGACTTCCTGCTAATTAGAGGTTGTATATAACATACCAAATGCTGATTCATCTTACCATATTTGTAATGCACTACAAGAAATGGACTTTTTAGGAACAGTCCTTTAGGGACAGTCCAAAAAACCGTCACTAATAATTTTATTATTGGGCACGGTAACCTAATAGCCTTTGTTTTAGTGACGGTTTTTTAAATACCGTCACTAAATTACTAAAAAAATTTCACCAAAATTGGCAGCGGGAAATTTGCGCGTGTTTGGTTATTATCATTTTTTCGGGTGAATTCTTTTTGGTGGCTATGGTTTTTCTAGAAGGGATCCAAGAAACACACACATAGATCACTTCTCTCTCTCTTCCTCTTCGCTTCTCCAATTCTTTGCACTGTTCAATGCTCCCGAAAGGCTCATCCCAGTCCCAATCATTATCCTTGTCGACCTCTAGACCGATGGTACGCGACGTCGGCGATTCACCAACTCCTCCAACAACTCCGCCGGATTTGGAGTAGGAGGAAGTGACTCGGGAAGCAACGTGCTCAGGTTTTACACTGACGACACCACAGACTCAAGATCTCACCGATCGTCGTCCTTGTCATGAGCCTCTGCTTCATCGGCTTTGTCACCGCTCTCCACGTCTTCGGTAAGCTTTATCGCTACCGATTTGGTGCCGAAGCTTAATCTTCCGGATTCAAATTCACCCGAAATAGGATCTTAATATTGATCTATTCTGTCCGGAGTTCTTCATCCTGGTGAGTATAACTTCAAAATTGAATCTTTAGGTTAAAACTATCTCTATCTCTACCTATACACAGGCGGACATATATAAACCTTGATTTGCTTGTCATGTTTGTGAAATCTCGCCACTTATGCACAAGCGCACGAATTTGGGTATGAATTTGGTTGTGTTCCTATAATTTTCATTGGTGCACAAACATGGGTACATTTGGGTCAGATTTGCTGAGATTGATTATACTTTTAATTGGATACTTTTGGGTTCACATGTTGGTTGTGATTCAACATCTGTTTTTCATGTTTTTGCTTTCATATCATGGTTTACATGGTTAATTAGTTGATAGAACTTGAGATTTAATGTTTCGATCTCATCCATCTTCAAAGTTATATCATTATTTTAATTTCTTGGATCTTCCACTGATGTTTTTGATGTGATGATGCAACTATATGTCTTTAGGGTTTGAAATTTTCTAAAAGCCCTAACAATTGAAAGGAGAAATTACAGAGAGCTTGTCGTCTGAATATCACTGAAGGAAATTGAATCGGTTAGTTCTTCTTCCCTGAACTCTAATCTCTCTTTTAGTGTCTGTGTTAATAAATCCTTTTTCTTGAATGAAAAATTTAAGTTTTGGTTTATATTTCATTGCACTTCTAATGTCTGTAGTCTAATTTTGTTATCAGTGCTAGCAATGGTAACTCTAAATTTTAAAAATATGCTTAGTTTTCAATTTTATTACTATTTGTGTGGGTTTTCTTGATGCTAATGGTTACTGATGATTTAGGCCTGGTATATGTCTGTTAACTAATGATCCTATGTCGTGTTGTTCTCCATTTCTGCTTGCATTTAATGGATTTTGTGATACCCCTTGTTTTAGTTCAAGATGAAACCTGAAATGCATTATGGTATGGTTGTCCTGTTTCAGTTTCCAATAACTTTTCGAATGATGCCAAACTTCATTTTGAGGTTGAGATGATAGATTTCTCTAAAGTCAAAGCAATAAATTAAATTTTCTTATATTATCTTCTTAGCTATAAGTTTCTGATTTTATAAAGCTTTAGTTCTGCTCATGATAGTGTTTGAAATATTCCTATGATTTTCACAATCAATATGACTCTTGTTAATTTGATTATATCTAGATTTATGAACTTTGCAAAGACTGTGTTCTTGTTGATTCTATTTGTAGATTTCTATACATGAGGTCTTGCATCCTGCTATGTCTAAACCAGTAGGATTAAGATTTTTTGTTTAATAGATTTTGTACATGCATTTATATCTGTAGATTTTCTTCTGTTATGAATTATTAAGGGAAGCTGCCTGATGCAAAATGTTCTCCTCATGCATGGGTATTCTCGGTTTTATGTTCTATCTTTGATAGTGTTAGTTCTGGGTTAGTTTTTTTCCCTCTTAGTTCAAAGGTGCATATTGAAATTAGCTTTTTGTATGTGTTGGTGGGTGTGTGGGTGGGGGGCGAGTGTGGGTGTTCCTGTGTTTTTCATTTTGCTTGGGGGAGGGTATCAAAGATTGAACTTGGCCAGTTAGATAAGCTCACAGACTAGTTTATAGAGTATGGTCTGTCTTCCTCTTAAATTTTAGTAAATGTTTCTGAATTATTATGTTTTTGTTTATCTTAACATCTATTGCCTGATGCTAAAATATGCTCATTTTTTAGCAAACAGTCTTCTGCTTTTGTTATAGCTAAAATCTTTCTGGCAGTTGCGCTGCACTATCTTCCACTCACTGCTTACTTTCTAGTGAAGGAATTTTTTATTAGGGTGTATTTATTCTCTTTCAGTTTTAACCTTTAAATTTTTTTTTAGGTGGAGATTTAGGAGTTCTGAAAAAGGTATCAGAAACTATTAAAAAAATGTTACTTGATTCTTTTCATTGAGATTGGCAGGAAGGGTTATATGAAGAGTGCACAACTCATGCATTTGAAACACTTCAAATTTATGAAAACTCTTGATAATTCACTATGAGAGTTTCTCCCGTAATTATATAATCTACATTTTAATTTATTAAGTTTGTATAGGCAATTGCTCAAGGAAAATTGATTTAATATTTTGGCTTATATTTAGAATATTATTTATTCTTTGTTTCACCTTTAAATTGAATGATAATTGTTCCTCCATTTATTTTGGTAGGTAGATGAAGGTCAGGGTTTGGAATCACCAAGGGAACCGTATGAAGTAAAAGCTTGGTAGAAACTTGTTCTTGTTTCTCTTTTTCCTTCTTGTGTCGATGTTGAACTACATATTTAATTATTCATATTCTTGATCACTTTTTAATTATTCATACACTTGATCACCTAATATATCCCATGAATCATAACTCACAGTTTAATGAACGTAAACTATAGGGGATTTAACACACACTCTCTCAGATGGTACTTTTCATTAGATATTATGTGCATTACATGTTGTCAAGATGATGCTTGGATGAGCACCTGGCTGCAATTTATTACCTTGGCTAAATTAGAACGCTAGCCACCTGTGCACCTTGGTAGTACAAGGATAGGTGTTGTCTTAGCATTCTCAATGCATCTAAATCAATATTATGAATTTGCTGGATGAACTTTGTAAAGTTTAACGCAAGAGTACAGGTTACAAAAATAATCCTTTTAGTACTTTACCCATGCCCAAGGACATCAAACCTCTCCGTCTCTCATGATTTGATGTCATGTGTTTTTATGTTGATCAAATCTTGTAACTATTGCCTCTGTGATCATCTGAGGTTGTTTTTGCCATGAGTAGTAATTTCTGAATACATCCTGTCATCATATACATTGGCTGTGGAATGCATTCCTTGTTTATCATTCCACCTTGATTTCTATATTAATTGTTTTTTTCCCTTTTCTTTGCTTGTCCGAGCTACTAGGAGGACCTGCGTTAGTATTTATTTTTTAAGGATTAACTTCTTCTATATTCTTGTTATGTATTATGAATAGCTTAGAGAAGTTCACTAATGAGTAATGAGTAAATTAGCAATAATTATGCAACACATACTCTACATGACATTATATAACAGTACACAAAATTTTGGGTGACCGACTACCTAGCAGCTTTGTTGATTATTAAAGTTCCACAATCTTCCATAGGCAAGTTGGTGAGGATTTGTCCTGTTTCTCTGGTTACACTTATACAGGTGCATGACATGCTTGGATATGGGCACCTAATAAAACTCCATATTCATGATAAGGAGGTAGGAATCCAAATTTTGAATTTGAACATCACTAGAGGTAGGATTTTTTTGCATGATCTTTGTAATTCTTTTATCTTGATTACTTCTAATTATTGTATTTGTGAAAGCCTACTTTGTTAAGGCAATTTTTTTTATACAAATATTTTTATTCAAATTTCGAACATATTATGTTAAAATATGGTTGTTATTGAGGCCGAGCCGTAGTAGCACATGGAGAAGTGTGGCCATGGCATCTAAATGGGGAGGGGTGGGGTTAAATGGTTCCATCCTCATTGCCGGTAGATATTGTGTGCTGCAACATTAACCAAAAGAATTTGAAAATATTTAAGTTTTTACATTTTAGGTTTTGTACAGACAATATAAGCTATATAATAGCAACATGTTGACACCAGAGTGTTGAGATATTAATTTTTGTACTTTTTTAGGGAGCTAACATAGTGTCACCGCATTCAGCTTGTCAACACCAGACCCTATTGGCTAATTTTGTGTGCACAGATTGATCAAATTAGGTTGATTCAATAGCCTTAATTGCTTCTGAATCACAGTAGTCATCACTCTAGAAGTCTGGAATTTGTAAAGAAACTGACTGTAATCTGTTCACTTTTAGGGGAACAGGCTTTTCAACGAGAGAAAGTTTGAACTTGTTAAGGCAAGTGTTATTTTTTTCTTTACAATGTTCAGCTTTTCTTGTTGAGGATTTTTGCAAGACTGGCTCTGATGTTTTTGGTGTATTATTTATAAAAGTGGAACCCCCCTCATTGATAAGTATGTGTGTACATTGTAATTTGTATCTGATTTATCATTTGGTATTAGTTCAATCTAGCAAGTTTGCTCTCAGACAAATTTCTCATTGCTCGACACTACTCTTGTTCTGGCTTTGCTTTTTTAGAAGTATTGTTGTCTTTTGTTGGTTTTGTGTATTCGGTACACTAAATTGTGATAAAATTACAATTTGAACTATAATAGCATCAATATATACTGTTATATTGAATTTAAGAATTTTAGAAGTGATTTATTTTAGTGTTGGGAACTATTTTAATTGAGGACTTTGTTAGGTTAGGCTTTTCTAGCCATCTACTTGGAACTGAAATTGATTAATCATAAAGCTGATTGGTTGACTCCCAAGAAAGTAGCTTTTTAGATGCCAATGAAGTTAAGTTAAGCCAAACTGTAGGCAAAATTAAGCTTACTTTGAGAAATAAACTTCATTAATTCAAAACAGTGTCAGTCATGCATTTCTGTGAATCCAGAGACATTTTGGCCTATTAGGGTCAGTGTTATCAGTTAGGCCAGCTAAGTCCAACCTTACTACACAATCAATATCTTAAACCCAAATCACCCAACTTGCTGTAATTAATTCATTCACTTTGGTCTCTATTCATTAACAGAATCATGCTTAGGAACCTCCACCTTCTGATTTTTCACACAAGACTGATTTGAGTGCCCAAAACAACAGCAATCAGTATAGACCATCCGCTTCTATTGATATTCTGCACTAATTGATATATATATATAGCAGGTATTGAATATGACCACTAGCAAATTTAATTTACCTTCTGCAGATTTTGTTATATACTTGGTAGTACGATATTTCTGGAAAAAGAAAAATAAAGGCAAAATTGATTCAGATCTCTGGAAAATGAGGATCCAAGATTCAAAAGGCATAGAAATTTGAGTATATAGCATAGCTTGGGAACCTGCAAGTGACTTTTAACATGAAAGATGGTCAATCCATCAGAGTTCATCAGTTTTAGGATTCCCTTTGGAGTTGCCTCTGCACACAGCCAATATATGATTAATTATCACTCTATATGTATCTATTTTCACATTGAGATTATTATCCTCGTCACTTACTTTCAGCACCCCCAAGGCAATTTACACATTCAACAAATCGCTCATGAAGTTCTTGAGTCCACCTGATCCGTGTCTTACTTGGAATTGCAGCCTTTGATGAAACAGAATTGCAAGTGAAGGACAAAATTCTATTAGAATGAACTTGAGGTTGCTTTTGTGGCTGAAGACACAAACTTAATTGGCTCTACAAGTTGAGAGCTGGACTGGTTACATCCAACCTGTCATAAGAATACATGTATGTTATGTATAGTATAGAGTCATAGACACACACAAAACTGGGTCAAAATCATTCATTTTCATGAACATTCGAGTTAGGAGATACTTTCCAAAGCATTATATGCAACATTTCCAATTGTTGATCAGTTCTATTATAGCTTTTGGTTTCTTGTTGATGGGTGGATATATTTGAGATCTGTGACATTCAATGTGTTGGGTCAATATAGAAGGGCGATATTAACGTATTGTCGGCAAGTTCATTGTTACATTGTTGAGCTACTGGCAGATGGTGGGGTGGCTCTTGCTGGGATACTATTAAGATTGTTTATAAGAAGCTTTTGCAACCTAGTGATTATTATGTTTTTCGGGTGAAAAGGAGATTGTTTAAAGTAGGCCTGTATTATAGCTTATTTCCTTCCCAAGACTAAATGTGTGGCAGGTGTATGATATGCTTTGTAGAAGTTTTTGTTTTTGTTTTAGAGACTGGCAGCCACAAGGTAATTGTGGCTGTGGGCTCCCTTATGGCTTTCCGGATCTATTAAAAAGCTTTTGTATAGGAATTTAAATGCGTGCGCATGACTCTGAGTCACTGTTAACTTGTTAAGTAGTTGTAAGCACTGGGTTCTGCCACCTTCTAGTGTCTCTCAACCAAGTGGCAGGCAGTGAAGATGCTATTGAAATAGCACCTATAATTGCAGCACCTTTGCAATTAGACTAACACCTAGTGTAATCCTGGAAGTTGTTGATATTTTGGTGTAGTGACCTTGATTTATTAAATTTTGTCTTCTTGCCAAATTTCCCTTTACAATTACAACATTTTCACCCACATTGTTTGGTTTCTTTAGTCATCTGCAGAAAATTCTAAAATTTCTTGTGGTGACCTGAATATTTTTTGCTTTTTACGGAATTTTTCACTA
Organism: Cornus controversa; assembly: GCA_026545225.1. Taxonomy (NCBI): domain Eukaryota; kingdom Viridiplantae; phylum Streptophyta; class Magnoliopsida; order Cornales; family Cornaceae; genus Cornus; species Cornus controversa. Next base: position 24,183,767 of record CM048845.1, on the reverse strand, counting down.
TTGATTTACTAATAGTATAAGTTTATTTCTAAAGTAATAATACTGGTGAAACCTTATGTGCTATATAATAATTTTATTAGATCGTTAAACAATTGTGAGTAAGAATTTTCTTTTAACATACCCTTAACATTAGGTTTTTTTAGAATTTATTCTCCCTCCTCTCTCTCTATTTTTTTTATTTTATATTTTTGCAGAAATGAGGTCATATTCGGTTACTATACAGGTTAGTATTGTCTTGTTTAGAATGTTGTAACTTACCAGGGAGTTTGGAAGAGTCTAATAATAAAGGTTGATTGTTACAAAAAAGGATAAAAGTGAATTGAGATTGAGTTTGGCTTCTTTTGGTTTGGATAATCAAACTAAGTTTGATTGTTAAACAAATGAATATTCAGTAATCATGCTAGCACCCTCGCCCAATGGGATCAAAAACTGGGCAATGGCCTCTTTTTGTATAACGCACGCCCTAGCATAAGTCCTTCGGTTCAATCAAATGACTATATACTACAGCACTAATTTTTCCTTTCTCTTGGTAAAGTTGTTTTCTTCTAAGAAAAATGAAAATTTAGTTAAAAGAATCTAAGGTTATTATAGGGACGTGTTTTCCTATCAGCAATACACTTGATAAGGAAACACAGGTATATATGCAATTATAAGATTGAATAAGTATTTGGTGTGAACATTTCAATGCAATCTCCCACTAATTCTGGTTTTTTCCCTTCTTTTTACTGGTTTTTGTAGGCTTCATATCTAGAAGTAGTGCTGAGAGAAGGCTTCTCACACCTTTCTGTCAATGGAATAATGCTTTGGACTGCACTGCCACCCATATGGGTGCTACAGAATGTGCCTCACAGATGATGATTTTCATAACCTCCCAGCTGGTGATGTCGTGGACAAGCTCATGAAAGAATGGCAAATCGGAGTGGTGGACGGTCAAATGGATGACCATGGTTCGTATAGTTTTTATGGGTTTTTAGGAGTATACCAAGGTATCCCCAGTTGTCACCATGGTGGCAGTATTAGCATCCACCACCATGGTTCCAGTTTTTTCAGCAGCCCCAATCAACACCAATACCAACGACATTAGAGTCAGTCCCAACACTAACACCCCATTCAGTACCAACACCACTTTAATTTTGGATTTGCTTTTGTAGGTTGTATCTTGGATCTATATTGTTTAATGCATGCTTGTTTTATTTCAAGACATTTGTTTGATTTATGTTTTGTTTTGTTATCTTGGATGTTAAACTAGCTTGTATTAACTTATTGGTTTTTTTTATAAAAAAAATCCTAATTAGGTATTGTTATGTAATTTATGCAATATTTATTTAATATTGTCATATATATAATTTATTTTAAATTTTGATATTAATATATTTTTTATATTGTTATTAGTTTAAGAAATGTAAATTAACAAATCAAGCAAATTATAAAAACAGAAATTAAGCAAAATATAGAAATTAAAAAAATTTATTTGTAGTATTAGAGACAGTCTAAATGGAGGTATTAGGAATAGGACAAACCGTCCCTAATACGCATGCGTATTATTATTAGTGACGGTCAAACTCGTTGCTAATACACCAACGTATTAGTGACAGTTCATGACCGTCACTAATAGTTCAGTTATTAGTGACGGTCAAAACCTTCACTAATACGCAAGCGTATTAGTGATAGTCTCTCACCGTCACTAATAGTCCAGTTATTAGTGACGGTTAAAATCGTCACTAATACATCATTTTTTTGTGACGGTAAAACTTGACCATCACTAATGATCGTTCGTGATGCCACTTTTAGTGACGGTCCGATTTGAGCATTATCGACGATTTTTGGACTTTTAGTGACGAATTTGATTATCCCTAAAGCCCTGATTTCTTGTAGTGATGCTTAGATTAAGGGGATATGTTATTTATAGCCTTTCGTATAGGATCTTAACCTTGTAATCTTGTATAAAGTCTATACACAAGTCAGAGGAATATGATAATTTTTTTTTCAGATCATCTAATTTATTTACAGAATAATAATGATATATCTGATGGGGGTGTTTGACTCCAATTATAAGTCAGATGACGTAGATGATTGTGATTTGTATGATGTGGGTGAGAGATTAACTTTGACTAGGACTTTTCTATCTCCAGATAAGTATGGGAAACTGAAGATCCAGTTTCCTACTAGGACACATTCCCATTTGACCGCTATAAATACAAAGACAGTTCATATACCAAGTATGCAATTAATACCCTCTAAGTGCCTTTACGGCTTTCAAAGCCTTTCCGATATCTGATTAGAGCGTCGGAGTGTAATCGGTTGACACCACGTTGGTGTCTTTCTGGTTATCTTTGTTTTGTCTTTTTATAGGTTTGCGTTTGACTAGATCAGGAGTGGATTTGTGCTTTATTAGTTGGCGCCATATGTGGAAACATCACGAACTTGATTGTTCTGCACGAAGCATATACGAAGCATGATGCACCTACGATCTAGGCTAGAGACTAAAATAGGACAGGATCCTTCTACTGGTTACAATCCTCTAGCCAGACAGATCCTCCTGCAAGTCCCAATCCCCTAGTTGGATAGAATCCTCCTACCGGTCACAATTCAACCGGCCAGGATCTTTCTGCCAGTCCTGCTGATCACAATCCAGCCAGTCAGGATCTGCCTGCCAGTCACAATCTGCCCGTCATCCCAAACCCTGCAGGTCACAATCTGCCTGGAGAAGGAGGCATGCAACCCCCTGATCAGGGAGACTTACCTAGGGTATGTCTCGGAGCCCCAAATAACTAGGAGCGTGTTGTAACGTTGGAATACGAAGTTCAGAACTTAAACTAAAGTATGATCCAAGTACTCTAACAAAATGCGGTAATCCTACAACGCCTCCCTCCCGTGGCACCGGTGCCGTCATAGAGCCACCTTAGGCCTGTCTATCCAGAAGGGAATGATGCTGGGTGAGACAGTGGGTTAACTTCTAATCGCGTCCTACTACGTAGAATACACATATTTGGGTTTAACACATGGTTGCACATAAGTTAGCTTGCCATACTAAAACTAATGTATTAATATAACTAACCTCCCTAACAATGTTCAATTGGAGGTCTCTTGAGACATGTTTGTAGTAGTTTAATATTCAATAAAATTTTCTTTGCCAAAAAAATATATATATATACATGCATCCATATATATTTGATGAGATGGAAGTTCAATTGAGATTATTTTTGTACCTTAGCCTTTCAAGAAGGTGGGATGTTCGCTTTTCCGGTGTGTATGTATATATCTTCTGTATTTTACTTATATTTTAATTTACTTTTTTATATTACCTGGCCAATCCCATTTGTATGGGATAAAGGTAAGGATGATGACGATTTTTTATATTACTTCAATCATTCTAGTTTTTTTTTCCTTTTATTTTTCGAATTTAAAACTTACACCGGAAAATTTTAACCTTTGACTTTCTACTCATAAGAATGAGTAGGTACCACTAGACTATATTCCTTGGTCTAATCATTCTAGTTTGATACTCCAAATAGTTTTTGTTTTTCCCTTTCATTTTTGCTTCTTTTAACTAAATAGAGTGTTGTAGTCCATAGTTAGTAGTCGCGGTCATTGATGTGGATGCAGTGTAACAGAATGAGACCCTTTTTGGCGTAACGTAGCAGAATTGGTTATCAGAGTCGTGAATTTTTTTGATCCCGTACATAGGGTCAAAAATGAACCAATACACAACATTTTATAATATAGTTAATAAAAATAGATTTGTAAGGAATTTTAATAATTTTACAAAAAAATTTAAAACAACTTAACACAAGTATTGACCTATTTATGAATTCTAAGTCCATATAAAACTCTTTTTACCAAATTAATGAATAAAAGTAAACATACCTATGAAATAAATGAAAATCCACACCTTATATAACATGTTGAGAATTAAAGAAACAGAAAATAAGAATAAATTAGAAAAACTATATGATTTTTACTACGTATAAAAAATATCTGTTTATATATGATTTTATTATATATATATATATAAAAGCCCTTTTGTCTTTCCGAAACTTTGTTGTTTACGTATCTTTTTGAACGAACTTGGTGCTCCCACTCTTGCATCTGATTCTGTCTTAGCGCTAATGACCTTTCAAAAAAGAAAAATCCTGACCTTTTGTCTCTCCGAACCTTTGTCGTTTACATTTCCTTTTGAACTTGCTTGGCTATCACTCTTGGTACTCTTTTTGAACTTACTTGGCTCTCACTCTTGCATCTGATCTCCATCTGCAATCTTCTAATTTCTGCTCTATGGAACTCACTATATATATATATATATATATATATATATATATATATATTGTCTTCTTTTATCAAAATTTAATTAGGCCTTTTCTTACATCTCAATTTCTCTCTCTCCTAGAAAATCTCCTTTTGGTCTCTCTTAATCTTTCGGTTGTTTACATTTCTGTTGTGCCATTTGCTTCTAATCTAAATTTGAATCCCCTTTAGGTTCTCTCATACATTTAAATTTGAATCTCTCTTATATCTGAATTTGTATCTCTGTTCTTTTGTGAATCTCCTTGTAAATCTTCACTTTTCTTTTTGTTTCTCTCTCAAAAAATCAAACTTGGTGTGTTGCTGGATTTGAGACATCTTACTAGCTCCATCCAACCAAATCCTTAAGCTAGAGGTACGTTGCTATAGATTCTTCAACAATACCACTCTTAGCTCTCTGCATTTATATCACTGCTATTTGTTTTGTAATATCTTTTGTATTGCTTGCTATATATATATATATATATATATATATATATATAGTACTAATCTCTTGTTTACCGGTGAGCAAAAGATTTTATCCACACTTTGATTATTGACCATTAGATTAAATCTAACGGTCACTAAATAAACTCACTTACCTGTTTTACTAAAATCACAAAATTACTATTTGTATGTTTTAATTTTGGAATATTAATATTACACAATCCTTTCCTAATGTAACAAAAAAAATTGTAATTCTTTTCCTAATGTAAAAAAAAAATTAATATACCAAAACAAACAATTGGTAATACGATTGAAAAACAATCAAGAACTCCCAAAAATTAGAATTATCCCTTCTTCCACCTCTGAAAATTCTGAATTTTAATCCCATCTCTTCTTGAAAATATAAAAAATCTGTCTTCAAAGTGGGTTTGTTTAGTGGCCGTTAGATTTAATCTAATGGTCACTAATCAATATATAAATCTAATGGCCACTAAGCAAAATTGTGAGAGACAATTTGACATATTGAGACCATAAAGATACATGTGATTAAATTGGGCATAAAGAATTGCACCAAAATCATTTTTTCAGAAAAATAAGAAAAAGAATCAATTTATGAAATAATATTGTGAGACTCATATGAAATTTGCTATCTACTGGTGCCACCAATGTCGTATGCTATTGATCATGTGAACAAGAGGTACTGACCATCTACCGGGTTGTATAGGCAATAATATATGTATAGAATGTATGAAAGTGACAAAATTTTCCATCACGATAAGTAGGTCTTAACTTCAAAGTATATATATTGTCCCAAATTCCTGAAACAAAGAATTTTTATATCAAAATATTTCCCCTTCTTTAATCTAAAACATTTCTTTCATCTTATTATTATTATCCATAGTACTCTCCCTAAAATTAATTCATTTATCCATTTCTATCACATTCTAATCTCATCCATTACATCTGTCTCTTCCCATGAATCATAAACAGATGAGTTTAAATTACAATAGTGTCATGCACAGCTAAATGTGAACGACGGATGGGCCATTGCCCTGCAAAAGTTTTTAAAATCTTATTTTGTATAGCTACTAAGTTTTAACAGCCATGTTTGACCTAAATTTTTTCAAAACTGAGTATACTTAATTTTAGGAAAATTGTAATATGGCACCTCCAAATAAAATGTTAAAACACTGCTCAAAATTTTTTAAATATTATATGGGAACCGATCTATAACTCTGTACATTAAAAAAATAATTAAAAAAAAATCTTTTCCATGCTTTTCTTCTTAATTATTCCTTTTATTTTGGATATTTAATATGAGAAAATAGGAAAGGGTGCTGGGTAATCTATAAATTTTTGTTGTTATGAAGTTAACTTTTCGAAGACTTGGGTGTCTTTTATTTTGATGTATAAAACATACACAGATTTTTTATATTTTCAAGAAAAAGTGATGGGATTAAAAACAGAACTTTTAGAGGTGAAAGAAGGGATAATTCTGATTTTTGAGAGTTCTTGATTGTTTCTCAGTCGTATTACCAATTGTTTGTTTTGGTATATTAATTTTTATTTTTATTTTACATTAGCAAAATAATTACAATTTTTTTTACATTAGGAAAAAAATTGGTGTAATATTAATATTCCAAAATTAAAACATACAGACAGTGATTTTGTAATTTTAGTAAATCAGGTAAGTAAGTTTGCTTAGTGGCCGTTAGATTTAATCTAATGGTCACTATTCAAAGTGTGGATAAAATCTCTTGCTCACCAGCGAGCAAGAGATCACTACTCATATATATATATATATAATATTTTGTATTGCTTGCTTAATTATCAAGGAAAAAAAAAAGCTTTTGTTTTGCTTGTTTAATTAAAAAAATTTATTTTGTATTGATTGCTTAATTATCAAAAAAAAAAAAAAAAATTCTTTTGAATTGCTTGCTTAATTATATATATAAAAAAAAACCCTTTGTATTGTTTGTTTAGTTAAAAAAAAAAAAAAAACTTTTTCGTTGAATCATCTCCTTTGATTCCTTTTTAGCTTCTGAATTTGGCGCGCGCTCTCTCTCTCTCTCTCTGAACTCGAACCTCTCTATTTGCAAAATTTGAGTAAACTCTCGTGCTCTCTCTCTCTCTCTATCTCTAGTGAATTGATGTCCTTATGAATCTTCAGTTTTCTGTACTTTCCCTTGCTTGCTTGTCATTTACAATCAGACATGGTGTGTTGGTTTAATTTTAGTTTTTCTTTCTTTGTTTCTTTGTTTCTTATTGCATCGTATCATTTTTTTTATAAAAAAGAAGAAGAAGGAAAAGACAAGAAGAAACGTTGGTAGCTACTGAGTTGAAAATGGATGTTGTTAACACTATTGTGGGAAAAATGTTAGAGCCAATGATAGACCGTTTGTTCAAATCCACTTGGCGTCAAATTGGTTATGTGGTTCACTACAAAGAGAACATCAAGAATTTTGAAGATGAAGTTGAGAAACTCAGACACTGTATGGAGAGGCTCCAAGAAGATGTCAAAATGGCCTTGGACAATGGGATGGAAGTGGAGAAAGATGTTTCCAAGTGGCTGGAGGAAGTACAGAGTACATTGACAACATCCGAAGAAGTGACGAAACTGTTTCAAGACAAAGAAAACCTCTGTTGTCTTAATGTTTGCTCAAGGCATCAGCTAGGTAGGGAAGGAAAAAAGAAGATGATGGTTGTTACCGGCCTAAAAGATGAAGGTTATAAGTTTCCGAGAGTTGCACATCCTTCTCGTCTCACTGATATTTGGTATTCATCCAGCACAAATTTTGAGCATTTTGAATCGAGAAGTTCGGTTTTTAAGGAGATCATGAAGGCATTGGAAGATGACAGTAATTACAAAATTGGGGTATATGGAATGCCAGGGGTTGGAAAGACGACAATGGTGGAAGAAATTGGAAAACAAGCTGGAAAAGTTCCTTTTGATGAGGTCGCAATGGCAGTTTTCTCCCAAAATCGAGATCTGATCAAAATCCAAGGAAAACTTGCAGACTGTTTAAATCTGAAACTAGATAAAGAGAGTGAAGAAGGGAGAGCGGGTCAATTATGCAATAGAATGAAGAATGGGAGAAAAATTCTTGTGATATTGGATGACGTTTGGGGTGATCAATTAACACTGAAGAAAATAGGAATTCCATATCATTCAAATAATAGCAAGGGCTGCAAAATTTTGTTGACCTCTCGACGTGAAGAAGTGTGCAAACAGATGGGGTTTGAAAAGAACTTCGAAATTCGGCTCCTATCGAAACCTGAAGGTTGGTCACTATTCAAGAGAACAGTTGGAGATTTTATTGAAGCTGATTGGGAAATGTTTTCTGTAGCAGGAAAAGTGTGTAGAGAATGTGATTGTTTGCCTTTGGCAATTCTTGCAGTTGGAGGAGCACTGAAGGATGAGAAAGAAAAGTGTGTGTGGGATGATGCACTTACAAGACTCAGAAATTTTCAGGGAAATAAAATTGAGGGACTGAATGAAAAATTGTATTCACACATAGAGTGGAGCTACAACTATCTGAACGAGCCAAATTTGCAGTCATGCTTTCTGCATTGTTGTTTATTTTCAGAAGATGCTGAGATTTCTATTGACAACGACTTGGTGATGTATGGAATGGGAACGGGGTTTCTACGAGACGCGGTTACAATGAAAAATGCAAGAGACAGAATATTTACGTTTGTTCATACCCTCAAGAAATCTTATTTATTGTTGGAAGGTAAAAATGAAAACTTTGTCAAAATGCATGATGTAATTCGTGATGTTGCCATATCAATTGCATCAAAAGATCCATATGTGTTCATGGTAAAAGATGACGTCAAAGTTTGGCCGGAGAAAGATAATTATAAATGTTGCACAGCAATCTCATTAACGGCTTCCCCCAATGTTCGTCGGCTTCCCGATCAGTTAGATTGTCGAGGACTGCGCACCTTAATCTTGAGATCCAGCTCTCACGGTTGTTTACTAGAACTCCCGAATAGTTTTTCTGAAGGGATGGAACAACTTCAAGTTTTGGATTTGTCTGATATTAAACTATTGCCATCATCACTTTCAAATCTAGTTAATCTTCGAATGTTGCATATGTGGTCTTGCGAGTTGGTGGACCCATCTTTCCTCGAGAAATTAAAAAACCTTGAGATACTAAGGGTTGTTGATAATCTCAGACATGAATGGATGGTTTTAGAAATACGACAGTTGACTCATCTACGTGTGTTGGATTTGAGAAACTGTGATAAAAGTGCTATAACTTTTCCGTCGGATGTCCTATCATGTTTATCCAACCTCGAAGAATTGTACCTTCCGTATCGATTTGATAAATGGGATTGTGAAGGCAATGCAAGAATTGTTGAGCTACATTCTTTGACTAGCTTAACCACTTTACATATTTGTATACCAGACCGTTTCATCTTACTGTCCAAGGTCAACTGCCTTCCCAGCTTTAAGTTGTTGACGAGATATAGAATTTTCATTGGGAATAGTTTTTATACTTTTAACAAGTCTATGCCTCTTTATTGGTCGTATGATCATAGAAATTCGGAAAGAAAGATCTTGGGACTCGCGGGTATTCCTTTAAATGTTGAGCTTAACTTTTTGATAGAGAATGCTGAAGTACTATATTTTGTTGAAATGAAAGGTTTAAAGAAGGTGCTTCACGACAGAGAAGGAGAGTGGTTTTCAGACTTGAAGTGTCTCAATGTTGGGAAATGTGATGACATGGAACATTTACTTGGAAAACCTCATGGACCATATCCATTAGATTCTTTTGGTAAACTAAGTGTATTAGAAGTTGTAAGCTGTAGATCAATCAAGTATCTCTTCTCCCCTTCCACTGCAAGAGGTCTTTCGAAACTGCAGACGCTCGACGTTAGATATTGTGAGATGTTGGAAGAAATAGTTGGAGGTGATGAGGAAGTCATGGATAATGTTATTTTTCATCAGTTAAAGAAAATGCGGTTAAAGTTACTGCCAAACCTCAGAAGCATCAGCTCCAATACAAAGAAGACATCAACTACAGACTGCAACCCTTCCACCATTAAACAAGCTTTCTTTAATGAAAAGGTATGCTTTATCTATATATTTTTCGGTGTTTAGTTGATTCCTGAAATTGTTTGCCGACCTATTAAGCAATCAAAGTTATAGAAAACCAAAATTAACAACAAAGATGGGTTAACAATTTTGATACAAGATGAGGTAAAACCTAAATTAAGAATATTTTTTCTTTTTTCTTGCTCCCTCTTGCAAAAACTGATAACCAAAATATATGTATTTATAGATAAGGACATGACAAAGGATCCAGGCTGTACTATATTGTAAGTAAGAGAGACAATTCCTATTGTTGCCTGGTAAAGAAAAAAACAAATAGAAATAGAAAAAAAAATTACAGAAATCTTAAAGAATTTGTGTTCAAAAATCTTAGCATTAAGTGGGTTCAAAAGGCCTGGAAGGCAAACAATATATGCATATGCATTAATGCATGTTAATTTATTTCACACATTGTAATGTAATGAACCACAGGTTACTTGTCCTGTCTTGGAGAAATTGTACATTAGAGAACTGCATAGCATTACAGCTATATGGGACAAGCAATTACTCCCAATCCAGGAAGCAAAAGATACCTTTGAGCATCTCCAAGTATTAAATGTAAAAGATTGTGAGAAGATGGAAGAGATAGTCGCATTCAAAATAGGACAAGGAGAAGAAGCAGAAGCAAATGTTGAAATTGCTGTGTTCACTCACTTAAAGATTATGGAACTGAAAGAGTTGCCAAACTTTAAAAGTTTCTGCTGCAGTTATGGTTCTGAAAAAGAAGAAACATCGAGGGAAGGCATTCTCCAAATACAAGCTCTCTTCAACCACAAGGTACGTGTATACGTCCTGAAAAAGAAAAAAAACATTAGCTTAATGACAGTTCTGAAATCCCAGATCAAGCGAGAGCATGGAGGCAACACAAGTCAATCACAACATCGCATTTCTCTATATACAATCTAAATTATCTGCAGAATGAAAAGTTAATAACAAATGGATTTCAATACTTTATTGTTTATCTCTATTGCTGTAACACAATGTAATGTAATGAACCACAGGTTACTTGTCCTGTCTTGGAGAGATTGTACATTGAAAAATTGGATAGTATTACAGCTATATGGGATAAGCAATTACTCCCAGTCCAGGAAGCAGAAGATAACTTTGAGCATCTCCAAGAATTATATGTAGAATATTGTGAGAAGATGGAAGGGATAGTCGCATTCAAAATAGGACAAGGAGAAGAAGCAGAAGCAAATGATGAAATTGCTATGTTCGCTCAGTTAAAGTATATGAAACTGAGTCAGTTGCCGAACTTGAAAAGTTTCTGCTGCAGTTATGGTTCTGAAAAAGAAGAAACATCGAGGGAAGGCATTCTCCAAATACAAGCTCTCTTCAACCACAAGGTACGTGTATACGTCCTGAAAAAGAAAAGAAACATTAGCTTAATGACAGTTCTGAAATCCTAGATCATGCGAGAGCATGGAGGCAACACAAGTCAATCACCACATCGCATTTCTCTATATGCAATCTAAATTCTCTACAGAATGAAAAGTTAATGACAAATGGATTTCAATACTTTATTGTTTATCTCTATTGCTCTAACACAATGTAATGTAATGAACCACAGGTTACTTGTCCTGTCTTGGAGAAATTTTACATTGAAAAATTGGATAGTATTACAGCTATATGGGATAAGCAATTACTCCCAGTCCAGGAAGCAGAAGATAACTTTGAGCATCTCCAAGAATTAGATGTAAAAAATTGCGAGAAGATGGAAGAGATAGTCGCATTCAAAATAGGACAAGGAGAAGAAGCAGAAGCAAATGATGAAATTGCTGTGTTCACTCACTTAGAGATTATGGAACTGAAAGAGTTGCCAAACTTGAAAAGTTTCTGCTGCAGTTATGGTTCTCAAAAAGAAGAAACATCGAGGGAAGGCATTCTCCAAATACAAGCTCTCTTCAACCACAAGGTACTTATATACGTCCTGAAAAAGAAACAAAATATTAGTTTAATGATATTTCTGAAATCGCAGAACATGCGAGAGCATGGAGGCAACACACGACAATCACAACATCGCATTTCTCTATATACAATCTAAATTCTCTCCGGAATGAAAAGTTAATAACAAATGGATTTGAATATATACTTTATTGTTTATCTCTATTGCTCTAACACAATGTAATGTAATGAATCACAGGTTACTTGTCGTGTCTTGGAGAAATTGTACATTAGAGGATTGAATAGCATTACAGCTATATGGGACAAGCAATTACTTCCAGTCCAGGAAGCAGAAGATAACTTTGAGCATCTCCAAGAATTATATGTAGAATATTGTGAGAAGATGGAAGGGATAGTTGCATTCAAAATAGGACAAGGAGAAGAAGCAGAAGCAAATGATGAAATTGCTATGTTCGCTCAGTTAAAGTATATGAAACTGAGTCAGTTGCCGAACCTGAAAAGTTTCTGCTGCAGTTATGGTTCTGAAAAAGAAGAAACATCGAGGGAAGGCATTCTCCAAATACAAGCTCTCTTCAACCACAAGGTACGTGTATATGTCCTGAAAAAGAAAAGAAACATTAGCTTAATGACAGTTCTGAAATCCTAGATCATGCGAGAGCATGGAGGCAACACAAGTCAATCACAACATCGCATTTCTCTATATACAATCTAAATTCTCTACAGAATGAAAAGTTAATAACAAATGGATTTCAATACTTTATTGTTTATCTCTATTGCTCTAACACAATGTAATGTAATGAACCACAGGTTACTTGTCCTGTCTTGGAGAAATTGTACATTAGAGAACTGAATAGCATTACAGCTATATGGGACAAGCAATTACTCCCAATCCAGGAAGCAAAAGATACCTTTGAGCATCTCCAAGTATTAAATGTAAAAGATTGTGAGAAGATGGAAGAGATAGTCGCATTCAAAATAGGACAAGGAGAAGAAGCAGAAGCAAATGATGAAATTGCTGTGTTCACTCACTTAGAGATTATGGAACTGAAAGAGTTGCCAAACTTTAAAAGTTTCTGCTGCAGTTATGGTTCTCAAAAAGAAGAAACATCGAGGGAAGGCATTCTCCAAATACAAGCTCTCTTCAACCACAAGGTACGTGTATACGTCCTGAAAAAGAAAAAAAACATTAGCTTAATGACAGTTCTGAAATCCCAGATCAAGCGAGAGCATGGAGGCAACACAAGTCAATCACAACATCGCATTTCTCTATATACAATCTAAATTATCTGCAGAATGAAAAGTTAATAACAAATGGATTTCAATACTTTATTGTTTATCTCTATTGCTGTAACACAATGTAATGTAATGAACCACAGGTTACTTGTCCTGTCTTGGAGAAATTGTACATTAGAGGATTGAATAGCATTACAGCTATATGGGACAAGCAATTACTTCCAGTCCAGGAAGCAGAAGATAACTTTGAGCATCTCCAAGAATTATATGTAGAATATTGTGAGAAGATGGAAGAGATAGTCGCATTCAAAATACGACAAGGAGAAGAAGCAGAAGCAAATGATGAAATTGCTATGTTCGCTCAGTTAAAGTTTATGAAACTGAGACAGTTGCCAAACTTGAAAAGTTTCTGCTGCAGTTATGGTTCTGAAAAAGAAGAAACATCGGGAGAAGGCATTCTCCAAATACAAGCTCTCTTCAAATTCAACCACAAGGTACGTATGTATATATGTCCTGAAAATCCCTGATCAATCTAAATTCTCTCCAGAATGAAAAGTTAATAACAAATGAATTTCAATGCTTTATTGTTTATCTCTATTGCTTTTAATTTGATGGAAATACATATAAATGATTTGATTGGCGTACTGAGTGATTTTTCTGCAGGTTGCATTTCCAATGTTGGAAGAACTCACTCTGTTTTCATTAGAATCAATCTTCAACCTTGAAGGACTTAATGCCATAGAAAGACAGGGATTTCAGGTCTTCTGCAACAACCTAACAAAATTGAGAGTTACTAATTCTCAGTCTCAATAGCAACAGCTCTAACGCAACTTAAGAGACTGACAATTGAAAGATGTGCGATTATTGAAGAAATAGTGAGAAATGAAGAACAAGGACCAGAAGAAGATGCTGCTAGTGCTAGTGCTAGTGCTAGAGATAAAATCATAACTTTGTTCCCTCGGTTAGTGTCTCTGGAACTCGTCTATCTACCAAACCTCAGAAGCTTTTGTGGGCCAAATAATATTGCTTTTCAATTGCCATCCTTAGGTGAGGTCAGGGTTGATGATTGTGCTGAATTTTCGAGAACAAGAAAGGCAGTGACAAGCTTCTTTGGTAATCATATTCACACGAGCCTCGAGCACCAAATTAATCAACAAATTAACCTTCTGGGATTGTATGGTAGTTTCTTTGGTAAGTCTTTCTATTGGGGAAAACAACGTTCCTATTTTTTTTAAAGACACGGTGCTTTCATTTTCCAGCTCCAGATTTTCTAGTCATTTCTTGAGTTGTTGAACTCCTAGATACAGCTTCGTAAGAAATATATTTGATGTTGTGCCAAAATATTGGGCCTTTATAAATACAAAATGCCTTTCCAAGCCCATCATCAATTGCTCTGTTGACCCATATCCTCTTATAAGATTACTCTCATTTTGTCAAGTGAATTTCATCCAACATGATGGCCCACTTGAGACCTATTTTTTTTTTAACTGCCATGTCATGTATATGCACAAAATGAGGGTTAACAATTATCCTATTACATTAATCATTTTTCACATCAGTAATGTGTTTGTGTGCTAGGGGTGGCAATTCCAGATATAAATATCTTTTTAGACATAATTTGAAAGTTTAATAAGAAAGTTTTTAGTTTTATTTTTCATTTCAAGTTTTCATTTCTGTTTTTTTTATAAAATATAATAAATAAAAATTTTGATTGCTCAAAAATATAATATAATATAATACAATAAATTAAAATTTTATACAAAAAAAAATAAAAAATTAGAAAATACAATAAATAAAAAAATTGGTTACTAAAAAATATAACAAAATGAATTTTTGTTATATAACAAAATAAAATACCATAAAAATAATATAACATAAATAAAATAAAATAAATACAAAATTATAAGTCAATAAGAATAAAAAACTTTTTATAAAATACAATAAATATATATATATATATATATATATAATAAATATATAATATATATAAGAAGAAAATACAATAAAAAAGAGTTCTATATATAAATACAATTATATATAATATAAAAATATAAAAGGAAATAAAACAAGTATATATATAATAATATATGACAATTACCAAAAACATGTAAATAGTTAGAATTTATGACAATTACCAAAAACATGCAAATGCATAAAAATGAATTTTTAATTAAAATAAACTAAAATAAAGTCCTAACAAATATAATTTTGGATAAAAGAATACACAAAATATGTATTATCACATTTTTGTTGGTTAAAATGAGTTGGAACCAAATTACTAAACACAATTTTTAGTCAAATATACTACTATTTTTATTTTTTGAAAATTAATTTTGAGTTTTACCAAACATATTTTCAGATTTGTGCTTTCAAAATTTCAATAACATATGACATTACCAAACGTATTCTGTTTTTCACAAAAATGGCAACACAACAGGTTTTCAGATTTCATTTTTCAGAATTGAAAAAATGGAATCCGATAGCTTTACCAAGTAACCCCTTAGAAACTACTTGCAAAGTAAGTTAGACATTTATATATAGGTTAATTTCATAAAATCCCCATATTCTATAAACATACGTCATATAATCCCTTGTACCAACGAAACCTCCCCTTTGACCTATAGAAAAATCCATCCACTTACCCTATCCACGTTAGTTTGCCTCAAACCATAATGGTAAGAACATCATGTGAGTGTCATGTGCAAAGTTTGAATCTTTGTATGACCAAAATGCACTTTAAATGAAAAAATTACCGTTAACACCTAAATAATGAATTTGCCTCATTCTGACTCTTAAGATGTTTTAACTATCCCCCTCAATAAAATAAATCTAGTGAGTGTTTTAATCTTCTCCTCTCCCTAACCAAGAAAAAAACAGATTTCTACTTCATTTCTTAGTATCCATTTCCATTCCAGATTTCTACAATACATTGGCTATACTTTCTACCATGTTCCTTTTTTGCTTTAGTGTGGATGAACACTCTGTTATATATGTTGCTTAAAACCATTAAGCTAGTTGAAATGTTAAGCATATATGTTTCGATTATTAAAAAAATATTGACTATGGCGGTAACTGATGAACTATCTTATAATATATATATATTTATATATATATATATATATAAATATAAAGATATATATATAATAATAAATATATAATATATATAAGAAGAAAATACAATAAAAAAAAGTTCTATATATAAATACAATTATATATAATATAAAAATATAAAAGGAAAAAAAACAAGTATATATATAATAATATATGACAATTACCAAAAACATGTAAATAGTTAGAATTTATGACAATTACCAAAAACATGCAAATGCATAAAAATGAATTTTTAATTAAAATAAACTAAAATAAAGTCCTAACAAATATAATTTCGGATAAAAGAATACACAAAATATGTATTATCACATTTTTGTTGGTTAAAATGAGTTGGAACCAAATTACTTAACACAATTTTTAGTCAAATATACTACTATTTTTATTTTTTGAAAATTAATTTTGAGTTTACCAAACATATTTTTAGATTTGTGCTTTCAAAATTTCAATAACATATGACATTACCAAACGTATTCTGTTTTTCACAAAAATGGCAACACAACAGGTTTTCAGATTTTATTTTTCAAAATTTAAAAAATGGAATCCGATAGCTTTACCAAGTAACCCCTTAGAAACTACTTGCAAAGTAAGTTAGACATTTATATATAGGTTAATTTCATAAAATCCCCATATTCTATAAACATACGTCATATAATCCCTTGTACCAACGAAACCTCCCCTTTGACCTATAGAAAAATCCATCCACTTACCCTATCCACGTTAGTTTGCCTCAAACCATAATGGTAAGAACATCATGTGAGTGTCATGTGCAAAGTTTGAATCTTTGTATGACCAAAATGCACTTTAAATGAAAAAATTACCGTTAACACCTAAATAATGAATTTGCCTCATTCTGACTCTTAAGATGTTTTAACTATCCCCCTCAATAAAATAAATCTAGTGAGTGTTTTAATCTTCTCCTCTCCCTAACCAAGAAAAAAACAGAGTTCTACTTCATTTCTTAGTATCCATTTCCATTCCAGGCTTCCTTTTCTTTGTTTTTGCTTAATTCGATTTGTAGTGTGTCTACAATACATTGGCTATACTTTCTACCATGTTCCTTTTTTGCTTTAGTGTGGATGAACACTCTGTTATATATGTTGCTTAAAACCATTAAGCTAGTTGAAATGTTAAGCATATATGTTTCGATTATTAAAAAAATATTGACTATGGCGGTAACTGATGAACTATCTTAATATATATATATATATATATATATATATATATATAGATATTGAAAGCCAACTTTAATTGAAATTTCTCATGTGATGTAAGTTTTTCCAAGGAAAGTCCACGCTATATGGTCATGGTAAATATATCAAAACTAGGGGTGGCAAAATGGGCGGGTTGGGCAGATTTGGATCAAGTTTATTATGGGCGGGTCAAATTTGGGTTGTGACCCATATTCAACCCGTTCGTAGAAATATGTATGGGTTGAATATGGGTTAGGTCAACTCGACAACCCATATTTGACCCGACTAAACACGAATTAGTCAGACCAACCCTGATTCAGATAAATGGGTCGACCTAATCCAGACTGGTTATGTAAATCCATATCCAGAATAAACAGGTTGACCAGATCCAAATTAGTGACCCAAAAAACGGATCAGCCCAAACTCACCTAACTCAATTCTCTTTCTCTCTCTCTATATGATCGTTTTTATAAAAAATTAAAATTTCTAATTGATAACCGTTTTTTATAATTTAACATGCCAACATATCAAACCCAAAAGTCCAAATTTGTATATATCTAGACCCAGATTCAGTTAGGGTCAAACCCGACCCGAATAAAAAATTTGTGACCCGACTTTGTTAAAAAATGTACAAATAAAAATCCAAACTCATTAACTGTGCGAGTTAAGTTGAAATGAAAAAACCTGCTTGATCACTTAAATCTAGACCTAGTAAACAGGTGGGTTGGGTGTGTTTGGACCTGGTGGGTTTGGAACCTCGTTAACCTAAAATTAAACAATTGTTACTTTGTTGTTTAATTTTATATTGATGAGGTTCTGTCAATTTTTTTTTACTTGCAAACGATTATAAAATTGTAAATAAGTGCATCATATTTTTAAGGAGGCATTTTTATTTCAAACACTCAAGTATTTGAAGTTATGTGGCTTTGGAGACTTTAAAAACTGTTTTAATAATTGTTTTCAATTATAGTTGTTGTATCAAATCCAATGACTAATATTAGATTAGCATATAAGGAGCAACTCCTATATATTATATAACTAATTAGGTTATCCAAATTTTAACATTATTTTGTGCAAAAGTAGCTAATTTTAAACTCAAAATAAAAATAAAAATAAAAATATATATATAAATCTAAATGGCACCAGCCTACTAACTACTGCAAAAGAAAATATCTTGACGACTATATTATATATTTAAATTGTAAACAATATTAACTTTCTATTTTACACATTTAATATAACTTGGCAACTTGCTTAAACTTAAAAATAAAATAAAATAAAATTGACTTCCTATATTTTTGTGAACTTTTTTATTTTTATTTTAGGTAAGTAACACACTTGTTCATAATTATCTCCTAATTAAGAAACCCGAGCCCTCAACCCTCTAGGAATGTATACTCATTGAGTAATTACACAATAATTAACATATATATATATATATATATATATATTTATATAAAAGTACTATATATAATATACCCCCCCTCCACACGCACATATATATACATAGACGGAGAGAGAGATAGAGGCATATGAAGAGTGAGAGGCGGGATTGAAGAGAGAGAGAGAGAAGTGGGATCGAAGAGAGTGAAACTTTAGTCCACGCTTTGTTCTCTTTTAATCACTGTATGAGTGGAAGATGGGTTGAATATGAGCTTTGTTCTCTTCTAATCACTGTATGGGTGGAAGATTGATTGAACATGGGTACCCATATTCAACTCAACTAACTCGCCAATTAATTGATTTATATCTATCCAACCAGTTTTTGACCCATACACGAAAATAGCTCACCCATATCCATTTTTGGCTGGACAAATATGGATGGGTTGCTGGGTTTGCACCCAATTTGTCACCTCTAATCAAAACCTACATACAATGACCATTTTACATAAATAAATAAAAAAATTCACAAGACATGTTACTTGTTAACTATGAGTAGCCTTTTTAGCTGCTAGGAAATGTAGGTTCCCATAATTACTTGAGAATTAACTTTAAGAGGTTGGAATTTAAATTAAGAGGTAATTGATAATTAATCAAAGGCTAAGCTTATATTTCTACATTTTCCATTTCCACAATCTTTTACCCATTCAAATCCGTCAAATAAGCTAATATTTCTCACGTGGGTGGTTTTCCTTTTGTTTATCATGTGATTTTCAATCATTCCTTGCCTTTAATGAGTTAGCCAGCGGTGGCGTCATTTTCATATAATCAAACATATAGTCCTATATTGCAAAATCATGTAAATAGTTAGAATTTATGACAATTACCAAAAACATGCAAATGCATAAAAATGAATTTTTAATTAAAATAAACTAAAATAAAGTCATAACAAATATAATTTCAGGGAAAGAATATACATAAAATATGTATTATCACATTTTTGTTGGTTAAAATGAGATGGAACCATATTACTCAAACACAATTTTTAGTCAAAGATACTACTATTTAAAAAAAAAATTAATTTTAGGTTTACAAAACATATTTTCAGATTTGTGCTTTCAAACTTTCAATAGAATATGACGTTACCAAATGTATTCTGTTTTTCACAGAAATGGCAGCACAATAGGTTTTCAGATTTCATTTTTCATAAATTAGAAAATAAAATCCGACAGCTTTACCATACAACCCCTTAGGAACTACTTGCAAAGTAAGTTAGACATTTATATATGGGTTAATTTCATAAAATCCCCATATACTATAAACATACATCATATAACCCCTTATACCAACGAAACCTCAATAAACCCCCTTGACCTGTAAAAAAATCCATTAACTTACTCCATCCACTTTAGTTTGCCTCAAACTATAACGACAAGAATATCATGTGCAAAGTTTGAATCTTTGTATGACCAAAATGCACTTTAAATGAAGAAATTACCCTTAACGATCCATCCTTAAATTTTTTAACATTACTTAACTTGAATCCTATTACATTTGCACAACGATCATATTATTCTTCCTCTTGTATCTCTATTATCTCTCCTCTCATTCTCATTCCTCCATCACCGACACCTCCAAACAAACCCCCTTCTCTCTTTCATAACTAAACTTTCTCTCTCTCTTCACTTTTATGAATCCAAGTAAATTGGCATATTCTTCATTCCACTATCAAGTTTTGTCCCCTGTTTTTACAACATCTATGCTTTTTGAAGTGGAATAGCTTCAATATTTGCAATCATTAAATGAAATTTGTCTTTCTTGTATTAAAAATGAAGAGCATAGTCTGCATATTTATTCAAATGAAAAGTCAGTTTTATGTGACACTGAGATTCATATAAAAAAGGAGAATATTATTTTAGATAATGAACCTGAGCTAGTTGGTTTGATGAATATAATTGAATTCATGAAAAAAAGGAACGTTTTTTCTATGGTTGTAGGAGTTCAGGAGTGGGTCCTCAATTTACAACAGTTCAATTCTTTAAGAAGAAAAGTTTCTAGGAAAATAATCATGAAAGTTTAGATAAATTTGAAATTAAACTGAATGTAATGAAAAGTGACCAAGGTGAAGCTTCTATATATCCTTTGGTAGTGATCATAAATCTGATTTGGCTTTTTTTTATTATGCAGAATCAGAAGCCGATAAAGAAGAAGAAGAAGAAACATACCAAGTACTTTCTTCATCTACTAGTAGATTTTTGGTGTACTCATTTTTAGGGTTGCAAATGAATCGAGCTGAGCTCGAGTCTATTTAGACTCGGTGTCGTTTGTTTATAGGCTCAACTCTAGCTGATGACAAGCTTGAAAATTTGAGCTTGGGTTCGGCTCATTATTATTTTGAGAAACTTGGACTTGGCTCGTGTAATAAAAAAATTTGTTCGAGCTCGATTTGAGCTCGTGCTCAAGATAGTTTTAACTCATTCATGAGCGTAAATGAGCCTACACGAACCTATGTTCAAGAACATATTCACAATTTTACGTTCATTAACCTATACAAACCTATATTCAAGAACCTATACGAGCCTATGTTCACGAACATATATGAGCCTACACGAGCTCATGTTCACAAGCTTAGACAAGCCGAGCCCAATACTGTTCAGGATCAACTCGTTTACTAAATGAGCCTAGAAATCAAGCTCGAGCTCAGCTCATTTGATTAATGAATGAGCCCACGCTGAGCCTTAAATGAGTCGAGCTCGAACTATTCATGAATAACTCAGTTCATTTGCAGTCTACTTGTCTTCATATTGGTCTATGTCTTAGGATTCTCTTGGAGGACTCTCTTGTAACCACAAAGCCCTTGGTGTCGAATTGGTTAAAAGCATTGTCTTCAACAAGAGATACTCAAACCTTAGCATCACATTAGTATAGAAAAATTTAAACCAAGTCACTAATTCAAGTTTCTCCAATTTAGTCAAGAAACTTGTCATTTGGTGATTTTGGTTCCAACTTCCAACTATGGTTTTATAATGTGAAGTTATTGTTGCGATTGTGGTTCATTTGCAAACCCAAATGAAGTCGTTTCTTGCCTTTGGCTTACTTGAAGACCCAAATGACGTCATTTGGTGATTTTAGTTCTTTTGAAGACCCAAATGACGTCGTGTGGTCTTTGAGGTTAAAACAATCATTTCCTAATTACAATTTTAAGCTTTTAAATTAATATTCGTACAACAAAGGCAATGTTGTCATTTCACACTATAACTAACAGCTCCATAACAAAATGGCCTAAAATGATCAGATGTGTTATGTAAGAGGGTTGTTTGTTAGTTCGCGCGTGCAGGGGGGTGGGGGGGGGGGACCCTTCACTAATTTACCTGGTCATATTTGTGAAGTATATATTTGTAATTGAAAAATTTTGGTGTCAAAACTAAGTTGATCGAGTTGTACTTTTTGTTTCAATTCTTTGTAATCGATCATGAAGTTGAAGACCAAGAGTATGGATAGTGTTTTCACCAATACAAGCATGTGATTAGACCATCAATAATTTAGACAAGGAACTTGATCATTTGAATGATCAAGTACTTTTTGTTTCAAGTAATGTACGTGGACATCATTGATCAAGTATGAGAGTCATTTAGTCAAGGTAAATGTGTGAGAACACTTAGCATTTTTTAGAGTAAAGTCCACCTTTGAAATTAGGGTTTTAAGTGTATTTTTTTCAGAATTTTCAAAGTTGGACCAGTTCAGATGAATCCTAGACTAGTCCAAGTAGTCTCAGAATCTCAAAATTGGGTTCTAACCTTAATGGACTAGTCCACATGAGAGCTAGACCAGTCCAAGTGGGTTCAACTTAGTTGAACCAGTCCAGATAAGCCTTGGACCGGTCCAACTAGGTTGAACTTGCCTTTTTTGACTTAGAAACTCCCGTTTTGTTTTAAATTGGTCTCTAAAAATTCCTTAAACATTGGAAAATGTTTCTAATCGATGATGGAGTCCTATTTTTACAAGTAAAAATAGGACTTCATCATCTATAAATACTCTCTTATTTTTCTCTCTAATTATGCTTTCAGGAAAATATTATTTTTAGAGAAAGAAACTGCTTTGAGTTATTTTTAGGGCATAAAATTCTTCATTAATTTTCTGTTTATATTTCTAATCGATCATTGTTGGGCGATCGATCGCCTAACCTGGGAGAATATTTTTTTTTTTTAGCGATTGATCTCCTTGATTTTGGGCAATCGATTGCCCAACCTGGTGGGCCATTCACCCACCCTTGAGTGAAAAGATGTATTTTGGGGGCGTCCATCTCCCAACCTTGACCGCAAGCTGATTTTTCAAAATTTTGGGAAATATATCTCCTAGGTCCATCTCCCAACCTCCACCGCAAAAAATTTATGTTGCACACTGAAGAAAAACATAAAAAAAACACCTATTCTTCAAAATATTGAAAATAAAAAATGAAATAATAATAAAATAATAAAATAACAAAAAAATAAAACCATTAATATACAAGATACCCGACAGTAGCCAAGTTTAATGTCTAGGCTAGATGAAAAATTAACTTTCAATTCAAGGTTTGCCCGATGCCACATTGCTCGAGGAGATTTAACATCGCCCTCTATATGATCCTCACTTCCTTGTGCCGAACTCAAAATAACCAAAAATGTGCCATTGGCTCTTAAAAACATTTATATTTGCCTTGAAGAAAGGAGTTTCAATTCTAACTGTGGAGGAGACTCCAATGATTACACTGGAGGAGTGCTAGAGACAGAAGGAAGTGGTTTTATTGGAATCCTCCAAGATGGATTATCTTGAATGTCCACTACATTAAGCATATCATTCACCCCCACAATAGACTTCTCAACATCAAAAGATTCATAATTGAAGAAAGACATACACACCTCCAAAGGATCTTGAGATAGAGCAAACGGAGCAACTTCTTCCACACAATCATCCATGATATTCATGAAGAAACAATCACTCTCATCTGGAGGATGTTAAGTGACATTAAAAATATTCAACTTCACTTTCATATTGCCAAAAGATATGTTCATAATCCTTAATTTACAATTAATACAAGCATCAGCAATAGCTAGAAACGGATGACCAATGATGACTAGAATGTGCCTCTTTGGATTATGAACTGACTCAGTATCTAAGACGATGAAATCCACTAGAAAATAGAATTTATCCAACTTAATAATGACGTCTTTAATAATCTCACGTGGTTGTTTGGTTGATTTATCTACAAACTATAAAACCACCGTGGTAGGCTTCAATTCTTCCAAACCCAACTGTAGGTAAATCGAGTAGGGCAATAAATTCACACTTGCACCTAAATCCAGAAAAGCTTTCTCCACTTGATGTTCCCTAATAATGCATGAAATAGTTGGAGCTCCTGGATATTTGTACTTTGAAGGAATGCAATGCTGGATAATAGAACTCACTTGTTATCGAAGCATCACTTTCTTTGGAACATGGCTCCTTAATCGCCTTTTTCTGCGTACACAAGTCCTTCAAGAACTTAGCATAAGAAGGAAATTGTCTAATAACATCAAGGAGTAACAAATTGATATTCATTTGTCGAAACACTTCCATCATATCATTCAGCTTATACCCTCACTTTCCCAATATAAATTCTCCTTCAAAATGTTATGGGAAAGAAGCCTTAGGTTCATATAAAACTTCCGCATTAGAACTCTTCATCACCTCTTCTTCATCAATCTTCTTATCTGCCACCTTGTTGTCAATTATTTTCCCACTTCTTAAAGTAGTGATTGCTTGAACTTGCTCATGGTGCAAATTGCTTGATGAAGAAATATTGTTGAGGGCATGAACCCCTCTTGGGTTGGTCACTATTTGGCTTGGTAGTTTTTCACCCTCTCTTCTACTCAAGGAATTTGCAAGTTGACTAAATTGAGATTCTAATTTGGCAATCAACTAAAAGAGTGAGAATGGACTAATTGTGAGATAGCTTTGAGAGAACTCAACACCTTGTTTTCAAAAGCTGAATTCTTAGGAGCGTGAGCATGATATTGTTATTGAGGCACATAATTCTGAGGAGAATTGAACACTTGAGCACTAGGCTGATTTCCTGTCGTATGAACTTGTGTAGCTTAATTCCCTCTTCCTTAAGCTCTCCATGAGAAATTTGGATGATTACTCCATCTGAGATTATAACTGTTAGAATATGAATTATTCATCGGTCTAGAGAATGTTGCTTGCACTTGCTCTTGTGGAATATCAACAAACTGCCCAATTGAAGGAGAACTATTCACATAGTGCATAGGACTAGAGCAAAAAACACATGGCTCAAACGTAGGAGAACTTGAAGATAGATTAGGAACATGACCAGCCACTCTTTGTGCCACAACATATACATTAGTAGACACAACATCCATAAAACCAATCTCAAAAATTTCATCAGCCTTCCTTGTGTTAAAATTAGATGGCCTGCTCGAACGAGATGAAGAAATATGTGGTAAAGAGTTATCACTTAGGTTATCGAACAGTGTCTATGCTTTATCTTCTCTTTTTAACATAAAGTGCCTCTACATGAGGCATCCACCATTTGTCAATTACCCTCAGTTAACCTTTCATAGAAATACTGCACTAGCTGCCATTTTGGTACTTAATGATGAGGACACTTCCTAAGAAGGTCCCTGAATCTCTCTCATGTCTCATAAAATTGTTCTCCCTCAGTCTGAAAGAAACTAGTGATAACTCGTCTAAATTGATTAGTCTTCCCTATCATAAAGTACTCTTTTAAGAACACATGTTGCATTTGAGTCTATGAAATAATAGAACCAGGTACTAGAGAATTGAACCAATACTTGGCCTTGTCCTTTAAAGAAAATGGAAAGAGACGCATCTGGAAAATGTCTTCTAAAAAGTTGTGAATTTTAGTTATAAAACAAACTTCTATGAATTCATCCAAGTGCTTTTATGGGTCCTCATGACTCAACTCAAAGTAAGACGGAAGCATCTGAATAATAATTGACTTGATCTCATAATTCTGTGCTGTGATATTAGGCAACTGAATACAAGATGATGAATTGTAAGTTTTTGGAACATAGTAATATCAGAGTAAGTGTGCCCTCTCCACAACATCAGTCTCATCGTCTGATATGGTATTAAAACACTATTCTGTCTTCATAACTGGATCACTAGGAACACTCTTAAGCTGTCTGAGAGTACGTTCAAGCTCTGGGTCATATGATATCAAATGATACGACAAAGAGCGGCGATCGAGCATATGATGACTGAAGTACCTAAAAAGAAAACAAAATAAAATAAAATAAATCAGTAATAAAATATATCAATTCCTAAACTAAAAATCCAATTATAACTAATTTTTAAAATCCAAATAACATAATAAAAATCATTCTCTGGAAGCGACGCCAAAAATTGATCATGGTTAAATAGTTAACAATTAAAATACCACTTCGTAATAGTACGAATTCTTGTAGTATAGGGCTATTGAAAGGGTGTTGAACCTATGTGGGCTTTAACTGCACTAAAAGCTAACTTTGTGAATTTTAGTTTAGTTGATACACAGTTGATGGAAATGCCCACTATATTTTTTGCTTATGTGGGCTTATAGTTGTTTTTGCACAGTTGATAGAGGATAAAGGTGCCCACTGTCCTCTTTGCTTGTGTGGGATTAAGTAATGACTTTTTGCTATTTATACAGTTGGGTTAAGTTCAAAATTTTGGACTTATGTATTTGATCACTAGATATGACTTGTGTAATGACTTATTTATGTATTAATGCTACTTATTTGATGCAATGACAGTGGTTATATTTTGTTGCATTTTGTGAGGTTTGGAATGTGTAGTGTGTGGTGCAATAATTTGTGTTGTTTGTGTAGTTTTAGCACTTTGAAATGTGTATTGTGGGCACAAAAATGCAGCTGAATTGCAAAAAATTAACAAATATAGATGGTGACTTAGCACTATCAGAACTGACCATCATCCTTTAAACAAGTAAAATACTGCAACCTTTTTCTTACATCAGCATGTCCTATTTGGTAATAATAAGTTAGTTAATCATGGTCAAAGAATATATATATATATACATATGTATACCAAAAAAGGGAAAGAAATTGAAAAAAATACACAAATAGTGGTGTCATGTGTAATAGCCATTATACAAACATATATGAATATTTACAAGTGTGAAAATAAAAAA
The DNA here is from genome assembly GCA_026545225.1 of Cornus controversa. NCBI lineage: Eukaryota > Viridiplantae > Streptophyta > Magnoliopsida > Cornales > Cornaceae > Cornus > Cornus controversa. Next base: position 24,156,934 of record CM048845.1, on the reverse strand, counting down.
ATACACATCTATACATATTTTTCTTTCCAACAGTGGTTAAACGAAGATATATATATATATACACACACACAAATAGTGGTGTCATGTGTAATAGCCATTATACAAACATATATGAATATTTACAAGTGTGAAAATAAAAAAATACACATCTATACATATTTTTCTTTCCAACAATGGTTAAATGAAGATATATATATATATATACATACACACACACACATACTTGCGTATCTTATTCTATTCTATAAGAGCAAATTATAGGGGTAATATTTGGATGGTTTTATAACAAAAGAATGAGGTGGGGGTATAGAGAGAGAAAAAGGAAAGTCAAAGCTACAGTGACATTAATTGATGTCCAGTCATGTCAAGGGTATTTTGGGGTTTTGGGTATTTGGGTTTTTTTGTAAATTTGTTTAAGGAGAAAGGTTATAATTGTCTTTTCATACAAAGGAAGGGCAAAATTGACATTTGATTATCAGCTCTACCGGAATCAAAAAGTAAGGGGTGCTGTTGATCATATGCACTAAAAGTCAGGGGAGGTTGAAGAAATAAATGCTGAATGGTCCATATGAATGTAATTTGACTAAACCTCAGGGGAGGTCAGTGAATTTAACCCTACTTTTTACAGTTTTCCTTTTTAGCTTCAGCGTGGATGAACACTCAATTATATATGTTGCTTAAAACTATTGAGCTATATGGTTAAGCTTATATGTTTTTTTCCATATTATTAGAAAAATATTGAGTATGACTAACAAATAAACTATCCTATAATATATTTCATTGATGGTTTCATCCACCTTTAATAAATATTTTTGATCAGATTTAAAAACTTCAAGTCTAGTACAGTTATTGAGTCTCTATGGCAAGTTATGGCTTGCCCAAACTCTATAGCCCTGTTTATCTTGGACTTGGACGTGGCATTTATTGGTTGAATTGACAGTTCAGAAGCTATTTTTCCACAAAGTTACAGTTCAAGGGAATTTAATTTAGCCTAATTTTGATTTTACAACTTTTAAAAGTAACATTTTCACCTTTTTGTAATTACATCGTCATCCTTTCCTAGTATGCATTTTGTATGATTAAAAAGCTCTAATTTCCCTCTCAATCAATTTAGCAAGTTTGTATGTATTCTTTTTTTCATGGTTCGTCAAATCGGTCGGATCGTAACGGTATTGGCCCATGCTATTACCGAATCGGTGAGTGCCTTTCTCATATAAGAATCTGTCAATTTCATGAAACTGGCCACTTTTATTGAAAAACGACCATTACAGCATGAACCGGCCGACTCTCTCAAAGATTCGGGCGGCTCGGCTGTGAAAAGACACAAAAGGGAAAAAAAAAAAAAAAACCCCACCAAGAACAAATTCTTTGATTGCCACGATCTTCTTCGATTCTAAGTTAATCTTCTCTTCCTCCTACGACCGATTTCAAAACATATGGGTATATATAAATACAAGTTGTTGTTGATAGAGAGAGAGATGAGTGTTTTGATCTAAATCATGAAATGACTGTAGGTCTACAAAACATGGGTACAACACGACACAGTGATACGGGAAATTCTAAAAAATAAGACATGGACACGGCGAGGATATCGTTATAAAATAATAATATAATATATTAATATATATTCATTATTCAACAAAAAGAGTCAACATTACATAAATATTTCAATTCAAACAAATTTATAAATAAAAATAGACAAAAAGATTAAAATAGATTAAAGAACTAAACTTATTCAGGTATGATATTTCAATTTTTGTTTATTTTTGAATTCTCTACATATATTTAGCTCAGACTATTCATCATAACTCAGTCACATATAAATTTATTTCGAAATACTTGAATATAAATCACTCCTACGAAGTATCTGACACGTGTTCAAGGAGTGTTAAAAAAAAATTTCAAAACACTTCTACGAAATATTCAAATATTTGATACAATGTTCGAGTATCCAATACGAGTATATCACATTCGATAAAGTGTCCTCGCTTTCTACATGTGAGTAAAACAAATTCATTTACGTTACTGAGCAAAGTAAATGACCAAATTCATTTACGTTACTGAGCAAAGTAAATGACAAAGTTGATTGGACAGCAGCCACCTATTTGTCATGTTCCAATCATCTAACTCTCATGAAAATCGGAAATAAGGCCCAATATGGAAGGAATGGGCCATGTGTTATCATTTTCTAATGTAGTTGACTGTTTGTTTGTTTGTTTTTGGGCATTGAACTTACAAAGCTCAACTTATTAGTATTTATTATTATTTATTTCATGTTTAAATTTATTTTTATTTATTAATTTAGTAAAAATATAATTTAATTTCATTTTTAATAAAGACAGGGGCTTAAAATTCATTAATAAGTTATTACTTGTGTTAAATGATTTTCAAAATTTTAATAAAATTTACTAAAAATTTATTTTTACCGAATTATGTTGTAAAATGTCGCGTATCAATGCACTTTAAGCATTATGTATAAGGTGAAAAATTCACGACTGCAATAACCGATTCGGTTAAACAAATAGCTAATCTCCATACCACATCTCTTGAAACAGATCCTGAACCTCTTATTAGGAAAAATTCTCGATGGCAAAACGAATTTCCATCAGATTTTCAAAGACTCAATAGACAAATTTCTAATAAAGGAATTAGTTTTAGAGAGCCAAGACCTCCCCCTCCTATTATTTCACCCAGATTTTCCTTAGACAAAGGAAAACAAATTGGATTATCAGATAATCCAATCTTACCTGGTTCATCATCCAAAAAATATCATGTACATTCTGCCTTAATCTATCATTTCCAACTAGGAAAAGAAGAAATAATTTTCGCCCCAAAATAGGGAATACGAAAACATACATATTTATTGGGAATCTTCAAATTTCTAGGTTATGAACCCTATAGCCTAAGTGTTCTAGCTGACACTGGAGCAACAGTTAGTTGCTGCAGATGGAATGCTTTGCCTGAAGAAAAATGGCAAAAGATGAAGCACCCTGTTCCTGTAACAGGAATAAATGATTCTAAAACATTTATTCAGTATAAAGCTAAAAATGTTTCCATTTGGTTAACAGATAAAAAATTTGTTATCCCAAAAATTTTATGTTTTCCCAATATGCATGGTGACTTTTTATTAGGAAATAATTTCCTAAATTCTTATCTTCCTATGCATATTTATCCTAATTCTATAGCATTAACTCTAAAATAAGAGTTAATCCATATTCCACTTTTAGATAAGTATACTTATCTATGTGATCATGATTCCAGTCCTAAAAAAAGGAATGAAATTCATATTATTCAAAATTCTCATTGGCTTTATAAAATACTTGAGCCTCAATTTAGTGAAAACCCACTAAAGCTATGGGCAAAAAGCCCAAGATATTATACTTTAAGGTTAACCAAACCTGAAGTTGTTATCCGGGTCAAACCCATGATTTACCTAAAAAAGGATATCGAAGAATTTGATAAACAAATCAAATCTCTTCTTGATACTAGACTAATTGAAAACACAATTAGTCCCCACTCTAGTCCTGCATTTATGGTAAAAAACCATAGTGAAATTATAAGAAAACAACCACGAATGGTTATAAACTATAAACGTTTAAACCAATACTTACAATTTGATGGTTATTTTATTCCTAAAAAAGAAGTTCTTATTAATCTAATAAGAGACTCTACTATCTTTAGCAAGTTTGATTGTAAATCTGGTTTTTGGCAAATAAAGTTAACAAAGAATTCTAAGCCATTAACAGCCTTTAGTACCCCTTCAGGACATTATCAATGGAAGGTAATGCCTTTTGGTCTTAATACGGTTCCACAAATCTTTCAAAGATGGATGGATTCTATCTTCAACATCTTCAAAACATTTTGTGTAGTCTATATAGATGATATTTTGATTTTTTCTAAAACAAAAGAAGAACATCGAAGTCATCTCAAACTTTTTTGCAAGATAATCCAAAAACATGGCATAATTCTATCCCCAAAGAAAATTGATCTCGAACAAAATAGAATTCATTTTCTTGGGTTAGAAATCACTTCAACTGGGATAAAGTTACAACAGCATATTATCTCAAAAATTAAAGATTTTCCTAACGTTATTGAAGATAAAAAACAACTCCAGAGTTTTTTAGGTCTTCTCAATTATGGGAGAAATTTTATTAAAAATCTTTCCAAAAAAGAAATTCCTCTTTTGAAGAAACTTCAAAAAGACCACATTTTTACTTGGACTAACCAAGATTCTGAGATAATTCAAGAAATCAAAAAAGATCTTGAAGATATTCCTGATGTTTATTTTCCACAAAATGGAGATAAACTTATATTAGAAACAGATGCCTCAGATCTATGCTAGGGATGTGTTCTAAAAGCCATAAGAAAAAACATATGGCCTGATAACAATGATGAACTACATCATCCAATTCGTCCATTAAAAAGACCACTTCCTAAAAAACTTCAAAAAGAAGAATTAATTTGTAGATATAATTCTGGAAAATTTAAACCCAATGAACAGAATTATATTATCTTTGAAAAAGAACTGTTAGCTATAAAACTAGCTCTAAAACGGTTTCATATATATTTGGCACCAGAAAATTTTATCATTAGAACTGATAATCAATCAGTTCGAGATTTTCTCATTAATAAGAAAAACTGTCTTGATGGAAGACGACTAAAATGGTATAATAACATTTCTCTTTATTCCTTTGAAGTAGAACATCTTAAAGGAACTAACAATTTTCTTGCTGATTTTCTTAGCAGGAACGTTTCAGATGGATAAAGACAAAGGATTATGCCGATATGGATCCGATTCTGTTACATGGCGACATCAGCTGTCATCACAACTACGAACCTTGTTCGTAACTAATTTTGAATATCGTGTGCTCTATAGTTGGTGTTAGCATTTTTTAACTTATCATATTTAATATTTTTCAAAACTTTCTTCATTTATAGCTTTTCATGTTTATTAGACATATTTTTGTTTCCTTTTTACTATAGTTGGACATCCATATTCCACCAAAATTTCTTTAGATAATGATGCATTTCCTTTTAATTCTTCAAGCTAGGACTTAATTTGATATTCTTTTAGTACACAAGACCATCCTATTCCGTACTATCTAGTTTCATTTTCTAAATTCTAATTAATTCATGTAAAATCCTAGATACTCGAATACGCATTACTAGCACCATTCAATAGTTTTGTGAGCATTTTGTCATGGATTTTTGTCTCACATCGGATTCGGATATGGAGTGTGTTTGACATATAGCACCAACTAATAGTTTAAATTTTGGGATCGAATCGCAAACACCCAATCCGTGAGAATTTGCTTCTTAAAATAACTTACATGTACTAGTACTTCTAAAATTGGAACACATCCATAAATTCGGAAGTAAAATAAAATAATTTAAGAAGTCTCAGCTATAACACTTTAATCATATAGAATTTATCTGATCTGGGGTGGGAAGACGTCCTTCTTGGGCCACAGGGTGTATGTAGCTGCGGCTCTTTGAGGGTAGCGCTACTCTCTGAAACGGGCCGAGTCAGAAAGGCCCGAATTAGTTTGGTTCGCAACCCAACATCCTTTTCTTATTTTGAATAAAAAGAAATTGGGTATCATGGTATATGTAGCTGGGGCATAAACCCCTTCTACTCTCTTTGAGGGTGGGGAAGCATGATTTGCCTAACTGGCCAGTTCGAAACGTGGTAGCACTACTCTCTGAAACGGGCCGAGTCAGAAAGGCCCGAATCGGTTGAATTCGCAACCCATCATCCTTTTCTGTTTTCAATAAAAGGAATATGTGAAAAAAAGAGAGGAAACAAACGTAACCTGGTTTTCACAATTTGGGGTACCTACCCAATGATCCACATGTATGCTTTTGATTATTATACACCAGTTTCTTTATTTATACTTATTTTCTTTAGATATTTCTAAAGCATAAGAATTAAACATTTGGAGAATGATCAACGAATTTAAGATTTTTTAACATTGCACCTTTATTCTATTTAATTTAAACAAGACTTTTCATTTTCATTTTTGAAACACAACAAACGTAGAGTGTTAATTATATTGACTAAGTAATTATATATACATACAATATTGATATATATGTTATGATTCATAATTTTCTTGTACTATTGACTTGTATTATATATATTTTTATTTTCTCTTATCATATATTATATGTGGAATGAATTTTCATTTATTTAATTCTTAAATTTATTATTGTCCATTAATTTAGTAAAAAATATAATTAGGATAACGAATTAAAATCTAAAAATAGGTCATCACGTCATCTTCAAAAACTCAAATAAAAATCATTATAATTCACTAAAAATACATCTTTATCAAATTATGTTGTAAAAAGTCATGTATTGGTGCATTTTGGTCATTATGTGTGAAGTTGAAAAAAATTCACGATTGCGATAACTGATCCTATTACGTTACATCGAGATGAGCCCGAGTCTGTTATACCGCGTTCGCGACTGCAAATTTTGGTGGAAAGGTTATATCATTGGACTAGAGGAGCTTTGGTTGTTGTAAAATATAATTAGTAAAGAAGAAAATCATAAAAAGATGGAAAAAAAATAATAATTTAGAACATTTTAACATACAAAAGATAATTCTTCAGAACAACATCGATAGCTAAAATGGATAAAACTCAGTCAAAATAGGTTAACATTCCCAATAAGGATAATATTTTTTATGATAAACTTTTGATCCAACATGGCCAAAACATTTATTTTGAGTTGTATTTATCAAAGCACACTTTACTGGAGATGAGTTAGACTGGTGTTGACATACCACTGGACTACTCAAAATATGAGTCTATTACTGGGCAAAGCCATATTTGGTGACGAGTTGCAAGTGTGCATGATGGACTATATATATAATATATTCTCTCATCCTTTAGCCTCAAATTTTCTTTAATTTTGTCCATTCTCAATGTGTCCTGAAATTAATTGTCCATCTTTTAACTAGCACTTTTTGAGTTATCTTTGCCATTATTTATATAAAGGTAAATACCATCTTATCTTTGCTATTATTTATATAAAGGTAAATATTATTTAAACCTCTTAATTTAGGTAATATTTTGATCAGACTCTTTATGATTTTAACATTCTCGACTATACCCTCTGTCAGTAACTTTCGTCAGTGATAGTAACATTTTTTGTGATTTTACGATTTTATCCATTATTATTTTAATAAATTTAATTGATAAAAGTTGGTGATTTTAAAAGACCTAAATGCCCTTGTATCCGTTACCTAAATGTTTCCAAACACTTGGTAATTTTTTTAGAAAATCCAAAGGTCCTACTCAAACTGAAACAAAAAAATCCTATCATCACCACAACGTAAACCCCACTGTCTACATAACCCCAAAAACGAAAACCCTAGACCCAAGATTGAAAAAAAAAAAGCAAACAAACAAACTCCATTGTCAACCATCAAGCCCAAAACCCGAGAACCACATCATCCCCTCCATCTGTGGCTGATGGAACCTCAACGAATCAGTTCGTCAGATTAAAAAAGGGGCGACGACGACTCCAACCAAGGATGAAGCCGATACTGGAAATATCACCACCTTCTCTCTACTCTCTGCTTATTTCTTTCTCCTACCAAAGACAGTCACCACTGTCTCAAGCTCACAATCACTAATTTCGCCGAGCACCAATCCGAATAAGCATACCTATGCACAGACCACTATCTTCATTGCTAGCTGAAACATCACCGCCGACACCATTCTAGGTCTCCACCGCGAAGCTCCGTCAACCACTACCAAAACATCACTGCCGAGTCACCGCTATTTGTGCCAAGCTTCACTGCCAACCGACGCCACCATCTTTATTTCTACTGGATCATCACCATTGACCACCATTGTTATCGAAACTCCACTCCACCAAGACCCATTTTCACTGAGAACTGACACCATTAGAACACAACCAACCGCCGTGTCATCTCCATAATCTCCATCTCAAATTCAAACCCTAGCATCCAGACCGACCTGTCAAGGTTTAGGTTTTTCTCTACAACAAAACTCCTGGCTTCATGTTATTGAACAACTCAAAGAAGGCAAAATCGCTTGCCCTCTCAAATCTAATCTCGTCAAACAAATCTTCGCATTCAACGAACTCAACAACCACGATTAATTTGATATCACCTTCAAAGTCACTAATTCAAAACAATTCTCTCTCGTATTCGCCAATTGCATCCCCGATCTCCATGAATGTTCATTCTTCTATGTCATTAGGCCGTCGTGATTACTTATCCGCCGATAAAATAATTCTATCTTGGATTTATTTATTATTTTTCTTGATCTATTCCACAATCACCTGTATATGGATATACATTCTTTACAATAAACAATTGTCGGTGTTGCACATCCATTTCTTCATGTTCGCTATTAGAAATAAAGAAAAATAATTGTATAGATTGAATTGATATTGTTATGAACAATACATAAAGGCTTATTTATAGGCACATAATCTTGGAGGCTAAGTAAACTTAGGAGACAAGAAATTCTAATCCTAGATGGTTTAGGAGAAGGTGTAAAAACCTATATAGTTTAGGAAAAGATATATAATCTAACAGCAGATATAATAAGAAATATATAATCTAACAGCCCCCACAAACTCAATGTGAGTTATATGAAGCTAACTTGAGTTTGGAGACAAAATCTTGAATGCGGCTTGCGAAAGCAATCTGGTGATGTTACCAACTGTGGTTACGAACACATACAAAGAAACTAAAAAAAAGTGGTTCGATAAACAAATGCAGCTCATTGGAGCAAAACCTGATTTGAAAATCAGAAAAGGAGCTCATTGAAATTAGCGACTTAAACACATAGATGTTATGGCTCGTGAAAGTAATCTGGTGATGTTACCAACAGTGGTTGCGAACACATACAAAGAAGCTGCAAAAGAGCGCACTTGTTCGAGTGACGGTAAGAACCGAAAACTGCTCGTTGGAGTGAAAACTAATTTGAAAATCATAAAAGGAGCTCATTGAAATCAGCGACTTTGACACACAGATGCTAGTGGGAGCCGATGAATTGAACTTGAGCTGAGCTGTCATATTTTTCTTCTTTTATTATCTGCACACACACACACACACATATATATATATATATATATATATATATACATCTATTCTATATAGAGGGAAAGCAAATAAGACAAAAAAATCAATCCAATGGTCTAGATTTGTTAAAAAAGTAATCATGCGGTTCAAAATGTCTTTTGCTATCTACGGTCTAAAATTACTTCATCTAACGATCACGATTGCGAGTGCACGATAGTGCCGTAGGCACGGGTATACCCTAGTATATATATATATATATATATATATATATATATATATATATATATATATATAAGGCGAAAACTATTTTGACAATTGTCCATCGGGGATGAAGCGGATTGTGTCATCCCTGGCAGTAAGGGTGATCAACAATGTGAAGACTACTAGAGATTGATAAACTCTGACACCATGTTAGAAATAAAGACAGATAATTGTATAGATTGAATTGATATTGATATGAACAATACATAAAGGCTTATTTATAGGCACATAATCTTGGAGGCTAAGTAAACTTAGGAGACAAGAAATCTTAGTCCTAAATAGTTTAGGAGAAGTTGTAAGAAACCTATATGATTTAAAAAAAGATATATAATCTAAAAGCAGATATAATAGGAAATATATAATCTAATATGGTGATTTTGAAAGCTTTGAATTTGTTGTAGGAAATCGAGAACAAATCATATATTAAGAGGGTTGGTACTGCCCATAGATGCCACTATCGGTAATAGAGAAAGAGAAGAGAGAAGGATAAAGAAAAAAAAAAGAAAAAATCAAAAGCTACCAAAGCCGAAAGTAAAAGAAAGAGAAGAGTAGTATATTGTCCAACTTGTATTCTCTAAGCCAAATGAGAAAAAATGAAAGTGAGGGGCATTGTTATACATTTTTTTATATAAGTCAAGGGCACTTTCGTAGTTGTACATTAATTAATGAGGTCAAAAATGACTATTTCTATACTTTTTGCAGCTAACGTCAGAAAATTCTATTTATCTGTTGCCAAAGTCGTCTAGTTCCTCTCACCCTGTTACAGAGACTGCCCATCCTACGGGGTTAGCTGGAGAAGTGGTCACATCTGACCAGGGTGTGGTCGTTGCTCTAGTGACAAAGCTATTGGTTGACCTTGATAAGGTCAGAAAAGAATATAGAATCCCTAGTGAGATCACCATAGAAGGTTACCCTCTGGACTTTAATTACAGTACCAGGGAAGGAGTTAAAGATAGAGAAGTCTTTTTCTCAGTTTTTCATCTAAAAGCCTTCAAATTTCCCCTTCATTTTTTTTTTTAGTTTTGCTCTATACAAACTGAAGCTTTCACTGCTCCAGTTAAACCCTAATTTTTTTTAATCATTTCTTGCATGCTTTCCTTGAACCGCCTTCATAAAATTAACTTGAACCTGATCGATCTTCTGTTCTGTTATTCTCTTCATTGAGTCAGATCAGAAGACGATCATTACCATCTGTTCCCTAGTAGTAAGGACACGAGACTGTGATGACCTTCCCACTTCTAATAAGTTGTGGAAATAAAAACTTGTTCTTGTGAAGGGGCCCTGGAATGTCAGAGTCGCCTAAAAGTTCCTTATCCCTAGTGCTTTCGGCAATGCTGTGATTCCTTAGTTTTTTTTTCTGACAAGTTTTCAGGATTTCATCTTCTTTTTGCTAAGAGTTTATGTATTTTGTAATCTTGCTATGTTCTTTTCTGTTATGCACACGAACGGATTACCTATCTGAAGGAAAAGGTGTGGAGCCTTCGCCCTTCAACGAATAAATACGTATCTCACGAGCAACTTAAAGCTAACGCTTGGTGTTGCTCACGTTGAGTCTTGTCATCTGTATCCAGTATCAGACACAAAAATGGAACTGTCTGAGCCAAAGACTTGGAGGGGTTCTTCTGGTTTTGCTAAGGCAAAAACTACTGAGGGGCAGAAAGGCAAATCTGATGTTCTTTCTTCTCCTCAGAAGAAGGTCTCTTCTGGTGCTGCTCCAATTTTCAAGTGCCAGAAACTGATGGCGAGCGCCATGAAAGGCCAGGGTTCTTTCACCCTGACCTTGCCTGGTGCCGTTAGTGACATATCTGATGAGACGGTCGTTGGCTCTTCTGACCAATGGATTCTAGACTTGAAAAAGTCTGATGGATCCTTTTTGACGGTGGGGGAGTGTGCTGCCCTTGACCATTAAGTGATGGGGGCTCTTACCCGTAGGATTTGGCCTCCTAGTGATGAGCTTCGCCAGAAAGGGGCAAACAGAGATGAGCTTCTTGCCAATGTATCTCTTCATGCCATGGAGGTTTGTCCCACCCCCTTCTCTCATTTGTTTATCTTTCCTGATGCCTTTTTTTTTAATTCGATCTATTTTCTATGGTATAGGGTGCATTTATGACCATCTCCCTCTCCAAAACTTTGGAGGTCAAACATCTGAACGGACAAAAGGCCGAAAGCCTTGAAGGGAAGGTGAAATCCCTAACTAAGTCCCTTGCGAAGAAGCAGAAGGCGCTTGGTTATTTTGAGCAGAGGGCACGGGAAGCTGAGGAGGAGGTTGTTGGACTTGAGGCCATGCTTCAAGTTTGCAAGAAAAGGGGCCTTGAAATGTATTAGAGGTTCCTGCAGATCCCAGCCCTAAAGCTTGCATGGCTTTCGCTATGGCTTTAAGCAAGAAAAAAAGTCTAAATCTAAACAAGATTATGTTGGCCCGGATGAGTTTGGTAAAAAATAAGCCATCGACTCATTTGGTGACTACAACATTCCTCCTACTAGTGAGGCTAAACGCCAGTTTACAAATTTTTTAAATAGCTTAAGCTCCACTCCTTGTTCTGCTGTCATTCCTCCAGCCGCTCCTTCAGCCTCTCTGGTTGCTCCCCCCGCTACCCCCATTTCTGCCTATCAAACTCATGTAGAAGTGTTGCCCCCAGCTAAGCAAGGCACTTTGATTGTGGATTCCTTTAATCAGGACTTCAGTAAAGAAGATGGTGTGGCTCTTCAGGATTGATTTCTTCACTTGGATTGATTTCTTCACTTCTTTTTTTTCTTTCTTTTTGTAATGCTCAAAGAGAGCATTTTGCTTCAAGGGTAGACTTGTGCCCTTTGTAATGAACACATATATTTTTTGAGTAATACAAATTTTTCTTCAAGTCTTGAGACACAGATTGACATATTTGCCTCTGTCAAATGCTTGTGCTGATAACTGCTTTAGCCAAATGAGTTTGATCTCCTCCATTGAACTGGGAAGATTTTTTTCCTTAAGCGATCGGTCGTTCAGACTTTAGCTTTAGTAATCAATCGGTAGTGTAGACTTTAACTTTGATAAGCAGTTGATCATTTAAGATTTTAGCTGAATTTGGGCTAAGGGCCTATTTCTTCTTAAGTGATCAGTCATTCAGACCTTAGCTTTAATAAGCAGTCGGTCGTTTAAGACCTTAGCTTGATTTGGGCCTTTGACCTATTTTTATTAAGCGATCGGTCGTTAAAGACCTTAGCTTGGATAAGTGATTGGTCATTTAAGACCTTAGCTTGATTTTGGGCCAAGGGCCTCTTTCTTTTTTAAGTGATCTGTCGTTTAAGACTTTAGCTTGGATAAGCGATCGGTCGTTTAAGACATTAGCTTGATTTGGGCCAAAGGCCTCTTTCTATTAAGTGATCGCTCGTTCAAACCTTAGCTTTAATAAGCGATCGGTCGTTTAAGACCTTAACTTGATTGGGCCTTTGGCCTATTTTTCTTAAGCAATCGGTCGTTTAAGACCTTACCTTAGATAAGCGATCAGTCGTTTAAGACATTAGCTTGATTTTGGGCCAAGGGCCTCTTTCTGTTTTAAGCGATCGGTCATTCTGACCTTAGCTTTAATAAGTGATCAGTTGTTTAAGACCTTAGCTTGATTTTGAGAAAGTTGGTTATTCTTACTGGCATAAAAGCGGATGTGGGCATGTTACGGCGCATCTTCTTCCTGCACCTTACCATGTCCACATCGTGCCCTTTATGGTTTTGTTTCTTTTTTTGTACACTAAAAGACAGGGACTTTTATCCGATGTGGGATTTCGTCCGTACCTATTTTTGTAATGACCAACTTTAAAAATGACTCTCATTAGATTTGGAGCCAGTTATAAAGAAGGTGTAATCCAATCCAGAAAAGATAGTGGTGTTGAATTGCCCATATTTAAATTTCAGACTCTCTTTATATGATAAATTTCCCTTTATTCCTTGAAAAAAATTGGGAATTATACTTTGTAAAATATGTCATGGTAGCCTTAGAGGCTAAAGTGCCCTTGAAATAAAGGCAAAAAGAGGACAAGGAATTGCCACTATGTATTTTAACCTTACACAATGACCATGCCTTGCCACGACTATAGGACTTCCATCCTATACTTTATTTAGTATAAAGTACGAAGTCTTTTGTTCGATATGGGACCATGTCCTATTTCCTTTTGACAGTGATGTACTTTCTATAAAAAGATGTATTCTTTTTTTATTCCTTCCATATCTCTTTGGGAATCCGATGATAGTCTTTCAAAAAGGAAAAACATAATCTAAACATGCCAAAATTTACACATAGTACCTTTTTAAATGGGTTGCATTACAGGGTTTGGGAATTGCTTCTGCATTGCTAACTCTGCAAAGCATGTATGCGCCCTTCCCGATCACCTCAGTGACTTTTTAGGGGTCTTCCCAATTTGCTAGGAATTTTCTGGCATTTCGTTCCTTTGTGTTGTCAGTGACTCTTCTTACCAACCAGTCACCAAGGCTGAACGCTCGATGTTTCACCTTTTGGTCATAGATGTTCTTGACTATTCTTTGGTGGAAAGCGAGTCTTATTTGGGCTATCTCCCTTTTCTCTTCTAGGAGGTCCAGATTTTGTTCTAGAAACTAGTAATTCTACCCCCTCTCCAGTACCTCTGTTCGGGTGGTCAGAGCTGACAGTTTGGTTGATATTACTGTTTGAGAACAGTACGCCAAGCAGAACAGAATCTCGTTTGTCAGACGCCTTGAAGTTGTTCGGTATGCCCAGAGGACTTTGGGTAACTCTTTCCGCCACCTGCGAGGTCGAACCCAAGGGAATACTTTGAGAAGAAAAACTAAAAGAAACTCAAATTAATTTAAAACTAATCTAGTTTAAACAAAAGTTGGTTGATTTGAGAGAAATTAAACTAACATGCAAATAAAATAACACTATTGAAATCAAATAGAGAAAATAACTAAGGTTTCGGATTCCACCACCATTAAATCCATGAAGTTTCTAATATTTATTTATTAATTCCCAAATTTAGAGTAGCAATCAAGAAATCAATCTATTGCTCACTCAAGATTTAACAATAAAGCATTATGAAAAATATATCAAAAAGGTAGATTTTCCTTCGCTTCACTACTGTAAAATTCTAAGCATTTAATGTATCCAATTTAATGAAAAACATAAGATCAAAGATTATCACTTTTAAGAAATAAAAATCCAAGCTTAGATTAATTATAATACTTTCTAACTACCACATATACATGATATAGATGGTGAAAGAATTATAAAATAATTAATCACAAGAAGCGAAAATCATAAGAATTTAAATCATACACATGGGAATCAATTAATAAACAAAAGAACTTCACTTCATTAATGGAGGTTTCCTCCTCAACCCTAGTTGAGGAGTTTAGTTACACATGGTAGAAGAAGAAGATAACAAAATAATAAAAGACATAATGAATAAATAAAATTCGGATTGTCTCTGTCTTCTCTGCCCTGGCCTCCACTTTTTTTCTCCTCCAAAACAGCCTCCAATTCACCTCTTTATACCCCAAGATAATACATAAAGTCCTAATCCAATTAGGAGATAATTAGGGTTTTCCCGCAGCCCTAAATAGATATATTTTTCTGCTGACATTCGGCCCAATTTTTGACCCAGTAGAAGTTCGATTCACGAAATTTACGTGAAATACAAAAGTGTCCAGAATCGAATTTCGTTCAACTTATGTGAGAATTAAGTCGAATTGACACTTAGAAATAAGAATTTAGGTCCACTTTTCAAAATGTGATTAAAACTGGATTAAGTGCAGAATTGAGCTTTAGGCCCGTAACATCCTTAAACTGTTATAATTTTCTTGGACCTCTTCCTTGGGCTGATTTGAGTTGAAATATGGAGTTGAATGGACCCATTAGATGTAGGCTTCATATAACCTTCTTGGATATCATCTTTAAAAGCCCAAAATCATGGTTTTAACAAAAATAATCATTAAGGTCCTAAAAAGACAAAAAACACAAAAATAGAGTAAACTCACAAATAAACTATTACTAAGAGAATAAAATATGCAAATTAAGAGGCTAGAATGCCTAACATTCAACGCCGATCACACCCCCAAACTTACATATTGCTAGTCCCTTAGCAATAGAACAAAATGAAACTAAAACAAAGAAAACTAACTAAACACAAACTAAACTACCCAACTCCTCTTTCGTAGGACAAACAATTGCATTTAGCATATGCAATAAGCCTTTGAACCCCTAGGTTCCCCCTAGTGGACGAGTTATAGTCTCGTGAGGGTTTCTAGAAATGTTACCCACAAACATTCAAAATTTCTATTTAAATATTAATCAAGAAGAAGATTACAATATATAGTTACAAACGTACATTCAAGAATAATTTCAAATTTTCAAATTCCATAATTCAAAGTAATGGTCCCCATGCATAATTCACATTAACATAGCTCAAAGCAACCAACTCTAGCTCCCTCGTGAAAGTGAACTAACAATCATCTCATGTAGCATAACCTAGCACTGAATATATTAAGTCACATACCCCTTTAACTCACTAGCTCCCCTTATTGAAATCATACTTCCAAACATGAATACATGACCCTTTTTTTTTCTCTTTCTTTTTTTTATTGCTTTATTGGTTGTGTAATGTCTTGGTCAATTAAGCTTTCTGAAAGATCCATGTAGCAAGCTTTTAGTTAGTGACTCCCAAACTAGATGGCTTTAGGGCACTAGGCCTTAAGGCACCCCGAAGAACCTAATTACTCGAATCAATCAGGCTACAAATCAAGATAACCAATGTTCATCTTTTCTCACCCTTTCACTTTTGACGCGAACAATCCGTGCTTCCTGAGGCATAGAGGCCCGGTTACTCATGAAAATGATCAAATTGATTTTCTATTCATCACATATTCTTTTTTTTTTTTTTTTTTCATGTAAAACACATCATCGATACTCATTCTCAAGGGATACCAATTAATATCAAGTATATGTAACCCAACAACTCAAAGCCAAAGTTTATATCCCATAAGATTATGCTAGTGTGCCTGTGCATGTGAGGAAACTAAAACCAATCACCCCAAAGCATGTCAATGCAAACAATGATTAAAACCACTAATTCAAACCACAGTTTCTAAAAATTTAAAACATGCCCAAGAGTTGCAAGTTAAGCACCTACATAAAGTACTAATCCCTTGAATAATGTAAAAACCTCCTATCTAAAAACAAAACAAAGGAAAATAAAAAAACAAACTATGAAAATAATGTAACCAAAAAGTCCTAAAAAAAAGAAAAATTTCATAAAAATTTCCCTCCATTGAAATAAAGCACATAAAAAGGCATCGCCTCACTCCCAAACTTAAACTGTACATTGTCCTCAATGTACACCCAATCGAAGCATAGAGAAGGGTTAGAATGATATTACCAGAAAATGAGAGTAGCGGCAAGAAAGTAGAGCAAACCAGTAGCATGAAAGTAATGAAATCACTCCCCCAAACTTGGATTCAACATCCTGTGAAAACAACGACTATACTCCAACGACCAAGTGAAATAACAAGGGTGAAAATAAATATGAAACAGAAAGTAAAAAAAAAAAAAATTTTTTAAACCTAATCTTTAGGCGAAAACTACGGGTACTACTCTTCTCCTCATTCTCTGACCTGGTGGGTCCTAATTTTTTGAGGTGTATATGTGATAAGATATTAATTATCCAGACGCCCTAACATATAGAGTATAAAGGGGTTGCCTTTCTTTATTAAAGTCATACTGGGTTGAAGCAATCTCGACAGTATTGGGTATCGAAACCAAACTTTAATAAACGGAAATCATCAACTTTATCAATCATATCACAAATCGTAGAATTGGTACTACATACATAGTCAGAGAATGGGTGGCTATACCGAACCATTATGAATTTTTTTTTTGTTTAAAAGAAAAAAAAATTTTAATTAAATACACAAACTAAAAGAAAAAAAAATATTGACACCAACTAAAAATAAAAAGTCGCAAGTCCTAGAAATCCTAAAACTAATAATGTACAATGATAAAATGGACTATAACTCAACCGATACCTAGGCTTTCCATCTTGGCTTTCCACTTTTCAATGCCTATAAAATGGACTGAATTCAATGAAACATTCACATCTTTACAAGCACTATCAATATCAAACTCACAGCCAAAATTAATTAGGTGTGCCTCGAAAGGGTCCTTATAACTAGCATGAGTAAAAGTATATTGATCTAAACTCTCTATTAAATTTAACTCACAAATATCCTCAGAGTCTTGTGGTTGTCAGTTTATGTTAAAAACATTAAGCTCAACCGACATATTTTCAAAAGAGAGTTTTACAACACCATTCCTACAAATGATTAGAGCATTTGAAGTGGCTAGGAATGGATGACCTAAGATGACAGGAATTTGGCTAGTAGGATTAGCTACAGGTTGAGTGTCTAAGACAATAACGTCTACAGGGAAGAAGAATTTATGAACCTGAAGGAGCACATCCTCAATAACACCATGAGGTACCTTAACAGAGCGATCTGCTAATTGGAGTACCACCTTCGTGGGTTTCAACTCACCAAGACCTAGTTGCTTGTAAACAGAGTAAGGTAACAAGTTGACACTCGCACCCAAGTCAAGCAAAGCTTGCTCAATTTCTTGATCACCTATGGTACATGAAATCGTAGGACATCCATGATCCTTAAATTTAGGTGGAGTGCGATGTTAGATGATTGAGCTGACTTGCTCAGTAAGGAAGGCTTTTTGGTGCACATGCAAGCTACGTTTGATCGTACACAAGTCCTTTAAGAATTTTTCATAAGAGGGGACTTGTTGAATCGCATCAAGAAATGAAATATTAATTTTGACTTGTTTAAACACTTCCATAATCTCATTATAGTGATTCCCCTTCTTAGGCTTTTGAAGTCTTTGAGAATATAGTGCAGCAGGAATAAAGTTCCTAACTGGTGGACTTATTGGAGATGGTGGATCAAGACTAGGGACTTGAATTTCTAACTCAACTTCAGATGTAGTTTTGTTATCCCTCCCTAAACCGCTAACATGCTCCTTTTCAACTTTCTCATTATGTATAGGCATTTGGACTCCATTATCAACTTGTTTAAATGATCTTAGGGTTGTGATAGAGTGAACCTGCTCATGTGAACCAGAAGTGGACGGGTCACTAATATAAAACTGGCCCTTTGGGTTAGGCACAAGTTGACTAGGAAACTTTCCCTTCACCCTCTCTCCTACAACAGTGGCTAATTGACCTATTTGCATTTCTAACTTAGAAATTGATTGACTGGTCTGTTGCATGAACTGTTGGAGAGTATTCTCTAAAGTTGGTCTTTGTTGAGGTGGGGGAACATATAGAGGGGCATTTTGGGACATGGAAGGATATGAAAATTGTGGTTGCCCTTGGGGTTGCATAGGTTGCACCCCTTGGTTGTTCCGAGGTTGGTCTTGCCTCCAAGAAAAATTAGGGTGGTTCCTCCAATTAGGATTATATGTGTCAGAATATGGGCTGTCAAATGATTTCTTATAGGAATTGAGTGCATTGGCTTGTTCGGCTATACACTCATGAAAAGATGCAATAGATGGACAAGTTTTAGCCGTATGAGAAAAACTCTCACATAATTAACACACCTCATTAATTGTACGAACAGAACAATTACCCCCTTTACTCATCTCTATAGCATCCATTTTCCTAGTTAGACTAGTTATCCTTGCAGGCAAATCATTCTCCTCTCGGACCTCGTAGATTCCTCCCTTTTTAGGTTTTGAGAGCATTGATAGACCACTCCTTTCAACTCTCCCTGAGTACTCCCATTGTTAAGAGTTCTCTGACAATGCATCAAGAAATTTCCATACTTCATCCTCATTCTTAGACATAAATTCTACCCCACCTCGTGACTCAATTAGTTGACGATTATGGGGTGACAACCCCTCGTAAAAGAATTGAACTAATTGCCACTTGGCAAAACCATGATGGGGACACTTAAAGAGAAGATCATTAAATTTTTTCTAACACATATAAAACTCTTCACCCTTTTTTTGAGTAAATTGCATGATATTTCGATGAAGGGAGTTAGTTTTGTGCATGGGAAAGAACTTGGTAAGGAATTTGGTGCATAACCCATTCCATGAATTGAAGGACGCAGGTTCCAGTGAGTATAACCAAGATTTTGCTTTCTCTTTCAAAGAGAATGGAAATAACCTCAATTTAATTGACTCCTCAGAAATATTTTGAAATTGTAGTGTGGAGCAAATCTCTAGAAATTCCTTGATATGGAGGTATGGGTCATCAGAGCTAAGACCTCTAAAAGTGGGCACTAAATTAATTACCGCCGCCCGTATCTCAAAATGTCCCTGTTGGGTAGCAGGTAACAGAATACAAGACAGGTTTGTAATCTGTACGGGAGTATAATAGTCCTTAAGGGATTTAGTTTCAACAAGATCTGTCATCTTGAGCAAAGAAAGATTTCTAACACTAGAATTTTTCACACCCTTTCGAAAGATTCTCTTAATCTCATGATCTAATGGAAGCAACTCTGGATTTAGAGATCGACGACCTAACATACACTAGAAAGACTCAATGAAATGGATCACTAAGAACAATCTAAGATGACCTAATGCAAAAGAAAAAAGAAAAAAAGATGGAATCCTAAAATGACTCACAAAAACACCAACCAAATAAATAAGCAAAAACTTTTTTTTTTTTCAAATTTAATTCAAGGTTAGCAATTTCTATTTTAGTTTTTTATTTTTATTATTTTTCCTAATGAATTATTTGGACTAGTTCCAAAATAATTCTTACCTAGTTAGACAGCTTCTACTCCCTTTCAAAGGACTAGAGGATTACCAGTTAAGCCCCACCAACAATACAATCAGGAAAGTTTCTAAGATAGATTGGAGGGGTCACAAACGGTCCCACTTAAAAACCAATCTCCTTAGAACTTTCCTAGACATTGTGAAGTTGGAAGGTATTCGCTGGAGTTACCAAAAGTTAACACTGTCCAAGAGGGTCCTATAAGCTATGTGAATTCCTATGGCCAATGTTTACTTGATTTTAAATTTAAACTAAATTTGGCTTGGGATAGACAAATGCAAGGAGATTTTTAACCTAGTTGGGCAAGGAATTGGTGATGAAATCCAATCCTTATCTTGTTGGAGGTTCGTGCCCTTACTAAAATTTTAATACAAGAATGCTAAATTAAAATGCACATACAAAAACACACAATAAAAATAAAAATAAAAATAAAAATAAAATAAAAAAGTGAGTGAGTGTGTGGTCTTTCTTCTTCTTTTTTTTAAATAGAGAAAAATAAATAAATAAAATAAAATAAAATATAAAATAAATTTGAAAAAAGTGTGAGCCTAGGGTTATTTCTAAGTTATTCTATCCTTGAGTTCTCATGCACGAGTTTTCAACCTAAAACAAAAATCTATGTTTTCCTAATCTAAGAAAAATAAATAAATGGAAGGAAAAAAAAAACTATACTTACTTGGCTTCCAAAGTAGTGCCCAAGAATATGCGAAAAAGGTAATTTTCAACAATACCACCTATAGAATTCAAGAAGTATCAGGTAAAACAATAACAATAAAATAAAACTAAAACTAAACTAAGAAAAATAATAATAAAAATAAAATTAATACAACTAAAACTAAAACTAAACTATAATAATAAAGAAAAAGTTTTTTTTTATTTTTTTTTAAACCTCGAGCAGTGAACTAATAAAAAAAAAATTGGAAAGATTTTTTTATTATATAATAATAAAAAAGAAAGAAGAAAAAAAAAAGAAAAAAACTAAACTATAACTAGTAGAAGAATTAAATCAATCAATATTTGATTAGTTTCTTGTTTGCGATTCCCCGGCAACGGCGCCAAAAACTTGATTTTGTTTTAAAACTGTAAAATAACTCGCAAGTGTACGAATCTATTGAAGTATAGATCGGCAAGAACGAGGTCAAACCCAAGGGAATACTTTGAGAAGAAAAACTAATACAAATTCAAATTAATTTAAAACTAATCTAGTTTAAACAAAATTTGATTGATTTGAGATAAATTAAACTAACATGCAAATAAAATAACACAATTGAAATCAAATAAAGAAAATAACTAAGGTTTTGGATTCCACCATCATTAAATCAATGAAGTTTCTAATATTCATTTATTAATTCCCAAAGTTAGAGTAGCAATCAAGAAATCAATCTATTATTCACTCAAGATTTAACAATAAAACAGTATGAAAAATATATTAAAAGGTAGATTTTCCTTCGCTTCACTAATGTAAAATTCTAAGCATCCTATGTATCCAATTTAATGAAAAACATAAGATCAAAATAAAAATCTAAGCTTAGATTAATTATAATACTTTCTAACTACCACATATACATGATATAGATGGTGAAAGAATTATAAAATAATTAATCACAAGAAGCGAAAATCATAAGAATTTAAATCATACACATGGGAATCAATTAATAAACAAAAGAACTTCACTTCATTAATGGAGGTTTCCTCCTCAACCCTAGTTGAGGAGTTTAGTTACACATGGTAGAAGAAGAAGATAACAAAATAATAAAAGACATAATGAATAAATAAAATTCGGATTGTCTCTGTCTTCTCTGCCCTGGCCTCCACTTTTTTTCTCCTCCAAAACAGCCTCCAATTCACCTCTTTATACCCCAAGATAATACATAAAGTCCTAATCCAATTAGGAGATAATTAGGGTTTTCCCGCAGCCCTAAATAGATATATTTTTCTGCTGACATTCGGCCCAATTTTTGACCCAGTAGAAGTTCGATTCACGAAATTTACGTGAAATACAAAAGTGTCCAGAATCGAATTTCGTTCAACTTATGCGAGAATTAAGTCGAATTAACACTTAGAAATAAGACTTTAGGTCCACTTTTCAAAATGGGATTAAAACTGGATTAAGTGCAGAATTGGGCTTCAGGCCCGTAACATCCTTAAACTGTTATAATTTTCTTGGACCTCTTCCTTGGGCTGATTTGAGTTGAAATATGGAGTTGAATGGACCCATTAGATGTAGGCTTCATATAACCTTCTTGGATATCATCTTTAAAAGCCCAAAATCATGGTTTTAACAAAAATAATCATTAAGGTCCTGAAAAGACAAAAAACACAAAAATAGAGTAAAATCACAAATAAACTATTACTAAGAGAATAAAATATGCAAATTAAAAGGCTAGAATGCGTAACATTCAACGCCGATCAATTACCGCTTGAGAACAGTACGCCAAGCAGAACAAAATCTTGTTTGTCAGACTCCTTGGAGTTGTTCGGTATGCCCAAAGGACTTTGGGTAACTCTTTCAGCCACCTGCCCTAACGATTCTCTAGCTTTTTTCTGACGCATTTGAAGATGGTCCAATTAGTTATCTCTACCTAACCGTTGCCCTATGGGTAGGATCTGGCAGAGAAATTTTGGTTAATCCCATATTTTTTGAATAACTTATCTAGCGACTGGTTGTCGAAGTTTGTGGCATTATCCATGATAATGAATTCTGGCAACCCAAACCGACAGATGATATTGTTCTAGATGAAGCTCTTGACCTGAACATAAGTGATTGTTGCATACACCTCGGCCTTAACCCACTTTGTGAAGTAGTCGGTGGCTAGGAGTACATATTTTTGCTGTTGGCAGCCGTTGGGAAAGACCCTACTTGATCCATCCCCCATTTTGCGAATGGCTAGTTAACTGCATCTCTTCTAATGTCTCTAATCAATATACCCCCTATCGCCTCCCAGTCCACCGAAGATAACTCTGATTTTCTTCAATAGAGGATTTCTTCGAGTGTTGTCATCTTTACTGTCCTCATCCCATGGGCGGTTCTATCTTCCCCTCTTCTCTCCGGCCACAAATCTTCGCAGTTGGCCCGTACAAATCAGACATTCAATCTACCTTTTTAAGTCTATGCACTCATCTGTATCGTGCCCATAGTCACAATGGAACCTACAATACTTGTCGAAGGACCTCTTGGAGGGATCGGTTCTTAGTTTTGAGGGTCATGCCACAGCTAGGTCATCTTAGATGTAGAGGAGGATTTGTCTTATTGACGTGTTTAAGGGGGTAAAAGTGTTGAATCCCTTATTAGGACGTGATACTTTATCGCTCTACTCCTGTGACGTCCTACCATACTTGGGGTCTCTATCTTCCTTACTAAAATGTCCCCCTTTTTCCTGTCTGCCTTTCTTGCACCAAGGGCATCCTCCGCGTTCATGTACTTTAGGCCTTCATGAGTAACTCGGACATGCTTTCTGGAAGGTGCTTTTAAATTGAGTACAAGAAGTTTGAAGGCAGCAAGCCTCCCATGAATGCTATAACTTGGAAATTGTCATCCAAAGCATCATCGCAATGACTCTCCCTTAGTCTGTCTTACGTTCAGGAGATAGGTGGCAGACTTTTATGCCTTCGAGCAGTAATAAAATTGCTTACGAATAATTGGCTCAGTTCTTTGGAGGAACGTATAGATGTCGGCTTCAGGTTGCTAAGCCATAACCGGGTAGAACCCTTCAATGTAATAGAAAAGGCTCTACACAGGATTTCATCCGATACTCCTTGGAGGTGCATTAGAGCCTTGTAGGTCTCTAGATGATCTAGTGGGTCCTTGGTCCCATCAAAGTTTTCAAGGGTGGACATCTTGAACTTGTTGGGCAAAAGACAGTTTATTACCCCAGTAGAGAAAGGGAGGTTGGTTTGCTGAACCAGATACTCCACTGTAGCAGGGCATTTCTCCTTCATGGCGTGAGCCATGCTCTCTACCTTGACTCTGAGGTCCTGCATCTCTATATCATAATAAGCAGAGTCTCCATTAGTACAAGCCCTAAACCCCGAATCCCCCCTTTGGGCACGAGCTTTCTCTGGCGAAACTAAATGAGTTGAATTCCTCCCTTCTCGATCGCTTCTCACTCGGCTCTGGCCGTGTCATCTGCCAGAACACTACTGTCTCACCCTGTGTCATCCCCTTCTAGATCAACTAGCCTGAGGTGACTTCGTGATGGCACTGGTGCTACAGGAGGAAGGCGCTAAAAGATTGCTGCATTTTGCTGGAATACTTGGGTCAAACTTTGATTCAAGTTTTGAACCTGGTATTATAATTTTATGAGTCATTCCTAGTCATTTAGGATTCCAGGGCGTGCCCCAAGGAAGTCCCCTTAACCAGGGGGTTGTATATCTCCTTCTCCTATTATCGACAAGTTGTAACCGGGAAGGTCTGGGGCGCCAAGCAGATCTTGTCTAGCTAGATGGTTATGGCTGGCAGGACGGCCTTATACAGCTGGAAGATTGTGGTTGACAGGAGGGTCCTGCGAGACTGTAGTCTCTAGTCCAGATCGTAGGTGCATCATGCTTCGTTTATGCTTTGGGTAGAACAATTAAGTTTGTTACAGTTCCCACAGGCGGCGCTAACTGATGAAGCAGAAATTCACCCCGAACTGGTCAAACGCCAACTTGTAAAAATGGACAAAAGAAGGGTAATTGAAAGGGCACCGGTGCGGTGCCGGTCGACTACGCTCCGACGATCAAGTCAAAAATCAGAAAGGCTTTTAAAGCTGTGAAAGAAGTTCGAGGGTATTCATTGCGTACCTTGGTATATGGACCGTCTTTGTATTTATAGTAGTCAAATGGGAACGTGTCCCAATAGGAGACTGACTCTTCAATTCACCAGACTTATCTAGGGAGATCATTCCGGGTCAAAGTATACTTTTTGTCCACATCACGTAGTCTTCAACTTTCATGCATATACGTGTCATAATTGGAGTCAAATACTCTATCAGTGATATTCTTCTTCTTCATCAAATAAAAAAAACTCTGTCTTTCTTCATCATTGATGATAAGCCTTAAATGTTGCACATTTAAGCCTTCTTAATTGCATATGTTAATTTCGTATTTATGTTTACCTTGGTATTTTTATGTTATTTTTGTGTTTTTGCTGAATATTAGGTTGTGTCCCAAAAAGGGCGATGTTTTCGATCAAATGCTGAGGAAGTGAAGAAATCAAGAAATTCATGACGATATTTCGCACAATCGAGATGATGACTTCGCACAATTGAAATCTCGATTGTGCAAAACTTCAATTTCGCATGATCGAAATCTCGATTGTGCAAAACTTTAATTTCACACAATCGAGATTCTGCAGACTGCAAGTTGGCCACTTGTCCATTTGTCTTGCCACTTGCATTCATGAATGACCCTTGCACATCCTTTTGGAGGATTTTCTAACTTCAAAGAGACATATGAAGGGAGCATATATATATTAGGTGGATTATATAGATATATAGGCAAGGTGGGACCCAATGACACTAGTGGATGGACATATATGCATGTTTTTGAGCAAGAAAGGGGGAGGCTTGGAAGAGGAGAGAAGGAAGTGTTGAACCAGACCTTTGGAGCTTCATATCTCTGGCCATGGAGGATTGCAAATCTCCTATGATGAACTAACTTTCCATCTAGGGTGTGGTTGAACCCCCTAGCCATGTAACTTGTTCATTTTGTAGCAACTTTAGGATTTATATTTATATGTTGATTATTTAGCCTAGTGTTTTGTATAATATTTGTGAACCTCTTTAATATATTCATTTGATATTATTTCTTCATCTTGTCTTAGAGTAGAAATATTTCATTTTGAATGCTCAATATTTATAACTTTTACAAAAAAGTGTAAATGATGGCTTTGTAATGATTTTTAATGGAATGTGATGTTTCTTGCTTATATAGCCCATGCCAAGATAGGATAGTTCGGATACATGTAGGTACATTTAGGCAGTAGGATAAGTAGATAGGTTGAAGGACTATGCTTGTTAAAGATAGGCTATGTTTAGTTAGAAATCATGTTTATCTTTTGATATGTTATTGTAGGCCACAAGCCTAATGACATTGTATTACATATACTTCTAGAAAATCCTATTTGCTACATACTTGGACATGTCAAATGGCTAGAGGTGGAAACCACCCCTAGTTCTCTCTCTCTCAACTTTACAAACTTTTTACTTTTAATGTTTTTATATTCTACAAAGTAGTGTTAAATTCAAATCAAAAATTCTGTTTTTAGGATTAAATTAAAAATTCTCTCTCAATAGTGCAATTCATCCACGTACTCCTCGTGGGATCGATACCCTCTATAAAGAACCATATCTACAAAGATTCATTCTCTTGCGAGTGGTTTAAATTATATTTTGATAGGCAATAGTAAGCTGCAAAAATAAAAACAAATTTGGCCACATCAAAATTTTGGCGCCGTTGCCGGGGAGTACAGTGAAATTGTCACCACTGAGAGATTAAGTCTAATTTGATTCTTAGTCTAGAAATTTTTTTTATCCTTTTTGCATATATTATGTTCTTATCTCTTAAATTGCTTAATTTTAGGTATACCTCACACCGTGTAGCTCGAGATTCAAGCTTGGACTTTTTGTGAGTATATTGCCTAAAAGTCGTGCATTTGATTAAATTTGATTTGTTCTTATATATATATATATTTAAATTGTGTTTTACTATTGATGCATGCTAGGTAGACGGTCATTGTCACTTCCTTTGCTTCCATGTAATATTGAACTTGAACAAACACTTTGACAACGTAGAGGAACCTCTATGGACCCTATTTTGCCTAGGACTGAAAACATGGACCCAAACAATGTACAACCCCCCGGTCTACCACTTTATAACCCTCCTCAAGGGGAAGTTCTTAGGGATTTTTATCTTCCTACTACATATGTTTTGCCATTATGCATTTAATTTCCAAATATTGCAGCGAATCATTTTGAAATAAAATCCTCCACCATCAACCTTCTTAGTTATTTTCATGGACTTCCAAACGAAGACCCATACAAGCATCTAGATGACTTTCTTGAAGTTTGTTCAACCCTCCGGTTGCAAAATTTCTCAGAAGATGACTTGAGGCTTCGTTTGTTTTCATTTTCTCTCAAAGATAAGGTCAAGTATTAGTTTAACTCCTTAGAGCCCAATTCCATCCATTCATGGGGGGAAATGCACCATGAGTTCCTGAAAAAATACTTCCCAATGGGAAAGACAAGTGATATTCGGTGAGCAATCACTGGATTCACTCAACTTGACCAAGAACAATTTCATGAGACATGTGAAAGATTGAAAGAACTTTTAAGGTCATGTCCACACCATGTTGTTCCTAAGTGGCAGCTAGTGCAAAGTTTCTATTATGGGTTGAGTGATCAACATAGACAAATGGTAGATTCCTCTTGTGGAGGGACATTCCTTCTTAAGAGTCTGGATGAGGCATGGAGATTTTTTGAAAGCCTAAGTGAAAATTCATCTCAACGCTCCTCTTCTCAAAAGGGTAAAAACACCCAATCTAGTAAAGGAGTATTTGAATTATCAAGGTCAGATGAGGTTGTCATGCAAGTAGAGGCCCTTACTCAAAAAATTGACCAACTCATGAAGAGTGGGCTGCCTACTTCTAGCCAACATGTTCCAAATCAGGATGGGTATTTGTTTTGCTATAGCACTTCACATTATGTGCAGGATTGTCCTATGGCCGGTCAATCCCCCGATTATACTCAAGAACAATCGAATGCCGTGTACTCTAAACCAATAAATGATCCATACTCAAATACATATAATCCTGGTTACAAGAATTATCCTGCATTCTCTTGGAAATCTCAGGAACCAAGTCCATCTTATCAAGGACAAAATTCTTACAATTTTCAATCTCAACAGCCTCAATATAGGCCAAATCCTCAACCGTATCATCAAAAATCCAATTACCAAACTCCACCACCACCTCCTCCGAGAAGCCAAGGCTTTGAAGAAAGAGTGCTAAACAATCTTGAGGCTAACACCCACTTATTGCAGTCCCACTCTCAATCAATTTCTAAGCTTGAAGCCAATGCTCAATCTATGGCTAGGTTAGAAGCTCAAATAGGGCAGCTAGCTAATGCCTTGAATAGAAGAGAGGAAGGAAAGTTGTCAAGTCAACCGGTGGCGAATCCTAAGGGAGTTCATGTGATTGATGATCTTTTATCTTCATCTCATGATGCTCTTCCTGAGCAAGTTCAATCAATCACCACCCTAAGGAGTGGTAGAGTCATAAACTCTAAAGTTGAGCAAGAGAAGAAGGAAACCATTGAGCGTCCTAAAAATCTAAAAGATTCCCTCATAAATCCAAATGTGAACAAAATCTCACAACGTCAAAAGGAAAAATCAAATAAAGTTGTATCATCACCTACTCCAAAGTGTGACACATCATTTGAACCTCCGGTTCCTTTTCCTCAAAGATTGAAGGAACCCTCTCATTTTGGGAAACAAGGAGAGAAAATTCAGGACATGATGGAAATTTTTAAATAAGTGAAAATCAATCTCCCTCTCCTTGATGCTATCAAGCAAATTTCCTCCTATGCTAAATACTTGAAGGACTTATGCACTCAAAAGCATAAATCCAGGAACAATGTTCCAAGGAAAGTCCTTTTAACCGAGCAAGTGAGTTCCATTTTTCAGCACCAAGCCCCTCATAAATTCAAAGATCCGGGTGCCCGAACTATCTCGTGCACCATTGGTAACCAAGAATTTGAAATTAGGTTTGGGGCAACTTGCTTCCCTTCTCAGTGTATAAGCAATTAGGTTTGGGGCAACTTAAGCCCACCACAATAGTGTTGCAACTCGCCGACCAATCGGTGAAGCAACCACGTGGCATCATTAAAGATGTGATCATTCAAGTGGACAAGTTTTATTTTCTGGTGGATTTTATAGTTCTTGATACAGAACCTGTCCAAAATCCCGCTAGACATATTCCAATCATTCTAGGTCATCCATTTCTTGCTACGGCACACGCTTGCGTTAATTACCGCACTGGAGTAATGGACATCTCTTTTGGGAATATGAAAGTTCGATTGAACATCTTCAATGCTTCTCACCACCCATCCAATGACGAAAGTGAATGCTTTTGCGTTGATGTAGTGGAAGATCTTGTCCAAGAAGCACTGCCCTCCATTCTTTCGAAGGATCCTCTTGAGGTGTGCTTAAGCCACTTCAACTATGATGACTATGACAGTGAGCAATCTATAAGTGAAGTAAATTCACTACTTGATGCCACAGCTGTCATTAATTCACCTAAATGGAGAGCACCAAGAGAGCCTTTGCCCCTTTGTCAAATGCTTCCCAAACTCCTTCTCTAGTATCCCCGCCACAACTTGAGCTCAAGCCTCTACCAGCTACTCTCAAGTATGTTTTCTTAAGCAGCAATAAAACCCTCCCAGTCATCATTGCTTCCAATCTCACCAATGAACAAGAGAGGGAACTCCTCAAAGTGCTAGAAGAGCACAATAAAGCCATAGGATGGAGTGTTATTGATCTAAAGGGAATAGATCATTCCATATGTATGCACCGCATACATTTGGAAGAAGATATAAAGACCTCCATAGAGGCACAACGTCGATTAAATTCAAATATGAAAGATGTTGTAATGAAGGGGGTTGTGAAATTGCTAGATGCGGGAATCATTTACCCCATCTCAGATAGCAAGTGGGTTAGCCCCACTCAAGTGGTACCTAAGAAATCAAGCATCACTGTGCAACCAAATGACAAGGGTGAGTTAATTCCTCAGCGCACCACCACAGGATGGAGAGTGCGCATAGACTATAGGAAACTTAACTTAGCAACTAGGAAAGATCACTTCCCTCTCCCATTCATTGATCAAATCCTAGATAAGCTAGCAGGTCAAAATTTCTATTATTTTCTAGATGGATATTTCGGTTATAATCAAGTGGCTATAGACCCACGAGACCAAGAGAAAACCACTTTTACATGTCCATCCGGTACATTCGCCCATAGACGCATGCCTTTTGGGTTATGTAATGCACCTGTAACTTTTCAACGGTGTATGGTGTCTATCTTTTCTAACATGGTGGAAAACTTTTTGGAAGTGTTCATAGATGATTTCTCTGTCTTTAGACCTTCATTTGAATTTTGTCTCCATAATCTGTCCCGTGTTCTTATATGATGTCAAGAGACAAATCTAATCCTCAATTGGGCATAGAGCCATTTTATGGTTCAAGAAGGCATTGTCCTAGGGCATATTGTGTCTCAGAAGAAAATAGAGGTTGATAAAGCCAAGGTTGAACTTATTTCCAAACTTCCTCCACCATTAATGGTGAGAGAAATTCGTTCATTCCTTGGGCATGCAGGTTTTTACCGTCACTTCATCAAGGATTTTAGCAAGATCTCTCGACCTCTGTGTCGCCTTCTTGAAACAGAATCTTGCTTTACCTTTGATGCAGCGTGCCTTGAAGCTTTTGAGAAGCTACGCACATTGCTTACACAAGCTCCAATACTCATTCCTCCAAACTGGGCTCTCCCATTTGAGGTGATGTGTGATGCATCCGATTATGCGATGGGTGCAGTCTTAGGGCAACGTGTAGACAAATTGCCTCATGCAATCTGTTATGCAGGCAAAACCCTTTCCGAAGCTCAAATAAATTATACCACGACAGAAAAGGAATTGCTTGCTGTGGTGTATGCCCTGAAAAAATTTTGAGCTTATCTCTTAGGTTCAAAGGTCATTGTCTATTCTGATCATGCTGCCCTCCGGCATCTTTTGGCCAAGAAGGACACCAAACTGATAGGCGTTGAATGTTACGCATTCTAGCTTCTTAACTTATGTATTTTATTCTCTTAGTGATAGATTATTTTATTCTTTTACTTCGTTTTAGTGTTTTCTGTATTTTCAGGGCCTTAATGATTATTTCAGTTAAACCCATAATTTTGAGCTTTTAAAGAAGACATCCAAGATGGTTAGATGAAGCCTACTTCAAGGAAATCCATTCAACCATTTATTTCAACTCAATTCAGCCCAAGGAAGAGGTCTAAGAGAATTACAGCTGCTTAAGAAGGTTTCGGGCCTGAAGCCCAAATCTGCGCATAATACAGTCTTAATCCCATTTTGGAAAACGGACCAGAAGTGTTATTTTCGAGCCTCAAATTGACTTAATTTTCTTAAAGGTTAAACGAAATTTGATGCTACACACTTTTGTATTTCACGAAAATTCCTTGAATCGGACTACTAGTGGGTCAAAAGTTGGGCCGAACGTCAGCAGGAAAAACCCATCTGATTAGTACTGTAGGAAAACCTAATTAATTCCTAATTGGACTAAGACTTTGGTGCATTCTCTTAGGGAATAAAGTGAAGAAGTGGAGGCTGAGTTTAGGAGGGATTGGAGAGTCTTAGAGAGCTTTTGGACAAAACAGAAGACATACTTTGCAGAGCCATTGAGAACGAAGTCATACGCATAATTCATGAAGATGATGCCTTCTTCCTCAATAATGGAAGCTTCTTCTTCTACCATGAGCGGCTAGTTCATCCACTAGGGTTTTGATATAGCCCTAACAAAGCATCAATGGTTTGATTATTTTAATTATTGGGGACCTTTATATACATGCATAGATTATGTAATTTAGAGGATTCTTATTATAAAATTGAGCAATAAAAGTCTTGTAAATTCAGTTTCAATGATTTCTTATCTTGTCTTACATATTTGGTTGTTGTTATTGAAATCAATCTCTCTTATTTTCTGTGATCATGAGAGCGATTATTACACAATGGTAATCACTGAATATATCATTAAAAGCTTTGATGGATTATGCCTAGAGAAGATGAACCATACTGCACCCTAGATTAGAGTAGTTAGGCAGATGGGCCATGCCAATCGAAGATAGTCCATGACTTAGCCTTAATCGTATGTTATCTTCTTGACGGATGAAGGTGAGCTTGTAGCCACCGACACCACTTATGCATGATGTAATCCCCCATAGTTGATTCAATTGACCATTGATTGTGGAATTAGTGGTGAAGTCAAATATCCTAGATTTCTCTCATATTATCTTCACTTTCTATTTACTTTGGTTTATTTTATTGTACTTTTTAATTAGTTTAAATATAAAAATTAGATTTCTTCTCTTTATAAATTTAATTAGAATGAATTCCGTATTCCAACTCATCAGACCATAATCCCTGAGGTTCGACACCCCTTTCGATAGCCCTATTCTGCAAGGAATTCATTCTATTGCGAAGTGTGGTAATTATAATTTGAGACGCACTCACACACGAATCACAAACCCCGACTAATCCGATGGATACTCTTATTGCAAGAGTTTAATTTTGAGATTAGAGACAAAAAGGGAACAGAAAATGTGGTGGCTGATCACCTCTCTAGGATTGTCGTTGAGACTCTCAATGATTCCCTCCTAGTTTGTGAATCCTTTCTGAATGAATAACTTTTTGTAGTCTCTCAAGAGAGCATTCCTTGGTATGCGGACATTGTCAATTTTTTAGCAACCAAAAAAATTCCGTCCACTTGGACCAAGCAAGAGAAGGATCGTTTCTTCTCCCAATCTCGATCATATTATTGGGACGATCCTCAACTTTTTAAATATTGTCCCGACCAGTTAATTCGGAAATGTGTCCCCGACATTGAATTCCAAAGCATTTTAAAATTCTGTCATACACTTGCGTATGGAGGACAGTTTAGTGCAAAGAAAACCGCAGAAAAAATCCTTCAATGCGGGTTTTTCTGGCTAACACTTCATCGGGACGCATATTCGTTCTGCTACCCTTGTGAGCGATGCCAGCACCTCGGCGCAATGTCCCACAAAGACATGATGCCTCTTAACCCCATTCTTATTGTTGAGACATTTAGCGTTTGGGGCATCGATTTCATGGGACCCTTTCCACCATCCGTTGGTCATGAGTACATACTTGTGGCGGTGGACTACATATCTAAATGGATAGAGGTTGTGGCTACCAAGTCCAATGATCACGTGGTCGTGGTAAAGTTTATACAAGATAATATCTTTAGTCGATTTGGCACACCACAAGCCCTCATCAGTGATGGAGGTAAACATTTCTGTAATCGGTTCCTCCGAACCTTCTCACCAAATACTCCGTCACACATAAAGTAGCCACCCCCTACCATCCTCAAACCAGTGGACAAGTGAAAGTATCCAATCGGGAAGTAAAGAATATACTAGAAAAAATAGTTCGGCCTGACTGGAAAGATTGGTCATTACGCTTAAATGATGCACTATGGGCCTACCGAACTGCGTATAAAAATTCCATTGGAATGTCACCTTACCGGTTGGTATATGGAAAAGCTTGCCATCTTTCGGTTGAATTAGAACACAAGGCTATGTGGGCCATTAAAATGTTCAACTTTGACATGAAATTAGCTGGCTCAAATCGAAGGCTTCAAGTGAATGAATTGGAAGTATTGTGACATGATGCATATGAGAACGCTAAAATCTATAGGGAAAGATCTAAGGCCTTTCATGATCACAATATTCGAGTCAAAACATTTTCTCTGGGATAAAAGGTATGGTTGTACAACTCACAACTCCGTTTGTTCCCTAGAAAACTCCGCTCCCGTTGGGATGGTCCATTTCTGGCACATTCTGTTGCTCCTCATGGAGTGGTGGAATTAAAAGACCCTAAGGATGACACATTTTTCAAAGTCAATGGGCAACTGTTAAAACCATGTGTGGATGACCAAACAAGGATGGAGGATGTGGATGTCGTCAATTTGACGGATCCCATATATGTTGACTTGTAAGCATATTATAACATCAAGCCATAGACGTACAATGTGGCGCGACCATGGTTGCTATCATGCACCCATGAAGTCCCTCTAATCCAAAGCAAATTTGTATCTAAGTGCTGAAAATTATAGTCAAGTAGGTATCAAATAAAGTGGCTTAAAAAAATTCTGCAATCACCATCTCGATTGTGCAAAATGTATATTTTTCGATTGTGCGAAATGGACATTTTGCACGATCGAGATTTGGAGGAAAAATTAAGAGATTCTGCAGACTGCAAAGTCCCGAAAGGTGAGTTACTTCGATACTACTTCGATAGCACTTCGAACAATGGAAATTTTGATTGTGCAAAATATCCATTTCGCATAATCGAAATCTCGATTGTGCGAAATTCACATTTCGCACAATCAAAAAAGGCATGAGCACAGTACATGCACTTACTTATATGTTTTGAACCCACCCCTTCACCATCATTTCTTCCAACCCTTGTGACCCATGCACTCCTCCCCTAAGTCCGAACACCTACCACCATCTCACGATCTCCCCTTCTTCCTCAACCATCCGCATCCATCATCCGACTAAGAGCCAACCTTCTTGGACGAGCACCCACGAAGGGAGACCACTTCAGGAATCATCCTTTCACGCGACATATAGCCTCCACTTCGAGTAAGTTGCATCCATTCTATTTCCTAGATTTTGTCTACTTTTCGGATTGGAATGCATGACGTTAGGTTTGAGTGGAGTTGCTGTTATGCAACTTTGTGGGTGATTTTAGGCATGCGAATAGAGTGGATACCTTGCCATGGTTAGAATAGTTTCGGGTTAAGGGGAGTTCTTATTCTTTGTGGACAGTGATAGGTTGCTTTGAGCATGTTCTTGGATTACATATTTTGATGTCGTGTCTTAGAATAGATTTTATGCAAATTGCAGGCAGTATAGGGGTATGGCTCGTGTGAAGAATCCTGGTATTCAGATTCGAGATGTGCGGGGTAGAGCTTGGTGTACTCGGGGATTTCACCCCGAGCATATTTCTGACCCTGCGGAGTTTGGGGTGCATCGTGACACAATATGGGCTATGGCAGAGCTGCGACGACGCTGGCTTGACAGACTGCTCCAGCCACCATCCGACATCACATATAATAGGCTGGT
The DNA here is from genome assembly GCA_026545225.1 of Cornus controversa. Lineage (NCBI taxonomy): Eukaryota > Viridiplantae > Streptophyta > Magnoliopsida > Cornales > Cornaceae > Cornus > Cornus controversa. The sequence goes on along the minus strand of CM048845.1, from coordinate 24,121,931 downwards.
GCAGGTCTTCTACGAGCATATGACGTACTCATGCACCATGCCCGGTACTCTGTAGACTGTGGTGGGAGGGACTATGATCACCATCACAGCGAGTCAGATTGCCCAGCTCATAGGCTACCCACACCTACAGCCTCCAGATATGGTCGACCAGGATGGTCGTCTGCTCTTCAAGGAGTCCCTCTCGTCAGACACCACCATGTTCTCCATGGTCATGGAGATGTGCAATGGGGAGTTTACCACCCCCAATCAGAATTGCACAAGCAAATCCATGTGCCCGAGGGACTTATGGTTCTTGGACACCATCCTTATCAAGAACGCATGTCCTTTAGGACATGTGGTGAAGCACCGGGGTGACCTTCTTCGCTGCTTATACACAGCTCATACTGGCACATGGTTTTCTATCCCATCGCTCATTTGGGGGCAGATGTATAAAGTGTGGGATTCTCTCGTCCGGAAGACGAACAAGAGAGCTGCTACTTGGCAGCTGCCGTTCCCCTATTTGGTCACGACCTTTCTTAGGGAGGCCAATATTCCCTTCAGTACAACGGACATCCAAATAGGAACGCCTCCCCAATTCCAGCACACTCACTGGGTACAGGTCCGTAGGCATCTGGAGCGCCAACAGCGCCAGGGGCAGGAGCTTGAGGATATGGACATGGATGATCCCCTAGCGTTGGCAAATGAGGACGAGCCTGTAGAGAGTGAGCCCTCAGATAAGGAGATGGAGGAGGATTCGACTGGTCTGAGCCATGTGCAGTTTGATATATTGGCCACCAAATACTCCTGTCTGGCGGTAGATGTAGAGAGACTGCAGTATGGTTTTGACAAGCACGTCCAGCTGACTCAGAGTTAGATGGCTACCATGAGAGGGGATATTACATCTCTAACTCAAGGTCAGAGGGCATTGATTGATGAGTTCCAATCTTTCTGACAGGACCTCTAGACTATGTTGCATGGCCCGACGGCCGCTTCGACTTCGGCACTACCCACCGAGCCCCCTCCACCACCACCCACCCTGGATTAGTTTAGCATTTTTCTGTTTTATTTTCAATTTTAGTTCTGTATTTATTTTCAATAGGCCATGTCTTCGGATCTTTTTATGTATTCCATCATTTCACTTTGTACTGAAAATGTTTTGCATATTTATGGAATGCAGTTTTGTTTTAATTATAATTTTTATTCTCTGTATTTCTTTTACGTTTGGCATCGATACCGCTATCACCAATGCTCTGACTATGTGTGTAGTACCAATTTAATAGTTGGCATATGCACGATACAATTGATGATTTCCATTTATTAAAGCCTGGTTTCAATTCCCAATACTGTTGAGATTGCTTCAACACAGTATGGCTTTAATAAAGAAAGGCAGCCCCTTTGCATACTATACGTTAGTATGCCTGGATAATCAATATCTTATCGCATATACCTCTTAGCAAATTGGGAGCCACCAGTTCAAAGTTTAGAATGAAGCGTAAAGATCCAAAAATCATAATCATACCAAGAAATCAATGTGGTTGCATAATTGCTTTATTTTATTTTATTTTCTTTTCTTTTATTTACTTTTTGTTCCCCATAATGCTCGTGGTATACAATTGATGATCCATGCAGGTTTTGCTACTCAAGGGGCCAACTGCTCGCAATTGACTGTTGTTTCCATCAAGAACCGCTTTCCCGGTAATTTCATTCCTTTCTCTTCTCTTCAGATCATTGAGGACAATGTTTGATTTAAGTTAGGGGTGTGCGGTATACCACGTGCATATGCTTGCAACTGTTCAATTCTTTTGTTGTTTATTGACATTGTAATACAATTTTGTGCATTTTAGCCATGATGTCTGGCTTCTTAAAGCAAGACCATCCCAATAAATGTTCGAGGCAAATGCAGCAGGTAATTAGGAGCTTTGGGCATTGTAAATACCCACACTTTTGCAAGTTATGTATTAGGTTAGAATGGTCCACATTTTTATTCAATTGTGAATATGGTACAATTCTTATCCTAAATTTGTCCTTAACAACACAAACTAGCACACATGCATTTTAAGTTGTGAGGTATAAGTCTGATGGAGAATTTTGTAAAATTCTATTTTTATTTGAACAACTTAGAGAATGAGTCTTCTAGTTGTTTGAGAATTTAAAAAAAAAAAAAAGAGAGAGAAAAATTTACGCAATAAGCCTTCTCACTCAATAAACCGAGTCTTTGTGCCTCATGAAGCATAGAGTATTCGCATATAAGTGTGTAAGGTTGAGCGGGTGGCTTCTTTAAGCTCATCGCCTTGGAAGCTCAGCTATTAAGTCTTAAAGGTGTCTTTTCACCTAATGCCCTAAAACCGTTTGGTTTGGGAGTCATTGGCCCAACACCACTACATGGGCTTTCAAAAAAGCAAAAAGAGTTTAAGCATTGCACAGTCATCCGCGCACAAGCATTTATGCATGTTTCACGGTAATGAACCACAGTGTCGCACTTTCTATGAGTTTTTCTTCTAAAAACAGATGTGTTCTTGTATTCTCCAAATATGATGATAAGCCACACGTTAGAATGGATGTTCACTTTTCAAAGAGGATTTTAAGGTTGGCGTTGATATTTTTGTTCAAACTAATCATTATGTGGGGACTGTCATCTAACTCTAGTTTGCAAAGGTTCATTTTTGTTAAATGTCCACATAGCTCCATAATACTTGTTGCATTTGTTAAGAACGAGATGAATGGGTAATCATCCCTTATCCAGTTAATGACTGATAAATGATCCATTTTTGCAAAAGTTAGTTCATTTTATTTTGCATTGCTAAGGGACTAGCAATATGTAAGTTTGGGGGTGTGATAAGCGTTAAATATTGCACATTTAAGCCTTCTTAATTGCATATGTTAATTCCATGTTTATGTTTACCTTAGTATTTTTATGCTATTTTTGTGTTTTTGTTGAATATTAGGTTGTGTCCCAAAAAGGGCGATGTTTTCGATCAAATGCCGAGGAAGTGAAGAAATCAAGAAATTCATGACGGTATTTCGCACAATCGAGATGATGATTTCGCACAATCAAAATCTCGATTGTGCGAAACTTCAAATTCGTATGATCGAAATCTCGATTGTGCGAAACTTCAAGATTCTGCAGACTACAAGTTGGCCACTTGTCCACTTGTCCATTTGTCTTGCCACTTGAATTTATGAATGACCCTTGCACATCTTTTTGGAGGATTTTCTAACTTCAAAGAGACATATGAAGGGAGCATATATATATTAGGTGGATTATATAGATATATAGGCAAGGTGGGACCCAATGACACTAGTGGATGGACATATATGCATGTTTTTGAGCAAAAAATGGGGAGGCTTGGAAGAGGAGAGAAGGAAGTGTTGAACCAGACCTTTGGAGCTTCATATCTCTGGCCATGGAAGATTGCAAGTCTCCTATGATCAACTAACTTTCCATCTAGGGTGTGGTTGAAACCCCTAGCCATGTAACTTGTTCATTTTGTAGCAACTTTGGGATTTATATTTATATGTTGATTACTTAGCCTAGTGTTTTGTATAATATTTGTGAACCTCTTTAATATATTCATTTGATATTATTTCTTCATCTTGTCTTAGAGTAGAAATATTTCATTTTGAATGCTCAACATTTACAACTTTCACAAAAAAGTGTAAATGATGGCTTTGTAATGGTTTTTAATAGAATGTGATGTTTCTTGCTTATATAGCCCATGCCAAGATAGGGTAGTTCGGATACACGTAGGTACATTTAGGCAGTAGGATAAGTAGATAGGTTGAAAGACTATGCTTGTTAAAGATGGGCTATGTTTAGTTAGAAATCATGTTTATCTTTTGATATGTTATTGTAGGCCACAAGCCTAATGATATTGTATTGCATATACTTCTAGAAAATCCTATTTGCTACATACTTGGACATGTCAAATGGCTAGAGGTGGAAACCACCCCTAGTTCTCTCTCTCTCAACTTTACAAACTTTTTACTTTTAATGTTTTTACATTTTACAAAGTAATGTTAAATTCAAATCAAAAATTCTGTTTTTAGGATTAAATTGAAAATTCTCTCTCAATAGTGTAATTCATTCACGTACTCCTCGTGGGATCGATAGCCTCTATAAAGAACCATATCTACAAAGATTCGTTCTCTTGCGAGTAGTTTAAATTATATTTTGATAGGCAATAGTAAGCTGCAAAAATAAAGACAAATTTGGCTACATCAATTGACATGGTTTATAAGTTGAACTTAAAACTCTGTGTTCCTGTATGGTGTGATTTAGGTTTTCTATTATTGTTTAATTATATTATGCATTATCGATGTGTCGTAATAATGGGTCTATTTAATGATTCCAAAAAATTTGAACATATTATTATGTTAAATAATTCAAATAAATTGCAAACACCATTATTTTTATTTAATTTTATCAAATATATTATTTAAATAATTAATACAGGAATGGATCTTTAGAACAAAATCAAGAGTTGGAGAAAGAAAAATAATGACGTCGGATGCTGGTCAGGCCGCTGAATCACACACAAACAGTGTCGTTGGTGGGGCCTACACATTATGAGTGACTGATCTAGGCTGAATCAGTCCATAAAGCAATTTCATAAAATACACTAACAAGGCATATTTTTTCTACGTCATCAAAGGGATGGCTTGCAAGTTGCAAGTCAATTGCTTAAATGACTTTTGCTCCACCACATATGCTTTCGCAAAGTTACCTTTTGTCTTTTTCACTAAGAATTCAATTCTTGAAATACACCATGTAAGGCATATTTTTCTACGTCATTAAAGGGATGGCTTGCAAGTTGCAAGTTAATTGCTCAAATGACTTCTGCTCCACCACATATTATTAATATGTTAGAACGGATCATAAATGAGTTGGACATTAGATGAGCGGGCTGCACTGGCCCGTCAATCTGCATATATTTTTTAATATATATATATATATATATACTATTTGCATATATAATAAATATATGATATTTTTAATTGTGATTATACTTGGTGCCATGATAAAACTTCTGCTCATAGTGTGGCACTAGACTATTTGAAGAATATTTTAAAAGACTAAACATCTTTTAAGTAAATAACAGATCTAAAATTAAAAACTGTTTATATATTTTATTTGTGTGTAAATAAATACACATAATATTTTTATTGGATATTAAGTGCACTTTGATATGATAGGATGTAACATAAATGTAACATTTGACTGTCTAGTATTTAAGAAATAGAAAGCTGTTGGGATTTATCTCATAAAGGCATGAATTGACCTAAAAAAAATTGCAATGGAGGTGAATCTCACTCTCAAAAATCCAATTCGAGTTATGGTAAACAAATTTGGAGTACTATTTTAGCATAAACTCTCAAACTCGAACTCAGTTATCAAGTCAATAAAAAATTTATTTAATTTACCAATAAATGTCTCATATATATATATATATATATATATATATATATATATATATATACTAGCGTTTTGCCCGTGCCTACGGCACTATAAAATAAAAAATTATTGGACTGAAATAAAAGTTGATTTCATATAATCAATGTGTCAATAAACAAATATTTACAAAACATCATTTGCATTACTTACTGTTTACAAAAAAAAACAATGATCACATGTCTCCTTCTTCTCTATTTATTCAAAGATGAAGCATAAATTTTCTTCACTACGGAGAAGAATATCCTTGCATCAATATGAATGTATTTTGCCTTCAGAGAATGACTATACACAACAATCTACAAAAGACCCATATAATATTTTATTAATAACAATAGGAAAAATAAAATAATTTAGATTAAACACAAAATTGAATTACCTCATTACTTCCCCAATTGCGTAGTGAAGATGAGTTGATATATTGAAGCTTTCTTGCAGCAGCATCCCAGTCCTACAAAGTTATATTGGAATACACACTTTGATTAGAACACTATAATAGAACTTCTGGGTAGACAATATTTGTTGTAGAATGTAGCCCGTCATCTGGAAGAAGGATACTTATACGTTCAGAATTGGTGCATCTAGACAATGCAACATATAGCTGCCCATGACTAAATACCGGTGTGCGCAAATCAACCCCAACAAATTGAACAGACTGTCCTTGAGCTTTATTCATGGTCATTGCATAGGCCAATCGCACAGGAAATTGACGTCTTGTCATTTTAATGGGCAATTCTGAAGAGGACGGAGTCAAAGATATTCTTGGAATAAAGACAAAATTACCACATTTATCTCCTGTCAGAATCTGTGCTTCAATTACGCCATGTGCACACTTGACAACCATCAATCGTGTGCCATTGCATAGGCCATCCTTGGGCGCAATGTTCCTCAACAACATAATCGGGCATCCCACTTTCAAATTCAGCTTAAAAGGTGGTAACCCTGAAGGATCTAATGAGTTCAAAAATTCATTAGGATATCGATTAGTAATGGTTTGATCTACTAACTCATCTTCCAATATTTTATTGGCTGCAAAATAAGTAATCGTCTCCCCAGGAAATAAATTTAATGCAGCACCATTGATAGTACTAACATCATCATTTCGGGCAGAAAGAATTGTACGCTCATTTAAAAATTTTGGTGTAACTGTACCCGCAACACTCAACTCTGGATAAACTGCACATAGTAAGTCATTTAAATTCCTGCACTTCCGTATTGTCTGCGGAAGTTCTATAATTTCTTGTGGGTTTGATCCAATCTAAAAAATAATAATAATTGTTAAGGTGAAATGTCAAAAAATAATACGCTAGTAAAATTATTAACAACTTGTAAGTTTGTAGAAATATTACCTCTGTCAAGAAATTTGAAAAGTCCGCATTTGCAGTGTCTGTGTTATTTAGATGCATGTTCAAATTCAAAGTTAGAACATGTACTTTATTCCAGAGTACAGAGCGTCTCAAAGTTGCGCCCACAATTTCCTCACAGGTGCCCTTTTGTATAACTGGTAAGATTTGCCTGAAATCTCCACCAAGAACAACAGTAATACCCCCAAATGGCTTCTCATTATTGCAAATATCTTGAAGAGTTCGATCAACAGCTTCCACACAATACCTATGTTGCATAGGAACTTCATCCCAAATTATCAGTCTCGCTTCCCTAAACAACTCTGCATGCAAAGATTACTTGGAAGTTACTGGTCATCTTAAATTGAACCGATTTCCTTCATTTCCATCTCCTTTTTATTAAAAAAAATAATATGTTTCATTTCACTCTCACCCATCCAATTGGAGCTTCAATCTTGTGTGTGTGTGTGTGTATATATATATATATATATATATATATATATATATATATATATATATATATAGAGTCACCTATTTTCACTTTCACTGAAGCAATTCCCTTTCTGCTATTTTGCTTTTTCGTTGTAGAGAAAATACTTTCTACCTCATGTTACTCCTCTACTCCTACGGATTTTGGTTTGGTTTCCTCTAATAGTTAAATTAACAACAGCAATGAGGCCTATACAGATATGTGTGTTTATACAAATAAATAAATAAATAGTTAAATTAACAATAGCAATGAAGCCCACAGACTGCAAATCTTTATTCTTTAACGGAATTACAACATGGTATGAATAATAAGTTACACTGATATTAAAAAAGTGATAAGAGACAAAGCTATATATCATTAGTAAAACAATCGTTTGTATCAATGGTAAGGAAAAACTGATATTGTAAAACGTTCTAAAGTTGATGTTCCGTTTGAAAAATGACAATATCAGTTTGTTTTAGCCCTGGGTTTTGAGATATTATATAAATTCATAATATCATTCTTTTTAAAATTTGAAGAGTTTGTTTTGTAGATGTATTTCTCCTTATAAAGTTCAAATTCGCAAAAAAAAAAAAAAAAAAATCATTTTGAGATAAAGGAAGTTTAAGTTCCATGAAGTACGAAGGACACTGTCAAACGAAAAAATTTCACTTATAATTTATGACCAAAAGTTTATATTAATTCAAAACTATTTCTTTGTTTAAATATTCAAGGACCAAAAGTTTATATTGATTCAAAACTATTTCTTTGTTTAAATGTTCAACTGTGCATGTTTAGAATTTTCTCACAATTGGAATTAATTAGTCTATTTCCTAAAAGTATAAAAAAATTATTAACATTCATCTGCCATCCAGTTCTTCCGAGAGTTGGAGTTATTTTTTAAAAAGAGAAATTTAGATAATCCGTAAATTAAAAAATAATAAAAATATATTACAACCACCACAGACATAGGATAATACTACTACTATTATAGGATATGTTGTGGGCTCCAAAAATTTTGCCAATTTTATATTGATTCAAAACTATTTCTTTGTTTAAATGTTCAACTGTGCATGTTTAGAATTTTCTCACAATTGGAATTAATTAGTCTATTTCCTAAAAGTATAAAAAAATTATTAACATTCATCTGCCATCCAGTTCTTCCGAGGGTTGGAGTTATTTTTTAAAAAGAGAAATTTAGATAATCCGTAAATTAAAAAATAATAAAAATATATTACAACCACCACAGACATAGGATAATACTACTACTATTATAGGATATGTTGTGGGCTCCGAAAATTTTGCCAATTTTCTAAAATGAATGTATACAGTATATTACACAGTGTTGCTCTGTTTCTTCTTAGAAATGAAGGCAAATGCTGGAATGGTAGTATTTTATGTACCTTGGTGGGGAAATGATGGTCGGTGGGGGCAAGGGAGTTGTAGCAACTGTAGATCGCACTACCGCAGTGGTGATCGCAGGTGGTGTGTGCCGGAGGGAGCTCATCGTGGATGGACTCGATGTGTCCTCAATGACCATGTCTGTGATTGATGGAGAGAGTGAGAGATGGAATTCGATGGTGCCTTTTCAGACGTTTGCCGGAGGGAGCTCGCCGTAGATAAGTGAGGGAAACGGTTGTCTTCTTCAAGAACAAATGGGTTAACGGTGGAAGAGAGAGAGAGAGAGAGAGAGTTTCTGTGAAGAGTTTCTTTGTGAAGTGTGTGTGTATATATATAAGGGAAGTGTGTGGACAGTTGTACTATTTGTGAAATGTGTGTGTGTGTTTGTGTGTGTTTGTATATAAGGGCAGAGAGATGATGGGACAGAGAGAGATAGCGTGTGAAAGTAACACACACAACACAGGTATGGGAACTCGGATAATAAATATAATATAATATAATATAATATTATAGGTATAGGTATTGTAATGGATGAATTGAGACCGTTAGATTATAAATAGGGTGAGTTATTTTAGACCGTAGATAAGAATATATATTTTGAACCGTAAGATTAGATTTTTAAGTACTTTTGACCGTTAGATGAATATTTTTTTTTGGGGGGAAATTCAAAATGAAAGCTGAAATGTAATATAGATATATATATATACACACACACACACACACACACGTATACGTACGTATGTGTAGAAGGCGAGTCATCATATTATATACATCAAATTGGATTGTTTTAATTCATGTAGCAATCTCATTGATTTACAAGTGGCAGCCAAAGACAATGCCAAGATTTTATCAAATTGCACCGTAACTTTGATGAACCAAATGGCGTGCCCACTAGCCACCTGAAATGACATATCTATATTACATTTAAGCATTGTGTTTGAATCTCCCTAAAAAAATCACGATTTAACAGTCAAAAATACTTAAAAAATCAATCTTACGGTTCAAAATATCTATACCTACCTACGATCTAAAATAACTCTCTCTATTTACGATCTAACGATCACGATTCATCCACTACATTCACACTTAAATTAACATGCACATCCACTTATCATCACACCCCCACTACATTCACACATAAATTCACAAACACATCTACCTACCCTTGCACCCTTACATTGTTTATATAAAATTAACTTTCAGTTCAGTCCATTTTTTTTATTTTATAATGTTGTGGGCACAATCAATACGCTAGTATATATTGCATTTAAACATTGTGTTTGAATTTCCCTAAAAAAATCACAATTTAACGTTCAAAAATGCTTTAAAAAATTGATCTTACGATTCAAAATATCTATGTCTATCTACGGTCTAAAATAACTCTCTCTATCATCGATTTAACGGTCACGATTCACCCACTACATTCACACCTAAATTCACATACACTTCACCTATCCTCACACCCCTAAAATGATTCAGTCTAACTATTTTTTTTATAGTGTCATAGGCATGGACAATATGCTAGTATACATATAAGAGATAGTGTGTGTTTAATTTATGAATTTATGAAATCATTTACAAGAGAGAGAGAGAGTTAGGATCGTTTACAGAGAGATTTGTGACAGTCGTTTAGAGAAAAAGCAAAGAAGAGAGAGAAAGTAAAAGAGAGTGTATCATGGGTTCTATCCCAATTATATTTGGGTGACCTTTTAAAAAAGAGTTATATTTGAGCGGGTACTTACTCTCAACCCACTAAGTACACTCTCTTTTATTAACTAACCCATTTATGGTTCATTTATCTAAATCACTCACCTAATAGTCATTAATTAATGAGCGAGTTTGGATGGATTAATGGGTTTGGATAAAATTTACCAGCCCTAGTGGACACCACACATTTTTTATTAGAGCAATAATTTATCTTTTTCACTCGTGGGTGGTGTTTGCCAAGTGTTGACCCTAGAGGGGGGTGATTAGGGTGAATGCTAAACTACGTATAATTTTTTCATTTTAAAAAATAATATACAAACTATTAAATTTATCCTATTATGCAAGATAGGAAAGATAAGCAAATGAAGCAATTTATCACAATATAAAGAGATAGAGACAAAGAAATCAAACGCCAATCACACAATGATTTTTGTGAGGTTCAGAATTCCTACTCCTCGATTCAAGACCCCTCTTGAGACTTTCCGAATCCAATAAGGCACCTCCTTATAGGTGGAGAGTGAAACCTTCTTGCTAAGAGAAGCTCTTCCTCCTAGCCTTCCTTGGGTCACACTAACCCTAGCTAAAGGAACAACCTCATTTAGGCTTCTTATGGATCAAACTAATCCTTTGTGTGAAAGAAGTGAATACAAATGAAACTCTCAAAGTAGATTTATAGTGATGAGCTATCAATAAATATATCTCAATATAGATGAATACAAAAATGAAATCTCACAAATAAAGAGTATGAAATAAATTCACAAAATGAAGCTCGAAACTCTTGAAATGATTTTAGCCAACTGGTAGATGAAGATATTGAATGCTTAAGTTGTGCGTGTCATTACTCTTCAATGCATAAGAACATTATATAGGCAAAGCAAGCTGAATCAAGGTAGTTAGAGTTGTTTAGGGGAGCATTAAATGCAAAAAATAGACGTTAGATTCAAAATCTGATACGATCGGTCGGCTTATGAACATTTTTCCTGTCGACTGAAGCTATGCTTCAGCTAGCTAAAACAATGTTTTAGCTTCCCCTTTTTTGCAACCTTACTGGAATGAATGTACATGTTATACCAGCTGTCTGATGGGTGTCATTAGCCGACTGATAATACTTTTTCAGTCGGCTGAAACAATATTTCAGCTTCCCCTGTTTTGCAACCTCTACTGGACTAAATTTGCATGTTCTATTAGCCGGCTAATGGAACCCAGCAAGCGACCGAAACTCTACAAAAGTGAGAGTTGGCCATTTTTGAAAGGTTTGAATGTTCAAACGCATTTGTAGGTTAATGAAGGAATGTGAGTGAAGTTTAAAACCTATTGTATGATTATGAAAGGTCAAGAATGAGTGAAAAATGTTTCTATGCATGATCTATGAAAAAGGGTTTGAACTTCATAGGAATTTAAATATACTTTGACATAAATTCCTAAGCACTCACCATCCTATCTACCCCTTTCTTCAATTTAGATTGATCGGTTTGAACTTTTGGAGGTATGACTTGCTTACTTGAATAGTTTCTTTGAACTTGAATGACATTGTAAGCTTGAATGCTTCATTTTTGACGTTTCTTCAATTTCCATACACTTGAATATGTATGGTATTTTCTTGAGCTTGAAGTGTTGGAATTGGATTTGTCTTATTGAGTCTTGTCTTTAAATTTGATCATTAGTATAATCACTCAATGTAGACATTAGTAGTAAAGACATCATTAATGATTTGTAGTCATTAAAATTACTAGATTACCCTTAGGTCAACACCTTTGGGTCAACAGGTGGCATAAGGGCTTGTGAATATTTTGAAAGTCAAAATTTGAATTCACAAACATTATTTTTTAAGATAAATTACTTGTTTCTTTTGACTAAACTAACCGCAATTTCTAACACCCCCCCCCCCCTTATTTGAGTTAGTGCCCTTAACACTATAATTTTACCCTTAGTATTAATAAAAGAGAATTCCTTACTTCGCAACTAATGTCATAAAAGAAATAAAAAAAAATACTTCTTTATCTTTGTAAACCTTAAAATTGTAAAGACCTATTTTGACAACAAACAATTATTTTTCTTTCTTATAATCACCACCGTGAGGACCGCCACAACCACCAACACCCCCCCCCCAATTACCATTATCTGCTACCTATTTCCCTCTCTTTCCTCGACCCCTTGTTCTAATAACGTAATCATAAGTGACAACAAGAAAATAAGTAGCTTGGAGGTGGAATTAGTGCTCAACTTGAATGTGTCAATGGTGGCTCAATAAGATGAGTTATGGGGCAAGACACCTTGTGCAACACTGAAGCCTATAGTGGTGGAAGTGAAGGTTGAGACTTGTTTTGCAAATGGAGGGCCATTTTAGGGTTTTAATTAAGGTCTCATTCCCGAGAGTCTCTAAGAGACGAAAGAAATGTGGGTTCTGATGGAGGATTGATTCGGGTATAAATGGTGATTTGGAGGTGTTTTTAAGATGGTGAAGCTTTTCAAGAGCTCCATTAAGGTATCTGAATTTTGAATTTTACAACTTTTTGGTCTTTACATATAATTAACTACTTTTACAGGCAAAAGGGCCCAAAACTCCCATGTGATTTTTAAAAGGTGCAATAAACTCCCATATGTTATATTTTGGACCATATCATACCCTCATCTTTGCAAAAGTGAGAATACATATATTCTTAGTTTCAACGACCATTTTACCATTTCCATTATTATTAAAAAAATAAAGAACAATAGAGGGAAGAAATTTTTTTTTATATTAAGGTTTATTTTTTTAGCTTAATAAAAAAAAGAGGAGTTTTTTGTTGGGAAAAAAAATTTCGGAAAAAAACTAAAACTGCACAATTACATAATAAAAAAATTTGGAATTTTTCTTTTCAGAAATTATTTCTTTAAAATTTTCCATTAGAAAGAGGGGTATTTTATATTAAGTTTTGCTTTTACCTTAATAATAATAAATAAATAAAAGATGAGTTTTTTCCAGAAAAAAATCCCGAATATAATTTCAGGAGAAAAAACTAAATATTCACAATTACTTAATAAGAATTTTTGATTTTTTTTTGGTTTTCCAGAAATTGTTTCCTGAACTTTTTCCATATGAAAGAGAGAGAATTTATGAAAATAAAACAATTATTGAAAAAAAAATCGCGAATTATTATTATTGTGCATATTTAGTTTTTTTCCTTGAAAATTTTTTTCAGAATTTTTTTCCTTAAAAAAACTCCTCTTTTTTTTTTTATTAAGTTAAAAAAAAACTTAATATAAAAAACCCCTCTCTTTCTAATGGAAAATTTTCTGGAAAACAAAAAAAAAATCCAAAATTTTTTATTATGTAATTGTGCATTTTTAGTTTTTTTTTCTAAAATTTTTTTTCTCAGAAAAAAAACTCCTTTTTTTATTAAAGTAAAAAAAATTAATATAAAAAATCCTTCTCTCTATTTTCTTTATTTTTTATAATAATGGAAAGGGTAAAATGATCATAGAAAATGAGAATATACGCAAAAGGGGGTACTTTGCTCACTTTTACAAAGGTGAAGATGTGATATGGTTCAAAATATAGCATATGGGAGTTTATTGAACATTTTTAAAACCACAGGGGGTTTTGGACCCTTTTGCCCCTTTTTTTATCGAGTTAATCTCCTTTTTTATATGATTGTATACTATTTGAAAGAAGAAAAAAAAAAGAATCATTAGTTCTCAAAATTTTACTTCTATGTTAGTTTTTTGAAGTCTAGAGCCTAGTAAGAGATTTTGCAATATCGTCTAGTGTGCATAAATAAATAGTATATTTGTAGTATTTTAAGATTTTTCTTCATGACCTCTATTGTTTGTTAATTTGAATACTACATGTTAGTGCTAATATGGACTGATTTTCTGAATATATCCTATATTGACGAATCTATTATTATGACTTTCTTGTATGCTTTCAGATACAAAATTTACAAGATGGTTTCTTAATGATCTTTTGTTGCTTGAGTGTTCATACATTATCATGAAAGGCATTGGAAACTACACATGCAAGAAAAATTAAAAGTCCGGATATACAAATAAGACATGCAGTACAATGAAAATGGGTTTATTTATATGTTATAGAAGGAGGGAGAGGAAGATGGTGGGGGTGGATATGAGCAACGGTAATTTTGTCTAATTAAAATTAATTGAAATGGTCATTTGGTATATTAATAGAGTTTTTTTAAGTCTTTTTACTTCATTTAAGGATAATTTTGTTATTTAAAATTTATCCTACTGACATATTAATAGTATCATTTGCAATTTATCCCATTTTTTAAGTGTCACAATACAAAAAATATGAAATTATCTATAGAACGCTGTTATTGACACTCCACATTTAACCGTAGACACTTCATCATTTAAATTTAAAAACTGAAATGATTGTTTCACCCTTCTTTTTGTATTGTCCTTCTCAAATACTCCACTGAAATCTCATCCAAAATATTTGCTGAAATGGTATAGGTGAGTAGATTTGATACATTATAGTTGGGTATAAATTTGCATCAGTTAAAAATTGCTGAAAAAGAAGGTTAATATGTGATATTCAACAAAACATAACTATTGAAATTGAACTCTGATCGCACATTTCCAAATTTAAAGTTCATTCATCTCAAAATTTTAACTTTAAACACTTTAATCCACTAACCATTCTTTACCCATATCCATAAGCCTCGTGCAGAATAGAATGTATACCACATTACCGCCTTAATCTTAAATTGCCATATTTTTTTCAAAAAAATTGCATCTTTCATTACAATTTTTTCATGAAGTTTTTTTTTTTTTTCCAGGAAGATTACAAGAAACTAAACAAGTCTCATGAGTGAAAGCTTGACCTTAAAAATGAAAAAGAAAGCAAGAAAAATTATGTTTGAAAGCTTTCATCCTATTTTCTTTTAGGAGTTGATAAACAAACCTTATAAACTTCATTTAGAATATGAGAGGGTGGATTTATCATTTTAATTATTAAATTTAAAACTTCATTTAGAATATGAGGGGGTGGATTTATCATTTTAATTATTAAATTTAAAAGGTGTAGTGCTTGAGGTCAAATATAACATTAATTCTTTTATTTATTTGTTTTTTCTTTTTATTTTCCTTCTTTGAACTTGGTAGATTATACATGTTATGACATTAAAGACGTGCTCCAGTTTTCCAAATTAAGCTCCACGACACGCTAACTCAAGTTTTCTTTTTCTTTTGAAAAATGATAAACTCACAAGCCAAATAAGTCAAAAATTTATTTATTGCTTTACAACTGTTAGTCACATTCCTTGTTCTATCTTATAACTTTAAAGCATGGATGCATATATTAGACACAAGTATGACACGATACGAGCCACAAGTTAAGATAAAAAAAAAAAAAAAATGATACAGACACGACAGTGATATATTTATGAATAATAATATAATATACTAGTGTATATCTGTACCTACGACACTATCATGCACTTGCACTAGTGACACTCGTGACAGTTAGATAAAGTAATTTTAGACCGTAGATAGCAAAAAATATTTTGAAACACATGATTGATTTTTAATTACTTTTGACCGTTAGATGGCCTCTTTTATCCTTATTATACTAGACTTCTATATTATGATTAATATATATTCAACATGTTAATCAATATTCACAATACCATAAATCTAACAATAAAAAAAAATATTAAATTACACAAATACTTTAATTAATTATCAAGCAATTAACGTGTCATTCGGTTCAAAACCACTACTGAAACCTTGCACATTATTCATTTTTCTAATAACAAACAAATAAATTTAAATACAAAATACCAAATAAAACAACATGACTTTATGTTACATAAAGTTCTATTAGCCTTTTAAACATTTATTTTTGTTTCTAAACTTATTATTTAGAAAATTCTTTGAACTATTTTTTATTTTTCTGAATTTTATGAGAAAATTATACTTAAATAAAGTTAAAAATCCTGGCAATGAAGTCTCATATTTAAAAAATTAATATGCTTTATTTGTTTGTTATGGAAATATAAAACTCTCATATTTGAATTGTTGAGTATTACGAAATATGTACTTTACTATATATATGCATTTTGGTATTTTATTCAGATTTATTTAATCCATTGTTTTGATTCATTTTGATTTAAATATGCTTACATTCAATTCAGATAGAATGTTAAATCAATTTAATCATTTCATTACTGCACATGAATTGGTTATATATATATATATATATATATATATATATATATATATATATATATATATATATATATATTGTTTTATGTACAAGACAATCTTAACCATAGACAAACACAATTATTGAAGAAACTAAAAAAAAAATAGTTGGCAATTATGGTCTAATAAATATCATATATGTGATTCTAATTTTTGAAAAATAAAATATGTTAATTTAAATAATTTTTGCATTGTAATTTAAATTTCTATACCGTTGCTCAATACTTTAAAATGTTGGACGTGCTCTACTTTTCTAAAGCGTGCTCAACACATATTTTTCCACAGTACTTTTCTAGAGTTCTGATTATATATATGCAATGGCACACGACTGATGGTTGTCAAGTGTGCACATCGTGTAATTGAAGCACAGATTCTAACGGGAGATAAATGTGGTAATTTTGTCTTTATTCCAAGAATATCCTTGACTCCATCCTCTTCAAAAATGTCCATTAAAATGACAAGACGTCAATTTCTTGTTCGACTGACCTATGCAATGACCATTAATAAGTCTCAAGGACAGTCTGTTCAATTTGTTGGGGTTGATTTGCGCACACCAGTATTTAGTCACGGGCAGTTATATGTTGCACTGTCTAGATGCACCAGTTCTGAGCGTATAAGTATCCTTCTTCCAGACGACGGTCTACATTCTACAACAAATATTGTGTACCCAGAAGTTTTATTATAGTGTTCTAATCAAAGTGTGTTATCCAATATAACTTTGTTGGACTGGAATGCTGCTGCAAGAAAAATCCGATATATCAATTCATCTTCACTGCGCAATTGGGGATGTAATGAGGTAATTCAATTTTATGTTTACTCTAAATTATTATTTTTGTACATAATGTTAATATAATATAACAATTCATTTTGTGTTATTATTTTGTAGATGGTTGTATATAGTCCTTTTTTGAAGGCGAAATACATTCATATTGACGCAAAAATATTCTTCTCGGTAGTGAAGAAAATTTATGCTTCATCTTGGAAGAAGTAGAGAAGGAGAAGCGTGGTCATTGTATTTTTTGTAAACAGTAGCTAATGCAAATAGTGTTTTGTAAATATTTATTTATTGACACGTTGATTATATAAAATCAGTTTTTATTTCAGTTCAATAAATTTTTTTTTTTATAGTGCCGTAGGCACGGGCAATACGCCTAGTATATATATATATATATATAGATAGATATATATGCACAAACATAATCCCACTTGGAGTGTGGTGGAAATTTCATTCCTATTTGTTCACGTGGGTGGGCCTCTAATTTTTTAAAGTTAAACGTCTGCAATTATTTTGTTCACGTGGGTGGGCCCTCTGATTTTTTAAAGTCATGCAATAATTAAAGGTCTGCAATTATTGAGTACATCGAGGACAATAATTCAGCCTTTCCCGACATCACATGGAGTGTGTCAAGTCAACGTCACGTAATACGGGTGTCTAATCGAGAGTTTGGACCCGGAGCTATACTTCTTGGTTTGCCCTCTCTCTCTCCATATATATATATATATATACACACATACATATATCAAGATTGAAATGGAATGAAATAAAATGACAGACAAACTTAAGATTTCAATCATTGAAAGAGTTTAAACTTTAAAGAAATGTAATATGAGAAAGAAAGATAAGTTATAAAATCATTTTTTGAGAACCCATTTAAGACTTGAGAACAATTTTTAGAGAGAGAAAATTTGAGAGACTACAACAGCTACAAATCTCAAATGTTTTTCTGAAATTGAAGGTTTCAACAGAGTTATTAAATGAGTAATTAGTATAAAAAGTCAAAATTACCAACATCAGAGTCATAAAAAAAACTAAATGGACAAATAAATCAACAAGCATAACAAGAAAAACAGGGGAGAGTTTGTTAATTTTGAGTTTAGGCTATGTAAAAAAGATAGGGCCAGACTAATAATTCTGGATATCAAAGGGAGTGTTTTGTAAAAGTTCACAAAAATAAATATATAAAATAAAGGAAAAAATACCAGCACGCCACACCCGTAATTCACAGTCAAATGTGAATAATCCACTGTCGGCAGTCCTACATATATATATATATATATATATATATATATATATATATAATTGCATATCTATAATATTGTGGCAATTCATCCACGTAAAGAAATAAGAAAAAAATTTCAAAGCTAAGTAATGTGTAAAAAAAAAAAAAAAAAAAAAACTACGCACGACACTAACAATATCAAACACTCCTTAAAAGTATCCTAAATTTATTTTTTTTGACATACGAGACGTAGCAGGAAAACAGATAGAATGCGTGGAGGATACAGCGGGGTATATTTTATAATTTTAAAAAGTTACAAAAAGACTCAAATATTTTTTTAAGAATTTCAACCCCTTATCTTCTAGAAGTTGACAACTTGACTTCTGCAAGAATTATAATAACATATATATACCCTTTAATATGACCATTAATTTCGTTTCTTTATAAATGTAGTGTTTTCTAAATAAAAATTCAGAAAAATAAAAAATAGTTCAAAAAATTCCTAAATAATAAATTTAGAAATAAAAAATAAATAAATAAAGGACCAATAAAACTTTATGTAACATAAAGTCATGTTATTTTGTTTGGTATTTTCTATTTAAATTTAGGGAGGCAATATTTGCACTCCTTTTTTACAATTGTACTCCACTTATGTTTTTCTTTTAAAGAAAATGACAAGAATGTCCATAAATTAATTAATACCATCATCTCTTATTTTATAATAGCCAACTATCCTTTATACTATAAAGTTAAACTCTTTTTTACCCTCTTTAGTTTCTTTATTATGTTTTTTTTTTTGTCTTATCAAAAGAGATAAAATTTTTTACCTTTTTTACTTTCTTTAGTACTTTTTTTTTTTTTAATCTTGTCAAAAGAGATAACTTGTTCATAGTTTTTTTTTGTCTTCTCAAAATGGAAAATTTATTCAACAATTTTTTTTTTTGGATTTCTTCCGATAGAGATAATTTATTCAACAGAGATAATTTCTTTTTTTGAACCTATCAAAAGATATAATTTATTCAATAACGATAAATTTTTTTTTTTGGGTACTCTCAATGTAAATAGTTTATTCAATAAGAATAAAAATTTTTATATATATATTTTTTGGGTCATGTCAATAGAGAATTTATTTAACATGGATAACTATTTTTTAGGTACTTTTTATTTTTAATTCCTACCAAAAGAAATAATTTAGGGCCCGTTTGGTAACCGTTTATGTTTTGTGTTTATTGTTTAAGTATTTATATAAACAGTATTTATGTTACGATTTTGTTTATCCATAAATATGAGTGTTGTTTGATAATGAAAAAACGTTTGACTTATTTTAAATTTTTTTTTTTTTTAGCATGGGTGCCCCTAAGTAACTATTTCTTATTATCAAGTATATTAGTAATTATTCATATTATATCCAATATTTTTTTCTTAAGACAATTGATACTCTTTAATTCTGTCCACACTTGATAATTCTAATATTTTGATCGTTGTATCAAATAATAGTCTTTTATAAATTTTTTCTTTTCATTTTCTCACTTTTAGTTTTAATTTTTAATTAAAATAATATAATCACCATTTTAGATAAAAAAGAAAAAAAAGTTTTTTTTTTCATAAACATAAACAATAAACATCATTTTGGTGTTTAAGATTTGAAAACTTATGAACAGTGTTGTTTTAAAAATGTTTATACAATTTATAAACAAAACAAAAATTATCAAACATGTTTATTCTAAAAATTTATTTTTATAAACAATAAACACTAAATATAAACGGTTACCAAACGGTTCTAATATGATATTTAACACATATCATTTATATATATATATATATATATATATATATATATATATATATATACATACACATCATCCCACTTTGAGTGTTGGTGGAAATTCCATTCCTATTTGTTCACGTGGGTGGGCCTCTGATTTTTTTAAAGTTATGCAATTATTTCAGCTTTTCCCGCCATCACAACTTTCGACCCTCTGGTTCTAATATGGACTACTCCACCAAATACAAGATAATAGAAAATAGAAAATAGAAAATAGAGAGTTTGGCCCCGAATTTTAGTTAAAACAAAGCCGTTGTGTTTTCCTCTTCTTTCAACAGTTGTACAAAAGTAATTGACATCAGCTCCGTAGAGGATTCGGATCCGGGTCCGTATAAGATACCCGGGTACCCAATACCAGTTGGTAGGAATTGGTCCTCATTTTCTCCTTTTGTGTTTCCTTGTTTACATTTGTTTTTGATTCTGTACTCTCCATCTGCAATCTACTAATTTCTGCTCTCTCCCTCACTCACTTTGCTTCTGATCATTGTTGATTCTGTACTCTCCTTTGCCTCTGATCATTGTTGCTTACTTTTCTTTTTGAATTGGTTCTCTCTTAGCTTTGCTTCTGAATCTCCTTATAAACCTTCACTTTTCTTTTATATTTTTCTTTCACTTGTTTTTAAGTCAAAAAATCAAACTTGGTGTGTTGCTGGAACTAAGACAACTTACAAGCGCCATCCAACCAAATCCGTAAGCTAGAGGTACCAGTCTTAGCACTCACCATTTGTTTTGTAATATATTTTCTATTGCTTGCTTATTAAATATTTAAAAAAAAAATTTAAGTATTGCTTGTTTAATTATAAAAAAAAAAAAAAAAAAATCTTTTGTATTGCTTGCTTAATTACAAAAAATAAAAAACTTTTGTATTGCATCATCTCTTTTTTTACTCAATTCTTCTTCTAGCATTTAAATTTGGTTCTCTCTCTGCAATATCTAGTAATTTCACCCTCTTGGCATTTCTGCAAAATTTGAGTAAGCTCACTCTCTCTAGTGAATCTTCACTTTTCTTCACTTGTTTCTCATTTAAAATCAGACTTGCTGTGTTGGTTGAAAAAGGTAGGTAGGTAGCTACTGAGTTGAAAATGGATGTTGTTAACACTATTGTGGGAGAAATGTTAAAGCCAATCATAGACCGTTTATTCAAATCCACTTGGCGTCAAATTGGTTATGTGGTTCACTACAAAGAGAACATCAAGAATTTTGAAGATGAAGTTGAGAAACTCAGACACTGTATGGAGAGGGTCCAAGAAGATGTCAAAATGGCCTTGGACAATGGGATGGAAGTGGAGAAAGATGTTTCCAAGTGGCTGGAGGAAGTACATAGTACATTGACAACATCCGAAGAAGTGACGAAACTGTTTCAAGACAAAGAAAACCTCTGTTGTCTTAATGTTTGCTCAAGGCATCAGCTAGGTAGGGAAGGAAAAAAGAAGATGATGGTTGTTACCGGCCTAAAAGATGAAGGTTATAAGTTTCCGAGAGTTGCACATCCTTCTCGTCTCACTGATATTTGGTATTCATCCAGCACAAATTTTGAGCATTTTGAATCGAGAAGTTCGGTTTTTAAGGAGATCATGAAGGCATTGGAAGATGACAGTAATTACAAAATTGGGATATATGGAATGCCAGGGGTTGGAAAGACGACAATGGTGGAAGAAATTGGAAAACAAGCTGAAAAAGTTCCTTTTGATGAGGTCGCAATGGTAGTTTTCTCCCAAAATCCAAATCTGATCAAAATCCAAGGAAAACTTGCAGACTGTTTAAATTTGAAACTAGATAAAGAGACCGAAGAAGGGAGAGCGGGTCAATTATGCAATAGAATGAAGAATGGGAGAAAAATCCTTGTAATATTGGATGACGTTTGGGGTGATCAGATTACACTGAAGAAAATAGGAATTCCAGATAATAGTAAGGGTTGCAAAATTTTGTTGACCTCTCGAAGGCTAGTAGTGTGCAAACAAATGGGGTTTGAAAAGAACTTCGAAATTGGGCTCCTATCGAAACCTAAAGCTTGGCAACTATTCAAGAGAACAGTTGGAGATTTTATTGAAGCTGATCGGGAAATGCTTTCTGTAGCAGGAAAAGTGTGTAGAGAATGTGATTGTTTGCCTTTGGCAATTCGTGCAGTTGGAGGAGCACTGAAGGATGAGAAAGAAAAGCATGTGTGGGATGATGCACTTGAACAATTGAGGAATTCTCAGGGAGATAAAATTGAGGAACTGAATGAAAAATTATATTCACCCATAGAGTGGAGCTACAACTATCTGAAACAGGCAGATTTACAGTCATGTTTTCTGCATTGTTGTTTATTTCCAGAAGATGCTCATATTTCTATTAACGACAATTTGGTGAGGTATGGAATGGGAATGGGGTTTCTGCGAGATGCGGTTACAATGAAAAAGGCAAGAGACAGAGCACATACGTTCGTTCATACCCTCAAGAAATCTTATTTATTGTTGGAAGGTAGAAATGAAAACTTTGTCAAAATGCATGATATAATTCGAGATGTTGCCATATCAATTGCATCAAAAGATCCATATGTGTTCATGGTAAAAGATGACGTCAAAGTTTGGCCGGAGAAAGATGATTATAAATATTGCACAGCAATCTCATTAACGGCTTCCTCCAATAATGTTCGTCGGCTTCCCGATCAGTTAGATTGTCGAGGACTACGCACCTTAATCTTGAGATGCAGCTCTCCCCATTGTTTACTAGAAATCCCGAATAACTTTTTTGAAGGGATGGAACAACTTCAAGTTTTGGATTTGTATCAAATTAAACTACTTCCATCATCACTTTCAAATTTAGTTAATCTTCGAATGTTGCATATGTGCTCTTGCAATTTGGAGGACCCATCTTTCCTCGAGAAATTAAAAAACCTTGAGATACTAAGGGTTGTTGATGGTCACAAACATAAATGGATGGTTTTAGAAATACGGCACTTGACTTATCTACGTGTGTTGGATTTAAGAGACTGTAATGAGAATGCTATAACTTTTCCGTCGGGTGTCCTATCATGTTTATCCAACCTCGAAGAATTGTACCTTCCGAATCGATTTGATAAATGGGATTGTGAAGGCAATGCAAGAATTGTTGAGCTGCATTCTTTGACTAGCTTAACCACTTTACATATTTGTATACCAGACCGTTTCATCTTACTGTCCAAGGTCAACTGCTTTCCCAGCTTTAAGTTGTTGACGAGATATAGAATCTTCATTGGGAATACTTTTGAGTTTTATTGTTTTAGCAGCTTTTTGTGGTTTGATGGGCTGCCCAATCTTGAATTGAAAAGAAAGGTCTTGGGACTCGCGGGTATTCCTTTAAATGTTGAGCTTAACATTTTGATAGAAAATGCTGCAGAATTATGTTTTGTTGAAATGAAAGGTTTAAAGACGGTGCTTCATGACAGAGAAGGAGAGTGGTTTTTGTACTTGAAGAATCTCGTAGTTGGGAAATGTGATGACATGGAACATTTACTTGGAAAACCCCATGGACCATGTCCATTAGGTTCTTTTGGTAAACTAAGTGTATTAGAAGTTGTAGAATGTAGATCAATCAAGTATCTCTTCTCCCCTTCCACTGCAAGAGGTCTTTCGAAACTGCAGACGCTCATTGTTAGCAATTGTGTGACGTTGGAAGAAATAGTTGGAGGTGATGAGGAAGTCATGGATAATGTTATTTTTCATCAGTTAAAGGAAATGTACTTACTCCTTCTGCCAAACCTCAGAGGCATCAGCTCCAATACGAAGAAGACATCAACTACAGAGTGCAACCCTTCCACCATTAAACAAGCTCTCTTTAATGAAAAGGTATGCTCTATCTATATATTTTTCGGTGAATACCTTTAGTTGATTCCTGAAATTGTTTGCCGACCTATTAAGCCATCAAAGTTATAGAAAACCAAAATTAACAACAAAGATGGGCTAACAATTTTGATACAAGATGAGGTAAAACCTAAATTAAGAATATTTTTTTAAGATTTAAGGGTTCCAAAACTATATATATGCGTATATATACATATTAGTTGTTATTCTGATGGGGCTTTGGACTAACGCTCCTTTTCTTTTTATTGTTATCCTTTTCTTTTTTCTTTTTTTTTTTGAGTAACACTTTTTCTTGTTGGATTGTGGACGAATTAGATTGGAAAAAATATACGTATTGAAACATTTTTTTTTCTCAGTTTTTTGTTGTACTGTTTGAATCACAGGCCCCTCTTGCAAAAACTGAGAACAAAAATATATGTATTTATGGATAAGGACATGACAAAGGATCCAGGCTGTACTATATTGTAAGTAAGAGAGACAATTCCTATTGTTGCCTAGTAAAGAAAAAAAAGAAAAAGAAATAGAAAAAAAAATTACAGAAATCTTCTCTCAAGTTGTGCTATAGTTTTTGATGATAAATAGTGGAGTATCTTCTTTTCTTAAAGAATTTTTGTAGTTGATCATGTGTTCAAAAATCATAGCGTTAAGTGGGTTGAAAAGAGCTAGAAGGCAAACAATATATGCATATGTATTAATACATGTTAATTTATTTATCACATTGTAATGTAATGAAACACAGGTTACTTGTCCTGTCTTGGAGGAATTGCACATTATCGGATTGGATAGCATTACAACTATATGGGACAAGCAATTACTCCCAATCCAGGAAGCCGAATATACCTTTGAGCATCTCCAAGAATTAAATGTAAAAGATTGTGAGAAGATGGAAGAGATAGTCGCATTCAAAATAGGACAAGGAGAAGAAGCAGAAGCAAATGATGAAATTGCTGTGTTCACTCAGTTAAAGATTATGAAATTGACAAAGTTGCCAAACTTGAAAAGTGTCTGCTGTAGTTATGGTTCTGAAAAAGAAGAGACATCGGGGGAAGGCATTCTCCAAATACAAGCTCTCTTCAAATTCAACCACAAGGTACGTATGTATATATGTCCTAATAAAATGAAAAGTTAATAACAAATGAATTTCAATGCTTTATTGTTTATCTCTATTGCTTTTAATTTGATGGAAATACATATAAATGATTTTTCTGCAGGTTGCATTTCCAATGTTGAAGGAACTGGAACTCTCTGATGAGCTCTTAGAAGATATTAGGCATGGCCATATTCCATGGAGCTCCTTGAGCAAAGTAAGAGTCTTGAGAGTGTGTTACTGCAGCAAATTAGTAAATGTTCTTCCTATCCTGCTACAGAGGTTTGAGGCTGTTGAAGAACTCACTCTGTTTTCATTAGAAGTTGTAGTTGACATCTTCAACCTTGAAGGACTTAATGCCATAGAAAGACAGGGATTTCAGGTCTTCTGCAACAACCTAACAAATTTGACAGTTACTGATTGCAACAGCCTGAGATATTTATTCTCAGTCTCAATAGCAACAACTCTAACGCAACTTAAGAGACTGAGAATTGAAAGATGTTCGATTATTGAAGAAATAGTGAGAAATGAAGAACAAGGACCAGAAGAAGATGGTGCTAGTGCTAGTGCTAGAGATAAAATCATAACTTTGTTCCCTCGGTTAGTGTCTCTGGAACTCGTCGATCTACCAAACCTCAGAAGCTTTTGTGGGCCAAATAATATTGCTTTTCAATTGCCATCCTTAGGTGAGGTCGAGGTTTACCAATGTGGTGAAATTTGGAGCACAAGAAAGGCAGTGACAAGCTTCTTTGGTAATCATATTCACACGAGCCTTCAGCAACAAATTAACGAGTTTTCCCACTCGTCAGATGATTATTTCGGTTGGTTTGAGCGAAAATAAGCTTCCTATTTTTTTTAAAGACAGGGTGCTTTCATTTTCCAGCTCCAGATGTTGTTTGCATTTCTAGTCATTTCTTGAGTTGTTGCCTTCCTAGATACGCTTGCTTGTCGTGACGTGTCACCATCCCAATAATTGCATTTGATGATATGGCAAAATATTGGCCCTTTCTAAATACAAAATGTCTTCCCAAGCCCATCATCAATTGCTCTGTTGACCCATATCCTCTTATAACATTAAACTCATTTTCTCAACTGAATTTCATCCAGCAAATTCATTTTATTTTTAACTGTCATGTATGTGCCCAATTATATATAAAGATATATATAAAATAATAAATATATAATATATATATAAGAAGAAAATACAATAAAAAAGAGTTATATATATAATACAATTATATATAAAATAAAAATATAAAAGGAAATAAAACAAGTATATATAATAGAGAAATGCTAAACGTCACAATTTTATTTCATGAATTTTAACTTGAATCTATGTGGCAGGTGATAATATCATAAGGACTCCGTGTATGGGGAGAATCCCACCAATAATAACTTACCCTTTAATTTTATCTCCTAAAATAATGGACTATATCACCTGCCACATAGATTCGAGTTAAAATTCGTGATATTTATTCGAGATGTGTAGCATTGCTCTATATAATAATATATGACAATTATCAAAAACATGTAAATAGTTAGAATTTATGACAATTACCAAAAACATGCAAATGCATAAAAATGAATTTTTAATTAAAATAAACTAAAACAAAGTCCTAACAAATATAATTTCGGAGAAAAGAACACACAAAATATGTATTATCACATTTTTGTTGGTTAAAATGAGTTGGAACCAAATTACTAAATACAATTTTTAGTCAAAGATACTATTATTTTTATTTCTTGAAAATTAATTTTGAGTTCACCAAACATATTTTCAGATTTGTGCTTTCAAAATTTCAATCGTATATGACGTTACCAAACGTATTCTATTTTTCACAAAAATGGCAACACAACAGGTTTTTAGATTTCATTTTTCAGAAATCAAAAAATGGAATCCGACAGCTTTACCAAGTAACCCCTTAGAAACTACTTCCAAAGTAAGCTAGACATTTATATATAGGTTAATTTCATAAAATTCCCATATTCTATAAACATGTGTCATATAACCCCTTGTACCAACAAAACCTCTCCTTTGATCTGTACAAAAATCCATCAACTTACTCTATCCACGTTAGTTTGCCTCAAACCATAATGGTAAGAACATCATGTGAGTGTCATGTGCAAAGTTTGAATCTTTGTATGACCAAAATGCACTTTAAATGAAAAAATTACCGTTAACACCTAAATAATGAATTTGCCTCATTTCTGACTCTTAAGATGTTTTAACTATCCCCCTTAATAAAATAAATCTAGTGAGTGTTTTAATCTTCTCCTCTCCCTGACCAAGAAAAAAAGAGAGTTCTACTTCATTTCTTAGTGTCCATTTCCATTCCAGGCTTCCTTTTCTTTGTTGTTGCTTAATTCGATTTGTAGTGTGTCTACAATACATTGGCTTTACTTTCTACTGTGTTCCTTTTTTGCTTTAGTGTGGATGAGCACTCTGTTATATATGTTGCTTAAAACCATTGAGCTAGTTGAAATGTTAAGCATATATGTTTCGATTATTAAAAAAATATTGACTATGGCGGTAACTGATGAACTATCTTATATATATATATATATATATATATATATATATATATATATATTGAAAGCCAACTTTAATTGAAATTTCTCATGTGATGTAAGTTTTTACAAGGAAAGTCCATGCATGGTCATGGTAAATATATCAAAACTAGGGGTGGCAAAATGGGCGGGTTGGGCCAATTTGGACCGGGTTGAATATGGGCGAGTCAAATTTAGGTTGTGACCCATATTCAACCCATTTGTAGAAATATGTGTGGGTTGAAAATGGGTCAAGTCAACCCGACAACTCATTTTTGACCCGACTAAACACGAATTAGTCAGACCAACCCTGATCCAGATAAATGGTTCGACCTGATTCAGATTGGTTATGTAAATCCATATCCAAAATAAACGGGGTCGACCAGATCCAGATTGGTGACCCAAAAAACGGATCAGCCCAAACTCACCTAAATCAATTCTATTTCTCTCTCTCCATATGATTGTTTTTATAAAAAATTAAAATTTCTAATTGATAACCCTTTTCTGTAATTTAACATGCCAACATATTAAACCCAAAAGTCCAAATTTGTATATATCCAGACCCAAATTCGGTTAAGGTCAAACCCGACCTGATTAAAAAATTTGTGACCCGACTTTGTTAATTAATGTATGAATAAAAATCCAAACTCATATTAACTATGCGAGCTAAGTTGAAACGAAAAACTTGCTTAATCACTTAAATCTAGACCTAGTAAACAGGTGGGTTGGGTGTGTTTGGACCTGGTGGGTTTGGAACCTCGTTAATCTAAAATTAAACAACCGTTACTTTGTTGTTTAATTTTATACTGATGAGGTTCTGTCAATTTTTTTTACTTGTAAACGACTATAAAATTGTAAATAAGTGCATCATATTTTTAAGTACTGGTGGTGCCATACTACTGGATTACCCAAAATCTGAGTCTAGTACTGGGCAAGCCATATTTGGTGACCAGTTGCTAGTGTGCATGATGGACTATATATATATATATATAATATTCTCTCCTCATTTAGCCTCAAATTATTCTTAATGTGTCATGAAATTAATTGTCCATCTTTTAACTAGCACTTTTCACGTTTTCTTTATTATTAATTATATAAGAATAAATATCACTTACACTTTCTCAGTTTAAACAATATCGTGGCAGTGTATATGTATCTTGAAGTTTAATACTTCATGGTTTTATGGTTCTTGAAACATCATAGCACGTGTATTATTAAGTTGACAACCTTTAAACAACATATCTACACTATAGACCCATATATGTGAAGAATCTAACTTTTCAGTTTTCGTGCATTCTTTATAAAGAAAAGTTAATTCTGATAATATATATACATATACAATACTATTTGCCCAACTTGTATTCTCTGAGCCAAAGGAGAAAGAATGAAAGTGAGGGGCATTATTGTACATTTGTTTACATAAGTCAAGGGTACTTTTGTAGTTGTGCATTGCTTAATGAGGTCAAAATTTTCATTTCATGCATGAGAAACTATTGACGTCACACTAACGGAGCGGAGAATCGATACCTGAACCCAAAATTCAGGAGATGTAATTGAGAATAATAAAACATGAGAGGCTCTAGTCAAGATGTTGCCTACACTGAGAGAGTGTAACTAATATTTATCCTTTATATAAAATGACAAATCTAAAACTCAAATTTACATTCTGAACTTAAAAATCTAAAATTTTGTCATGACACCAACAATCAGCCTCATTTATCAATATTCATGGGAACAAATAAAAAAAGAATTTCATCTAAATTGGTTATAAAAAGCTCCTAAATTTCTCTCGTGTGGATAGCAATAAAACAACCCACAATACAGAAGTAGGGGAAGGAAAACACACACACACAATACAGAAGCTGGGGAAGGGAAAAAAGAACACAATTTTAGTTTTTGGGATAGAATTCACCAGCCAAATTAGACCATTACCTTTCTCTTTCGTACAAGTGTGAAGCCATTTTGAGTAAGGACATTACGGTAATTCCTAATTTAAGTTGGGCCGAACATAATTTTAGTTTGGAGTCTTTAACATTTGAAATTATGTGGTAGGTATAGGGGTGGCAATTTTATCCGTCCCGACGGGTTTCCACCCCGCCCCGCCCCTAATGGAGGAGATTTAGTATGACCCTAATAGGAGTAGGGGCAGGTATGGATTTTTAAAAAAAAATCCTACTCGGGTTAGGGGCGGGTATAGGTTTATAGTCATACCCGACGGGTACCCACCCCGCCCCGATTAGCAACCCCTCTAACTTGATAGATATAAAAATATAATTGTTGCTACAAAGTATTGAACCTTCTCCAAAATTTTTCAATGTAAAGCCTTCAGCCATAATACCAACATGTTATTTATGTCAATATTAGACCAATAACTATATTTACTTAATTTATTTTGGAAAGCTAATCAATACAAAAATACTAGTATAAGCTTTTTTTTTTAAATAATACTTTAGTGTTAATATTTATTAATTTATTTTCAAATGTATAAAATATAATGCTTAATATTGTATATTTGTTTTAGAATGTTAAAAATATGTAAACATATATGGGTAGAGTTCTTCTACCATATTTTCACATTATTTGTTTTGACATGTATTATTTTTTTTGTTAATTTTATGTTATAATATGTTATTTATAGTATAAATGTTCATTTATTTCATTCTTAAATCTATTAGTATTCATTGATTTAGTAAAAAAATAATTACTAATTTTTTAAATAAAGACATGAACTTGCAATTTATAAATGAATCATTGCTGTGTTTCCTCGGTTAGTGCATCTGGGTCTCTTCAATCTACGAAACCTCAGAAGCTTTTGTGGGCCAAATAATATTGCTTTTCAATTGCCATCCTTAGGTCAGGTCAGGGTTGGATATTGTGATGAATTTTGGAGCACAAGAAAGGCAGTGACAAGCTTCTTTGGTAATCATATTCACACGAGCCTTCAGCAAAAAATTAATCAACAAATTAACCTTCCGGGATGGCGGCCAGATCAGTATTTCTCTTGGGAAAAATAACCTTCCTATTTTTTTTAAAAGACAGGGTGCTTTCATTTTCCAGCTCCAGATGTTGTTTGCATTTCTAGTCATTTCTTGAGTTGTTGCCTTCCTAGATACGCTTGCTTGTCGTGACGTGTCACCATCCCAATAATTGCATTTGATGATATGGCAAAATATTGGCCCTTTCTAAATACAAAATGTCTTCCCAAGCCCATCATCAATTGCTCTGTTGACCCATATCCTCTTATAATATTAAAGTTATTTTCTCAACTGAATTTCATCCAGCAAATTCATTTTATTTTTAACTGTCATGTATGTGCCCAAAATGAGGGTTAACAATTATTCTATTACATTAATCATTTTTCACATGCGTAATGTGTTTGTGTTAGGGCTGACAATTCCGGGTATAAATATTTTTTTAGCATAATTTGAAAACTTCATAACAAAGCTTTCAGTTTCAGTTTTCATTTCTAATTTTTTTTTATAAAATACAATAAATACAAATTTTGGCTGCTCAAAAAATATAATATAGTATAATACAATAAATTAAAATTTTATACAAAACAAGAATAAAAAATTAGAAAATACAATAAATAAAAAAAATTGGTTACTAAAAAAATATAACAACATGAATTTTTGTTATATAACAAAATAAAATACAATAAAATAATATAATATAAATAAAATACAGTAAATACAAAATTATAAGTCAATAAGAATAAAAACTTTTATAAAATACAATAAATATATATATATATAAATATAAAGATATATATAATAATAAATATATAATATATATATAAGAAGAAAATACAATAAAAAAGAGTTATATATGTAATACAATTATATATAATATAAAAATATAAAAGGAAATAAAACAAGTATATATAATAATATATGACAATTATCAAAAACATGTAAATAGTTAGAATTTATGACAATTACCAAAAACATGCAAATGCATAAAAATGAATTTTTAATTAAAATGAATGTTGAAGGTACTACTATTTTTATTTTTATTTTTTTTTGAAGAAGAAATAGACCAAGTACTTTCTTCATCTACTAGTAGATTTTTGGTGTACTCATTTTTAGGGCTGCAAATGAATTGAGCTAAGCTTGAGTCTATTTAGGCTTGGTGTCGTTTGTTTATAGGCTCAGCTCGGGCTCATGACGAGCTTGAAAATTTGAGCTTGGGTTCGGCTCATTATTATTTTGAGAAACTCGGACTTGGCTCGTGTAATAAAAAATTTTGTTCGAGCTCGATTTGAACTCGTGCTCAAGATAGTTTTAACTCATTCATGAACGTAAATGAGCCTACACGAACCTATGTTCATAAACATATTCACGATTTTACGTTCATTAACCTATACAAATCTATATTCATGAACCTATACGAGTCTATGTTCACGAACATATACGAGCCTACATGAGCTCATGTTCACAAGCTTAGACGAGTCGAGCCCAATACTGTTCAGGATCAACTCATTTACTAAACGAGCCTAGAAATTAAGCTCGAGCTCAGCTCATTTGCTTAACGAAGGAGCCCAAGCTGTGCCTTAAACGAGTCAAGCCCGAACTATTCATGAACATTTACAGCCCTACTTGTCTTCATATTGGTCCATGTCTTAGGATTCTCTTGGAGGACTCTTTTGTTACCACCAAGCCCATTGATATCATGACTGTGACTGTGAACCTTGTTTATAACTAATTTTGAATATCGTGTGCTCTATAGTTGGTGTTAGCATTTTCTAACTTATCATATTTAATATTTTTCTAAACTTTCTTCATTTATAGGTTTTCAATTTTTATTACATATATTTTTTGTTTCCTTTTTACTATAGTTGGACATCCAAATTCCACCGAAATTTCTTTAGATAATGATCCATTCCCTTTTAATTCTCCAAGCTAGGACTTAATTTGATATTCTTTTAGTACACAAGACCATCCTATTCAATATTATCTAGTTTCATTTTCTAAATTCTAATTACTTCATGTAACATCCTAAACAATGAGTACGTGCACTATTCAATGGTTTTGTGAGCATTTTGTAATGGATTCTTGTCTCACATTGGATTCGGATAAAGAATGTATTGAAATGGACGTATAAGAATGGGTATTAGCACCAGTTAATAGTTTAAGTTTGGGGATCGAATCACAAGTACCCAATCGGTGACAGTTTACTCCTTAAAATAGCTTGCTTAACACAAATATATTGCATATAAAATAACCCACCCAACAAACATGTACAAGTACTTCTAAAATTGGAACACATCCATAAATTCGCATGGAAAATAAAAAGATATAAACTAAAATAATTTAAGAAGTCTAAGCTATAAAACCTTAATCATATAGGATTTATTCGGCCTAGGGTGGGCGGCGTCGTTCCTGAATCTCAGGAATTAGTTGCAGCAATGTTTCGGACACCCTGATTAATCTAAAAATATAACAAAAAAAAGTAACTATAAACTCATATGGAAAATGAAAATTTTCACACAAAAAAATCATGTATATAGCTGGGGCTCAAACCACTTTACTCCTCTTTGAGGATGGGAAGCATTCGCTGAGCTGAGCCGATTTGGAGCGGGGGTGTTACAATCCGAAATCGGTTGGATTCGCAACCAGATCCTTTTTCTGTTTCCAATAAAATGAAATTGTGGGAACAAGAGGAATTAAACCCATTCACAATTTAGGGTACCTACCTACTGATTCACATGTTTGCTTACACCAGTTTCTTTATTTATACTTAATTTTTTTTAGATATTTCTAAAGCATAAGAATTAAACATTTGAAGAATGATCAACTAATTTAAGATTTTTTAACATTGCACCTTTATTCTATTTAATAAGACTTCTCATTTTCATTTTTGAAACACAACAAACGTAAAGTGTTAATTATATTAAATAAGTAATTATATATACACACAATATTAATATATATGTTATGATTCATAATTTTCTTGTAGTATTGATTTGTATTATATATATTTTTATTTTCTCTTATCATATGTTATATATTATATGAATTTTCATTTATTTAATCCTTAAATTTATTATTGTCCATTAATTTAGTAAAAAATATAACTAGGACAACGAATTAAAATCTATAAATAGGTCATTACTTGCGTCATATCATTTTCAAAAACTCAAATGAAAATCATCATAATTCACTAAAAATACATCTTTATCAAATTATGTTTAAAAAGTCACCTATCGGTACATTTTGGTTATTATGTGTGAAATTCAAAAAAATTCACGACTGCGATAACTGATTTCATTATGTTATACCGATATGAACCCGAATCTATTATACTGCGTTCGTATCTGCGATAAAAATTACAACCGTTACTACAAACCT
This sequence comes from Cornus controversa, assembly GCA_026545225.1. Lineage (NCBI taxonomy): Eukaryota > Viridiplantae > Streptophyta > Magnoliopsida > Cornales > Cornaceae > Cornus > Cornus controversa. Next base: position 24,087,743 of record CM048845.1, on the reverse strand, counting down.
TGGTGGAGAGGCTATATCATTGGACTAGAGGACCTTTGGTTGTTGTAAAATATAATTAGTAAAGAAGAAAATCATAAAAAGATGAAAAAAGAAAAAAATAATTCAGATGATTTTAACATACAAAAGATAATTATCTTATAACAACATCGAAAACTAAAATGGATAAAAATAGTCAAAATTATATTAGTAAGGTTTTTTTTTTTTTTTTTTTTAAACTCTTGGCAAAGAGGAAACAAACTTAAACATAAACCAAAAAAAAAAATGGGGAGCGCAAAATCCAAGTTGATGGATTGTAAAAGCCAAGTAGGCCAAACCTCCCACATCAGATCAATGGATCTGGATTGAAGGGCCCATCTACATAGAGAGTGGGCAACACCATTGCACGAGCGATGCATCAAGAACAGGGAAGAGTCTGCCATTGAAGTGAGCTTAAGAGCAATGTCATCAAACAAAGTCGAAAGAAAAGGACTTTGAGGGGTGAGATTCCTTTGTCATGACTGACTGACAGTATCCTTGGATGTCCACAGAGGAATAACCCCACACTCCTTGGAGCCCGCTGAAAGAGAGGCATCAAAATTACTGGATGTGATGGGGGGGTGAACCAAAGGAGGGGAGAGGAGGGAAAGTTGATTGTCATTCTCGGCCTTCTTCAACATGAAAGAGAGGCCTTATGCACACAAAAGAAACAAAAAAGGGGATAGAGGATCTCCTTGACGGAGCCCTCTAGAGGGCTTGAAAATACCTCAGGATTCCCCATTAATCACTAAAGAAAAGGAAACAAAGTTCACACATGACATGATCATAGAGATCCATTTAGGATGAAAGCCAAAACCCTTCAGCATATCTTCAAGAAAAATCCACTCGATTCTGTCCTAAGCTTTTTCCATGTCAAGCTTGAGAGCCAAGTAGCCAGTTTTCCCTGACTTTTTGGACTTAAGGTAATGTATGAAATCGTGGACCAGCAGAATGTTTTTGTGGATGACTCTGTTCGGGACGGAAGCCGTTTGATGGTTAGAGATGAGGGACTGCATCAATGATCTGAGACGGTTACGGGACGGCTCAATAAAATTTGAGAACTTGGCGAAAAATAGAAAAGTGAACTTATATTTAAAATATTAATGTCAAATAATAGTTAATAATTTTTATTTAAAAATTATTATTTTACTTTTTGAGATGCAAAGTTACTGATTAGATGACTTAATTATTCATTCTTAAATTTTTATGCAATTTTTTTTTTTTGATTACATTTTGATTATTAGTTTTAACAAATTTACCAGGAGCTCTTCTTCTAGAATGAATTATTTTATCTATTTTATTTTAAAGTTTTTAAATATCGTGATTCATATTTTCTATTAGACATAATCAATAACACCTGATAATATAAAAATCTTGTCCAATGCTCCAATAAATTCTTCACTTTTACTACTATTTTATAGCTCACCGTCAAGTTATTGATAGAAAATCAATACTTTCTTGTTGGTAAGGAAACAAATATAGAAGAGTCTAAAAATAACAAAATATGTAAGAGAATAAAATGTATAATATATAATATATATAAAAGATGAAGTTAGATAGTGAGACACATAGGTTCATAGAGAGACTGTACTAATATTAATACACTCCTATTGGCTGAATGAGGAGAGGTGGAAAAAAAATGTATGTAAGAAGGATAACAGAAAGGAAAATGTAAGAGATAATGATAAAAAACTAAATATAGGAGTTTGATAGGGAAAATCTAGGAGTAGATAGAAAGTTTTACTAGGTTTCAATACCACTTATCCAATGAAAATAAGATAAATTAAATTATAAAGCCTACTTTAATTGGTTGAGGCCTAAATACAAGGAAATAAAATTTTTTAGGGGCTTAATAAATGAATCCTATGGGGCCTTAGGCGATCGCTTGCCTTGGACAATTTGCAAAAGCCTGGGAATAAATTTTGTAAATGATGTTGCTGAGACTTGTGCCCAGATGCAATGAAAAACATCCCAAAAATTGGTGTAAAACCATCCGGCCTGGGGGCTTTAAAAGGCCCCATGGAAGCGTATGCCCAGAAAATTTCCTTGTTTCTCCATGGCTCTCCCAGCTCCCTTTCAATTCTAAGGATCTTCTAACGATCAAATTTTTTGTAATTTGATTTGAGAGACTCTAGTTGAGCTTGAGAGACTCTAGTTAAGCCTTTAAATGCTCTTCACAATGTTGAAGCTTTTCTTTGATTATGAACAGGTTGGATCCGTGAAAAGGAGTGGCACATGAATCCGTACTGATATCCAGACAATCCTGGAATTTAATCCATCGAGCATCGAAAAGGAGTGGAACATCTTAGCATTATGATCCAACAACAGGGCTAAATGGTCAGAGTTGAAAACTTGAATTTGATTGAGAGTGTAGTGAGGGAAGGTCCTTAGCCACTCCTGGGAGTATAAACCTCTGTCTAAACGAGCCCATATGGTATGAGGGTCATCTCTGTTGTTACACCATGTATAGAGGAAGCCCCTAAAACCAATATCAATCAGATTGCAATTAATTAGGAAATCTTTGAAATTCCTCATAGTCGAAGCTTGCAAGAAATTCCATCGTTGGGCTCTAATGGAATCTTCGCATGAGGCGTACACTGCTGTGAGAGACCGTGAGCTAATGAAGAAATGCTCTAATTTTAACACGAGGCTAACATTTCCTCATGCTAACATTTTTTATGGTAAACTTTTGATCCAATGTGGCCCAAACTTTTACTTTGAGTTGTATTTATTAAAGCACACTTTACTAGTGGTGACATACTACTGGACTACCCAAAATCTGAGTCTAGTACTGGGCAAGCCATATTTGGTGACCAGTTGCTAATGTGCATGATGGACTATATATATATATATATATATATAATATATTCTCTCCTCATTTAGCCTCAAATTATTCTTAATGTGTCGTGAAATTAATTGTCGATCTTTTAACTAGCACTTTTCACGTTTTCTTTATTATTAATTATATAAGAATAAATATCACTTATACTTTCTCAGTTTAAACAATATCGTGGCAGTGTATATGTATCTTGAAGTTTAATACTTCATGATTTTATGATTCTTGAAACATCATAGCACGTATATTATTAAGTTGACAACCTTTAAACAACATATCCACACGATAGACCTATATATGTGAAGAATTTAACTTTTCAGTTTTCGTGCATTCTTTATAAAGAAAAGTTAATTCTGATAATATATATACATATACAATACAATTTGCCCAACTTGTATTCTCTGAGCCAAAGGAGAAAGAATGAAAGTGAGGGGCATTGTTGTACATTTGTTTATATAAGTTAAGGGTACTTTCGTAGTTGTGCATTGCTTAATGAGGTCAAAATTTTCATTTCATGCATGAGAAGCTATTGACGTCACACTAACAGAGGGGAGAATCGATACCTGAACCCAAAATTCAGGAGATGTAATCGAGAATAATGAAACATGAGGGTGTTTAATCGGAATATTGCCTATACTGAGGGAGTGTAACTGATATTTACCCTTTATATAAAATGATCACTCTAAAACTCAAATTCACATTCTGAACTTAAAAATCTAAAATTTTGTCATGGCACCAACAATCAGCCTCACTTATCAATATTCATGGGAACAAATAAAAAAAGAATTTCATCTAAATTGGTTATAAAAAGCTCCTAAATTTCTCTCGTGTGGATAGCAATAAAACAACCCACAATACAGAAGTAGGGGAAGGAAAACACACACACACAATACAGAAGCTGGGGAAGGGAAAAAAGAACACAATTTTAGTTTTTGGGATAGAATTCACCAGCCAAATTAGACCATTACCTTTCTCTTTCGTACAACTGTGAAGCCATTCTGAGTAAGGACATTACGGTAATTCCTAATTTAAGTTGGGCCGAACATAATTTTAGTTTGGAGTCTTAACATTTGAAATTATGTTGAAGGTATCATCTTTCAAAAAGCGGGCTTGGGCCAAACATGGGTCCCCGTATGAGGTATCATCTGTTTTCATTGATAATGTAATGTGTGACAAAAAAAACGAGAGGTAGGTAGGATAGTATTATTTCTCTTATATGTTGATAATGCAATGTGTGACAAGGAGTTCTAGTCCTTCACGCCTCAACCACTTCCTTTAATCAAATGATCTTTTACCTCATTTTTTTTCTTAATTTTTTTTTTGTGAGCAAAAGTGTAAAACACATGCACACATTCACAATTATCATATTTAAATCCCCTTCTTGAAAAGTCGAAGAAAAACTACTAATATTAAACTCTAGATTTTTTTTTCAAACTGCCATATTGACCGTTTATATTCTACAAGTTTATTGTATTTGTAAAAGAAATGGCATTATTATATTTAATTTTATTAATAAGAGAATCAAACATTTAAGACTTTAAGACACTTTTGTCATTTTTTTTATTATTATTTTTGTCTCTAGTCTATTCTTTTCTTCTTCTTTTTCCCAACTAGGCTCTCTCTCTCTCTCTCTCTCTCTCTCGCACCCCCAACACATTTCACACATGATCTATCACACTCTACTCTATCTCACTCACTGTCTTTTTCTTTTTCATATTTTTTTTTTTATAAATTTGAATTAGGACTTTAATTTAGTAACAATATCAAGAGTTCCCAACTCATGACTAGTTATGAGATCTCTTTGTTGATCGTTTGATTGAGGCATTTATGAAAAAATACATTTGATATCTTTGATTTTTCACATATCTTAAAAGTGTTTCAATAGAGTGATTAACAAAAGAAAGTTGACGACTCCTGTTATGAGAGAATTCTCTTGATAGATTTATTTTTTATTTTTTCCCTTGGATCAAATTAATGGGTGTTGAGTTGTCACATGTTTTTGCTTTGGGCTTGGGTCAAATTATCACGGGGCTACTTCCAAGGTAGCACTCCATTTTTCGAATCGCTTTTGTCTTGTAGGTCTTGGACTCGAATTCTAATCTCTATTGTAACTTTTGGGTATATAAAGGTGCTAGAGTTTGTATTGCTCATAAAGAACAATGAAAAGTGAAAACCAAAATAGAGAATGAGAGAGAGAAAAAGGGTGTTGGAGTTAAGGCTTGATAGATTTGTGATATTCTTTCTTCTTTGCAAAATAAAAAAATTGTCATTCTTCATCATTGACATAGGTTATAAGTTGAATTTAAAATTAGCCAATCTCTTAGTGTTTAATTTTGAGTGAAATATCATAAGTGAGATTTGAAATCGAAGCTAATTTTCTAAGGAAATCTGAAATGCAGTTGCTTTAAAATTGAGAATTATATTATTGGTGGCTACTCATACACACACTCTGAGTCAAGAATAGTATTGAAATTTTTTAACTTTTGGAGTTGTAGACATTAAAAAAAAATCTACATGGTAGGCCCAAAATATAATTTGGGCTTATCTTCAGTTTAGCCCACTTTGAAATATGGCCCAATGAGTCAGATAATTTAAAAACCAGGCCCACTACAAATAAATGAGTTATGGACTGGTCTAAATTGTTTGAGAAGTCCAAGCTCACTTGAAAATAGGTCTAATAGATAATTATATATATATATATATATATTATATTGGATAATTATTAAAATTATCATAAATGATAATTATAGGATAATTATCAAAAGAACATAAAGTTACAAATCTACCCCTCCGGTGAGCCTATAAATAAAGATCCAGAGGTGAGAAAAAGAGAAGACCAGAAGACTCTTAGAAAAAGCTGAAGCTCCGTAGAACTCTTCACTCAAAATTCAAAGCTCAAAGCATCTAAACCCTGAAGGAGAAGAACAACAAGCACATCATCCACATGCCGTTCTTCATCAAAAGTTTCAATCCAATTCAAGATTAAGCTCTTGCAGCCCTTGAAGCCGAACCATCAAGGAGATCGAATCAGAGGACCTTATCTTCATATTTATTTTGTAAAGATTTACAGAGGATTGTACCTTTTTCTTGAATTAATAAAAATTATTTATTTGTCACTAATTTTCGTTCCTAGATTTTCGGACACGAAATTTGTGTGTACAAGAGTGTTTAATCTTTTCTTTTAATTTTTATTACGCACTAAATTGGAATGATTGAGTTATTCTTGATTTATACACATTAATAGAGAAAAAAAATCTTTGAGTGTTAATCACAATTTTTTGATATTTGCGGCTATCATCACTACAAACCCTCACGAGGCTATAACTCATCCACTAGGAGAAAGCTAGTAGTTTAAGGTCTTATTGCATATGGTAAATGCAATCGAGAACAGCCTGCGAAAGTGATACATCTTTAGTTAGGAGCTAAATAAAAGTAGCAGTTTTGTGCACTAATCTCTTTTGCTTGTATTTGCTAGAGGACTATCAAAAGCTCATTTGGGGGTAAGTTGATAAGTGCACAAAACTTACAATTTTATATCTCAAAATAAGTCTTTAATTACTCTTTTATTTTATTTAAATGTTCTTATCTTTACCTTTTATGTTTTATAGGAGTTGATTTCCAAATAAAAACAAAAGCAGCAAAAAGGGACGAAAAAGAATATATATAGCAAAAGTTGAACGTAAGAAGAATTGAAAAAGAGATGATGGTATTCTGTCCAATCTATTTCACTAGAGGTCTCAAGTTCAAAATTTTGTAAAATATTTTTTACACGGCCACATCTGCAGTCCAAAATTCAAATTAAAGATATAGAGATCAAATATTAGATATTTAAATTCAAAATATTGTATTTTGAATTTTTATTTTTAAATTTTGTATTTTAAAATTTTTCCACCTAAATCATTCCCCTCTAACTCTATAAATAGGGGGTCTTAGGGGATGGTAAAGGGAGTTAGAAATTGTAGAAAAAAATAAAATGTAGTTGTAAATATTTTCTTGTATTTATTTTCTTTTCTCGTAAACACACCTCTCAAAGGAGTGATGAATCCACCATGGGTGAAATATAAGTAAGTTATTTTATTTTCTTGTCTAATTTTTTCTCCCAAGAGCATTCTTCTACTCTTCTATTCTGTATTTTCATTTTCTAAAATTAGAGGGAGGATTCTTTGAGTTTGCCAAACAATGATAATTCGAAGAATGCCTACCTCTGTTTACCTATCCAATGTGCATCAGATTAAGTAAAGAAATGTATCTCTCATATATAATCAAGTTTGCTTTTTATGTCATATTTTCTTCATCTTTTCAAGTTGTAATTGGTTGGTGAAGTGTATTGTTTATTGGAAGAAAAATCATATAAGAATAGTAGAAAATTTTACTTATGTGGATTCGTGGTGGTGGATTCCCTCCCCTTGAGATTTATTTTATTATTATAGTTATATTTATTCATTATAATTCTAAAATAAATAAAAAATTTTAAAAATAATTTTCATTCCATAAATTAGTGTGTCAATTTGAGCTCATTCGGAATCTCACTTGAGAGTGGTTCAACCCTGCTTATTACTATACAATTTTTAGTAAAGTTTTTGTAGGTTTTATTTTTGTACGAAGTGTAGAGAAACAACAATAATGGAACATGCGTCATCTGCGGTGGTTGCTGAGGTGACTGCTGATTCTGAAGAGTAATCGCCACTCCTGTAGCTATAACTTGAGCAATAATAGCTGCCAAATCGAGAGAAAGTTCAGCATTTCCACCCTAAACATTTTTCTGACCCTTGTGGTTCGCATTTCTCCTCATACGGGATAAAATACACCCTACAAATTTTATGCATGAGGTGACCAGTCTCACACATAAAATATAAGAGATACTTACAAGTGATAATAGACAAGCATAAAACATAAGGGATACTTACAACTGATAGCAAACAAGTATAGAATACAATGACAAAAGAAAAAGAATTATAAAAGCTGAAAGTAAAGTCTAACTGAAATAAATAATAATGTTAAATAAACATAATTCAAGTTTGAGCGATACAACTTGTAGTCCCGTAACTTATGGACCCTGTAATAAAAAATCATAAAAGTAAATAATTTCTGAAAAGATCTAAGTCCCTACAGTGACGTTTGGTAAGGAATAGATGACTGCCACACTTTACAAACTCCATAGACTAACCTCGAGGTGGAAACTGTCTGGGACCTGAAATATTAACAAAGTGGGTACGTAAAACCCACGAGCAAGTTCCCTCTGTTACAACCCAATCAAAGAAATAATTAAACTAATAAATATAAAATATTTAGCCCACCTATGTATAAAAATATAAAAATATATATAGAGCCCAACTCAACAATCAAGCCCAACCTGCTAAACATTAAAAATAAAAAAACATACAACCCAAAAAAACCCACCTATTTTTATTTAAAAAAAAAACTACATTAAAACAAATAATTCACACATAATAAAAAATAAGTCAAACACTTGGCAACAATTCAAACATCCGTGTTAAACAATTAAAACAGGCATTGACTAAATTAACAAGAACATTTAAAATAAAGTAAAAACCCAATTAAATAACAAAAACTCAATTAAATAACAAAACCCAATTTAAATATTCTCAAATCACAGATATTACATTTCATGCTTGACACTTCTGAAACCCCAAATCATGTGAGAAAAAAGGCAACACATAGCAATCACATCATTGCTTTGGGCAAAGATCCCTCCACATTGTTAGACTGTTTCTAGCTTCATAAATCTATCAGATAGCAATTATATTTTCATTGCTTTATGTACAATCAAAACTCTTTCTTTATTAATTGGTTCATCTTGTGTTAACTCTCTCACAACTAGGACTGCAAATTAATCGTGCTGTTCGTCAGGATCAATATGTTTAAAGATCGAGTCGAGCTTGTTCATTAAGTATACAAGTTGAGTTTGAACTTGATTTTTAAGCTCGTGTAGTATATGAGCCGATACCAAAAACTGTTAGGCTCGGCTCTTGGAGACTCATGTAAACTCTTATATATGTTTTCATGAACATAATTAAGCTCATAAACACATACATAAATATAGGCTTGTGTATGCTTATATATATTCACGAAGGTAGGCTCATAAACATATGGTTATATAGGCTCGTATAATTTCATGAACATGTCAAAGCGATCTTGAATACAAGTTCAAATCAATGCCAAAGAAGAATATGATATCGAGGTTGACTGTTTTTATTAGCCGAGCCGAGCCGAGCTTGAGGTATTTAAAATAATAATGAACCGAGCTCAAGTTCAGCTTTTCAAGCTCATCATAATTTTGAGCGGGTTCATAATTTTGAGGTCAATGTTAACAAGAATCATGAGTTCTCTTTATTACCCATTTGGATTGATTATGTTTAAGAAATTTATTAAGAACAAACTTGAAGATGGATGATAGATCCATGACAAGTTATATATATTTCGATTGGTAATTCTCCAATGCTTATGGCCGGATTGATCCAAGAAAGCTCGACAATCTACAAATATGCAAATTAAATTTTCAGTCTGTTTTCCCCAAACTTAACTTATCAATATTCTTAAGGTCATTTATGTGCAATTATCTAATGAAATACCCATTCTACATTTCCAAGTCTGTTGACGTCTTTGATGGAGCTCCATCTTGATCTGGGCAGTAAAATTTGACTAAAACTTTATCTTTAATTTGGGTGAGGCACTTGAGAATGAAAATTTAATAACCCAAATGGATTTCAATAGTACTATATTGTTCATCTGTATCGCTTTTTATTTAATTTGGGAGAAGTGTACTGAGTATGTATTTTTCTGCAGGTTGCATTTCCAATGTTTGAAATTTTGAATGGCAAAATTCCAGCGAGCTCCTTTATCAAAGTAAGGCTTCGTTTGGATGAAGGGATTTGGAAGGATAAGGAGAGAAAAGAAAGGAGAGGATAGGGGATATTGTGTTTGGGTGAGTATTTTTAAAATAAAAGAAAGGATAAGGAGGGATAAGGAGGGATAGCAATCCTTCCTTATCCCTCAATTGCAATCCTCCCAAAAATGAGAAGATTGGGAGGGAAAGGATTGAAACTTAAGAATAAGTTTTATAATACCAAAATTGACCTCAATATTTTAACACATAAAATTCTTATACTCTTCCATAAACTTAAGTAAAAGGGTATGTTAGTAATTTGATTGTTATCCTTTCTTTTCTTTTCTCTATCCAAACAAAATTACTATCTTTTCCTTTCTTTTCTCTCCTGTTTATCCAAACATAAATAGAGGTTATTGCTATCCTCTCCTCTCCTCTCCTCTCCTTTCTCTCATAACTAATGTTATCCTCTCCTTTCTTTTCTCCCCACTTTATCCAAACGGACCCTAAGAGTCTTCGAGGCCGTTGAAGAACTCCGTCTGTTTCATTGTTCATCATTCGAAGCTGTAGTCGACTTCAACCTTGAAGGACTTAGTGCCATAGAAAGACAGGGATTTCTGTTCTTCAACAACCTAACAACATTGAGAGTTAATTGTTGCCACAGCCTGAGATATTTATTCTCACTCTCAATAGCAATAGGAACAGGTCTCACACAACTTCAGACACTAACTATTACCAGATGTATTGCCATTGAAGAAATAGTGAGAAATGAAGAACAAGGACCAGAAGATGCTAGAGATCAAATAATAACTCTGTTCCCTCGGTTAATGCGTCTGTGCCTCGATGATCTACCAAACCTAAGAAGCATTTGTGGGCCAAATAATATTGCTTTTCAATTGCCATCCATATATAATGTCAAGGTTTTTATATGTGCCTTCTTCCTGAAGATGACACTTGGTCTGACCCATACTTGAAAACCAAAGCTGAACTTACAACTTGATAATGGTAGGCTCAGGGTTTGAGTTACATAAATTAGTTAAGTTGATGTTTGATGTTAGATGGACTCGCTTGAAATTATGATTCACCACCTAGAGGTTTTGTAGCATAGTGATAAAATGATGACCTTTGCCATCTTCAGGAAGAAGGCAATGCTTTTCTACTAACATGTTGTCCCAATGGTTCTCTTTCAGGTTCGGGATCTTGATTTTGCTATAAAAGTGACTGGTTCTGAAATTGTACGAGATGATGATGGCCTTGCAATGAGCTCCCCCAATGTGCACCTCTCTCCTGAAGAGAGGGAAAAGGTTCTCTCATTGCTACTTACTGATTTCTCTGTTTCACACAAAATTTGAAAATTTTATCATAATTTTTTCCTATTAATTTATTGTTGAGGCCCGCAAAAGCAATTAAGTGGATACATTTAAAGTGGTTGTCTAGTTTATCTTTTGTAGATCAGAAATTATCTTCTTCAGATGCGTAGATGTTACTGTGTATGTTTAATTATTTTCTTGTGATCTACTCAGAAGTAGCTCAATCAAATTTTGGTCATGCATTAATAATATAAATTGTTTTAATCTGCAAAACAATTATTATAACTTGCTATGGTATTTTCTTACAGGCCTTGTCAATTAACCGATCGTTGTTGAAATGTAAATGTCCCGCTGAAAAGGGTCAAGTTAATTGTGGAGAGTTGAGAAACTGTGTCATTCAAGCTATACAGGAAGCTGGTGGAAGAGTTGATTATGCTGAGGTAAGATATGAAGCATTTTTCTTTTCTTTTTTTTTACATCTTGACCCGATTCCGATGTATTTGGAAATAAAAAATTCATTCCGTTTTTCACTTCTTTTGCTTAATGGAACTTGGTATACTAAAAGTGCAAATAATATATAGGGTAGAGTGCGAAAAACTCCTATATGATATACTTTTTTGTGCAAGATAATTTTACTTTTTAAAATGAGTTGTGTCAGTTATATTTTTGTAAAAAGGTGCATATAATATATACCTTCTTGGACCACTTTTTGACATAAAGTAAATTTTTATTTCAAATTTGTCCTTTTTTTCTTCTAGTTGGTACACACACCTACCCACGAATAATTGTTTGCACTCAAGAGGACTTGATCCTTAGACCTAATGTTTGTCCTTTTATTCACTTAAATTTATTTTTTAAATATGCAAAAGTGCAAAATAAAATCCTTAAATTTTCTCAAATGTGCAAATTTACCACTGAACTATTTTTTGAAGCAAGTCAGTCCCTCCCCTTCTCTCTATAAATAGTGTTTTTTAAATAAAAATATAGGGAAAAAAAGGTTAAATAAAATTCATAAATAAGAAGGTTAGAAACATAAAAAAGTAAAAGGCTAATAGAATTTTATCTAACTATTTTTTTAATTTTTTAAAATTTTTATTTACAAAATACTATACTTATAGAGAAAAGAATATATATGTCACTATAATTGATTAAATTTTTATTTAAAAAAAAAAATCTTATAGGACCTTATTTGTACACTTCTATAAGGTATATATGCACTATATGTGATTCGTTCTGAATTATTATTATTATTTTTTTATTCCATGTTGACAGAGGTACAAGAAAACACCAAATTATCAATAAATTATATGGGGATTCTAAATTATTCCAATTTGGGAAAAACACGCTTAAATTTCAGTGTTTACTTTGAAGTTTAAAGAGAGGTCTCGTGGGGTAACGCAATATAAAAAGCTTTTCGCAAGGAAATTGCATTAATATGATCGAACCAGTGGAGGGTTCTACGGGTTAAAGTTGTCCTCCTATTGAAATGGTAATGTTTTCAAAACTGGTAATTAAGTATAAATATTCTCTCAGAATAGCCTTGTGAGACATATATCCCACTAAGGCCCCAACATCTTCTTCATGTTGAGGGATTCTTTTGCAATTGAAAAAGGGTACCACTTGTCCTATGAATTTAGGGCATAGACCCTTCTAAACCTCCCAAGTGCACTGTATCCTTTTAAGAGGCTTTGCTGTATAGAGTTTTTTTTTTTTTTCTTTTAAGATTTAGGTGACTACAAATATTCAAAATTTATCTTGCGATTTTGTGGTTGAATGGATTATTTTTTTCAAAAAAAAAATTGATTATCATATGAACTTCATCAAAATTGAATTTCTTTCCAAATTTTCAACTCAAAAACTAAATAAATAAATTGAAAACTTTATAAATATACACGATTTCGTTAACAAGTCTATTTTGACCCTATATATTAATTTTTTAATTATACAACTTGAAATGTGATTTGAATATAAAGGTCTCACATTTTGGGACAGTGTATGAAGGTCTTATACCAGTGCAGGCCCTTAAATGCAAGTTTTCTTATGTAAATAAGGATAAAAATACAGGAGGACAAAGGAGCACAAGGGATATGGGAAGAGGAGAAGGAAGCCAAAGGAACGATGCTCAGCTCACCAGAGGAAGTTCACAAAAATGCCCTACGCGGGTCCACCCCTCCTGCGTATGGGTTAAGCCCGCGGGGGACTGGCACCCGCGTAGTTAACCCATGCGCGGGCAGCATCTCCCCGCGCAGGGTCAGCCCTTCCCCGCGAAGGGATGGTCCTTTCCCCGCGTAGGGATATTTACATAAAAGGAATTCTTATTCCCCATGAGGGTTTAGCAAATCATACAAGAGCACAGGGAGTGAGAAGATTGGGGGCAATCCTCTCTGACGGGCATGTTATGATTGGTAATTGGATTGTGTTTTCTGGGACCAACTCTGAAAGGAGTATGATTTCATAAGACACTTCTAAATTAACAATCATGGCATACTCTCAAGGGTTACAAGGAACCATGGATGAATGGGACATTGTGCGACTTTCCAGCTCACAATCCCGAGTGGTTATCCTTGTAGCAGGGGCTATGTAGAAGACTATTAATTCCTCTCTTCAATATGGAAAGTAACTTGTCACGACGTTACTTCTAGCATTGAGGAGTGGGAATTAGTATGAGGCTACGGTGTCCCACAGACCATTTTAGGCACAGGTACTGGCTGTGATATGGTCTGGGTGATCATAGTGTCATAATGAAGCATATGGCGTCATGGTCCCAGGCGGGAAGGTGGGTTGATTGTGGTATGGAGGATTGAGAGGAAGGCTCGTTGGGCCATGGGTATCTAAAGTTGTGCTAGTGTGACTCTACGCGGGCACCGTCACAACGTTTCTCGCGGGTATGACCAAGCCCGCGAGGGGTATATGCTCATGGTTACAACCGGGAGTGGTGAAGGAAGGGATACGCGGCCAAGTGCCACGTAGGATGACAGCTGTCATAAGCCCCATACCTGAGGTCTATAAATACCCCATGGCGTGGTGACATGTGGATCATTCTGGTGCCCCCTCCCTCTCCAAATCACTCTTGCTTTCTCTCTCTCCCACCTAGCACCCAGCTCACATTCCAATTATTATTTCTCGATTACTTCATCAGCTTGATCTCTTACATTCCAGTCCTGTGATAGTCATTTCTCATAGCAGAACTCATTCTACCTATTTACAATTAACGACTTCACTGGGAAGGATTGCCTCTCACATGTGCTGCTTTGGTTCTATTTTGAGGCAGTTCCTTCACCACATGCATGCCATAATTTTGACTTTTTCCTGGCATATATTTTACAAATTCAAAGGGACATCAATAGAGTCTGGACGCAGTGGAGGAGATTACTAGTTTCGTTGTGTTCTGCGTTGCTGCCTGGTTTGGAAAGCTCAGGTTGAGGGTTTCTTTTGCAATTGAAAAAGGGTACCCCTTGTCCTATTTATGAATTTAGGGCATAGACCCTTCTAAACCTCCCAAGTGCACTGTATCCTTTTAAGAGGCTTGCTGTAGATTTTTTTTTTCCTGTTTTTTTTTTTTTAGGATTTAAGTGATTGCAAATATTCAAAATTTACCTTGCGATTTTGTGATTGAATGGATTATTTTTTCCAAAAAAAAAATTGATTATCATATGAACTTCATCAAAATTGAATTTCTTTCCAAATTTTCAACTCAAAAACTAAATAAATAAATTGAAAACTTTATAAATATACACGATTTCGTTAACAAGTCTATTTTGACCCTATATATTAATTTTTTAATTATACAACTTGAAATGTGATTTGAATATAAAGTTCTCACAGTTTGGGACAGTGTATGAAGGTCTTATACCAGTGCAGGCCCTTAAATGCAAGTTTTCTTCCTTTAAGCATGACCATTAATTTAACTATTAGTTGGCACTAGTATACTGCTATATATGGAAAAATACTCTTTAGTGAAATTTCTGTCATGAATTTTGGAAAACCCAATCATGTGATTTAGATTCAGCCATATCATCATTTTATTAAATTTAAATTTGAAATTTCTATTGCAACTGGATTGATAAGTGCTAAAATTAAACAAGATGATGAGGTGGCTGAATCTGAATTGATTGAGGTCTGTGAAATTCAGGAGAGAGATTTGACTGAAGATGATTCTTTTCTATTATATATGAGAACGCATAAAATACTCCGACACGCGTGCCATATCGTTAAGGGGGTTTTCAGAAGGTTTAAAAGGAAAGATAGTTTAAAGTGTAAATATGACAACCACTTTGAAAAAAATTAATAAAATATGGCGGTGACAATATATAATATTTCAATCTTTTTTTTCTTTTCAAAAAACAACTAGTATTATTGTTGTAGAGTAGATTCAATTGTGTCTTTCTTTAAATGATAAACTAATTTTTTTTTATATCTCATTAATTATTATGATTTGTGAAATTTTCATTGTTAAGTTAATGAAAAATAATATTACTCTTAAAATATAGGATTATATATATAAAGAGGTATATTTATTAGTCATCGTGTTATATTCCTACTGTGTCCATATCCTAATTTTTTAAAATTTGTCGTATCATTGTATTGCTGTCGTGTCATATTGTATCCGTATCCTTTATCCATATCGGTGCTTCTTAGTGAAATGTTATGGTAATGTGTTCTTTTTGGTATTATTAGAAAAATATTGAGTATACTAGCAACAGATGAACTATCTTATATTATATTTCATTGATGATTTCATCCACCTTTTTAGTGATTTATAGTGTTTGCCTATACGGATAAATGAGACTTTGGGGGTGCAGTTTGTTGATTGAATTATAGTTCAAGAGGTATTTTGCCACAAAATGATAGTTCAAGTGGGATTTAATTTAGCCTAATTTTGATTCAACAAAACATTTTCACCTTTTTGTAATTACGTCGTCAACCTCACTCTGTATGCATTTTATATGATTAAAAAGCTCTAATTTCCCTCTTAATCAATTTAGCAAGTTTGTATGTAATCTTTTTCCCATCATTCGTAACTAATTTTGAATATCATGTGTTCTATAGTTGGTGTTAGCGTCTCTTACTACTTTTTTAATTTCTTGTCATATTTAATAAATTTCAAAATTTTCTTCATTTATAGCTTTTCATGTTCTTACAAATTTTATTTTTCATTTTTACTATAGTTGGACATCCAAATTCCACCAAAATTTCTTTAGATAATGATCTATTTCATTCTAATTCTCCAAGGACTTAATTTGATAGTCTTTTAGTACACAAGGCCATCCTATTCAATATTATATGGTTTCATTTTCTAAATTCTAAACACTAGAGCAAGCATGACTAGCACCATGCAATGGTCTCTTGTATGGTTAGTAAAACATTATATAGTACACCTAGAATACACATCCATATACTTAAAATTAAAAAAAAAAAACCTAAAAACTAAAAGAAGGAAAATTCAAATCAATCTCGGAATATCTCAAGCATAAGGAAAACTATTTTGTACTTTATTGTGGAACCCATAAAAGCACGAAATGTTTCACAGATTAACATAATGAAAAATGTTCATTCTGTATAAATCCTTAAATATTTTTGTTGTCTTCTCTTTTTTTCATTTGAACAAATGATTGGTTTGTAAGTAATGGGCAGCTATGATGAAGACAATTAATATAGCCGATAACGATATTAAGTTTTTCACTCTTTGAAGAAAGGAAAAGAAAAGATAATAATAGCATAGCACCACCTATGACTTTGTCTAAAAAATTATTTCTGTTCTTAGTGAAATTTAACCTGTTTGATTCGATTGAATGATTAAACATGCTTTGTTGAACATAGTTTAATATAGTTTACTAAAACTCTGTTCTGATTTTTGAAATTAGTAAGTGGGACAAAATTTGTATATATTTTTACAATACTTTGGAGAAACATGAAGTTGATTTACCCTTTTGTTATAAAGCATTTACATTGATACAGGATGGGGATACGGGTGACAAATACTTAAAAATTATGTTATGGATACAACAAAGTATATGTATCTTGTATTCATATAGTTATGTATAAAAATCAAAATATATAATTGTATCTTATTGATAGGTGATTTGCTTACTCATGCTTTGCTCCATCAACAGTGTGCTTTGTAATCTCGGAAGAATTCCAAGTGCTACCATGCTGAGTTAAACTGTTCAACTGATTGCTATCATGCTGAGGTATAAGTGTGCACCTAAATAATGAATTTGACTCATTTCTGAGGCTTTAGCTGTTTTTTCTATTCCTCTATAAACAAAAAACAAAAAACAAAAAAAAACTGTTGTGAGTGTGTTTTAATTTTCTCCTCTCCCCACCAACGGAAAAAAAAAGTTCTGATTCATTTCTTAGTGTCTTTGTAATACATTGGCTCTACTTTCTTCCCTGTTGCTTGTAAATGTTTGTACCGTCTCTGCAATACATTGGCTTTACTTTTTACCGTGTTCCTTTTTAGCTTCAGCGTGGATGAACACTCAATTATATATGTTGCTTAAAACTATTGAGCTATATAGTTGAAATGTTAAGCGTATGTGTTTTTTTTTCATATTATTAGAAAAATATTGAGTATGACTAACAATTAAACTATCCTATAATATATTTCATTGATGGTTTCATCCACCTTTAATAAATATTTTTGATCAAATTTAAAAACTTCAAGTCTCGTATAGTTATTGAGTCTCTGTAGCAAGTTCTGGCTTGCCCAAACTCTGTAGCCCTGTTCAGCTTGGTCTTGGACATTGTATTTGTTGGTTGAATTGACAGTTGAGAAGTTATTTTGCCACAAAGTTACAGTTCAGGGGAATTTAATTTAGCCTAATTTTGATTTTACAACTTCTAAAAGTAACATTTTCACATTTTTGTAATTACATAATCATCCTTGCCTAGTATGCATTTTATATAATTTAAAAGCTCTAATTTCCCTCTCAATCAATTTAGCACATTTGTATGCATTCTTTTTTTCATGGTTCGTCAAACCGGTCCAATCGTAACGGTATTAGCCCATGCTGTTACCAAATCGGTGAGTGGCTTACTCACATAAGAATTTGTCAGTTTTCATGGAACCGGCCACTTTCTTGAGAAACGACCGTTACGGCATGAACTGGCCAACTTTCTCAAAGATTTGGCCAGTTTGGCTGTGAAAAGCGACAAAAGAGAAAAAATATTCCACCAAGAACAAATTCTTTGTTTGTCACGATCTTCTTTGATTCTAAGACAATCTTCTCTTCCTCTTACGCATAACGAATTCAAAACATATGAGTATATGTAAATTACAAGTTGTTGCCGATAGAGAGAGAGAGAGAGAGATGAGTGTTTTGATCTGAATCATGAAATGACTATGGGTCTACGAAGGATGGGTACGACACAACACGAATACAGCGATATAAAAATTCTAAAAAACATGACACGAACACGGCGAGGATATGGCTATAAAATAATAATATAATATATTAATATATATTTATTATTCAACAAAAAAAAAGTCTACATTACAGAAATACTTCAATTCAAACAAATTTATAAATAAAAATAGACAACTAGATTAAAGAACTAAACTTATTCAGGTATGATACTTTAATTTTTGTTTATTTTTGAATGTTCTACATATATTTAACTCAAATTGTTCATCATAACTCAGTCACATATAAATTTCTTTCAAAATACTTGAATATACATCACTGTTACGAAGTATCCGACACGTGTCCAAGTAGTGTTAAAAAAAAATTCAGAACACTTCTACAAACTATTCGAGTGTTTGATGCGGTGTTTGAGTGTTCAATACGAATACAATACATTTGCTGAAGTATCCACATTTTCTACTTGTGGGTGAGACCGACGAAGTTGATTTGACAGCAGCCACATATTTGTCACGTTCCCATCATCTAACTCTCACGAAAAAAGGAAATAAGGCCCAATATGAAAGGAATGGGCCATGTGTTCTCATTTTCTAATGTAGTTCACTGTTTCTTTGTTTGGTTTTGGGCATTGAACTTACAAAGCTCAACTTATTAGTATTTATTATTATTTATTTCATGCTTAAATTTATTTTTATTTATTAATTTAGTAAAAATATAATTTCATTTCATTTTTAATAATAACAAGGGCTTAAAATTCATTAATAAGTTATTACTTGTGTTAAATGATCTTCAAAATTTTAATAAAATTTACTAAAAATTCATGTTTACCGAATTATATTATAAAATGTCGCGTATCAGTGCACTTAAGCACTATGTACAAGGTGAAGAAAAATTTATGACTGCAATAACCGATCCAGATACATTATGCTAATATAGACCCGATTCTGTTACACCGCGACCCCAGCCGTGATCGTGACTGCAAATCTTGTTCGTAACTAATTTTGAATATCGTGTGCTCTATAGTTAATGTTAGCTTTTTTTAACTTATCAAGCCCAAAACCCGAGAACCACATCATCCCCTTCATCTATGGCTGCTGGAACCTCATCGAACCAATTCGTCGGATTCAAAAGGGGGTGACTCCGACTCTGACCAAGGATGAAGCCGATACCGAAAATATCACTGCTTTCTTTCTCCTCTCTTCTTCTTTCTTTCACCTACCAAAGACAGTCACCACTGTCTCAAGCTCACAATCGCCAATTTCACTACGGACCAATTCAAATAAGCATACCCATGCACAGACCACTATCTTCATTGCTAGCCGAAACATCACTGCCAGAACCATTCTGGGTCTCCACCACGAAGTTCTGTCAACCACTACCAAAACATCATTGTCAAGTCATCGTTATTTGTGTCAAGCTTCACTTCCAACCGACACCACCATCTTTATTTCTGCTAGAGTATCACCATCGACCACTAGTGTTGTCGAAACTCCACTCCACCAAGACCTATTTTCACCGAGAACTGACACCATTGGAACACAACCAACTGTAGTGCGATCTCCACAATCTTCCTCTTAAATCGAAACCCTAGCGTTTAGACCGACCCGTTAAGGTCGGGTTTTTCCTCTACAACGAAACTCCTGGCTTCACGTTGTCGAACAACTCCAAGAAGGCCAAATCGCTTGCCCTCTTGAATCCGATCTCGTCAAATGAATCTTTGAATTAACGAACTCAACGGCCACAATTGATTTGATATCACATTCAAAGTCACTGATTCAAATCAATTCTCTCTTGTATTCGCCAATTGTATCCCCAATCTCTATGAATGTTCACTTTTCTATGTCCATAAGCCGTCATGATTACTTATCCGCCAATAAAATAATTCTACCTATTCCACAATCACCTGTATATGGATTACATTCTTTATAATAAACGATTGTCAGTGTTGCACATCCATCTCTTAATGCTCGCAGTTATGAAAATTATACAATTTTTGAAAAAGCAAAAAATAATTGAGATATTTTATTATTGTGTATATTTAGTTTTTTTCCCCATAAATTTTTTCTGGAATTTTTTCCATGAAAAAAATCCTCTTTTTTATTAAGGTAATAAAAAAAACTTAATATAAAAAAACCCCTCTCTTTCTAATGGAAAATTTTTTGAAAAACAAAAAAAATCCAAATTTTTTTATTATGTAATTGTGCATTTTTAGTTTTTTTTCTGAAAATTTTTTTCTTCCTTTTTTTTTATTAAGGTAAGAAAAAATTAATATAAAAAACCCCCTCTTCTCTCTATTTTTTAATAATAATAGAAAAGGTAAAATGGTCATAAAAAAGGAGAATGTATACAAATTAAAGGGTGTACTTTGCTCACTTTTACAGAGATGAAAGTGTGATATGGTTCAAAATATGTTATATGGGGGTTTATTGCACATTTTTAAAACCACAAGGAGGTTTTGGACCCTTTTTATATGATTGTATACTATTTGAAAGAAGAAAAAAAAGAATCATTAGTTCTCAAAATTTTACTTCTATGTTAGTTTTTTGAAGTCTAGAGCCTAGTAAGAGATTTTGCAATATCGTGTAGGGTGCATAAATATATAGTATATTTGTAGTGTTTTAAGATTTTTCTTCGTGACTTCTATTGATGGTTAATTTGAATATTACATGTTAGTGCTAATATGGACTGATTTTCTGAATATATCCTATATTTTCCAATCTATTATTATGACTTTCTTGTATGCTTTCAGCTACAAATTTTACAAGATAGTTTCTTTATGATCTTTCGTTGCTTAAGTGTTCATACATTATCATGAAACCCGCCATTGGAAACTACACATGCAAGAAAAATTGAAAGTCCAGATATACAAGACATGCAGTACAATGAAAATGGGTCTATTTATATGTTATAGAAAGAGGTTAGAGGAAGATGTTGGGGGTGCATATGAGCAAGGGTAATTTTTTCTAATTAAAAATGATTGAAATGGTCATTTGGTATACTAATAGAGTTACTTTAAGTCTTTTTACTTCATTTAAGGATAATTTTGTTATTTAAAAATTATCTCACTGACATATTTAACCTTGACTGAAGGAAAGTTGATCACTTTTTTTATTTTATTTTAAAAGTTTCATTTGTGAGTAATTTAGTCAAATTTCAGAGATAGTCAATTTATCCTATTTTTGTAAGTGTCACAACACAAAAATATGAAATTATCTATAGAGCGTGCATTGTTATTGACACTCCATATGTAACCGTAGGCACTTCATCATTTAAATTTAGGAACTGAAATGGCTGTCTCACCCTCGTTTTGTATTATCCTTCACAAAGACTCCACTGAAATCTCATCCAAAATATTTGTTGAAATCGTATAGGTGAGTAGATTTGATACATTATAGCTGGATGTAGATTTGCATCAGTTAAAAATTGTTTAAAAAATAAAGGAAAATACTACATGTATCGAATAAATATTTTGAAATATATTTCCAATACTAACTTACCAAGTAATTTTATCTCCTAAAATAATAGAAAACATAGATTCGAGATATATTTCAGGACATTTATTCAGAACGTGTAGCATTGCTCAAAAATAAAATCAAGAAGGTTAATATGTCATTTTGTGGTATTTAACAAAACATAACTATTGGAATTGAACTCTGATTGCACATTTACAAATTTAAAATTGATTCATCTCAAAATTTCAACTTTAAACACCTTTATCCACTAATCATTCTTTACCCATATCCATAAGCCTCATGCAGAATAGAATGTATACCACATTAACACCTAAATCTTAAAATAGCCATATTTTTTTCAAAAAAATTGCGTCTTTCATAACAATTTTTTCATTAAGTTTTTGTTTTTTCCAGGAAGACTACAAGAAACTAAATAAGTCTCATGAGTGAAAGCTTGACCTTAAAAATGAAAAAGAAAGCAAGAAAATTTGTGTTTGAAAGCTTTCATCCTATTTTCTTTTAGGGGTAAATAAACAAACCTTATAAACTTCATTTAGAAGATGAGGGGATGAATTTATCATTCTAATTATTAAATTTGAAAGGTGTAGTACTTGAGGTCAAATATAAACATTAGTTCTTTTATTTATTTGTTTTTTTTTTCATTTTACTACTTTTAACTTGGCAGATCATACATGTGATGACATTAAAGACTTTGCTCCATTTTTCTAAATTATGCTACACGACACCTTAACTCAGTTTTTCTTTTTCTTTTGGAAAATGATAAACCCACAAGCCAAAAAAGTCAAAAAGTTACTAATTGGTCACAACTGTTAGGGTATTACTAGGGTATTGCCCGTGCCTACGGCACTATCCAACAAAACTTATTGGACTGAAATAGAAGCGAATTTTATATAAAAAATCGAAAATTGTACATTCAAATGTTCTTACTTAATTGTACAATACATCCATATTTCATCTCACAAATCTGGGAGATACCCAAAAAGTACTGACTGATGTTCATCGTCAGCTAACAAATCTGACAAATCCAAAAATAATGGATTGTCACCATCCATACCAGTAAAAGACCCTTCTGAATTTCCAAAATTATTCAGCTCGACTGGTATTTACCAACTGCTCTAGATTAGAATCCAGTTGTGATACTATGTTTTCCTCTCCGTACTGAACCCAACTCTCCCACTTTTAGCTCACTCTCCCCATCATTCTTTTTATTTATTTATTTCTTTTCTCTCTCCTCTCATCACTCTCTCACTCATTTTTGAAGCTTCTACAGAAGAAGAGAAAAAGAAGAATATAATATACATTTACACATATCTCTCTTCAATATTTATTTCTAATTTTTTAATCTCTCTTTCTTTTTCTTTTCTTTCTCTCTTTGTCCCCTCTCTCTCTCTTTGGGATCTCTCTCTATTTCTATTGTTCGCGCTATATATTGAGGACCATTTGGGATTTTCATATATAAAGTTCTGGTACTTTGACCATTAAACTTCAAGGTAACTTGACTAGATGACTATTTTGTAAAGTTTTGATATTTTAAAGTTGTTATATGATAAACATTTAGAATATGGGATAATATGCGATTTCTTATTTTTCATGATAATTATACAATTAACCCTAAAGTAAAATCATAATCTATTATATCAAATTTGGCACTTAGTATCATTAAGATTTCAGTATTATTTTCTTTCTAACCTCTTATTATATATTTTATATTTGCTGAATTTTTACATTTAAAAAAAACATAAAATACAAATCAACAGAGTAACCAATGAGAGCCCCAAAACTTAGATTATTCTCACCCAAAAAATTCCCAATAACTTAGGATTTTATAAGTTGAAAATCCTCCAAATTATAAGAATTAATCCTCAAAATTATATATATAGAATATGATCACCACCAAACCTAATGTGGATTTCCTAGGAAAGCTCTAAGCCCATTGAAACACATCAGTGACCATACTCAGTCAAATGTACGTGAGAGTCTTCCCACCATGCATCTCTACAACTATCATACATTTTCTTGCACTTTAAACATGCACAACAAAGAAAAGAGCTAGAAAAGAGGAGTTACCACTAAAAAGAAAAAAGAAAGAGATATACAACAGATTGGAAAAACTCCAAGAAATTATTTCGAATCTCTCATTCCTAAAAATTAAAAAAATTTCAATCACATCTTAACAAAAAATACTTATAAAATTAATTAAGAACTGTAACTATTGTAATTGAAGTTATTTAACAAAACCAAAATCATAATTAAAGTTATCTTTTTTATGTGCTTCCATTTTTTTGGAGCATGTTACCAAACATGTTTTCTGTTTTGTTTTCAAGATTCTTCCAACGCTTTATGTTACCATACATGTTTTCATGTTTTGGCTTTCGAAATTAATGTAACAAATTATACGTTACCACACATGCTTCCATAACAAAAACATTATTTCTATTTCAAATGAAAACGAAAATGAAAAACAGAGATGATTACCAAAGTGGACCTTAATTTAAAAGCATCAATTGATTTATTTGATTTTCCTCCATTCTTTGTTCAGATTCAGAAGTCCAAATCTCCGAATTAGAGATAAGATGGAGAAGACATAAAAATAATAATAATAATAAAAAAAGATAAAAAAGATATAAGGTGGAGAACACTGTGAGGAGAGAGTGATTATTGAATGATAACAAAGAATGCTAATTCTCTAGTGATGAAAATGTTGTTAACAGTTTGTGTTAGGGTTCAATTAGGTAATACAATTATGAATCAACAAAGAGTTAAAATTGGGACTTATCCACAAAAGATGGAAGTGCCTTATATCCTGCATCCCTTGTCTTTCCAGTTATGATATAAAGCCGAAATCCATCAACAGGAGCTTGTAGACTAAATTGGTTATATAAAGCAAAGTTCAAAGCAGAATGAGCAGACCAACCAGACTTATGCCATGCCATACATTGACAATCTAACAGCAGAAGCAATTATTTAAAACCAGGAAGCTATGCATAAGGTAGCCATGACAACCACCATCCAGTTAACAATTGCAAGACGGTAAAAAATTTGATCCTACTATGTAGCCAGCCACTCAATGCACTATATTGGTATAACCATCACATGTAATACTCCTCGCACTATGTGGATTCCCTAAGAATCATGGTTCTTCACCCATCACCTTAAACTCAAACCTTTTTCCTTGTCAATTCTCTGCTGCTTCAATCCAACCAAAACAGTACAAATCCAATTTAGAATGTAGAATAGCCGAATACAATGCTATTTACCATAACAGAAGATGCTTGGAAAAACTCCCAGAAATTATTTCGAATATATCATTCCTAAAAATTAAACAAATTTCAATCACATCTTAACAAAAAATAATCATAAAATTAATTAAGAATTATAACTATTATATTATACATATTTTTTCCCTCCCTTTTCTTAGTTATGCTTGCCAGCCAACACTAACCCATATATTATATGTATAAACTCCATACACAACCAAGTAACCAGATTAACCACAACCAAGTAACCAGCAAGAGTAACCAGATGTTAATACTGGACAACAAAGCTAAGCAACCAGCCAAAATGAAAGAGGAATTAAATTTTCAATATTTGAATATACATGAAAAAAAAGGAACTTGGAATACTGATAATTGTTATTATTATGTGATCGGTAATCCACCAATAATCTGATTGTGACCATCACTAACAAACTGTTCAGTGGCAGTCACTTCTATTTAGAATAACATTTAGTTGTTACTATAAACAAACAAACAAAAAATTTAGTGCCAGACCCAGGCGACAATGTATGTACACATACATATATGTATGTATAGACTATAGAGTATACAGAGAAGCATATACACATACACACACATATATGTATAATTTACCCCATAGGAGGAGTGTTGGCGAGGCCATTGGACAGCAGATTTCGCCTGATGAGCAGTTCCAAGTCTTCTTTGGTGCGGTGAGAGTGAAACGATGTCACTTTTGCTGACGAAATGGAGCCACCACTCACTCCTACCAGTAATACTAACCCAAAAAATACAAAATTTATGAACACATTACACATTTACACCCTCTTCTCTTCATTTTCTTTCTTCCCTAACACCCCTTTTACTCTGCTTGTTTCTCTCCGCTTCCGATGCTGCAACATATATAGTGTATTCTTCTCTCTGCGTGTGTATATATATATACACCCAGAAAGAACACAACCCAAAATCAGAGACGCAAGCAACTTGGAAGGATTTCGTGGGGAAGAAAGGGACGAACCCCTACAATGACCCTCACATTCCAGATCAATTTCAACAACAAATCAAATAGGTCAAGCTCAACAACAAATCAAATAAATCGATGACGTTATGAAGAATTTTGAGACTCACCTTTACAACAGGAGATCTAGATTGACGTGACAGCTCCAAAGTTTCAAGAACAACGCCGACTCCAGCAGCCGTTGGAGGTGCGTTGAGAGCCACGCCGGACGGCTTCTTCTTCCGGATCGAGCAACGGCCCGGAGTGGTGGCGAAGAAGCGTGATAAACCCAGCTAATAATCCGGCAGCAAGGATGATCCCGATAGTCCAACGGCCGCGACAGCGCCACCGTCATCGTCCGTGGCAGAGTCCGCTGCGTCGGCCCACCCCACGGATCTCTCCAGCTGCCCACCCGTCCGGCGGCAAGGATGATCCAACGGCCCACCCCACGGCAGCGGCCCGATCTTTCCAGTGGCCCACCCCTCCGGCGGCAAGGATGCCCACCCCACGGATATCTCCAGCAAATTACTCTCAAAGAAAAAGCTATTATTTGTTTGAGTTGGAAGTGAGATTCTGAGAGATACAATACAAAATTAGGAGGGTGAGAGAAAAGAAGAGTAAAGAGAAAAGATGCCAAATCGAGATAGGGAGAGAGACAGAGATAGAGATAGAGAGAGAGGATGGGACATAAAAGTGGAGAGAGAAAAAAATAAAAATATAGAATGTAATGGGGTGGGTTAATCATGACCGTTGATTGAAGATTAAGAGAGTAATTTTAGACCGTAGATATTGATATATATTTTGCACCATTAGATGAAATTTTTAAACATTTGTGACCCTTAGATGATAAATTTGTTTTGGGGGGAAATTCAAAATCAATGCTGAAATGTTATATATATATATATATATATATATATATATGTTATAGTGTGTATATATAAGACTGTTTAAAGGGACATTTTGGTTCATTACATAGATTTAAATGGATAAATTTAATATTTAAAATTTAAAAGGCAATAGTCATGTTACTGTAAAAAAGTGCTCCGATATAACGTACTTTTAAAAAGAAGGGAGTGTTTGTGATATACGACACAAATTACAAAGGTGTTTGTGATAAAAATTATGAAGTTGTAGCCTTCAAATCTTAGGAATGTCACTAATATTTTATCTAAAAAAATATAAAAAAAATGTTAATGACAAAACTACTCTTCGGATAATATATTTAGAGATCGATTCGATCTTATGATAAATTCAGTCAATTCGTTCGACCTTGATCTTTCAGTACTCTTTTCTTTCATCACCTATAATGGTTAGTGGTTCTTCAACATCAATGACTTATATTGCGAGCAGCAACTTGAATTGCGAGCAGCCCACACTAGTGTTTTTGCTGCTTGGTAGTGTTTTTTAAGAACAATTTTTTGAAAATTGAGTTAGTTGAGTATAGGTTTTAAGAGAACAATAAAAATATGTTTTGGGTGTTTTTGGAGATAAAGGAAAACACGGAGAAGGAGGAAAGTTCACTTAAAAAAAACTACGGAACCCTATATCGTTTATAACGCCGGTTACGCCGCACAAACCACTCTCTCTCTCTTCAAGTTATCTGCAACGGTCTCTTCTTCTTCAATCTCTCTGCAAGTCTCTATTGATCTCACAGATCGGCATCTTCACGCCACACAAGCCACCCTCTCTCTCTTCAAGTTATCTGCAATAACTCTCTTCTTCTTCAATCTCTCTACGAAGTCTCTCACCGATCTCACGGATCGACGTCTTCACGCCGCACAAACCACTCTCTCTCTTCAAGTTCTCTGCAACAGCCCTCTTCTTCTTCAATCTCTCTACGGAGTCTCTCACTGATCTCACGGATCGGCGTCTTCAGGTTCTCTCCAACGGCTCACTCTTCTTCTTGAGCTCTCTCTGTGAAGTCTCTCTCACTGATCTCACTGATCTACACATCTTGAAGTTCCTTCTCTCTTCAGGTAAATTCTTTCTCTCATATTCAAACTTTTGGGTTGAGTTGTGAGTTGATTGGGTTTGATTTGGTTGGTCTTCATATGTTTCACTCACAGATCTAAGTAATTTTTTTTAAATTTCTTATTTATTTATTTTATTTTTTATTTTTTCGGCAAAATGGGATAATTTTGCGTCCATCTCTGTTGCTTTACATATTATTCTCTGGATATGAGATTGTTCATTGGTAACTGATAGGTTGATTGACCATATTGAACCCCCTGCATCTACGCTTCTGGTGCACCTCAATCATTTTCTTCATTCTGTTAGCTTTTTTGTTGCTTTCACCTAATTTGCATAGTTTAAAATCCTATTCATTGTATTTCTTGTTGATGATAGCAAAGGCTTTTGTTGATGATAGCAAAGCCACTTATCGGGTACAATTTATTCTACATTGAGTAGGCTCGTCCTCGGTATAGGTTTCTAATTCTACCAGTAATGCTTAAACCATCTTCCATCCATAATTGCAATGGAAAGTTAAAAATTTATGGTTCGAACCAAATTAGAAGAATAGATACAGATTAAATGTTGGAAGTCCTAGTTCCCACCTTTTAATGGCGATTAATTTCCCTTCAGCATTATATGGACCATTGCCAAGTATTCTTGCCAATGCTTCTGCGTTTCTTATCTTCACAATAAAATTTGCCAAAAATACTATCAAAAAAATTGCCAAAAGTTCTCACTCAAGGCAGCTTGAGAGAAATGCTCCCTCCAAACACCTTCAATTGAAAGACCCAACACTAGGCAATGGCCTTATTTTTTTTAATCACATGTACTATATGAAATTGTGTACTTAGTTTAGGAAATATTTTGTTGAATGATTCTACACTATGAGAGGTCCCGTTATAAGAGATATTTTGGTGGACATTGGTGAATTACTTATGCACAAAGATCATGACAATATCTAATAATATTATGGGATTTTTGTTATTGGACCGTGAGTAGTTGGTATTATGCAAATGAGTCCTCAGAACTAGATTTACATTTATCATTGTCGTAGGTGCATGTATTTTTGTACTCTTAACAAGATTACACATTAGGAATTTATCAAAAAAAAATAAGTTTACAACTGAGGAGTTTCTTTGGTATATCTCCTGTGCTGCCATTTTTTAGTATTAAAGTGTTAGAGGCTTCATGAAAATTTGGAACTAATGGATCAATAGGCCTTGAAAGCGACATATTTTGTGATAAGTATATCATATCACTGCATAATGTATAGAGTGAAACTATGGAAACAGGTTGCAACCATTTAATATTAAACAAAAAAATGGTTTTACATTCAACTATTAGAAAAAAAAAATTATGGACTGCATGTAATATTACTTGTAGAAATATCAAGAGTGCTTGTGATACATATAATTTTTGAAGGATATTATTCTAGCAATTATTCTTCCTACATAATATTGTGATGCAAGGGAGCTTGGATGCAACAAATGTTTCTAGTCCTGGTTGTTCCTGCCTTATTCTTTTTTCCATCTCATGGCTATTGAATGCTTTTTGGCCATTAGTCAAGTGGGCAATAAACTGAGGTGAGGTTAATTATGCTAGGGATTTGACAGAAAGAAAAAATAGGCAATTTTTATTATTCTTATTTAATTATCATTCTTTTGTTTATCATATCCGAATTGATGACTTCTTGTTAGGTGAGATAAGATGTCTATGTTTTGTTTGTTGTAAGCAAGCATGTGTGAAACCCCCAAGTTAAAATATTATGGGTAATTGAAGACTTTCATTTTCCTTCTACACACTATATATATAATTGGATTACTATTTTTATATTTTATCTTTAAAAATCATCTAATCAGTTTAAAAATCATCTAATCATTTTCCTTCTAGGGTTCTACAATTGGCG
Source organism: Cornus controversa (assembly GCA_026545225.1). Lineage (NCBI taxonomy): Eukaryota > Viridiplantae > Streptophyta > Magnoliopsida > Cornales > Cornaceae > Cornus > Cornus controversa. Next base: position 24,057,809 of record CM048845.1, on the reverse strand, counting down.
TGTTGTCAATATAAAAAGGCCTTAGTGATTGGCCTCTTTGAATGTTTTTCCCTCTCATAAATTAAAATTGAAATGAATTGATTATTTAAATAGTATTATCAAGCTCTAAATGCATCCATGTGTTGAATGCTTGATTCAGTTTTTTAAGAGTCTTCTCACCTAGTGAGGCATATAATTTCACTACAAAAATGGCTCAAAATATTTCTCAAATGAAAATTTAGATTTATGCATGTTTTATTGAATTCTTATTCTGGAAATTAGATGGCTTCCGAAATTCTTGATGTTGAGGAGTCAGCTCTATGGCCTTCACAATTGGAAAAAAGTTTTATTGACGTAATGGTTGATGAGGTTAACAAGGGAAATATGGCAGCTGAAATATTCACTGCTAAGTGTTGGAAACAAATCAGGAATGAATTTCAAAAAAGAACTACCCACAATTATACTGTGAAACAGTTAAAGCAAAAATATAATCGGTTACGCATAAAGCATCGTGAGTTTTCAACTCTACTAAATGAGCCGACTGGATTTGGTTGGAATTCAGAAACAAACACTGTGACTGCAGATGAAGAAAGTTGGCAAAGATATTTGCGGGTAAAAAAAATCATCATCATTCTTTTACAATAATTAGTGCAATTTTTTTAGTATGTTTATTTATAATATATTATTTTCTTTAACAGGTTCATCCCTATGCTAAATGTTTTTGGAAAAAGGGTTGTGAGAATTATAGATTGTTGGGAGTCATTTTCAATAGGTCGACTGCTACTGGGCAATTTCATTATGCATCCACTCAAGATCCACCTAATACAGACGAAGAGCGAGAGTTGGAGGAAGAGTTTCTAAATGCAGGTGTCCATGTTAATGAAACTAGTGAGGGGCAAGATGATTCAGAAAATGTTATAGCTGAAGGCAGCAATCGTCGTCGTCGTCGTAACTCCACACCCGTTAAACGTCGTGGGAAAAAAGAGTCTAAAAAGGATTCAATGGTTGATCCTATTAGTTTTTTTGCTGAGGCTTCTAAAGCAAGGACTGAAGTTTCTAAAGCAAGGACAGAAGCTTATGAAGCTAAGGCAGAGAGGTATAAGAAAATGACACCAAATCAAGAGGCGACTAGCTCACCACCTAAAAATCAACATTCTCTTTCTCGATGCATTGAAATCCTTGATTCAATTGATGGGATAAATGATGAGACATATTTGAAGGCTGGAGAAAAGTTCAAGGAAGAGCACTATAGAGAACTGTTCGTTAACATGGCTATTTCCAGGAAGCTTGCATGGTTGAACAGCTTATAGATGATAAGTTTGTTTAGTTTGGTGGTTGCTTTTTAGTATGGTTTTGTTTGTAGATGCATGTGACTTGAAACAATATTTGGTTTTATGTATCGTTAAACTATTTTTATTTTCATGCATGTGACCTTATGTTATGTTATATTTCTGTGCGGATAATTTATTATGTTTTATGTTATGAAAATTTTAGTACAGTTTACCTTCATTTATTATATAGTTAATGTTTGATGGTTATTATGATAAATTTAGTTGGTTAATTTTATTGATGAAATAATTTATACAGATTATTGAAAATTTGTTCAGGTTGTTGGAAAAGTAAGATAGAAGACACATATATGAGTGACACATCATCATCATCGTCGTCTAGTGATTCAGAAGAAGAAGATCTTGATGAATTCTTAGATTATATGGCTATGAATTTGTTGTTGGAGTTTGAAAATTCCTTTCGGGCCAAGGTACCCAAACGAACTTCAGGATTAACAGGTCATGAGTATGTTATAGAATTATTGAATGATCATGGCGGTCGATGTTTTGATGTATTACGCATGGATAGAGAAGTTTTTATAAATCTTTGTCGACTATTGAGAGAACGTCAATTGTTGGAAGACACACATACAATTTCAATTGAGGAGTCAGTGGCAATGTTTTTGTTCATTATAGGATATAATATTCGTCATGCAGTAGTAGCTGAACGTTTTCAACATTCTGGCAAAACAGTTTCAAGACATTTTAAGCTTGTATTGAGAGCAATATATCGCCTTGGGAAAAACCTCATACGTCCACCACAAAGCAGTGATGTGCCTTCTCATATACTTCATAGTTCCAAATATTATCCTTGATTTCAGGTATTACTTTCCTTTACTTAAAAGGTGTTAATTCATTTTATAACCTCTTTTTATGTATTTTGTTTTAACTTAATTTATCGTAGAAATGCATTGAAGCAATTGATGGCACACATGTAAGTGCTTTTGCACCTGCGAGCAAACAAACTCCTTACAGAGGAAGAAAGGTTATAGTGACACAAAATGTTATGTGTGCTTGCTCATTTGATATGATTTTTACTTTCGTTTATGCGGGATGGGAGGGTATGGCAAATGACTCGAGAGTTTTTCTTGATGCAATTACAAGAGCTGTTGCACGATTCCCTGTACCAACTGATGGTAATACTTATGCCTTTCTAACATTAATAGTATCATATTACAAATTATTACAGAAATTAATTAATATTTTACAAGAAAATATTATGTAGTTGATTCTGGTTATCCATGCATGAAAGGATTTCTTCCTCCACATCGTGGTCAAAGATATCATCTACAAGACTATAGGGGTAGCAATCGGCAACCACATGGTGCAAAGGAATTGTTTAACTATAGGCATTCATCACTTCGTAATGTCATTGAACGTTGCTTTGGAGTTCTAAAAGCTCGTTTTCTTATTTTAAAGCTTATGCCTTCTTATAAGTTAACTAGACAACGACTCATAGTAACCGCTTGTTGTACGATTCACAATTTCATTCATCAAAATGCATTAGATGATAGTTTTTTTATGGAGTTTGGAGAAGAATATGTTAATGTCACTGATGGGGGGAATGGTAACAGTAGTGGCTATGGTATATTGAATCGTCTCAACTTATTTGATGATGGTGCGATACAGATGGCACCCTATAGAAATCACATAACGAATACCATGTGGGCATCATTTGCAGGCAATAATAGATGAAACTTTGTCTCTTTAATTATTTAATATTTTATTTTGGTATGTATAACTAAACTTAATGATTGTAGAACTAAAAGTGCGTATGATACTTGAAATAACTCTATTTAAATTAAATTAAGTCATGTATTTCTCATGTTTTATTTATACTTGTGATATTGTATTTGTGCAATATTTATTAAGTTAAGAATAGTAACCAACAAGTAATGCACCTCGAACACCTATTAATAAATATTGCATTAGTAAAATAAATCTATTGCATTAGTAGTTAACATCTTAAAAATAAATAAGTATAAGAGTGATGTGTAATATTGTTTATTTTCTTAGTTCACCAAAATTATTTCAATAGATACAACCAAGCAGATTTTTGAATTTTTGTTCTCTGAAAACTGTTTTATAAATTTTCATACCAAGCGAATTTTTAAACTGAAAAAACTGGAAACTATTTTCTATTCTCATTCTTTAAAAACTGTTCTTGAAAACAATTTTGGGAGTGACAAACCAAGCAAGACCTTAGTGTTTTGGAAAAAGAAATTACGATTTTAAAATTTTGGAAGGATGAAAAACAAATAGAGTGAAAAATATTAGGGTTTTGAAATCGTGAAACATAATTTGAATGACATAAAGAAGAGAACCGTTGTGTTTTCCTCGGGTCAACAGTTTTACAAAAGCAATTCACATCAGCTCCGTAGAGGATCCGGATCCGGATAAGATCCGGACAAAAGCAATTCACTTGGATCTCACTCTTGCATCTAATTCTGTACTCTCCATCTGCAATCTACCAATTTCTGCTCTCTCCCCCACTCACTTGATTCTACTTGAAAATCTGCATCTCTCTTACATATAAATTTGTATCTCTCCTCTCTTCTTTTCTGAATCTCCTTGTAAACCTTCACTTTTCTTTATCTTTCTCTTTCACTTGTTTTTAAGTCAAAAAAATCAAACTTGGTGTGTTGTTACTTGGACCATCCAACCAAATCCGTAAGCTAGAGGTACTAGTCTTAGCTCTCTGCATTTGTTTTGTAATATAGTTTCTATTGCTTGCTTACTAAATATTTAAAAAAAAAAAACTTTAGTATTGCTTGTTTAATTATCAAAAAAAAAGATCTGCATCTCACTTTCCTTTATCTTTATCTTTCACTTGTTTTTAAGTCAAAAAAAAAACTTGGTGTGTTGCTGGAATTAAGACACCTTACTAGGGCCATCCAACCAAATCCGTAAGCTAGAGGTACCAGTCTTAGCTCTCTGCATTTGTTTTGTACTAATATATTTTCTATTGCTTGCTTATTAAATATTTAAAAAAAAATTAGTATTGCTTGTTTAATTATCAAAAAAAAAAATATTTTGTATTGCTTGCTTAATTACCAAAAAAAAAAGAAAAATCTTTTGTATTGCTTGCTTAATTACCAAAAAAAAATCTTTTGTATTGCTTGCTTAATTACAAAAAAAAATAAAAATCTTTTGTATTGCTTGCTTAATTACCAAAAAAAAAAAAAAATTCTTTTGTATTGCTTGCTTAATTACCAAAAAAAAAAAAAAATTCTTTTGTATTGCTTGCTTAATTACCAAAAAAAAATCTTTTGTATTGCTTGCTTAATTACAAAAAAAAATAAAAATAATTTCTATTGCATCATCTCTTTTTTTTTTTTCTCAATTCTTCTTCTAGCTTTTAAATTTGGCTCTCTCTCCCTCTCTCTCTGAACTCGAACCTGTCTATTTGCAATATCTAGTAATTTCACCCTCTTGGCTTTTCTGCAAAATTTGAGTAAGCTCACTCTCTCTAGTGAATCTTCACTTTTCTTCACTTGTTTCTCATTTAAAATCAGACTTGCTGTGTTGGTTGAAAAAAGGTAGGTAGGTAGCTACTAAGTTGAAAATGGATGTTGTTAACACTATTGTGGGAAAAATGTTAGAGCCAATGATAGACTATTTGTTCAAATCCACTTGGCGTCAAATTGGTTATGTGGTTCACTACAAAGACAACATCAAGAATTTTGAAGATGAAGTTGAGAAACTCAGAGACTGTATGGAGAGGGTCCAAGAAGATGTCAATATGACCGAGGACAATGGGATGGTAGTGGAGAAAGATGTTTCGAAGTGGCTGGAGGAAGTACAGAGGACACTGACAACGTCCGAAGAAGTGACAACACTGTTTCAAGACAAAGAAAACCTCTCTTGTCTTGATGTTTGCTCAAGGCATCAGCTAGGTAGGGAGGCAAAAAAGAAGATGATGGTTGTTACTGGCCTAAAAGGTGAAGGTAAGTTTCAGAGAGTTGCACATCCTTCTCATCCTAGTGGTATTTGGTATTCATCCAGCACAAATTTTGAGCAATTTGAATCGAGAAAATCGATTTTTAAGGAGATCATGGAGGCATTGAAAGATGACAGTAATTACAAAATTGGGATATATGGAATGCCCGGTGTTGGAAAGACGACAATGGTGGAAGAAGTTGGAAAAATTATTTTTGATGAGGTCGCAATGGCAGTTTTCTCCTAAAATCCAGATCTGAGCAAAATCCAAGTAAAACTTGCAGACTGTTTAAATCTGACACTAAATAAACAGAGTGAAGAAGGAAGAGCGGGTGAACTATGCAATAGATTGATGAATGGGAGAAAAATCCTTGTAATATTGGATGACGTTTGGAGTGATCAATTAACACTGAAGAAAATAGGAATTCTAGATCATTCAGATAATAGTAAGGGTTGAAAAGAACTTCGAAATTGGGCTCCTATCAAAACCTGAAGCTTGGCAACTATTCAATAGAACAGTTGGAAATTTTATTGAAGCTGATCGGGAAATGTTTTCTGTAGCAGCAAAAGTATGTAGAGAATGTGATTGTTTGCCTTTGGCAATTCTTGCAGTTGGAGGAGCACTGAAGGATGAGAAAGAAAAGTGTGTGTGGGATGATGCACTGACAAGACTCAGAAATTTTCAGGGAAATAAAATTGAGGGACTGAATAAAAAATTGTATTCATGCATAGAGTGGAGCTACAATTATCTGAACGAGCCAAATTTACAGTCATGCTTTCTGCATTGTTGTTTATTTCCAGAAGATGCTGAGATTTCTATTGACGACGACTTGGTGATGTATGGAATGGGAACGGGGTTTCTGCGAGACGCGGTTACAATGAAAGAGGCAAGAGACAGAGCACATACGTTCGTTCATACCCTCAAGAAATCTTATTTATTGTTGGAAGGTAGAAATGAAAACTTTGTCAAAATGCATGATGTAATTCGAGATGTTGCCATATCAATTGCATCAAAAGATCCATATGTGTTCATGGTAAAAGATGACGTCAAAGTTTGGCCGGAGAAAGATGATTATAAATGTTGCACAGCAATCTCATTAACGGCTTCCTCCAATAATGTTCGTCGGCTTCCCGATCAGTTAGATTGTCGAGGACTACACACCTTAATCTTGAGATGCAGCTCTCCCGATTGTTTACTAGAAATCCCGAATAACTTTTTTGAAGGGATGGAACAACTTCAAGTTTTGGATTTGTATCAAATTAAACTACTTCCATCATCACTTTCAAATTTAGTTAATCTTCGAATGTTGCATATGTGCTCTTGCAATATGGAGGACCCATCTTTCCTCGAGAAATTAAAAAACCTTGAGATACTAAGGGTTGTTGATGGTCACAAACATAAATGGATGGTTTTAGAAATACGGCAGTTGACTCATCTACGTGTGTTGGATTTGAGAGCTTGTAATAAGAATGCTATAACTTTTCCGTCGGGTGTCCTATCATGTTTATCCAACCTCGAAGAATTGTACCTTCCGTATGAATTTGATAAATGGGATTGTGAAGGCAATGCAAGAATTGTTGAGCTGCATTCTTTGACTAGCTTAACCACTATACATATTTGTATACCAGACCGTTTCATCTTACTATCCAAGGTCAACTGCCTTCCCAGCTTTAAGTTGTTGACAAGATATAGAATCTTGATTGAGAATACTTCTAAGTTTGATGGTTCTAACTACTCTTTGTGGGTTTTTAGGCGGCCTGATTGTGAATTGAAAAGAAAGGTCTTGGGACTCGTGGGTATTCCTTTAAATGTTGAGCTTAACTTTTTGATGGAGAATGCTGAAGTACTATATTTTGATGAAATGAAAGGTTTAAAAAAGGTGCTTCACGACAGAGAAGGCGAGTGGTTTTTAGACTTGAAGAATCTCGAAGTTCAGAAATGTGATGACATGGAACATTTACTTGGAAAACCTCATGGACCATATCCATTAGTTTCTTTTGGTAAACTAAGTGTATTACGAGTTGAAGGATGTAGATTAATCAAGTATCTCTTCTCCCCTTCCACTGCAAGAGGTCTTCCGAAACTGCAGAGGCTCTACGTTAGAAATTGTGAGACGTTGGAAGAAATAGTTGGAGGTGATGAGGAAGTCATGGATGATGTTATTTTTCATCAGTTAAAGGAAATGTGGTTAGAGTTTCCAAACCTCAGAAGCATCAGCTCCAATACGAAGAAGACATCAACTACAGACTGCAACCCTTCCACCATTAAACAAGCTCTCTTTAATGAAAAGGTATGCTCTATCTATATATTTTTCGGTGAATACCTTTAGTTGATTCCTGAAATTGTTTGCCAACCTATTAAGCCATCAAAATTATAGAAAACCAAAATTACAACAAAGATGGGTTAACAATTTTGATACATGATGAGGTAAAATCTAAATTAAGAATATTTTTTTGAGATTTAAGGGTTCCAAAACTATATATATGCGTATATATATATATATTAGTTGTTATTCTGATGGGGCTTTGGACTAACACTCCTTTTCTTTTTATTGTTACTGTCAAAATAGTTACCATTATTGTTATCCTTTACTTTTTTCTTTTTTTTTTGAGTAACACTCGTATTGTTAATTTTATCAGGCAGCACTTTCTCTAATTGGATTGCTGACGAATTAGATTGGAAAAAATATATATACATATTGAAACATTTTTTTTTTCTTTCAGTTTTTTGTTGTACTGTTTGAATCACAGGCCCCTCTTGCAAAAACTGAGAACAAAAATATATGTATTTATGGATAAGGACATGACAAAGGATCCAGGCTGTACTATATTGTAAGTAAGAGAGACAATTCCTATTGTTGCCTAGTAAAGAAAAAAAAGAAAAAGAAATAGAAAAAAAAATTACAGAAATCTTCTCTCAAGTTGTGCTATAGTTTTTGATGATAAATAGTGGAGAATCTTCTTTTCTTAAAGAATTTTTGTACTTGATCATGTGTTCAAAAATCTTAGCCTTAAGTGGGTTGAAAAGACCTAGAAGGCAAACAATATATGCATATGTATTAATACATGTTAATTTATTTATCACATTGTAATGTAATGAAACACAGGTTACTTGTCCTGTCTTGGAGAAATTGCACATTATCTTTTACTTCCCAATCCAGGAAGTAAAAGATACCTTTGAGCATCTCCAAGAATTAAATGTAGAATATTGTGAGAAGATGGAAGAGATAGTCGCATTCAAAATAGGACAAGGAGAAGAAGCAGAAGCAAATGATGAAATTGCTATGTTCACTCACTTAAATGCGACTATCTCTTCCATATATATTGAAAGCCAACTTTAATTGAAATTTCTCATGTGATGTAAGTTTTTACAAGGAAAGTCCACACTGTATGGTTATGATAAATATATCAAAACTAGGGGTGGCAAAATAGGCGGGTTGGGCAGATTTGGACCAACTTGACTATGGGCGGGTCAAATTTGGGTTGTGACCCATATTAAACCCGTTCGTAGAACTATGTATGGGTTGAATATGGGTCAGGTCAACCCGACAGCCCATATTTGACCCGACTAAACACGAATTAGTCAGACCAACCCTGATCCAGATAAATGAGTCGACCTAATCCAGATTGCTTATATAAGTCCATATCTAGAATAAACGGGTCGACCAGATCCAGATTGGTGACTTGAAAAACAGATCAGCCCAAACTCACCTAACTCAATTCTCTTTCTCTCTCTCCATATGATCGTTTTTATAAAAAATTAAAATTTCTAATTGATGACCCTTTTTTGTAATTTAACATGCCAACATATCAAACCCAAAAGTCCAAATTTGTATATATCCAGACCCAGATTCGGTTAGGGTCAAACTCGAACCGATTAAAAAATTTGTGACCCTACTTTGTTAAAAAATGTACGAATAAAAATCCAAACTCATATTAACTGTGCGAGTTAAGTTGAAACGAAAAACCTACTTGATCACTTAAATCTAGACCTAGTAAACAGGTGGGTTGGGTGTGTTTAGACCTGGTGGATTTGGAACCTCGTTAACGTAAAATTAAACAACTGGTACTTTGTTGTTTAATTTTATATTGATGAGGTTCTGTCGATTTTTTTTTACTTGCAAACGATTATAAAATTGTAAATAAGTGCATCATATTTTTAAAGAGGCATTTTTATTTCAAACACTCAAGTATTTGAAGTTATGTGGTTTTGGAGACTTTAAAAACTGGTTTATTAGTTGTTTTCAATTATAGTCATTGGATCAAATCCAATGACTAATATTAAATTAGCATATAAGGAGCAACTCCTATATATATTATATAACTAATTAGGTTATCCAAATTTTAACAATATTTTGTGCAAAAGTAGCTAATTTTAAACTCAAAATAAAAAAAAAATATATATATATAAATTTAAATGGCACCAGCCTAATAACTACTACAAAAGAAAATATCTTGACGACTACATTATATATTTAAATTGTAAACAATATTAACTTTCTATTTTACACATTTAATACAACTTGGCAACTAGCTTAAACTTAAAAATAAAATAAAATTGACTTCCTATATTTTTGTGAACTTTTTTATTTTTATTTTAGGTAAGTAACACACTTGTTCACAATTATCTCCTAATTAAGAAACCCGAGCCCTCAACCCTCTAGGAATGTATACTCATTGAGTAATTACACAATAATTAACATATATATATATATATATATATATCTAAAAAAGTACTATATATAATATACTCACACACACATATATATATACATAGATGGAGAGAGAGATAGAGGCATATGAAGAGTGAGAGGCGGGATTAAAGAGAGAGAGAGAGGTGGGATCAAAGAGAGTGAAACTTTAGTCCACGCTTTGTGTTGGAAAATATATGCGTATATGATACTATTTTAAATATATAAAAAAATTGTACTAACATGTTAAATCACATAAATTATACATCCTCTTAAACATCACAAGAAAATCTCTTATCATTCCACAATATATATAAAACCTTCTATAAGTTACTATATCACATGTTATATAAAACATATGAAATATAACACAATCAAGTAATTCATTTAGATTTTATATTTTATAACTTAAAATACATAAATAGTAAAGAACCTGTAGATCGAGGCTAGAGTTAGACTCTATGTCCTTAAGACAATTATCGTCCCGCAATGGTGTTGAACGGACCCTTGGTGACTGTCACCTAGGATACAACGACCTTTCTCTCAATCGGTAGCAACACTACAAACCAACTGAGCTTCTGCGAACCACCTATGTGTTTGTACTCTCTTGAACCTGACTCTCCTAACCCGTTGGTGAAGACTAGACCACAAAGACTCACTAACAACTTGGTTAGGCTATATAGGTTTTGTAGGGAGGGAGACCTCAGATGTAAGAGAAGAAGTAGTCTGAAAAATATGTTTTACAAATGAAGGTAAATGGCCTATTTATAGGCATACTAGTACCCTTTCAAAAATATCTGAATAGCCATGAGACATGTCCTTTGGTGCAAAAGGTTGCAACTCGTACTGTTTCAACTTAAAACAATACCAATTGTGTCTATTCGATACTAACAGACACTTTTGGTGTTTATTCAGTGTGAATTGCACTGTTTCACCTTTAATTATCATTCAAAATTTCTAACACTTTGTTCTCTTTTAATCATTGTATGGGTGGAAGATGGGTTGAATATGGGCTTTGTTCTCTTTTAATCACTGTATGGGTGGAAGATTGATTGAACATGGGTACCTATATTCAACTCAACTAACCCTCCAATTAATTGATTTATATCTATCCAACCAGTTTTTGACCCATACATGAAAATAACTCACCCATATCCATTTTTGGCTGGACAAATATGGATGGGTTGGTGGGTTTGCACCCAATTTGTCACATCTAATCAAAATCTACATACAATGACTATTTTACATAAATATAATAAAATTCACAAGACATGTTACTTGTTAACTATGAGTAGCCTTTTTAGCTGCTAGGAAATATATGTAGGCTCCCATAATTACTTGAGAATTAACTTTAAGAGGTTGGAATTTAATTAAGAGGTAATTGATAATTAATCAAAGGCTAAACTTATATTTCTACATTTTCCATTTCCACAATCTTTTACCCATTCAAATCCGTCAGATAAGCTAATATTTCTCACGTGGTTGGTTTTCCTTTTGTTTATCATGTGATTTTCAATCATTCCTTGCCTTTAATGAGTTAGCCAGCGGTGGCGTCATTTTCATATAATCAAACATATAGTCCTATAGTGCAAAATCATGTAAATAGTTAGAATTTATGATAATTACTAAAAACATGCAAATGCATAAAAATAAATTTTTAATTAAAATAAACTAAAATAAAGTCATAACAAATATAATTTCAGAGGAAAGAATATATATAAAATATGTATTATCACATTTTTGTTGGTTAAAATGAGTTGGAACCATATTACTCAAACACAATTTTTAGTCAAAGATACTACTATTTTTAAAAAAATAATAATTTTGGGTTTACAAAACATATTTTTAGATTTGTGCTTCCAAACTTTCAATAGAATATGATTTTACCAAACATATTATGCTTTTCATAGAAATGGCAGCACAATAGGTTTTCAAATTTCATTTTTCATAAATCAGAAAATGAAATCCGACAGTTTTACCAAACAACCCCTTAGGTACTACTTGCAAAGTAAGTTAGACATTTATATATAGGTTAATTTCATAAAATCCCCATATACTATAAACATACATCATATAACCCCTTGTACCAACGAAACCTCAATAAACCCCTTTGACCTATAGAAAAATTCATCAACTTATCCCATCCACTTTAGTTTGCCTCAAACCATAATGACACCTCCACATCGTATATCATGTGATTGTCATGTGCAAAGTTTGAATCTTTGTATGACCAAAATGCGCTTTAAATGAAGAAATTACCCTTAACGGTCCATCCTTAAATTTTTTAACATTACTCAACCTGAATCCTATTACATTTGCACAACGATCATCTTCATCTTCCTCTTGTATCTCTATTATCTCTCCTCTCATTCTCATTCCTCCATCACCGACACCTCCAAACAACCCCCCTTATCTCTTTCATAACTAAACTTTCTCTCTCTTCACTTTTATGAATCCAAGTAAATCGACATATTCTGCATTCCAATATCAAGTTTTGTCCACTGTGTTTACAACATCTATGCTTTTTTAAGTGGAATAGCTTCAATATTTGCAATCATTAAATGAAATTTGTCTTTCTTGTATTAAAAATGAAGAGTAGAGTTTGCATATTTATTCAGACAAAGAGTCGATTTTATGTGACAATGAGATTCATAGCAAAAAGGAGAATATTATTTTAGATAATGAACCTCAGATATTTGGTTTGATGAATATAATTGAATTCATGAAAAAAGGAACGTTTTGTTTTATGGTTACAGGAGTTAAGGAGTGGGTCCTCAATTTACAACAGTTCAATTCTTTAAGAAGAAAAATTTTCAGGAAAACAATCATGAAAGTTTAGCTAAAATTAAAAATTAAACTGAATGTAATGAAAAGTGACCAAGGTGAAGCTTCTATATATCCTTTGGCAATGATCATAAATCTAATTTGGCTTTCTTTCATGATGCAGAATCAGAAGCCAATAAAGAAGAAGAAGAAGAAATAGACCAAATACTTTCTTCATCTACTAGTAGATTTTTGGTGTACTAGTTTTTAGGGCTGCAAATGAATCGAGCTGAACTTGAGTCTATTTAGGCTCAGTGTCGTTTGTTTATAGGCTCAGCTCGGGCTCATGACGAGCTTGAAAAGTTGAACTTCGGTTCGGCTCATTATTATTTTGAGAAACTCGGACTTGGCTCGTGTAATAAAAAAATTTGTTCGAGCTCAATTTGAGCTCGCGCTCAAGATAGTTTTAACTCATTCATGAACGTAAATGAGCCTACATGAACCTATGTTCATGAACATATTCACGATTTTACATTCATTAACCTATACAAACCTGTTGACCTCAAGGTTTCAACCCAATGTTATTTGGGTGATTTTGATGATAACAACCTATTGTAGTGTAGATTTAATAAGTTTACTTGAGTGTTCAGTTTACAATGTATTATATTATCTCAAGTATCTTAAAGGCACTCGACTTCAAAAGGAATTACAAGAAGATACATGAAGTCACATGATCATGGAACTCAAAGATCAATAATCAAGATCAATGGCGAAGTTGAAGTGAATCCAAGCCACATGATGAAGGAACCCAAAAGCTTAAAGAATTGAAGATTAAAAGACTTGGATAGGCTAGTCTTGGGTGAGTGCTAGATTTAATGTAAAGTTATTTATGAAGTAACTTCTTTTGAAAGCTCATCTATTGACCTAGTGGACCTTAGGACCAATGCATATCATTCATATCATATCATGGTTTCTTGGACCCTTAGAATTAGGCCATGAACTTCATTGAATCATCTTGAAGGCCTTCGTTGAGATTGAGTTAATTCAAGCTTATGTTTAGCTTTGAAGGAATTCAATTCTTGAGTAAACAAATTCTAGAACCTACACTAGGAAATATCATTTACGGTTCTTAGATAGATTGACCTAGGCTTTGAACTCAATTGAATCACTATATAAAGTCGTGTCATGCATAGTTACTGTTTCGAGTACTTAGCGCAAAAATTTAGCTAAGTGTTGGATTTTAGGGGCAAAAACATAAATATGAGTTTTTAACTGAATCTTGACATAAAAAGTCCCAAAAATTGTACCCCATGATTTATCACAATCATATGAATTTTCTCAGTCCCGAATGACTTAATTTAGTCATTCATATTGCACGATAAATTTTTATGTCAAAGCTGTGAAAATCCATTTTGTACTAAAACTAAAACATCAGATTTGATTCACTTAGAATTTAATTTTTAAACTATTTTTATTGAACCCAAATGGGGGGTACTTTGCTTAATTACATTGAATAACTTAAACTAAATAGAAATATAAAGGTTTATGAGAAATTTACTTAACATTTTTCAATGTAATTAAGTGTGCATTGTATTAATGCAATGTACAGGAGAAACTGGCTGAGTCTGAGAACTGATTCTGACCTGGGAACTTTCGATCGCCTGATGAATCCATCAGTCGATTGATAGAAACTAGAAATTCATTCCAGTTGGGTGTGCAGAACAAGGGAGGTTTCAGCCGACTGAAGCATTACTTCAGTCGACCGAAACCTGGAGATTCAATGTCCAACAGCTAGATTTCTGCACTTAATGTTTCCCAACAACTTCGAAATGGCCATAATTCCTTCTTGCACTATAAATACACCTTGTATATGCATTATACATGTGGGAGAGACTACCATAACCCTCCATGATCATATATTATTGGTAGATGCTACCTTAGAGCTTAAATCTTCATATCATTCATCCATTAGTAGCCACCACTATTGAACCAAACACTTGCATATCATTCGTAGTGACAACATCCTAGTGAAAAGCTTTCAATTGAGTATTTCATTGCTAACTCTAGGTATGTGAGTTATAATTTGTGTATCTATCCATTGAGGGATATTCTCCACTGAGCTATCATTTGTGTATCTATCCATAGATGGATATTCTCTATTATACCAAAACTCTTATTCATCCTTTGAGAGGAAGATCAAGTGATGCACTTAGCAATGAAGCCTAAGTCATGAGCTTGGTAAAGAAGTCTTGGTGAGGTTCTCATTGAGCAAAGAAGCCCAAGTCTTGAGCTTGACAAAGAAGTCTTGGTAAGGATGTCATTGAGCAAGGAAGCCCAAGTAATTCACTTGGCAATTGTACGGTTTGCTTTCCACCATTAAGGAAGGCTCTATAGTGGAAACCTCAAGAATTTTTCTTGAGGCATGGACGTTGGCAAGAGGGGCCGAACCATGTAAAAATCATGGTGTCATTTGGTTTGCATTTCTCTATCCTTAAACTCATTTATCTTATAGTATTTCATATGTTTAAATTCTATATGTTTTATATATCAATGCTATGAGTTTATATGCTTCAATTTATATGAGGAGGATGGGATGAATGCTTGGAGTA